>JAPDPK010000001.1:0-1200000 GCA_031772115.1 Heritiera littoralis
TTTTCTTTTTCTTTCATTCTCATAAACCTATTAAATCTTTTGGCAAACATTGTCATTTCATTCTCTTCCTCATTTCCACTCTCATCACTATCATCTTCAAGGACCTCATGAGTGGAAGACTTAAGTGCTACCCCTACTTTCTTTGAAGGCACTTCATTTCTTTTCATTTTCATTTCATATGTAAGTAAGGAGCCCATAAGCACATCTAGAGACAAGGTATTTGGATCCTTAGACTCTTCTATTGCGGTTACCTTTGCCTCCGATGACTTAGGCAAGCTATTCAAAATTTTCTTTACCATTTCAACATTAGAATAAGCCTTGCCTAGAGCCTTAAGTCCATTAATTATATCATTAAACCTAGTGAACATTTCGCTAATGGACTCATTTTCTTTCATCCTAAATAGCTCATAATCATGTGTGAGCATTCCTACTTTGGTCTCTCTAACTTGATTTGTCCCTTCATGTGTGATGGCTAGTTTATCCCATATTTGTTTAGCATTCTCACATAAGGATACTCTATTATACTCATTGGGACCTAATGCACAAAAGAGGGTGTGCATAGCCTTGGCATTCATTTGTGCCAATCTCATGTCATTTGTATCCCACTCATCCTCACTCTTAGGGACATCTTTTCCATCTACTTTCATCATGGGAATTCTAGGACCATTCACTATAATTCTCCACAATTCATAATCATTTGATTGTACAAATAACATCATTCTAGTTTTCCAATATGAATAATTTTCACCATTGAAGAGTGGAGGTCTAACTAATGATTGTCCCTCTTCTCCTAGGGGTATGCCTACATTCAAGTGAGCCATTTATGATCGTTTTGATCGATAGAGGTTAGTCTAAATCAATCTCGAGCCCAAGCTCTGATACCAATTATTGGCTCTATATGCTATGCCGAGAGGGGGGTGAATCGGTTTTTCGCTAACCTTAAGTTTGTTTTTCGGTTCCTCTAAGTTCTCTAGGCTAGGTTGATATTTTCTAAGTTCTCTAGGCTACTCAAGCATGCAATATAAATTCAATTCAATAAGCACAATATAATTGCAAGTAAAGAGAGTAGGGAAAGAGAGATTTACACAAGCGATTTATAGAGGTTCGGCAACTTGCCTACGTCTTCTACCTTGAGACGCTCCCAAGGATTTTCTCCAAATCCACTATCTTGAATTTGTGATTACAATCCCTCTTTTTCTTAGGCTCAAGAGTAACCTCCCTCTTTTTCTAAGCTCAAGAGAAACCTCTCTCTTTTTCAAGGCTCAAGAGAAAGCTCCCTCATTTTCTTAGGCTAAAGAGTAACCTCCCTCTTTTTCATAGGCTAAAGAGAAACCTCCCCTTTTTACAAGGATTGAATTGGTTTACAATGGGTGTAATCAAAGAAGGCCAGCAAATGATTACAAAAATTAGGCACAAAGAAAAGCCTATACAATATTTTATGCTAAGCAATACAAGAGATATGTGAATGATGGAAGATGAAGACTTTGTAGCTCTTAATTTATTGTTTGAGGCTTGAGGATTTGAGGAATATGTGTTTTGGAGTTGCTGAGTAGTTCCTCTTGCTTTCTTTAGCTTCTAAGCCTCTATTTATAGTCCCTTGGATGTATTCTAGCCGATAGGTAGAGCCAAATCTCGAATATTACCGTTGTCTCACAAAAACTAGCCGTTACAGGCTATTTCCGAGAAAAGGGATCGATCCCTTCCCATAGGGGATCGATCCCATGCTTCGTTCTGAGCCTTGGAGGCATTCTGCCATAAAGGGATCGATCCCTTCCCTTGGGGGATCGATCCCTTCCTTTGGGGGATCGATCCCATGCTTTCAGAATGTGATTTCCTGCACTTTTTGAGTTAGAAATGATGTGGCTTTTGATCCTAATCCAACCCAAAACATTTTGACATTATTGTGGGAGTTTTTCTTGACTTTCTCTAATGAAAACATGGTCCAAAAATTCATCAAGTGATTTTTTAAAATATTCAAAACATTTTATGAAGTATTAAGACCAATAAGGATGTATCATTAAATCATGGTCTTAATGTTTGATATGATCACTTGAAAATGGATTGAGAAAATCATGTGTGATAAGGCAAATTTACAATATGAATTATAACATTAAATCTTACTTAAGTTTTTGTCATTTCAAAATATATATGGCAATTTAAAGCTAACAGACTCCATTGATAGAATGCCAATACTATGCTTTGACTGGTCAAGATATCAATATACTTGGTATAGGTATCGATACTAATTAGCTTAAATATTGGCAAGTCTAATGTGTGTATCAATTACCTATTATTACTTGTGGATAGAAGCTGAATGCTCTATTCTAGTATTGATACGCTAGGATTCTGGTATCGATACACATGTATTTGTTTTGGTAGGAATCCTTCATAAAGTATTGATACATTGAAGGAATATATCAATATCCCTCGACTCTGGCTGCACTTAACTATAAGATTTTTGTGTCTACCGATGAGAAGAAATTCAAATATTCAATTCCAACAGTCAAAATTAGTTGAGGGAGTATAGAAGGCAGAAGTAAAGTGTTCAACGCTGAAGAGCCAAAATTCAAAATCATTCATCATTCATGTATCAAGCTTCTTGTTAGTCTAGAGACAAAGAATCATTGTACAATCTTTTAGTCTCACATTGCAATTCCTTATTAGTGCTAAACTTGTAATCATTCTACCTTTTCTAGAGGTCTTAAGACTACATCATTTGTACCTTATGTGAGAACCCTGTATTCTGGTACTGTTATACATATAGGACTACTCACCACTGTTTAATTTCTGTGTATTTTTTAGGCACGACCGAATACAGTAAGGTAGGTCGCACCAGTAAGGTAGGTCGCACAGGCACTATAGTGCTCAAATGGGTGTGAGACTGGATGAATTCTATACAGAGCGTCAAATAAGCCTATGGTAAGAATCTGGAACCCAAAATCCTTTATTTAGATTATTTTTGGGAAGTATGCCAACAATTTAGAAAATGACGATTAAGAACATAGCTCGGTTGAACTTTCATAAATAATGGTCAAACTAAATTGACTTTTGACCTATTGACTGAAGTATGATAATCTACGTGTAAATAAGTTCTAGGCTTTGTCAATAGGTAGATCGAATTGGTAGTGAAATCAGAAATTTACACGATTGGCTTGGTAAGGGTATTTTCATAATTCCACTGTTATAGTTAGTTAAACCTTAATAAAACTCCATCCATTCATTAAATTATGTTCAATAATAATATTTAGTGATGAAATAAAATATTTTGGAGATAAATTAGATAGTTAGAAAAATTTTGGAAGTTTAAGGGCAAAAGTGTCCAAAATTCTCATAATCAAGAGCATTTTGGTCATTTTACTATTAAAGAAAATCTCTAAATATTTCTACACAAGAGCAGCCAACCACCTCACCCATCATCTTCAACCTCACGCCTACACCTCCATAACCAAAGCTTAACTAAAACAAAAATTCAACCAAAACACCATTAAAACTACATCAAATCATAAAAATTCCTTCTACAAAGTTGTTCTAAATTTTATGCTCTACTCACCCATACCCATATCTCATGGTAAAGTTGACTAAATCAAGAGAAAAGAGCTCCCACCATTTTTAGCCAAGGTAAGACATTTTCGTGCTCTTGATTTCTTTAAGTTCTAATGTTAGAAAATGATGTATTCAAGTGTGTTAAGCATCATTTTAGTGTTAGATTGAATCAAAACTCTCTAAATCACTTCCCTAGGTTTTCACCCATGATGAAGAGCTTGTAGATTTTTGTGTTTTGATGCATGAAAATGGTATAGGAAGAATGGAAATTAAGGATAAAACATGAAACTAAGATGAAATTGTTGAAAGACCATAAAATCCTTCATGTGTACCATTTGGCAATGGCTATGGGAAAGGAGTTTAGTACTCAATTTGATGTGTTTTAGGTGCCATGAGACTGTATAAATTAAGAGAAGATTGTGGGTGAAGTCGAAATTTAAATCGGAATTGACTTAGGCAAAGTGTGTTTTAGCACCAGTGTAAATTATACTGAGTTTAATGACTACTTTGGACAATGTAGTAGATTTCAATAAGGAAAAATTTAATGGTGATTGGCATAATGTTTTGCAACCCAGGAGTGAAGAATTGTTGAATGGTGCTATCGGCAAGTCGGTAGAAAAATGATAGGTAAGGGATGAGTGTGGAAGCTGTAAGGATACTGTAAATGCATGTTTTGACTTAAAATAATTTTATGGTATGGTTTGAAAATCAATTGCTTTGGAATTGGTGAAATTGTGGACACTAGCTGGTTTATAAATTGTATTTTCAATACAGGAAGCCTAGGTTAGAAACAGTCGTTATACTGCTGAAAATTATAGAAATTCTATGAAATTATCTTTAATATTCTTAAATGTTAGAAATAAATAAAGTTCTAATTGATTTTCATGTTATTTATTAAAATTGCATATTTTTATTGTTTATCGAAAAACACTATTTAAAAATTCATATTGATGAATTTTACGTACATGAAGGTACTAGCATATACTTATAAGTGTTCTACAGATAAATAGAACAGTTTTAGAAAAGAATACCAACGTGTGAATATTTTATGAGTTTTTGTTTCTAAACTAATTATATTTTCCATATATTTATTTATGGATTGATTGAAGATATTATCATTGAAATTGATTTCATAAATAGTGTTTCTACTGTTTATAAACTGTTTTGACATTGTTAGGCCATGTATCATGTCGACTGTTACTGTTACTGTTGCGATAGACCCGCCAAGTCTTTAGCTTCCACAGTTGTTAGCTGGCAAGTGTACATTGTGGACCACTGTGACTATGGCCATATGTCATTTTGTTACTGTTTCTCCCATCTTGGGATACTGTTATGGCATGATATTCATTGGGTGTTGCCTGGTCTCCACTGTACTGTACTATTTTACTGAATTGAAAACTTTACTGATACCAAAGTGAATGTTTTTAAATATCAACTGTATTGCGGAATTCTAAAGTGTTATTGTACTATTTACTGGATTTCTATATTGAACTGTTTACTAAAGTGTTTTTAATTAAAGTGTTTATATATTGTTTTATATATATTGAAAAATGCATGAATTGATTTCAAGTGATGTAAATTGATTATACATGTCATCTTCAAATAATTGTTCCCTATAGTCGCTTCTAGGGATTGGGACACGACAGGTACTCCAAAGTACTTCCCATACTCCATCCGGTTTTCTAGCCAACTATAGTATCCTTCCTTATTTATACCTTAGCATACTACTAGGAATTAAACGTTTTTCGCATATAGATTTCATAGTATCAGTCTTGCATACGATTCTCTTACTGAGCACGTTAGCTCACCCCTTATTTTTCCACCTCATAGATTACTTGCAGTAGTATTCCATTTCACGGATTTGGCTACGCTTATAGTACCTTGAGGCAACTGTGATCGGATCCTGGAGGTATAGTTTATTTCTTTATATGTTCAGACTTGTTATGTACAGCACTACATTTTGTATAATTATGTACAGGGTATGTAGAACTTGAAGAAAAATACTGAAAATAATACTTTATTGTAAATATTGATATCAATTATAAATAGAATTTCATATTAAAAAGTGTATTACTGTTAAAGTAAGTGTGATAAAGGCATCACAAACAGCCTAACCAACTTACTGTGCGTGTGAATATGGATAATTACTGTATATAACGGTACGTTACACCTTAATCCAAATGTTGTAAAAAAGAAAGAGTTACCCTTGAGTGCTTCATTGTAGGAAAGATTGGGTAGAGGTAAAGGTTTTGTCTTTGAGCCATTAAAGGTTTCTTCCTTGAACTTGCAAAAGGGAAGAGGTTTATAGGTTTGTCTATGAAATCGATAGTGTACTATCTTTCTTCCCTACACTTTTATTTTGCTTACTGCATTACTGTTTTAATTGTTGATTGCTTGCATACAGTGTAGTTAGCCTAGGAAGTACTTGCACCTAATAGCATTAACTTAGCAAAGAACTCAAAACCGATTCAATCTCCCTTTCAATTACTAGTGAGCTAACATGGATATTTGAAGATAACATGTAGGTACTTATTAAAGAATAAGTTCACTGAATATGGCTCGCTTTGAGAGTTCCATTTGGTAGTGTCACTCAAGTGTTTATGGAAATGCTCTCACGTGTCAGTAATGTAAATAGTCCTTTAACTTGAGATGCAAAGTCATCTTATATATGAATTGTCACACTTTGATTTCACCTCTATGGGTTTGAGTGCCAAATGCTTAAAAAAGGTGATTTTGGGTGTAATGAAGCACATGAAGATGGATGAGTAGTCAAGGATCCACATCTTCGAGTAACTTTAGAGGATAATATCTCATTCATCTTAGCTAATATTAACTCATAAATCTCTTGCTAGAGCAATGAATGTTATGGAGTTAACATTAGCAACTCTTAGATAAAAATGAAAATGTTTATAAAGTAAACACTACACCATGTTTTATGTTGTTTTAAGATACTTATGATGGAAAGATTAAATACACTAGAAACTGTACACTAAATAGATTAGTCAAACAATTTGACTTTTTTGACATTTAGGTGGTCATGATGTATTGCTACATACCTATCTTGATCTAAGAATTTAAATTCATAGCCAACATGTTGAAAACCTAAAGGGTCACACACATAAGAGTTATGGATGGATTAAATTAAGTTGATCATGCTCAAAAATTTTTGAAATTTTTCATGAGACTTATTATTTTAATTATAATAGAGCTTAATTAAATGTGTTTAATTAGAAAACTTGATTAAAAGTGTTTTAATTTAGTCATTTGGCCGAATTATAATTAATAAAAGATTATTAGAATTTAATAAGATGTCTAATTAAATTATAATCCTTACCATTAATAAAATTTGTATCATTGCCTCAAAATTAAATTGTTTAATTTAGAGGAGTACATAATTATAATTAATAATAAGTCCAAGGGCTAAAAGGTAATTGTGCTATTTAATGAAATACAAATGACCTAGCTATAAAAGCATCATTATGGCTGACGACCCTAAGTAGTTGGAAACAATACTATGCAAAAATCTCAAATCTTCTACCTCTCTACAAGTGGCGACACAATTGGGGTTTTTTTCCTTAGAGTGTGTGACAAGCAATGTGACAATTCCCTTTTAATTTCAACAAGTATAAAGGTTTCTTGTTTGAGGATTGAAGTTATTTTGACAATTCGCTGCATGAAAATTGTGATCAAGTATAAGGAGTTTTCCCTCTGGGATTGTGGTAAGATTACCTCACCCTGTGGGGTTTTCTTCAAGTAATTGTGACACTTTTTGAGAGCTAATTTGTCTATAAATAGTCTCTTACACTTAGGGCATTCAAGTTTTGACTTGATGCAAACCCTTAGAGTTTGCCTTGTGAAAATCAATAAGCACAAAGAGTTATGTCTGTGTGTGTCAATTTTCCTAAGTGTTATAGGGATTCGTTTTCTTGCTCTAGAAAAAAGAGTTCTTCCTTAGGATTACGTATTTCAATGTTGTGAATTTTGGTTGGTGAGTATATTAATACTTAAATTGCTAGCACGCTAAAGGTGGTAATTCAACTCAACTTTTTTGAAGGTACCATTCATAACTTGTGTGGATACCGTTAGAGGTCGGACAATTGAATGGCTTTGGTTTATGACAACCTAGTCTTGGGGTACAAATTCCATTAAGAGATCAAAGTCTTTATATTACAATATCTCTAAACAAGGTAAAAGTTTCAAACTCTATTGTATGCTTGATATTCTAAATCAATTTCTTGAATGCTTGATCAAACATGATCCTGTGGTGGTTGTTTTGGTATTACTATGTTTAAAGTTCGCCTTATTCCACTAAGCAATTTTGATTGTATGTTTGAGCATGAATCGAAACACCTAACCTACATGTTGCTCTCCTAAATTTCGACCGAACCAAGTAAGGTTGAATAAAAAAAATATCAATTTGTTTTACTTTCAAGATTTAAATATTTTAAAAATATTTATTTATTTAATGTACTAAATAAATTTATATAATTATATATTAGTTAATTATAATATTTAAAAAATATATAAAATAATACTTTATTATTTATTAAATAAAATTTTAAAAATTTTAAATGTTAAATAACGTTAAAATATACATAAAAATAAATATTTAGTAAACAATTATTATTTTATGTAAAAATCATTTTAGTAATTTTTATTTTATTAGAAAATATTATTCAATATAAAATAACTTTCAATAATTTTTAATCATTTATTAATTTTTAAATATCAAATATATACTATATTTTTTAATGTTTCTAATGATTATTTTCTCTCATCCTTGCACTTTCCCTTCCAGCCACCGTTGCCTTTGTATCAAAACACAAATCTTATCAACCATTTTAATATAACTACAGTACCTAATCTCACTGCTATAATAATAAATTTTATTACCAATGCTGTTTTAAATTTCAACATTCATCCAAATGGATCCTAAGTTAATGGTATTAAATTGATATAATTTGGAAAGTTCCAAATTATACTAGTAATATTTTATAGAAAGTATTTTCCTAGATTATTAATTAGTAGTTACTTTCGTTTTGTTAACCGTTAAAAAGTCAGTAGTTTATGTCTCATTTTCTTTTTTATTTTTATTTTTAAATTCTATCTTTGCTTTAATATGATTAGTTTTATATCTTTTCATAAAAATTTATAAATATATGTTAAATAAAATTTGATAAAAAAGAATAAAAAATAAAATTCAAAATTATTATTCTTTACTATCATACCAAAGTGTTTTTTATTAAAAGAAAATAAAATTATTTAAAAAAACTAAATTATCATGTTTGTCCCTAAATTTAAGTTGAATTTTTAAAATTACAAGCAAAATTATAATTTTGTTTCATTGTTAAAATTTTAGAAATATTACTTTGCTATTAATAAATATTTTTTAATATGTAGTAAATAATAATAATAATTCAACATCATTATCCTATTTTATATATATTTTTATTTTTATGAACTAATTTCCATGAAACGTTTTAAAAACTAAATCAAAATAAAATGCAATTGAAAAGTTAGGAACTTTGATATCGATATTATGTTTTTCCAACATAATCAATGAAGAAAGAAAAAAGAAAGGCCTTAAACACATCGCAATACCTTGAAATTAGAGGTGCTAAATGGGTCGGACTAACACGAGACTAATTTGAAACCGGCCTGGTATACCTCGACTTGGACCCAGAACTAATAGAACTAATTGTGGGACTAGTGGTTTAGCAGATTTTGGACCGGGCCCGATAAGGGCTCTATCTGACCAATTTTTTTTTATTTTTCTTATAAATTTTATTATTTTCACTTATTATTATTGTTAAATACTAAATAAATTAATGTTATAAGTTTAGAATATGAATAAATATTTAAAATACAAAATGAACAAATATATTAAAAACATGCTAAATATATATGTTTTCTTATAAGTAAATGATAAATGAAATAATGAATAAATATTTTAAATACAAAATGACAAATTTAATTATATTTCAAATGGTAAATGATAAGTTTAATTATATTTCAAATGTAATAAATAAATTTAACTTTATCAAAACAAATTAAAAAAATTTTAAAAGTAATATAACTTTTGTAAATAATAACTTTTTTAATTATAATAATAACTTTACCTTTATTACAATAACTTTATTAAATAAAAATATATTAAATAAGTTATTGTTTTTATTAAAATTAATAATAAAATTTAAAAAAATTAAAATTAAAATTTAAAAAAACTAGCTCAAAATTAGCCCAGCCCGAGAATCGTCTTGCTAGTTTACTGAACCAATCCGTTAAGATCCTCATTCCGGCTCGATCCAATTTTTAAACCGAACCAAGCCAGTTCTATAATTAACTATGCCAAAGCCAGTTTAACCCAACACAAAACTGATCCGGTCCGATCCGTCCCAGTAACAGCTCTACTTAAAATTAGTAATAATTGCTAAAACAATTTCATTGTAATTTATAGCTTTTAACTTTTCATTGTGTCAACAATTACAGCATTGGAGAAAAAAACTATAGCATTATACAAATTGGAAAAGAATAAGTACAGCTAAAAGAAGAAAAGAAAGAATCATACTTTCAGGTACATTGGCATCGTAAAGGAATTGACACATTCGCTGGTTTTCTTTTCTCTCGAACAATGGCTTCCTTAATCGCTGGCAATTTTTGATGAACCTTTCTCCAGATATGATTTACAGCACCATCGGGAGGAATTGGCCCAATGCCACCAGGATGGTCATTATCATACACAAAAACAGGCTGCACCTTAGCCATATTACGACGGAATTCATTCCTCTGTTTTTCAGAAAAGCTTCTAAGATGGGAAACAAGCCAGTTTGGTCTCAATGCATCACTGACTGCCACAAAAACTGAAAATGTTGAATAATCTACCATGCCTTCAAAGGGGAGCTCGATATTGTCGCTAACAATCACAGGTATACAAAGACTTTGGATGGCATCAAAAAGCCGGCATGAAGTGGGAGTATCGCCAGCAGGGTGCAAGCAGAACTCCGATGATCTCATCCCCTTAATTGACTGCTCTCTTCCGGTGGCATTAGGGAACCCTTCTTCCATAACAACTCCTGGTTTGTTAACCAACAAGTCCCATAATTTTTCTCGAACTAGGCCACCCTGAAATTTTTAATAACATTGGCAACACAGTCGAGCAAAGAAAACATATGAAGATATTAGTAAGAGCTGTGATAAAACCCAGCATGAATTTTCTCAACAACTCAGCAAAGGAAGCTCAATGTTTAACTGTATCCATTCAAGAGGGAAAATAATATTATATTATCCTTCATTATACGGTCAAAGGTATAAACAACAGTCCAGTAAACCAATTTTAATTGATACGATAATATGCTGGGAAAGCACATATGCAGCAAAATCCAATGTTAGGTGGTTAGATACGAACCCGGTGCCTGTGTTTAGCTCCCTTAAAATAAAGGAGGGTGTGTCGTTTCTGGTTTTCAGATAGCTGCAGCCTAGGAAGCAGATGGGTATATGGAACAATAACATCTTTAAGCAATGAAACTTGGGCGTGACGAATGATGTCTGACGAGTTACCCTTGGATGATTTCCTATCAAGCCTATACCACCCACCAAAATCCACAACCAGTAGAACAGCTGGGGCTATCTCCTCTCTGAAATGCCACATTGCAACTGGGTCTGTCAAAGAATGCTTCAAGGTTTAACATAACCTGACAATCCAAAGACTCAATCAAAAGCTGTAAAGCATGCAGAATAATTTCCCACTTTCTTCCCTTTTCTTTGGCACTGATGATAAAATATAAATAAATTCAGTGTATTCTTTAATGAACAGCTATAATAAAGGGCATGGCATATTTAAGTATAAGTGACCCTATGTGAGACAATATTTTTCAAAGAGTCAACAATGATACAATAATTAGAAGTATAGGAAGAATCCATTTAAATATATAAACATATATATATAGGAGGAAATAATATAGAAAGAAAAAAGTGGCTTACACGATTAAACCATAAAAGACTAAGGAAGAGTAGAAATGGTACATGGCCTACAAGCTACAAGACAATGAACACTGTACAGAAACTGTACGACTTCAAAAGTGAGAAAATAGCTCCCCGAATCAATTTCCCTTATTCCTTTTTAGATTGCTAATGAAAGGAAGGAATTAAGTCAAAATGAAAAGTTCAGAAAGAGTGCTGCACAGATTTTAACTGAAATATACCTAAACCTAATTCTTTACAACTTAAAGCTAGCTAAATATCTCTGACAATTCCAGATCCTAGTGCAAAAAAGCCATACCTTTCCGAGCAAGCTGAATGACAACTATTTCTGGCTATGTAGTTTATCTCTATCTCTTTTGCGGCCAATTCTGTAATGAGATAAATTTTCTACACCCTCACTTTGTCCCAAAACTAGCTTCTATGTCATTACAAGACTTAATTACCAAGTAGCAAAAGAAAAATTTATTACCACGCTATCCCCTACCTCACAATCTAACCTTTCAGGAAGTCATTTTCCATACAATAATAGCAGTCTTCTATCAAACACAACATTTTTGGGATATTGATGTCAATGATTCTCTATGCAAATCACACAGCAGCTGTGCACCCATTTTCCATACAGCTTACAAGCTTAATTTACCCTTTATTCCTTTAGAATAAAGATATGCTTGTGCACAAAATGATTGGGTATATCAGATACAAGTCTCTCTAACACAAGTACATGAACTAGAATGATGCCTCCACACAGGTACCGATGAAAAGATGTCATCTTCGGAACCCTAAGACTGTTGGTGTCAGCCTTACACCAACAAAGAATTTGTTGGTACCCTGAAAGGAAGCGCTGGTGCCAGTTTAATTACTCTTCCAGTTTCAAATCACTTTAGTATTCTTTAGAAAATCAGTGTTTGTTCCTTTAACATGTTACAATCCCACATATTTTCCTAATCCAAGCAGATTAACTGCCTCTCCAACGTCAGCACTAATAATTATATTCTTCGGGCTGCTAAAGATCAACTAACTAGCAATCCACTTGTGAAGAAACATAAATTTTAGGAGTAAAAAGCACAAGTTAATCCTCTTTCCAGTGCCTCATACAATCTATCCATACAAGAACAATCGTCAAGGAAACCAAAAGAATACCTCTTAAGGTCTACAGCCACAAGTCCAAAATGACAGAAAAAAGTGCAAAGTAGGACTAAACAAATTAAAAACTACTGAGTGATTATTGTTGGGTTGTTTTTTTTGCACTTAAAGACATAAAAAGCAAAATGTCTATAGCAAAATCGTCCATGCTATCAAAGAAACTATTACTACTTTTTGAGAATTAAACATTAAAATGCAGTTTCTTTGGGAGATCACCTGTTTATATCAATTACGCTCTTTTAATAACTTTTAGGAAATAAAAAAAAGAGTAAAAAAGCAACAATGAAACAGCCTAAATAACTGAATCCCAGTAACATTCAACAAAAGAAAAAAAAAACATATAAGCAATTAAGCAATAAGCAAATGGACTTAAATATATACACACACTCTGAAAATTAAGCACACTACCAGTGAGAACAAAAACATGATCCCGTCCTCCAGACCGCTTCCAAGCATCTGTGTTCCTCACAAAATCCAGCACTTGTTTTTGCCTCAAGTAATCTCCATTCTCAGCTTTCTTTTTAAAAGCACCGCTTCCCGATCCCAACTCCATCTCAGCACTAAGGGTAGCAAAAAAAGGAACAAAAACAACATCAGCCTCACTGACATCAAAAACCCTTTTAGCAAAAGACCCAGTTCTCATTTCTTCAGGGGTTTCCAAGTCACCCATGATCCAGTACTCCGCGCTGTATTGCTTGATCAATGGATTCTCAGGATAAGGAGGGTATTTGGTGGATTTGGAGAAATGGGTAGTTGAGATCTGATGGTCTGGGTCGGTGGGGATTCGAGAATCAGGGTGATTGGAATCCCAGTATTGTTCGAGTAAGCCATAGTTGAGAGATCTGGGCAGGTTGGCTACGTAGACATTGATGGAATTTTGGAAGGAAAGGAGGGAATTTGTGGGCTGAGTAGTAGGGGAAGTGAAGAAGAAGATGAAGAGAGAAAGGGAAAGAAGGGAAAGGAGAGTGAATGCGAGAAACAGAGATTTTGCTGTTGTTATTGTGCTGCTTTTCATTGCCATCTTTTCAGGCTTTGCTTTGCTCTGTAGTTTACTTCCAACTACTGCGTTTCATTCAATTTGGCAATGGAGCCAGGAGCTTAGACAGTGAAGCGATTGAATTGAAATCGGTGCTTAAATTTGTGTACCAAGGATATTTCAGCCAGCTTACAAGAAAACTTCTTTGGAATAACACCTCTTCCCAAGAAACACACGACGAGATAATCTACCCAAAAATTAATTTTTAGAAAGAAATCTATTTTGGACAAATAATACAACCATCAAAGCTTACTCCGACGATTATTATCTTTTATATATAAGCTTAAGGTTTAAATCCTTTCTTTTTTGTACCTTCATATAAAAAATATATATATAACAATTGTTAATTATAAACAAAGGTGAAATATTATTGAAATTTTGTGACTATTAATATGCTTAATCTTTTTCTGTGTTTTACATTGATTTTAGTCATTTTATTTTTTTGGCATTAAAGATTATATTTGATTATTAATATTATAATTTTTTTCTAAAAAAGAATAAAATACTAAATTTGAACGTTTTAAATTTAAAACGCAAAAAAAAGTATACTTTTCACAAATATACTTATTTCATAGGTTTTGAATATTTAATTAAAAAAATATTTTCTATTAACTAAATAGGATATAAACAAAATTCTATTAATATATATTTCAAAAGAGTGAGAAGCCTTAACTACGATGAAATTTCGAGTAAAATTAATCTCAGACCGTTAAAATATATGAGAATACATGTGATTTACACTAAAAAAAATAATTATTTTTAAAGTTTGCTGCACAGAATCTGAAATTTGTATTTAAACCATACCATACATGTCATGAACATGGTATAAAAACAAAAAAAAAAATCATAAAATTAAAATTCGATAAAAATTATATATGAATTTAACAAAAACAAAAAATTTATATTTAATGCATCCATAAGAATTTAAAAACAAAATTTTTCACATTTTATATTAAACGAACAATATTTGACACAACAAAAATACGAATTCTCAAATCTAATCTCAACTCACTCAAGTCAGATTTTTAAAATGCAACCCATGTCTCCCATGAGGGGTAGAGGGAAGGGAAGGGAAGTGGACTTCCCCAGATGGCCAGCTGCCACAAGGGACATAAAAGAGACTTTATGCCGTCCAGTATGGTAAGAGCTGAGGCAGACTTGCTTGGATCCACCCTGTCTAACCCAAAATTGTAGTAGGATGAGGAAGCTATACAGACCGTAAGCCATCCTGTTCCAAAACCAAAACGAATAAAGCAAAAAAAAAAAGGCAAGGCAATGGGATATGTTTTCGCATTCAATATTACTCAAATTTGATACATACGGTCAAACTCTTCTAGCAGAAAAGTTCAGTTGCACCCACAGCAAACTAGTACAAAATAGAGAGGCAGAAATAAAAGTTCTAACACTATCCCAAGAAGAGACCCCCACACCTTCCTACCTCAAATAAAACAAACTAACGCTCCATTACAACCTCGTCGAAATTCCAGTCTCTCACAATATCCCTCCTTACAGCTCGACTACGCACCAGCCGTGGGGGACCTGCCATTCCAACGCTGTTCTGAAAATTCGGTTGTGGGGTCACTTTGGAGGTTGATGTTATAGTTGGTCTTGCAGCTGGAATTGACTTCCTGGCCAGGCAGTTTGTGATGGCCGAACATCTTCCCTCGTTGTCTGAACTTGAAACAGAGTAACTCCTAAAAGAGTGTGATGGACTTTCCACACTATGGCACACCAAACATGCAAGACTCATCTTTTGGTATTGGACACCCTCAAACCAGGGATTGCCTTTTTATATCTGCAACAGTACAACCATATATGAGAAGATAAAAATAAAGTTTTCCTTCATCATATATTGTTTAATACAAAATCCAACAAATTGATGCTAAAATTTAAATGAACAAACGAGAAATGCAACTCCTAAATTTAAATAAACAAATTCTGAAAAGTGCAGCCACAGAAAGAATAACTTCGAAGAGATAGACTAAAGAAGCTACCAGTCCATAGTCTAATCATTTAAAGTGCAAATATAGTATCTACAAGAAGCAGAACTATATTAATCAATCAAAGAGGAACTTCAAACCTGACTGTCATTCTATGACAACAATACTCGGAAGAATAGATAATTGATTTTTTCCCAGTTGCCAGACTTTCTATTAAGTTGGTACTACCACTGGCTGGCAGATTACCCTCCCTTGCTTTTCCATTACCATTTTGTCTTTAATAGAATGCTCAAGAATTAAGGCTAAGCATGTTGTAGATGGAATGCAAAAGATCAGAAAAACAAATAAACCCGACATGGAGACTCCGAACATTGATTAAGCAGAATATTTAGAGAGATAAAACTAGAAAAGTACCCATATGATTGTAAACATGAAACTTAAGAAAAGTCTTAAACCATTTTAAGCATATTGTGCATTCAAAAGTCAAAGCAAGGTAGAAAGGCTCCTCGTGATGTAGCCTTTCTTTTGAGTAATTTGACAAGTAAACAATAAATATGGTTCATTATTTTTCTTATACAACATTAGACAAAATGACAAGATCTTTCAATAACTTCTTCAGCCATAATTTGAAATTACAGACAAGGGAAAGAATGTGGCTTGCTAGATCTGAACTATTAAAAACAAAGATAAACTTGAAAACCTGGATAGCACCCCAATTTGTTTTAGGATCAAATCTTAGCATCTAGTAATAATGAAAAAGAAAAAGAAAAAATGGAACCCAGCCGACTTATCAAAGCATATGGTACATTAATTGAAGAAAGCAAAATTCAGAACTCTCATCACCACATGCCTTGATGATATTTTTGCAATTTTAATCAACAATTAGCCAACAGAAAAGGCAAGAGAAGAGATCCAACTAGAACTACAGCTTTAGAACACAACATTATCCAGCTTCTAAATGGAAAGCTAAGCAAATGAACATCTTCATTTTAGAAATTCTAGACAAACCAGAACATTTCTCAGTTTACCGGTGGTTATTGGACTACATATTAAGCTAACTCTTTCCTGAATATAAAGCTAGAATTTCAAATTAAGTCCTTGTCTGCTATACCACCTTCCCTTTCTTTCCACTTTCTCTGCTACAGGCTATTGGTAAATTTTAACCTTATCCTTTGATGAACCACATCTCTGAAGACAACAAAATAGCAGAATCAGCGAAAAGGTTTACCATTAATAAACTCATAACGCAAAAGAAGCAGATTGCCAAGCATCATCAAATTTCTGAGGACAGTCAACAAGAAGAACCATATCTCCTCGTGTTTGTATTTGTGCGTATGTGAGTGCCATCGTCATTATATCTTCCAGTTTCCTAATTTCCCTTTCCATACTAGACATTTCGTATGTTGCTTACACATAAATGGGCATGCAAAATGCTGGAAAGGATCTTAAATGTGGATCTTTTTGTGAGCCAAAACAAAAAAGCATCAAACTCACTAAAATATGCAACAAATGTTACATGCCTAAAGATGTTCGGGTGAGGGGAGCTCCTCTTCCTTTCTGTAAATGACTACAATCAAAGAGGTCCCCATGTCCCAACCAACATCAAAAAGAACAAGGAAAAACAACACCAAACAAATAAGAATACTTTCTTAGCAGGTCTTTCCACCAAAGTTGGCATCTAGTAATTCCTATGTCTATTGATGATAGGCAAGAATTGAGTCATGCTATATTAAAGACGCTGCATATACAAGCAAACTTGTTTTCCTAGTTTCAAGAATGACAATCTTTGAGTTGACAGGCGAACTAGTAAAACATTTTTGTCATTGTTATGTCCATATACATTATTGAGATAAGTTACACTACCAATAACGAAAGGACCAATGGAACTGATTCTAGAAAAGATATAGAAATGACTCTGACAATGATAGAATTACAAGCATGCTGGATGTATGAACGGAGAGGAACATGCTTGTTTGTGCACCATGATTTTCCAACAAAACCCTACACACTGCATCAGAGAACCTATGGCCAGACAACCTCACTAATCTTGCATTATTTATGCCACACTATCCCTTATAAGATATGCCCTTTCTTACGAAAAGTTTATGACCAAATCTCTCAAGCGAAATTTATATATACGAAAAACACAGAACTGCAACTTCTGAATGATTTACTAAATTACCCAATTTGGGAACGAGACGATAAACTAAAAAGAACAGCAATTTATATTCATTATTGCAACCAATTCTCCATCAAACTATTCTTTATTTTTTAAAAAAAGAAGCTGAAATACCTTAGTTATTGTTCAAACATGCAAATCACATATCCAAATTTTCCACAAAGCCAAAACCATAAAAAAGCACATAACAGAACAATTCAGTTCCCTCCCTTTTTTCAATTTTACAGTTATGAAAACAGATAAAAGTAGAAACCCATCTTTCAATTTCCTATTTTTGGGTTCCAATCAGTTGAAAACCACAGTTCAGAACTAAAAATCACAAACAAGCCAAAACCCAAGAATCCAGAAAATATTTGAAGCTAGCTATACATCAACAAAACCCCGCATAATAAACAAAAGTAAAACAAAATAGTAAAAAAAAGAAGCTGAGATCTGAGGAAATTAAAATTACCAGCAGCTCTTTGTTTCTGTTTTGGTATGATTGGGGCTTAATGGTAGTTGTGTTGTCGATTCCTGGGAGACTTAAACGAAGAAGATCCGTGCAAGTGGGTTGCTAAACATTTATGTGAGTGGGTAAAGCAGAGTGGGAGAGGAGAAGCCGAGGGCCGAGGGGCAGGAAGATTCCGTTAGAGCGTGGACTAGAAGAGCCTAAGAGACATGACCGTCACTTTCTTGCTGCTGGAAAGCCAATCATGTTTCTCCATGTACGGGAGAGACAAAAATTTCTATTTGTTTTCCTCCTTACTACTATTTTTCCACGCTTTTGAGCACGGTCATTTTTGCATTCGGTTAATTATGAATGGACTTCATTGAATTATATTATTTTATTTTCATTAATAGAATCAAACTTATAATTTTAAAAAATATAACAAATCAAATTTAATTTAGTTAATTTTTGAATTAATAAAATAATCAAATAAATTAAAATTAGCTTATATTTTAAATTATTAAATTCTCTTATTTGAAATAAATTAAATAAAATTATCAAGTAAAATATTAAAATACTAAAGAATTGATTTAAAAACTCTAACAATATTAAGCTTATACAAACTCCAATTATTAAATATCTTTGGGTTTCATATATTAATTGTTTTTTTAATTTAATCAAGAACCAAAACAAATTAATCAAAAATTAAAATTTCTTGAAAATTATTTTTATTAACTGACCGAATGTAATTTGATGACTTACTAATCAATCAAATCGATTTGGTCAATTAATTCTGTAAAAATCAAAAAATTTATGCTCCTAAAAGTACTTGATTTTTTTTAGCATTCATATTTGAACTCAATTATATTTTATAACTAACTTTTATTCGTGCGATGCACGAATTAATTTTAAATATTACAAACAATGTTAAATTGATGATGCATACCTCTCCTTTATTTATTTTTTATTTTTTTAATATTCATAAAGAATATGTAATAGCACCTTTTGTGAAGTTTAAAAACTTGATTAACAATGTATTAAATAATAATACTATAAAAACTACATATAATATAATAAAGATATCAAATCATTAAAGAATTAAATATTTAATTAAAAATTATAAAATTGAAAACATAAGATAAATAAATACTGGGAAAAATAAAAAATGAAAACATTATAAATAATATTAATGGATTATTATCCTTTCTACCATCAGTGGAGTTTTTTAACTCCACAAATAGGTTTAGGATGATGACATATATCCTATTTTATTTATTTTTTATTTTACTAATATTTCTAAATGATATATGTCATCATCTTAATCTCGCTTGTGGACTTAAAAAATTCCATTGACGGTAGATAGGATAATAATCCAATATTATTAATCACATCAAAAAAATATAAAAATAAAAATTAAAAGTATATTTTAAAATTTTTAAAAATTAAAAGTATATTTTAAAAATTTTCAAGTGTTAGAGCAATATTTTGGGATAGATTTTTATTATTGACCTAAATAATTATAATTATAAATGTGCATTTTATATACTTATAATATACATATGCATTCTTATTCTTATATATATAAGAATGATTATAACATATTTATATAATTAATTTTATCTATTAAATATGCATGTTAACATATATTTTTTTAAATTTTTATGTTTTATATATGAATTTTATTTATTTAGAAAAATCATAATATTAAATATTTAAATAATATACATGATATTGATAGATTACTTTTGTACTTGTCAGTTTAGTTAATAAAAGAATTTTTAAATAAATTAAAATTAAAACAATATAAATAAATATCAATTAATATTTTATTTAGTTTTTCAAAAATATAATATTAAAATTATATATATTTTTTAAATTTTTTAGATTAGATATTATTTAAAATTACTTTAAGATAATTTTATTAAAAAGATTAAGAAATTGTAGAAATTAAAAAAATTTTAAGAAAGAAAAAATGTGGGAAAACATTTATTGTTTGTTTTGACTTATACATAAATTAATAAATGCTTACATGTAATACAAAAAAAATGTCCAAATGAACATTTACGTAGATATCTTACCATATTTATTATGTATGTTATAATATTATATATATATATGATATATTAGATACTCAGATTCGATAAGTAGTTGGATATTTTTTGTCATATCCAATATATTAACTTTGGAAGAAAAGTAGGAAGCTAAGCCTATCGACGTCGGCTCCATTAACCAAAGCAAAAAAAAAGTCAAGCTCCCTCATTTTCCTCCTCTGTTTAAAGACGTCGCACTTTCTCATTCTTCAAGTTTTTTTTATTTTATTTTATTTTTTTTTCTCTCCACATGAGTTCTGTCGGTTTGCTTCTACTCGGAACCTTCTCGGCTATCCACTACGTACTTTCCTTTTCTAGCTTGTTTAATTTATTTATTCTTTCTTATTTCACCTTCCCCCTTTGTTTCTGTACAAAGTTTGATATTTTCAGAGAAACAGTTCTATCTTCCTCTTTTAAAATTTAACATAACGCTCGATTCTTTCTTCTCATTTTACTTTTCAATTCAATTCCTTCATACTCCTGTCTAAAATGTTTGAATTTGATTGTAAATTTGAATATTTTTATTCAAATTCTTGAATTTCATTTGGGTTTTTTCATATCTTAATTGGTTTTATTTTATTTTATTTTATACTTTTGAGTGGATTTGTATATAATCTTAAGCTCTGATTTTGGTCCACTAAAAATAACTTTCAAAAGGAAATGATTTTTGTATTTTTGGATATTTGATTGGTAAAAAGTTGATTGGTCAAAGAAAAATTGGTCTTCATAGTTTGGGCATAATAACAAATTGATCCATATAATTTAAAACGTAACGATTTGATCCTTAAAGTTTAAAAATTGTAACAAATATGCCCTTTCATCACTCAAACCGTTATATCAGCTGTTAAATGCCAGTTGGGCCACACGTGACGTACATATGTGCCCAATTATCAGCATATTTTGCTGACATGAAAAAAATTTAAGTAAAAAACAATTAAAAAATCATTATAATTTAAAATTTTCGAAAAAGTTGAAAAAAAAAAGAAAAATTCTGAAAAAAAAAACCTAAAACTACTCGATTCCTTCATCGACAATCTCATAATCGATCGTCGACGATGTGAGTTTTCAATTGCTTCGATATTCCTGGAATTGATTCCTTTCCTATAACCCAAAGTACGGTTCAACTCACCATTTACTTAGTGTCTCTGTTTTGGTTAAACGAAAAGCCAAAAAGAAAGTTTCTGAGAAAGAAATCGACTCAATGAGTTGGAGTTTAAGAGGGCCTGATGAAGACCTTGTAATATATGGTAAGTATTGATGTAAATTTTCTTGTCTGATTGAAATTTTGTGTTTGTTTCAAATATTAAACTCTGTTTGGTTGATTTTGGTGTTTCGGTTCGAACTTGTGGGTGTGATTTCAAATGTTGGTTCTTTCAAATGTATTAAGTAGTTTTGTTAGGCTTGAACTTTCAAATGTTGGGTGACATGTGAGTTTGGTTTTTTTAATTAATTTCACATTGTTGGTGCTGTACATTGCAAGGTTATTTTATTTGAAGTAAACATGTAAGGTGGTAAACATGCATGTGGGTGTTGCATGTGGTTATAGTTTTCTGTTTATTATTCAGCATATTCAACTTGTTCCAAATGTGTTGAATTTTGATTACTTTACATGCCAACAAATGATGCCTCTGACTACTTCAAAATTGCATTACACCATGGTGGATACTTTGCAAACAACTCTTATATGGAAGGTGAGATTGATTTTTTTGACTTATGTGAGGCTGATAGAATGTCTATGGTAGAACTTTATAGTATGGCATCATTGGTAGGACATTTAGGACCTTTACAATTTTATTGGAAAGTAGCTAATTTAGAAAGAACATATAGTTTTATTTTAATGAAAAATGACAATGATGTTCTCGAGATGTGTAGGAATGTGCCTCGAACTAGGTATATGTCTATTTACCTAACCCATAAAACAAATGTAGAGATTGAAGATATTAGTGAAAATGCAGTTGATGAGGATGTAGGTGATGAGAATCAAAATACAGGAGAAAGTTTAAACATTGTCTTGTTTAGTGAGAATAGTCATTAAAGGAATGCAGATTTAGGGCAGGCGGGGGATAGGGAGGCAGAGTTAGGCCAGAGAGAGTATGAGGAGGTAGAGCTAGGGTAAGGACAATATAGACAGATTGAAGTGGGGTAGGGAGTGTATGAAGAGACTGAGGTGGGGCAGGGAGAGTATGGGGAGGCAGATTTGGGGCTTGAACACCATGTAGAGACAGAGCATGGAGAGGCAAAGTTTGAGAATGAAAACTATAGGGAGACAGAGCATGGAGAGGCAGAGTTCGAGAATGAAAACTATAGGGAGACAAAGCATAGAGAGGCAAAGTTGGGGCATGAACACTATAGGGAGACAGAGGTGGGGCAGGGAGAGTATGGGGAGGGAGACTCTGAGGATAATAGTGCTAATGATAGTAACTTTAGGGATAGTGAGTATGATGTGGATAATGATGATGATGATGATGATGATGATGAGATGTTTTCTAACAATGTAGACCCCGATATTAAAATAGATGTGGAGGGGATAGATTCTGATATGGGTAGATCTCAAAGGAAAGGATTTATGAGTGATGCAACAGTAGAAGATACTGTAAGAGTTGATATAGAGGATGATGAGATATAAGAAGGAGGAGTGAGTTTATCTGATGATGTATTCAGTGTTAGTGGTTCTGACAGTGAGGATGTAGACAAGCCTGGAAAGAAATGGCCTGAATTTAATACAGCTAGTGATATGGATGATCTTGTTTTTTGTGTTGGTATATTGTTTGCTGACAAAAAAGAATTAAAAGATGTTGTAAAGAATGTTAGCATTAAGGATAGCGTGAATATATTGATTAAAAAGAATGACAAAATTAGACTTAGAGCTGTATGCAAAGAAGGATGTGAATGGACCCTGTATGCTAGGAAGTTCAGTCATGACCCAGAAGACCCAACTTTTCATATTAGAACTTACAAGTTTAAGCACACTTGTTGCAAAGATTATGTAAACAGGAACATGGATTACAAGTGGCTAGCAAACAAGTATATGGAATCTTTTCTTGCTGATCCTAAATTTTCTTTGTCTTCATTTGAGAATATGGTGTATAAGGATCATGTGTTGATAGTTCCAAGGATGAAGCTATGGAGAGCAAAACAGTTTGCTTTGCAAAGACTTCAAGGAAATTATAAGGATCAATATAGTAAGATAGGGAGAGATGTTGCAGAGATAGGAAGAACTAATCCTGGTTCTAGTGTTCTATGTAAGCTAAATGGTGGTTTCTTTGAGAGGATATATGTATGTCTAAAGGCATGTATTGAAGGCTTTAAGCATTGTAGATCATTGATTAGTCTAGATGGGTGCCACTTGAAAGGTAAATTTGGAGGACAATTGTTAGCTGCTGTTGGGATTGATGCTAATGACTGCATATTCCCTATTGCTTTTGCTGTGGTTGAAACTGAAAGTACATATACATGGAGTTGGTTTATCAACTTATTGAATGAGGATATTAATATGGAAAATCCCTAAAGTTGGACATAGATGTCTGACAAACAGAAGGTACAATTTTGTGTTTACGTCACATTCAACTTTTTATTTGCTTATGTTTCTTTAATTTAACCAAAATGCATGCTTTTATTATAGGGACTTAAATTAGCAGTGAGAAGCTTATTTCCTGAGTCAGAGTATAGATTTTGTGTGAGGCATCTACATAACAACTTCAAGAATGATGGTCATCGAGGTAAAGGGTTGAAGGACAAACTATGGGCTGCAGCAAGAGCAAGTCATAGTACAGACTTCAAGAAATACATAGATGAGATGAAAGAAAAGCATCCAAGTGCATATCATTGGTTGTCTGAAAGGCCACCACAGGAATGGTCTAGGTTATATTTCAGCACCAACTCAAAATGTGATATCCTTATAAACAACTTGCATGAGTGCTTCAACAAGTACATCTTGGATGCTAGGGACAAACCAATATTGACATTGGTTGATACAATCAGATGCAAGCTCATGAATAGGTTTTATGTGAAGAGGAGTGCTATTGAGAAGTATGATGGACTGATTTGTCCAAGGATTCAGAAGAAGCTTAAGAAGAATAAAGAGTTGTCTTTAAGATATTGGCCTTAACCATCAACACAGGAAATTTCAGATAAAATGCCCCAACAACCAGTTCACAGTGGATCTTGATGAAAGATCTTGTAGTTGCAGAAAATGGGAATTAACTGGTATCCTTTGCCCACATGCCATTTCTGCCCTTTGGTTCAATAAGGAGCAAGCAGAGGATTATGTGGATGCTTATTATATTGTTGAAACACAAAAGAAGAATTTACAAGGAAGCCATCAATCCAATCAATGGTGAAAGCTTTTGGCCATAATCAAACTATAAACCACTGCCTCCTAATGTTGAAAGGAAACAACCTGGTAGACCAAAAAGTAAAAGAAGGAAGGAACCTGATGAGGTTAATCCAAGCAAACTGAAGAGAAGTGGAGGCACACTAACATGTTCCAAATGTGGTAAAAAAGGACACAACTCAAGGTCTTGTAAGAATAGCAAAATCGAGGTAAGTGTTTGTTTATGAATGGTTTTTTTTAATAGGGTTCAAAGCTGCACTTACAAAGTTTTCTTTCATTCTTGTGTTTAGGAGCCATCTGGGTAGCAAGGAGGACATCTTACTGTGCAGCAAGAGGATCCATCTGTGCAGGAAGGAAGGCAACCTACTGTGCAGCAAGAGGATCCATCTGTGCAGCAAGGAGGGCAACCTACTGTGCAGCAAAAGGATCCATCTATGTAGCAAGGAGGGCAACCTACTGTGCAACAAGAAGACCCATCTATACAGCAAGGAAGGCAACCTACTGTGTAGCAAGAAGAGCAATTTGTGCAGCCTGCTCCAAGTGAGGTAAGTAATTATACTAATGTAATAATGTAAGATAATTATTTATCTTATTTATACTAATATAATAATTATACTTATTAATTACATATAGAACACTTCAATTGGACCAAATCTGTCAATCTTGAATGCTAAAAAAAAGAAAAAGATTGTTGCTTCAAGTACATGAACCATCCAAGACTAAACCCATCAGTTGCTAAAAATAAAATGACATGTTCGAAATGTGGTCAAAAGGGACACAATAGAAGGTCTTGTAAGAACAGCAGAACTCAGGTAACTGTTTGTTGATGGAATGTTTAATTTTTTTTTATAGTTTGTTCAATGAAACACTTATTGCATTTTGTTGTTGTCAATGAAACAGCAAGGATCATCTCTTGAAGTAGGAGGGTCATCTGTTCATCAAGGAGGAGAACCTGCTCAGCAAAGAAAACCATCTTCCTCTTCTCAAGGTACTTTGAGGTGGATGCCTGATGTAAGTTCTTTTTCTTTATTTTGAATCCAAATTACTTAATCTGTTTTAGATGATGATGTTACTAAATATTGAAATTTTTTCCCATTTATAAGGGTTCAAGTCCAAACCCATCAATTGGTACAAACCCAGCAATTGCTACAAACCAAGCTCAGAGTAAACTTGCTGTTAAACATGTTGTGCAGAAGAAATTCAAGTGAATTGAATGAAGAAGATTGATGACTGTTTTTTGTGCTTTTTTATGTTATAAACAAGTTGGTAGGAAGAACCAGTGTGGATATTTAAGCTCTACAATCTTTTGTTTCGCTGAATGTTTTTGGGTTTAGAGTTTAGTCACCTTTAGAAGATGACATTGTATATTTTGCACATAAAGCAACAAAGGCCAACATAGGCCAACATGTAAAGTTCAGCAAAATGCAAACATTATATGTGTGTGTATATATATATATATATATATATATAATGTTCTATTTTGTCGATCCTTGTTTCTTACAAGTGTTCATATTTTCATTTTATACCTTCCATTATTTACACAAAAGGAGCAAGCAAACAATCCATATTTCATCCATGAACAGGGACTAATTTCATTACTGTGTACAAAAGTAAGGATACACAATGCATGTTGGTCATCTAGACAGATAACCAACTTAACAAAATGTACATTGTTAAACCCCCTAACATGAGTTAAACTTTAAAAATCTAAAGCCCCTCCACAGTTTCAATTCATTACTAAAAGTCTATAACTCTAAACCCTCATAACTTCATTATGACTTTAGCTATATTCTTCCTATCAAAGCATGTCAGTATCAATGCATTTTGGTTTTCATTCATTTCTTCCCAACAACAACATCAGAATAACTATGAATAAAAAAAGAGAAATCCACTTCCACCGCCCATTGCCATCACTGTCGGTATTATTACTTCTTCTATATAATTCCAATTGTTGCTCCATTCTTCGCACCTTCCTCAATAAATCGATGATGACAATTCTCAAATGCTCATCAATTGGAGGATCCAACCATTGAAAATATCCACATGCCCCATTTTGCTGCAAAAAATTCAAAAAAAAAACTCCATAACTATAAGACCCATACACAAAATAATAATTTCATAAAAACCCATAACAGAATCATACTCCATAATTGCTGCAACCTAAAAACCTTCGGCCTGGGTTATTGTCTGTCCATGATGTCTTGATCGAAGATTGTTCACCACAATGGCAAACTGGAAGCACCCCAATGTAAGCCATCCTCTTTGTTGTCTCTCTTTTTTGTTTTCTCTCCTGTTGAGCTCAACAAAGCTCAAAGCTTGATTGTTTCCTCTCTTCTTCCTTAGCTCGACCGTTTCCTCTCTTCTTCCTTTGCTCGACCAAGCTCAACAGGAGCTCAAATATTTTTTTTTCTATTTTGGAAAATTTTCAAATATAATGGTTTTTAAATTATAATGATTTTTTTAATTGTTTTTTACTTAAATTTTTTCCATGTCAGCAAAATGTGCTGATAATTTGGCACACGTGTACGCCACGTGTGACCCAGCTGGCATTTAACAGCTGATATAACGGTTTGAGTGATGGAAGGGCATATTTGTTATGATTTTTAAACTTTAAGGATCAAATCGTTACGTTGTAAACTATAGGGACCAATTTGTTATTATGCCCAAACTATGGGGACCATTGGTGCAATTTACTTGATATTTTCAGAGAAACAGTTCTACCTTTCTCTTTTCAAATTTAACATAAGGCTCGATTCTTTCTTCTCATTTTACTTTTCAATTCAATTCCTTTATACTCCTGTCTAAAATGTTTGAATTTGATCGTAAATTTGAATAATTTTATTCAAATTCTTGAATTTCATTTGGGTTTTTTCATATCTTAACTGGTTTTATTTTATTCTATTTTATTTTATTTTATACTTTTGAGTGGATTTGTATATAATCTTAGGCTCTGATTTTGGTCCACTAAAAATAACTTTTAGAAGAAAATGATTTTTGTATTTTTGGATATTTGGTTGGTAAAAAGTTGATTGGTCAAAGAAAAATTATTTCTTAGTCAACAAAAAATTAAATCGTTTTTTGAAATTGTCTCGTGCCTTTGAAAAGTGAAAGATATTTTTTGAAAAATAGTTATCTATATGTAAAGTTATTTACCAAGTTCGTGAGTATAATTTTACTCAAGTTTGACATTGGATATATAATTTTTTAAACTTTGATTTAATTTACCACTACAGAAAAAATTATTATATTAATAAAAATATTTTTATTTAATTAAATTTAAAATTTAAAATTTTAAATATTAAAATATAAACATTAAAAATCTTTCAACACTTTAAGTTTAATTCTTTTTTTGAATATTATTATTCTTAATTTTTTTAAGTTTTCAATAATAAATAATATTATATTATTATTTTAATAATAAATAATAAATACTAATTTAATAAATAATATATGTATTATTTTAATAATAAATATTTTTAATAATTTATTAATATTTTAATTTAAGATATAATGTTTTTATAATTTATTTACTGTTAGCTTTAAATTGATTCATATATTTTGAAATGACAAACATATTTATATGTATGACTCATTTTGTAAATTTGCTTCTACACTTAAGCTTTTCACAAACCATATCACAAACTATTTAATCAATATAAGACCATGATTTAATTGATTTATATAAATTGGATCAGCCCAAATTCTTGCTCTATTAATTAAAAGAGTGGCTTTATTATTTATTAAACATTTTAATGAAATTTCCTTTATTAAACTTATTTTAGTCGAGCTCATTAATTCTTTTAATTAACTATTAGACTAATGGATTTAATTAAACCTCTCAAATTAAATCCATTATTATTAAATATGGGCTTTTATGATTTAATTAAATTATTTAATTAAATCCACTTAATTAAACTCATTTAACTAAGTTGACATTATTATAATCTTAAATTTTTTTTTTAAGTTTTCAATAATAAATAATATTATATTATTATTTTAATAATAAATAATAAATACTAATTTAATAAATAATATATGCATTATTATAATAATGAATATTTTTAATAATTTATTAATATTTTGATTTAAGATATAATGTTTTTATAATTTATTTACTATTAGCTTTAAATTGATTCATATATTTTGAAATGACAAACGCATTTATATGTATGACTCATTTTGTAAATTTGCTTCTATACTTAAGCTTTTCACAAATTAGTTAATCAATATAAGACCATGATTTAATTGATTTATATAAATTGGTCTCAATTGATTTAGAAATGATTTTTGAAAAAAAAAAATTAGTAATTTTCTCATAGATTTATTGAAAATGTTTTAGAAAATTACTTGGTAATTTTTGAGCTCAATTTCATGCACCTAAAGTCATGATACATTTAAATGAAACTGAAATTGGGTTATAAACTCTTTTTTATACTTAAAATGCCCAGAAAATGTATTTGAAGAACAAAGGATCGATCCCCCTTTAATAGGTGGATGCAACTATGCTAGTAGCCTGAGTTTGTTGCAACCAAAATAAAAGTTTGCAGGCGTGCTTTGTAACAATTGTTCCGATAACAAATGTATCTATAGGATGTATCAAATGTCAAAGGACCTTCCTCTTCCTTTAGCAAATCACAAAGCAATTCCACAAGGTATTGCTGCAAGTTTTATAGGGATTCTTGCATGGTTTTGCCACAAGCTTCTCAAAGTTTCTTAGGGTTAGTATGCCACAAATCAAAGGGCGGAAAAAATCTTTGGTAGGTGGCCATTGGCTTTTGAACTTAATTATAATTATAATTTCTTAATGTCGAAGTCTTCATTAAACCATTTAATTGACTTTTGGTCCAAAACTCAATTAAACTCTTTTTAATTGGATTGGCCCAAAGTTTTGCTCTTTTAATTAAAAGAGTGGATTTATTATTGAATTAAACCTTTTAATTAAATTTCCTTTTTTAAACTTATTTTAGTCAAATCCATTAATTTTTTTTAATTAACTATTGGACTAATGGATTTAATTAAACCTCTCAAATTAAATCCATTATTATTAAATATGGGCTTTTATGATTTAATTAAATCCACTTAATTTAACTCATTTAACTAAGTCCACATTAATATAATTCTTTCTCAATAAGTCCAAATGAAAATTTTTGAATTTTTTAATCTTTGATTCAATTTAACCTATATATTGCACTTTGTGTGTGACTCATTAGGTTTCCAACATATTGTTAATGAATTTAAATTATCATTTAAATTCATAAATTATGAGTAGCATCTAGCAATACATTATAACCACCTATATGTTTGAAAGGTCAAGATGGTTTGACTAACCTTTTAGTATGTAGTATCTCAGTGTATTTCAATCTTTTCATCACAATATCTCAAAAATGACTAAAGTTTAGTTCAATGTCTACTTCAAGTACATTTCCATATTTACCTTTAAACTTTAAATATTAACTCCTCTCAATAAGTGCTTTGACGGAAGACTTATGAGTTAATACAAGTTAAGATACATGAGACATGCATTATCCCCCTTAATCACTTGGATGATGAATTTTCATCTTGACTACCCATTTATCTTCATATATTTGGGATTTTATTGCCTTTACTATGCAATTTATTATAGATCAGGTTTGGACTATATTAAAGGGAATGATAATGGGTGTTGTGAAAGTATCAAGTAAGAAGAAGATGTCCAAGTTGGTTATTACCGACAAAGGAACATGTACTTTGCTCATGACTATCATTGCAAATTCCTCAATCTAGAAACAAGAGACTAGCAACAAGAAAGTTCCCAAAGATTTGCAAATGTTAATTAAAGAGTATGAGGAATTTTTTGAAATGCCAAAAAGACTTCCTCCTCTTAGACAACAAGATTATAAGATTCCCATAATATATGAGTTTGAAATGGTAAAGATAAGGCCATATAGATATCATTATTTTCAAAAACTGAAATTGAAAGGATCAGTGTTGAAATGAAGGAAACAAACCTTACTAAGGATAGCACTAGTTCTTTTGCCTCTCCAATCGTAGTGTTGGTTGGGAAGAAAGATGGATTTTGGAGATTGTGTGTGAACTATGGAAAGCTCAACAAGATCGCAATTAAGGATAAATTTCCATTTCCCTTTGTGAAAGAGCTTCAAGATGAATTGGTAGGTGCTTTTTACTTCTCCAAACTAGACCATAAATCACTGTATGACCAAATAAGGATGTCTGAAAAGGTTATTCACAAAACTGCATTTAGAACTCATCATAACCATTATGGGTTCTTAGTGATGCCTTTTAGGCTCACTAATGTCCCACCAAAATTTCAAAGTGGCATGAATTGCTTCAAGCCTTACCTCAAGAAGTTTATGCTTGTATTTTTTTATGATATCCTAGTCTACTGATAATTTTATAAAATATAAAATTATTGCAATATTAATTTATATCATTTTGCTTAATTTTTGGAAAATTTTATTAATTTTCTTTCCTAATTTTGTGATTTTTCATGTGTTTCATTGCAAAAATAAAGAGGAAATCAATAATATGGTACAAATATGCCCAAATATTTTAGTTGTTTTAGGACATTAGTTGAAAAAAAAATCAATAAAAAGTAACACAAGCATGGAAATTGCATGCAAGACAAGCAAAGAATTGTACATAAGCCATCCATGTACATTGTCTCAACCCCAAATGCCTTACCCTATGCCAAACCGTAAATCCCATGCAAATAGTGCATAAAATACAAAACCACATAAAAACTGAGACTCTCACAAGATTCTACAACTTCCACACATCCCAATACACCACAAGCATCCTTATGCTCTGTTAGGAAAATAAGAAATAGAATAAAGAAAGGAGAAATGATTCTAAGGTGTTAACTTTAGTAACTATCCTTAAGGATTCAAAAATCCCTCAAGATACAACAAAATCTCACAAACTCTCTCAAAACAAGTATGAAATTTTCTAAATATGAAAATTAAGCACACAAGTTTGGATATTTATAATGACCAAGATACACTTTGAACAGACATGTTTTATCCAAAAGACACCTCTTCAAATAAGTTATGTCTTTTAGACATCACTTTTACCCAAAAGATACCTCTTCAAATAAGTTATGTCTTTTAGACATCACTTTTGCCCAAAAGATACTTTTTCAAATAAATTATATCTCTTAGACATTACTTTTGGGCTAATTATATTTATTGGAACTAGTTATGTCTATTAGACATAACTTTCTAACAGATTATGTCTATTCAAAATTTATCATTCATAACTTTTGGTAACTTAAACATAATTTCCAAACTTAATTTCAAACTTAACATTTCAAACTACTTAACAATCCCCTACTAGTTTGAAATGTTTGCTTAATTCACTATTTTACAAGATTAGTAATATGCTTAAAAAAGGTATCTCTCGATTTGGACCTTCCATTAGTGTTCATACATTAATATCTAACGAAATTAATGGTGTCCGCGAATTAAACGGCGAATTAAACCATAATTCCTAGTGTTAGATTTAATAATATGACACACATAAGACTTGTCTGCCTGTTTCAAGAGGTTTACTACCTTTATAGTACTATTATGGCCACGTGTTCATCCTGGTAATCTTGATCACTTAATAAGAAAATCCACCAACTTCTTGTTTGAAGCGGCACCACTTCTATGATCACTAGGTGGAGTTCTTTTATGTCCCTATTGCTATGGACATCTTGTTTCAACTCCATTAAGAGTAAAACTCATCCTCCAACTAACGCAATAGACAACACTTGACTAAACAACTTAGGAATAGGAATCAAGTGCTAAACAAACATATGCAGTAACTTGCTATTACCCATTGAACTTTAAGTTTAGAGGTTACTAAACTAAAGTTGAGTTCCCATTACTGATGTCTAATTAATGGATTTAAATCCCATTCCTATTTACATTCTCTTTAACACATCTCTTGATATTGCTTTGGTGAGAAGATCAGCTAGATTGTCTGCAGACTTTACATAAATTACGGTTATAACCCACTAGCGATCAACTCTCGAATATATTCATGTATAAAGCTAATTTGTCTAAATTTTCATTATAAATACTATTGCATGCTCTAGACATTATAACCTTATATCACAATGCATGGAGATAGCTAGCATAGATTGTGGCCATAACTTTGTATCAATTAACATATTTCTTAGCCATTCTCCCTCCTTGCCTGTAGTTACCAAAGCAATAAACTTAGATTCCATGGTGGATATGAGATACAAGTTTGTTTCTTTGAGGCCAACTTATCGCACCTCTTCCAATAGTAAAATCCAACTTGCATCTGTATAGCCTTCTAAAAAGGCTTTATAATCTAAGTAACAATAACCAAGTTCCTTTGTTTTCTTTTAAATAGCCAAATACTCTTTTAATGGCCTTCCAATATTCATTACTAGATTTACTCATATATCTTGCAATTTACATATGGTAAAAGTTATATTTAGCCTGTGCATTGCATGCATTAGACTCCCAATTGCACTTTTATACTCCAATTGAGTAATCATCTAACCAAAATTTTTGTTAATTTCATACATGAATCGTTTGGAGTGGTAACTTCCTCTACATTAAGATGTTGGAATTTATTCAACATCGTCTCCATGTAATGTGATTGGTTAAGTGAAAAACTATTGTTATGTCTTTTTACTTTAATTCCCAAAATGGAATCTATTTCTTTTGGAATATTAATGATGCCTTTCGGTCTTATTTACACCAAACATGTCAGTATAAAAAATTAACATGTCATCACATAGGGACATACTATCACTCCATAATCATTGATAGACTTTGAGTAAATGCACTTGTTTGCACTAATGTGCTTACAATCATTTGTAAAAGTTTGTGCATCAAATTTCTTGTGCCATTGCTTGAGAGCTTGTTTTAGGCCATACAGTGACTTGAGCAATTTTGCATTTTTTTAAGAAGTACAAATCCTTCTAGTTGCTGTATATAGACTTCTTCACTTAAGTCACATTTTGCCCCACCAATCATGCTATGTTAATGATCAAAATTGCAATGACCCATCCTTTTATTATTAAAGGATTACAATATTCAAGGTCATATTATATTATTTTAAATATATTAAGACAATTCAATGCAATTATACTTACTAACCTTTGCTAATCACAAAAGTTATACCCCCACTATATGTCATATCATGCATATAGTTCTTAATGTCTCGTTGTGCAATTAACATATATCATATAGTATTGCATCTGTTGCACAACCAAAATAATATATTCTTTTTAGAATCTTTCATATATAGTGAAATTGGAAAAATTAAATTGTCATTTTTTTTAACTTCTTAGTCCCAATATCACAGATGCAATACTTGTGTCTTTGTAGCAAAATTGCTAAAAGACCCTTTACTACCTTTAATTTATTCTTGATCAATACCAAAATTAACATGCCATATTCCTATAATCATTTGATTACATCTCGTTAAACTTACTATAGATATAATCATATGCCAAAATTATCTCATAAAAATTATGATGTTATTTGCTAAAGATCTTGTTAAGTTCATTCAAGAACTTGACCAATTTATATACTTTTATTCTTGTCATGAAATCAATAACCATTTAGGTTATTCCATATACACCCTTTTGTCTTAATTCACCATTTTAAAATCATGTAAGTTTTACAACCTTTGGTGAATTATCATTAATTTCAAATTGATATGAATGCAATAAACATTCTTTTTATAGCAATCAATTCTTGATATGGTGTATATCTATGAAAGTAAATCATTCCATGTTGTGTAAATCTTTTCTTAGTAAAATATTTGGCTTCTTATCTATAGTCTTATTAATTTTACAATCAAGTATATGATCTAATGATCATCCTTTGCATACATCATGAAATCATAGCACCACTAAAAAAATTAACATAGAAATCATGTACTAAATCTTCCTTCTATTAACAGTAATGTTATGTAAATCACACATAATACCATAAACTAATCCAAATAGTTTTAAAGTGCTGCTATCTTAGGAATTAAATTCCTAAAGAACTTTATAAATATGCAATTTCACAAATAACAACTAGTACATGTTTAACCAAAATACATTTTAACACATGAATTTCTTAATACATTCTTTATAATTGTATTCATAAATGATTCAATTTAATCATGTCAAACATACTTTTTTTGTCAAAAATATGCTTTAACAATTTATATTAATCAAAAGATGATATAATATATAATAAATATCAACATGTCCTCTCAAACATAGTCTTTTCCAATATTTTAATTTTATACATGACAATTTAATCTTGTCTTCAATATTAAATAGAAACCAAACTTAACTATCAAGCAATCTAAAAATTTTTAATTTATAAAACTTCACCTTTGGTTTCAATATTGAAGGAATTTCATGTATGTCACATTTCTTTTTTTTAATCTTATTTGAAATATTTTTTTAAACAAATTCTAGTTCTTACTAACTAGTCCTTATCCACCATGCCTCATTTATTCAAACTTTTTAACTAGAATATTGGTGCAACAAATTAAATTTGTTGCCACTGTTGCATTTTCTTTCTTTAAGAAGAAGTAAGAACTTTAATGACTTATTTTTCATAATGAAAACATGCACCCCCCCTTTTATTACTTTAATTTCATGGGCATGCATTAGCATAAAGTTTTTCTTTTGTGTATTTGTTGGACTTTCATTCTTCCATCTCATGTTTTCTGACATTTAGGTCTTAATATATTTTCTCATGTTCATAGAGATATTAGACATACAAGTTTTCAAGATGTATATATTTACATTTTATACAAATTAATTCTTTTGAAATCCTTTTCATGATAATGAGAGAATATATAAATTATTGAGGACAAAATTAAACTCATATAAAAAAAATTGCACAAAGTTATCTCACAATTCAAAATCTATATGTAATAACTAAAACTGAAACAATTATGCATAAAATTTAGAAAGTTAATAAAACTTATCAATATTTCGATGAAAAACCATTGACCTTCTTCTTTGGTGAGAAACGTTCATTTCACGCTTTAGTCTTTCCTTCTTCACATCTTCATATTCGTCTTCCTTTGGCATTAGTAGTGATGGCAGACTTTGATCAAGCACATAAGATAACTCTTGATTCAAAAACTTGAAACTTGTATGCAAAGGAAGTTCCAAGATCATTATTTTTGAATCCTTCAGATTGTTAGGAAAATAAGAAATAGAATAAAGGAAGAAGAAATGATTCTAAGGTGTGAACTTTAGTCACTATCCTTAAGGATTCAAAAATCCCCTAGGATACAACAGAATCTCACAAACTCTCTCAAAATAGGTATGAAATTTTTTGAATATGAAAATTAAGCACACAAGTTTGGATATTTATAATGGCTAAGAGACACTTTGAATAGACATGTCTTATCCAAAAAACACCTCTTCAAAGAAGTTATGTCTTTTAGACATCACTTTTGCCCAAAAGATACTTCTTCAAATAAGTTATATCTCTTAGACATTATTTTTGAGCTAATTATATTTATTGAAACTAGTTATGTCTATTAGACATAACTTTCTAACATATTATGTTTGTTCGAAATTTATCATTCATAACTTTTGATAACTTAAACATAATTTCCAAATTTAATTTCAAACTTAACATTTCAAACTACTTAACATACTCATCCAAACCACATTCACATCTTGAAACAGGCCAAGGGAGTTTCAAGAGAAAGAGAGCTTTCCAAGTCAAGGAATGGAGGATTTTCTAAACTTAAAATGGATATTTAAGAAGGTTTCAAAGATCACAAAATCTCATTCAAATCAGCCAAACTTGGCCTGCAGTTTTGCCTAAGTGCGGCATTCTTATCCAAGTAATTTTAAATGGATTTGAAGATGACGAAAGGAAGGAAACCGTACCCAAAGCATCTTTCTAGCTCTGTGAAAGCCATGCCAAGCCAAGAGTAGGAAGCAACCCAATCTCCTTTAGAGTATTAGATCTGTTAAATTTTGAGGGTTTTTTTTTTTTAACAAATAAAGGTTAGAAGTAGAAATAAGAGGAAATGCCAAAAATTTTTATATATTCTTTTAAGCAAACTACCGCCAATAACTGTCTGCCAGCAGCGATGACCGACGATTGACAAAAGTTACCGGTGACGATTTGCCTAAAAAAACACCAAAACATTCCTTTTTACCTCCTCTTTCTTCCCATCTAATTAGTTTCTAAAAAAAAATACACAAAATTCTAGATCCAAAATCTATGTCTGAGGCTTTAATCCTAAATCTACTACTTTTTTTAAAGTAACGTAGGTTAAAAATAAAAAGAGAATGAAATGACGAAAATATACTTTAGGAGGCGAATCATCGCTGTGAGAAGCGGGTGGTGGTTAGTGTAAATGCCAACAGTCAGATTCCAAAAAGAGAAGAGAGAAGAGGGAGAAAAAGAAATGCGTTGGAAAGAAAATTTTTGAATTTTGAAGTAATTAAAAATGAAGATATTTAAAAATTTTTCAGTTTAAAATATTAGTATTTATAATTGTCTTGTTTAAATAAATATTTTTTTAAAAAAATTTGAATACTAGAATTTGATGAAAAAAAACTATAAAAGAAAAAATATTAAAAAATATGCAATATGGATATTATTAGATTTGTAAAAATATATAGATATTATTAATAATATAAAAAAGTAAAAATATATATTATATTTAATTAAATATATCTTTTTTTTCGTTTTATATTAATAGTGCGTCATGTGTAAAATGATTTGGAAGAATTTTGAAAAAGTCACCTCTTTAGATAGACTTTTAAGAAGAAATTTGAGTATTTTAAATTCCCTCTTAAAATTTCTCTCAAATTTTAAAATTCTTCAAATTTTTTTACCAAACAATGAATTTTAATTTTGAAATTTTGAATATCTTAATTGAAAATAAATTTTCCTCTTAAAATAAAAATGAATATTTGGAGTATAAAAATAAAGTGAGAGATGTATTTAATCTCTTTTTAAGTTTTGAAAAAAAAGAGATATTGTATGCGTTTGTACCTTTCTATTTTATTTTATTTTATTTTTATATATTGTTTGATTCATCAATATTTATATCTGATTCTATAACTGGCTGCGTCATGCAAAATCTTAAGTCTTTTCCTACATATACCTGTACCAACGTTGATAACTTTCGACAGATATACCATACCAATCAATCATGTTCAATGGCAATTTGATTTCTCAGATACTTGTGAAGATTTGAGAAATTCTTTCATTATTATTATTATTATTATTATTATTATTATTATTATTATTATTATTATCTTACTTTTTTAAGACATTTCTAATCTGTTTTCTTATGATAGTTGGGTGAGATATTTTGTTGTATGAAAATTTAAAAGATACTAGTATTTATATATATATATATATATATATATATATATATATAGATAGATAGACACTAAAATGTTACAAATAAATAGAAATTTTATTTCTTTTGCTCTGAAAGAATAATAAGCATTATTAGAATCTATTTGTTCATGAAGAAATCAAAATGTGTTTCAAAATCTAGAGTACCTAGCTTCCCTCTGCAACAAGAATGGATACCCAATTCCCCTTCTCCTGGAAGGAAACACCACAAACAAAACACTTACAACAAAGCCAACTACAAGAGGAACAGTGTTGGTGACCTTCCTTGGAATTCCTGGATAATAGCATGCCACGACATCACTATGGGACCCTGCAAAGGTTAAAAAAGCAACCACAGATAGCCATGCGTGGGAGAGATCAGACCATCTCAGCTTGTAATCTGACGGCATGTAAGGTTTCTTTCTTCCAGCGTTGAATGTCCAAATTCCCCTGAAGGTTGCTATGCCATAATACAGCCTTCCTCTGGCAGTTCTAAAGCTGTCTGTGATTGTGAAGAATACACACGAGGCTGCCAGGAAGACGAGAAAAGAACCCATTAACCAGCGGCTGAGAGAGGTGCATTGGCCATCATTGGTTAGGAGGGGAGCAAAAATGGTGAAGGCAAGGATGGTTGCTGTTGGTAAGAGAACATTGAGCCTTGCAGTTCCACTAAGGATTGCATTGATGATGTAAATGAAATTAGATTCATCTGCTTCTGCTTCCACATCTGCATCTCCATCTTGAAGGTATTGATAATCATGGTTGAGTTGAAAGCTTTCACTGAAATCTTGGGTGATTGAGTTTTCCATTTCTCGGTGGAGTCTATGGAAAATCATGATTTCAATGAGAACTAAGTTTATACTACATCTTGGGAAGAATTTGATTCTTTGTTCAAGTTAGGAGGCGAATCAATTCCTTTCCCATTGTTCTATACTTCATATTCTTCCCCATGGCTTACTTTTGGCATTTCCTTTCGGCTTGACAGATGAGTAGAATTTGCCAGTTGAAATACAAAAGAAACCATATCTACAAGCCTTCCTGAGAACTTGGCACCCAGTGGAGCGATAGAACAAGGAATGCTTGAAGTTGAATCTGAAAGAGTGATCAGTAACCTGGAAAATAAGAGTGCTTGATTTCGACTGTCATTGTAACAATTCCAATAAACAATTAGCAACTAGACCATGCAGCAGCGGCAGTGATTCTTCCCTTCAACCACTGCTTTGATATACGGAGAATCATCATCATCAGAGCCTTTATCTCAATAGATTAGGGTAAGCTATATGAACCAATATCTAAAATCACGTTAGATCATCCATATGTATTCTCTGCCTCCATAGATTCCTATTCAAGGTCATTTGCTCATCTAATTCTAAAACCTCCATGTCTTTCCAAACTACTTCCTTCCAAGTCTTTTTCAGTCTTCCTCTAGTCTTAACCCTTCTCTCAACATCCATAGCCTCTATTCTCCTAACTGGAGCATCTACAGGTCTACGTCTTACATGTCCAAACCAACGTAAACGATTTTCACACATTTTGTCTTCAATAGGTACCACTCCAATCATCTTACGAATATCATCATTTCTCATTCTATCCTTTCTTGTATATCCACATATCCACCGTAACATTCTCATTTCTGTTACACTCATCTTTTGTGTACGTAGCCTCTTAGTCGCCCAACATTCACTACCATATAATAATGTTGGTCTAACAACTGTCCTATAAAACTTGCCTTTCAACCATGTAGGAATTCCTTTATCGCACAACACACCTGTAGCACTTCTCCACTTACTCCATCCAGCCTGGATCCTATAGATCACATCACAATCAATCTCTCCATCCATCTGTATTATTGATCCCAAGTATCGAAAATGATCCCGCTTAGGTATCGCCACCCCATCTAACTTCACTACATCATGCTCTTCCAGTAAGTTAGAACTGAATTTACACTCCATGTATTCAGTCTTCACTCTGCTTAGTTTAAATCCTTTTGATTCCAACGTTTGTCTCCATAATTCCAACTTTGTATTGATCTCCGCTCTAGTTTCCGCACATAAGACAATATCATCTGCAAACATCATACACCAAGGCACCCTATCCTGGATGGATTTTGTCAGTTCGTCCATAACTACCGCAAACAAGAATGGACTCAACGCTGACCCTTGGTGTAATCCCACCGTGATAGGAAACTCACTTGTTTGCCCCCCACCTGTCCTCACATGTGTCCTTGCGCCTCTATACATGTCCTTAATTAGTTTAATATATTTCAAAGGAACTCTTTTCTTCATTAAGGACCACCAGAGTACCTCCCTAGGCACTTTATCATATGCTTTCTCCAAATCTATAATGACCATATGAAGATCTTTACCCATTACTCGAAAGCGCTCCATAAGTTGTCTAAACAAATATATTGCCTTCATAGTTGATCGACCCGGCATAAAACCAAATTGATTCTCCGATATCTCTACATTCTTTTTTAATCTCCGTTCTATCACTCTCTCCCATAGTTTCATCGTGTGACTCATCAATTTTATGCCTCGGTAGTTGGCACAACTTTGAATATCTCCCTTGTTCTTATATAAAGGTACTAAGACACTCTTCCTCCATTCCTCTGACATTTTGTTAGTGTGTCAAATCTTATTAAATAGATTTGTCAACCACCTAACTCTTACATCTCCAAGGCATTTCCAAACTTCAATTGAGATGTCATCAGGTCCAACAGCTTTTCCATTCTTCATCATCTTTAGTGCCTCTTTTACCTCTGTCTCTTGGATTCTACGCATAAAGCACCGATTTAAATCCTTAAGAGGCACCGAAATATTATCCAAAACTTTATTTTGTCCGTCATTAAATAATTTGTTAAATAATCTCGCCACCTGTCCTTAATGTCATTATCTTTAACGAGAATTCTTTGATGCTCATCCTTAATACATTTCACGACTCCTAGGTCGCGACTCCTCCTTTCTCTTGCTCGCGCCAATCTGTATATCTTTTTCTCTCCTTCCTTTGTGTTCAACTTGTCGTAAATCTCTTTTGCAACCTTCGTCTTAGCTTCTACCACAGCCTTCTTTGCCTCCTTTCTTGCTACCTTATATTCCGAAAAACTCTCTTCTGTATTGTTCTTCTTTAAAGCCTTGTAACGCTCTCGCTTAGTCTTTATAGCATCTTTTACTACTGCAGTCCACCATGTTGCGTCCTTTCCAGTCGGCACTCTTCCATTTGATACTCCTAATGTCTATTTGCCTACCTCCCGAATGCATATTGCCATCTTATTCCACATTACATTTGGGTTCTCTTCTGTTATCCAAGCCTCTTTTTGAATCCAACTATCTCTACATGTTGTATGACAATCTTCTTTTAGCTTCCACCATCGAATCCGTTCAATTCCTTTTTGTTGGTTCCTTCGATGTCATCTATCTATCTTCATATCTAGAACTAAGAGTATATGTTGTGCGGTAACACTCTCACCTGGGATAACCTTACAATCCAAACATCTATGTCTATCCCTACTCCTAGTTAAAAAGAAATCTATCTGACTTGCTCTTGGTCCACTTCTAAAAGTTATAAGATGAGAATCTCTCTTTTTAAACAATGTATTTGCTAGGATTAGGTCATAAGATAAAGCAAAATTTAAGATAGCATCTCCTCCCTCTTTTCTTACACCATAACTAAAACTCCCATGTACTCTCTCAAAACCCTCTCTACTTGTACCTACATGTCCATTAAGATATATGGAGGATATAAGTCAGAAAGTTAAATCAGACGCCCAAACCACCAAAAAGATAAATTCAAAAGAATAACAAATAATGAATAAGAGAAAAGGCATCAAGAAGACAAACTGCTTAACGATAGCTGAAACTTTTCATTGATTTCAAATTATCAGTCTTTCAATAACCGTAGCTCTCTGCAATTCCTCACTAAGTGTACAAAATTATGAACATAATATGTATATGAAAGACCCGTAGGAATGAAACTATCCCCATAAATTTGCTAAAAATGCATGATAAATGGGTTGCTTATGTACACAGCAATTTTTCAACTGGCTATGAAAATGAGGCTAATTCAATGAATAAAAAGTAGAAACAAGGAATACAAGACCTAGGCAGAAATACCATTTAGGTACGGTTGCTTTAGGAACTTGGTGGATAGAGATAAATCATCATCTCCAGCGCTACAAAGTTCACAAGGATCAGAGGATTCCTGTAAGCACCAATGATCTGGGACACTCAAAATGTACATCGACATGAACTTTTTGAATCTTTTCTTATACTCCTTAGGGGAAATAACAGTTGGCAACACATTCTTAGGAACAACCAATGAAGACTTAACCCACGTCTCAAGTTGCTTGTCCCAAGTATACTGCCTGAGATAATCAATAATCCCGCATACAAGCCCCTGTTGCTGGGTATCCACCCCAACAAGTAAAGAATAATCCATTACATTGATTGACTGCAAATGGAAAAGAGAAGAATGAAACTGTTAGTCAATGCCTTATTCCACATTAGAGAAGTGTAACCTAAAATGAAAAAAATAATAATAATAATTATTTTTCTTTTTTTGGAAAGAGGAGGGAGTGTTGAATATTATTATTAAAGGGCAAAATTTATTAAAAAACAATGCTGCTAGCAACAAAAGAATTTATGTCTAGTCAAGGCAAAATTACAATTGAACGAACTAAAAGCTCACATTGAGGAAAGTTGTGTCATTCCACACAGCCCGTTGCAAGAGACGCTTGGCTTTATTGCTAACATATAATGGAGAGGAATTCATGTCATTGACAAAGTTCTGATCCAAAAGAACACTTCCAGAACCATCAGCAGCTGAAGTGAATCGAGCATGTAAGGCCCCTTTAAGGTCATACTGGCGAGTAATATTTCTACCAAAGGTAAGATTCTCCATCACCATAAGATCATGTCTGGACTCTTTCCCAGTTTTTGGCTGTCTTACTCTCACCTGCAAATTGTTCAAATGTCCAAGTAAAGGAGCAAAGAGCATAGAATAAAGTAATCAAATATAAAAATAAATAAATAAATAAATCTCAAACCTGATAAATTCCAAGGACTTTAGCAAGGCAAGTTTGGCTTCCAGACTCAAATGATTGATTCATGTACTTGAAATAATGTAGAGCAAACTTCTCAAATGAAACATACTCGGTCTTCTTAATTTCTTTAATAATAAACCTATCATCAAGTGTTTTAGCGAAAAAGGACTTGCTCTTCCCTCCTTTGGCATCCCAGTTTCTGCATCGGCTAAGAGAAGAAATATAATGAAGCTCTGAAGGGCAGCACTGCTCCCGAAGATCACGAAACTGGTTAGCATATAAACATACTACCGAGTATTTTCCCTTCCCATGTGATTTTGAAACCCCTAGAGAAACGTCTATGTTTAAAGCATCTGGAGGAACTAGAGAATCCAACAAGTTTAATCCTTCAAAACTGGAGAAGCGTGACTCTTCTGAAGAAATGCTCAGACTAGAATTAGAGTCCGAATCAGATGAACCACTAGAAGACCAATGCGAAGATGTTATTGCACGAACTCGAATGAGGTTACGTAAACTTTCAATTAGTTTATCTCTCCTTCCATCCTCATTGGACACTTCTGTTACAGCAGGCAGATCTTTCAGCAACACTAACGCACAAGCAATTATACTTGACAATTCACTCTCATAGTCTGACACTATATAATCATTAGTTCCTATAGGTAAGTGTAGCCTTGACCCTTCCTCTCTGATTAATTGATAGCCTGTGGGTATTTGTGCTGGAGTATAACTACTGATAGATTCAAACTTTGGGACATTTCCTCTTAGAAGATCCTTCATATATATCTGTCTGATTTCAGAAAAAGGCATCCAGAACCATCCATTTATGTTTTCTAAGTTGGATAGCAACGAACGTGGAGATCCACCCCCCCTAAAGCCATTTAAATCAACTATAGAATCATTGTAGTCAAGATCACTAGAAATTGGGATTGTTCTATCCACTTGTATATGATCTAACAGAGGCGCATCCTCTGCTTGATAATTCTCATCACCAAAATGAGGACGACCAGATGTCTCAGTAAGCTCTAGGTGGGATGATTTCACAGGGTCTACTGTTGGCTTTTCAATATTTTCAACCACAGGGGAACTTCCATGGATGCTGTCACATCCTTCAGATTTTTGAACAGGAATATTTGAAGAGAATCCATCACCTGAAAGCTCATTTCTTTCAACAAATGAACCCGTCTCAGCTTTCAGATTACCAATATTGTCAGAAACTTTATCACAATTTCCAGATTTAGTTTCTGTCCTACTGTCCTCTCCATCAGCACTACCCATATCCGACTTCAATTGCTCCAGCACTGCTTTGTTACTGGCACAAGCAACTACTACTGTAGGATCAGGCACCAGGAGAGAATGCAGACGTCGATCCCAAATGCATGATTCCAGAAGAAGATCCCACCTTAGTCGGTTCAAGCTAAGGAGTTTGTGAAAACCAAGGTTTGCATTTCCATTATTTGCAACAGCATTCTGAATGTTTACCTGCAGTTTTTTGCCCGATGATATGCATGAATCAGAGAAACAAAAGCTCAATAGCATTCTGTAAAAAAGTTCAATTAAACAGTGAATGAACTGCATGGCAGAACAAGAGCATTCTTCATCTGACTATGTTAATTAGATATCATGCACAGTAGAACCCCTATAAATTAATCTCCTTTAAATTAATACTCTCTAAATTATTAAAAAAAATCATGGTCCCAAGTTGGGCCGGTTTAAAAAATTAATAAACCCATCCATTGTAATAATTAGTATTTTTTTTAAAAAACCTAGTATAAAATTTCCGTCCTCACTCTTGTATAAATTAATAATTTGATAAAAATACAAAATATATTACATAATATTCATGAACTAGAAAAGCATTTCAAGATATTAGTTTATAAAATGTTACCATATTTGGGGTTTTTTATTTCAAGAACTAGAAAAGTCAAAATGTATTCCATAAGATATATTGGCAGGAGGATTTTTAAGGAGTTTATCAACCAAAATGAGATTTTAAGAAAATTAAATGCTATAGAGTTATTGGATGAGTTTAATGAATGTTAAAATTAATAGACACATATTTTAAGACAAAATAAAAATTTACAAGATAAACCCTTTAAATTAATAACCCCTTTGAATTAATATTCAATGATAAGTCCCAAAAATATTAATTTAGAGAGTTCTACTATATATTGAAAATTTTATGTATGGTCAAATTTCAATTTGGCCAACAATTTATTGGAACAGGGAAACAAACACAAGAACACACTCATGATGAATATGACAAAATATCTCACGAAGAATTGAAGAGGAAATACTTGCTTGTGGGTGGTGGATGAATAAGAAGAAAAATCAAGAGCACCAAACAACATATCAGAAAGAACTAGAGAACCAACCTCAAATTCAGAAGCTTCCAGCTTCAACATCTCCTCAACATCAGAGAATTCTTTTAATGAGCCTTTAAGGTTTAGAGTTGAGCCCACAAACTGTGACCTTATCTGCTCTAAAAAGCTTGCAACCTCTCTGAACATTAACATCCCTTTCGTGTAAATCTAAAAAAAAATCAGTACCAATTCAAATATGTTAACATGAGAGAATGCAGGTGGGGGTAAGACACATATGTTTCACCACAGAATAAACATTATATCAGAGTCAAAAGCACAATGAAACAGAATATAACATACATTTTCAAATTCTTCCTTCAGCCAATCTGGTCTAATCGACTCCCTAAACTCCAACTGTTGTGAAGGCATAGACACTGTATAAGTGGTAACTGAAGAGTAACTAAACATTGCAACCATAGGGCCTAACCTGCAATTACATGAACATTACAAGAAATGTAAGGAAAAAAATTCGATAGACAGTTCTTTGTAGAGTTTCTGAATTTCACAAAACAAGAGTAGAAAGAAAAGGAAGCAGAAATTAGTAACAATCACGCAGCTCCATAAGAAGAGTTTGCATTTTTTTGCCAAAATTTGAAAAATGTAATGCATTCTAAGACCAGCACAGAAAACCCATAATAGAACTTAAAATTGAACAAGTTCCCAAGTAAAAGCACAGAGTAAACCTTCCCAACTTCAAGCCAATAGCTATAGTCAAAAGAATTTAAAAATCACAAGCTCATACTGCAAAATATCAAAGCCCAAGTCTCAAACTGAAAGGAACATTTTTCCCATTTCACTAATATATTTGAAAAAACTGTGAGTTTATTGTTAAATGAAAAAAAAAAAATATAAAAAAAGGTAATCCATACCCAAAGAAATACAGGTAGTCCCTATGCAGAGAATGCCCACAGCTGGATAATCCACTAAATGAAGAGTGTTCAGAAAAGCTGAGCTCCAAGAACTTTCCAAATGAGAGACTACGTGCAGCAGTTGAAATTAGCACTCTTTTTGTACATTTTGAAATTCCACTCCCAGTTTTGCACTTGCCACAGCGACTCCACATCCAAAGTTTTCCCTCTAATTCCCCAGGTAAATGCTTAGAAAGCCGTTTCACTTGTATTGTTAGCTGCTTATTATGATGTGCATAATAGTAAAGGTGAGCTTCTGGCAGTTCACTACATGTAGCACACTGGCTTCTCTGCAAAAAGCAGAGCGTCTATCAGTGGAAAATTCAAAAGCTACACATTTGAGAAAAACTAACGTTTTCAAATGCAATCTACCACATAATAAAATTGAAGGTTACCCGAGTTTGTAGAGATAATAGAGGTAAAGTAAATAAGCTTCATAGCCAAACGTACCCTCAGCCTCTAACGTAAAATAAATATAAGCCCTCAACTTTTTATCACACGAAAGTTAGTGTCATTTTTAAAAGGTTAAAGGTTTATTTACTGTAAAATAAAATTTTATGGACAGATTTCTATGCAATAAAAAGGTTGAGGGCTGATGTCTATTTTGCGCAAAAGATTGAGAGTATATTTGGCTATGAAGCCAAAGTAAATAACAAAAGAAGTTGCCAATACACAATTTGGTAAAATGACAAGATAAAGATCATATCTCCAACAGTTTAAAGCAATGGGCAACCAAATCAAACTTGACTCCTCAAGAATCACATACTAGAGAAAACTGCACGAGTTAAAAAAAAAAAAAGGAGAAAAGAACCATTATAAACGGAGATCCCAGAGACCTGATTCAGTAAATTGTCTCGAAGAAACTTTCCAAGAGGAACATCAAAATTCCTGTAGAACATGATATGGCTAAAATGGCTTTGCTCACATATAGTCCCCCTTAATGCATTCTGGCTAGACATAAGAACCAAAATACTTTGTGAATCCAACATTGTGTTAAAATCCTCCTTATTTTGCATATTTTCTTCATTAACATCACTATTAACTTTCAAGTTAAGTGTGGCTTCAGAGGAAGCTGGAAAAGATTGGGATTGTCCATCATCAAGAGATTTCTCTTCATCAGGAGCACTTTTAGATTTTGCATCAAATTGCTCTGAGACCTCAATACATTTCATAGAAGGAACTTCTTCTATAAGCTTGGATTCCCTCCCATTTAACCCAAAATATGCAGACAATGATCGATAAGGGGCAGTGGATGCAAGAGGGAAACTCTTTCCTATAACTTTCTTCAGAGAGGCAGAAACAGATGACAACCCAGAGAAAATGACTGGATTATATGGCTTCAAAAATAACGCTGAACTATAGTCTAATCCTGACTTTGCAACTTGATCATCATCTATTTCCCCATTTATGCGGTAACATTCTTCATGGAACCCACTGGATATGGGAATGTCAATTGCATTTGATTCAGCTTCAACAGTTGACTCATCAAGACAAGGAACACTCAAGTTACCAGTTTCTAAGGCATGCGATTCCCGATCTATTGGCAACACATCTGCAATTCCAGTGAAAGGAATTGTAGAGAACATTGCTTTCTGATCAACAAGGAAAGAAGTTTCAAGGATTAAATGATATGCCACAACAACAGCATACTGCACAACACACTTAATCTTTTTTAGTTCTTCAGAATGACTTCCTTTCAGCAAAATCTGCATAATCATGATATCAAGTTAATAAGTACCTAAACAAGAATGTGCCATAAATATCTTACTAGAAAAAGAATTAAGAGAGGCAAGAGCTGGTCATCAGCCAGATAGCATCAGGTCAAAAATCTTAAGTCCAGATATTTAACACGAATCTTTTTGAGAAACAGGTGGTATAGAAATGGATGATGCAAAGGAAACTCAAGCAGAAGACACCCAAGCCTCTATAGTTTAAGCAATCCCAAAAGAAGGAAAGACAACCCCAGAACAACAAACAACTACAAATTGGTAAAGTGTAAATTAACTACAGGCTTAAAAGAAGAAGAGTGCATTTCACTTAATAGAGGAATACCATATTCTATAAAAGGTAGAGTATTTCTAGGGAAAGAAATAAAGACTATAGCAAGCTGCTTTTTCTTGACATCTCAACATAAGAAGCTCAAAGCTTAATATATTATTGCATTTCAAACTTGCAACATACAACAGATTAGCTATTTACGCTTGAATATTTTAATAGCTTTGGTTCAAGAGGTTTGAAGTTCAATGTCTCATCCAACTTCATTGATCACAAAGCAACTAGAAAAAAATAGGCAGAAGAATGTTTTGATGCCTTTCTATCAAGTTTTAAGACCATAAATATGTGGTAGGCAGTCAAAGGAAAGAATGTTTTGATTAAAACTGCTTATTAATATTTTTCCATGTCTGCTTTGCCCACACCCAACATCTGACACTGTCTTGATTCCCATGCACAAGCGCATGTGTTTTTGCATGTATGCAAGAACATGCCAGTGCATCCTGACTACTGGGAAAAAATTAGAGAGAGAGAGAGAGAGAGAGAGAGAGAGAGAAAAGAAGAAGAAGGAAAAGAATTCATCAACTCACAGTGCAACCAAGACGTTTAGGACAGCCCTCAAGGAACAGCAATGTTTTACTTGGCCGTTTTCCTCCTTCACCAAAACAAGTATGTTCCTCGACAAACTTTTCTATATGAAAGGAGTCACACTGCTTGAAGGAATCAATCTCTTTTGGCTTTTGATTCAGCAAAGTATCGGATGGTATGATTGGTGAGCCAGTACAACGTGCAATTCTCTCTAGACGATGTAGCTTCATGTCAAACACCAGTGTGATTCCCTTGGCAAGGATACACTCTTGAACATCACGTGAAACAGTTTTCTCCACCAAAATCAAATTTGGATGGCACATATCTATCATCTCAATTAGAGATTTTAGATGACCTTTTTCCTGTTTTTATGGGCCAACAATCAGAAATATACCGTAATGTACTTCCACATTACAAGAACAGAATTTGTTTTTGCCATTACCTCATCTAGTGAACTGAATGAAGACAACCCACTAGAGGACTGACCAAGGACTCCCTGAATTAATAACAGCCTTGGATTTTTGTACTTAGTTTGCATGTGCTTATGAGCAGCATGCTTCTTAAAGACCAAGCCCTTGATTAACTGGCTGCAAAACAAACTCTTAAGTTATGCTTATAAATTGAAAAGACAAAAATCCCATAACAGAAATAACATTAATTTGTTGACATAAAAAATGGTTTTTTCAAATAAAACATGCTAAATGTTGATTTTCATGTGTACTCTAATATTCCGCTAAAAGGTAATTAAAATTTATAAAAAGGGATGACTTTTAACAAAGAATGGTCCATAGAGATGGCATTTTCACTTTATTTTAGAACAACCCCCTTCCCGAACCATTCTTAAGACCACCAAGCTCTCTCGAATGAGTTCTATTCTTTCTGCTTTCGAGAAACACTCGGGGAAAAATTTCCTCCTAACTAATACGTGAAATTTAGTGCCTAGATCGTCCTGAAGACGGATGCGACGGGAAGAAATGGCATTTAGAAGTGTTGCTAACTTAACATTTAGGTTTCGGCATAACAAAGCTTGCACTGTCTTTTCGCACTTAGGCGCACAGCGTGCCATTGGTAATGATTCTACTACAATTCATGACTTTTCACATGTTAACAATTAAAGGAAAAGGGCAAAGTAACCAGTATTCTCTTCCTCGGTTAAATTTTATGAGGCAGCACATGTTTATAGCATGTAACTATCTAAAGATTATGCTTCAGAAAAGCACATCAACAACACCCTCAATCTTAAAAAGAAACATAAAAGGTGAAATAAAAACCTATTAGTCTCTTCAATGTACTATCTAAATTACTTATTGAAGGAATATCCATAAGTAGGAGCAATAGAATTTTTAAAAAAACGGTCCAGTGAAATCATATCACCTTTGCTTGCGAGAACCAGTTGCAATGCATTTCACTTTCACATATCCATCTGGACCTATTGCTTTGCCATCAATAGCATCAAGCTTCAGAAACAGTGCAGCTTCCCAAGATAAAGAAGTAACTATATCCACCCAACTATCACCGTTATTCACAGAACTGGCAACACCTACAGACTTAAGAAGTTGACTGACAATAGCTTTGAATTTCCCATTTATCACTTCTTTCATTGCCCTTTGTCTTTCTTCTTTAAACCTGTAGCTTCCATTGCCCTCATCTTTAATATGACTCAAGGAACTTGGCTTTCCCCATTTTGTACCATCTCCACATTCATCATCGTCATCGTCATCATAAGCCACAGTACCCTCCAAGTCGTCCTCTGGATTTTCAGGTTCGGGAGGTTCCCAAATCTGAGTATCAATTTCACCATTAATAGACTGACAAGCTCCACTTTCTTTGTAAAAGGTTCTAGGAGAATTTTCAACAACATTTTCTTTTACTTCTTGATCATCACTAGCTTCCATTATCTCGATATCTCTCACTACGTCCATATCTTTGCTATTTTTCTTATCCCTCAAGTTGCTTTCTATCATCATATTTGAGCTCTCAACTCTCTTCCTATGGCCTTCTGAGTTAAGGTGCTGCAGTTGGCCATTTGGCAGACAATTAAGCTCCCCATGTCTAGTTTTTGAACAAACCTCTTGGCCACCCTCACCACTGAAAAATATAAAATATAAATAAATGCATAAATATATGTATAATTTATGCTCATACACATATAAAATCACATGACTCCAGTTAATAATGAATAATAGTATATAGCAGCGCCACAATTGAAAAGAGGGGCACCTACCGATCATATGAGTTTACATCAACTGAAAAATCACCTGATGGAACAGAATACAAAATGTAAAACATTTAGCTTAAAATGAAATGGAAAGAAATTAAATAATAAGAAAGAGATAGATACTTACTGCAGCTAGAATATGAGCAATCACTGCTAGACAATGAAGTAGTTGGACTGATCATTGGTGTTGCACATGGACTAATACCATCCTGTTTTATGAAGTCTCTTCCTTGCCTCTCCAAACATAATTTACAATACCAAATGGGATCCCCAGTACTTGAGACTAAAGCATTACCATTCTCCTGTTTCCTCTTGTCCTCATTGGACTTTGTAAGTACAGCACCACAGTAATGACACATGCTAGACATCTGATGTGAAAATAACTCCAGCAAACTCAATCACCTATTTGGATAAGAAGGGGAGAAAAGGTAAGTCTGATTAGTAAAATAGTAAAAACTGTTCTAAAAGACTCCAGTAAACTCCATTTAGATATTAAAATCCCATATTGAGTAAACCAAACAGTTCTGTGAGGCACTCACAAGATTCAAATTTACCTGCAAATGTTAGAATTATTTCGCTTAATAGGAAATTTTCTTAATAAAGTTCATATTTTCAAAACATAAGCTACTCAGCATAAAAGAAACAAAAAATACATTTTATATTAACTAAACTAATCAATTTCTTTCTTGTTCTATAAATGAGTTTTTCTTCATAGACTACCTTCCCGGCATAGAGTAGATGTAAAGAAAAACATATCAATCCAGTAACTGACACAAGTATGGAGTAGTTCATGAAAAACAGCTGGATAGAAAAATCATAAATTTAACAGCAGATAAACATGTGTACCAAATATTCCTAGTTTTTATATACCAAATTGTTATTGATCACACGCAACACACCTTAGAACAATAGTACAAGTGTAACTAGCACACATAAACAAAAAACTTCAGCAATTCCTCTATCCGTGTTGACAGACAAATCTGCAAGACATTCAAAAGTATCCCAAACAAATTAAGAATTTTCAAGAGTATTGCTTATATTCGGTAGTATTAGGCAAAGAACATATGGAATCCATAGTTATAGAGATCAAAACGAACATGAGGCATAGGTAGAAATTCCTAGAAATTCCAGAGAAAAACAAGTGGATTAAAGAGCAAAGAATTGTAATGGTCATACACTTAACCCATGTTTAAAATCAGATTCAAGAAATTCCCTTTGTTATGTCCAAAATGTAATCAGATTCCAGAGGAGTCCCTAAAGCAACCAAATCCATTGAAATAAAATAGACTAAACAGAGAACATAGTATGAGATGAAACACCGATCATTCAAAACAGTGATGATGTACTGCAATTCAAAAGAAGGGTAAAAAAAAAATTAACGTGCATATACCAGGAATCCAACTGATCATACAAAAGAGGAAAAAAAAAAGACTGCTTTCTGAGTCAGTTGATCTAAAGCATCAATCTTTGAATTTCCAAAATGGCAACTGCTTCCAATTTTTCCAGGAAAAAACTACAGCAACAACGAAGTTTGCCATATTCCAGCTCTAAATTAAACAATTAAAAAAAAAGAAGTCAAACAAAAAAACTAAATGAACTCAAAATTAGGGCAACGAAAATGGAATGAAAGAAGCAAAACACTACTCACTGTTAAAGCTATCCAATTAAGAAAGATTTGGGTATGATGACCTATAATCCAATCCCAAGCATAATGGAAACTTGTTTATTGGGTTTTTGATTTTCTTTACTTTTCTCATGCCCAGAAAGCAAAGATTTGTTTTTTCTTTCTAAAAAAAAACCAAAGAATACAATGAAATGAGTCCAAAATGTGAGGAGAGAGAAATGAAAAAAATAAAAATAAAGAAAGAAGGAGAACAATGGAGAGCATGCTGAAGAAAGAATGAGAAATAAAAACAAAATTGAAGAAAGGTATGTAAGAGTGGGGTCCACTCTGTGTTTTGCTTCACCGTTCAGAAGACTTCTTCTTTCCTTTATTTGAATTTGAATTTAATGAGTAGGATTTACGCTTTAATTACATTATTTTAGTACAGTCATACTTCGTACTTTTACATTTTAGGGTGGACAAAGAAAATCAAATGACGAAATTGCATGCATGACCGAGTATTTATGCATTTAGTGTAAGTGCATCATAACAAGCCTAACATGCTTCTACACAATATGAAACATGTTAAACAAATAAAATGCGGAAGCGATAGGATCTAACCTCCAGCCATTGCACTCTGTAACTCTGCTGTTGAAGCAATTGCCGAATCTGACAGTCTACTCTGTGTCGATCCCAGACCTTCCAAATCTTCCAAGCACTCAAAACCTCACTAGATGGCGTTTGTGTGTTTTAGGTTAACGTACTTGGGGACCGGAAGGAGCCCTCCTTAAATAGTAATGAGAGCGTGCTAATTATGGCAATAAAATCACGTTTTAACCATCATAAAATCGTGTTTTAATAGCCAAATATTGAGTTGAGATTCACCGTGAAATTATGGACCATATCCGGAATTGGTCAACCAAATATTTATTTCCATAAATGAGGAGATATACTAACATTCTCCCACTTGGTCCATATATTTCACTTATAGAAGAAACAAATCACATGAATCATGGCGACAGTTCCTCAAGTGGCGAGTATTATCTTCCATGTATTACTATGTAAAATGTTTCTAAATCAACCCATTTTTACTTAATGAATAAACCTTATGTTTATTCTCGGTCCAAACAACAAGGATATTTCTCAAATAAAACTTTAGTGTATACAAATCAAAATGAGAAACATCATATTATTAATAAGAGTTTCAATTACAATCAAAATGTGGGACCAAGTCCCATTCTCTCTACATGATCCTTAAATTTAAACGGTGGCATGCCCTTAGTCAAAGGATCAGCTAACATCAATTCAGTGCTAACGTGTTCAATGACCACTCTTTTATCTCTAACACGTTCTCTAATGGCTAAGTACTTAATGTCGATATGCTTACTTCGACTTCCACTCTTATTGTTCTTAGCCATGAATACCGCAGCTGAATTGTCACAATATATCCTCAATGGCTTAGATATGGAGTCAACAACTCTAAGCCCACCAATAAAACTCTTAAGCCATACACCATGTGAGGTAGCCTCAAAACAGGAAACGAACTCGGCCTCCATAGTGGAAGTGGCAGTCAGTGTCTGCTTAGCACTCTTCCATGAAACAGCTCCACCGGCAAGCATGAAGATGTAACCGGATGTTGATTTCCGGGTATCAACACAGCCAGCAAAGTCTGAGTCTGAGTAGCCAATCACCTCCAACTCATCAGTCCGTCTATACATAAGCATGTAATCATTAGTGCCTTGAAAATATCTAAGCACCTTCTTCGCAGCTCTCCAGTGGTCCATCCCCGGGTCACTTTGGTATCTACCCAACACTCCCACAGCAAAAGCAATATCAGGCCTGGTACAGACCTGTGCATACATAATGCTTCCAACAGCTGAGGCATATGGAATGTTCTTAATCTGTTCCCGCTCAAGATCATTTTTCGGGCACTGGCTCAAATTGAACCTGTCACCCTTCACAATGGGAGCTGGGCTTGGTGAACAATCTTTCATTCTGAATCTTTCCAAGACTTTATTGATATAGGCTTCTTGTGACAGACCTAATATACCTCTATGTCTGTCTCTATGGATCTTAATGCCAATGACATAAGATGCATCGCCCATATCCTTCATATCAAAGTTCTCAGAAAGAAATTGTTTCACCTCACGTAGCATCCCCTTATCATTGGTTGCAAGCAGAATATCATCCACATATAGCACAAGGAAACAAATCTTGCTCCCACTGACCTTCTGGTATATGCATTGATCCATGATGTTCTCAACGAAACCAAATGAAGAGATGACTTCATGGAATTTTAGATACCATTGGCGGGAAGCTTGTTTCAACCCATATATGGATTTCTTGAGCTTACCGACCAAATGCTCACCATTACTAGAGGAAAAACCTTCAGGTTGTTTCATGTAAACCTCTTCCTCTAGATCACCATTGAGAAATGCCGTTTTCACATCCATTTGTTGCAACTCTAAGTCAAAATGTGCAACAAGCGCCATTATGATGCGAAGAGAATCTTTCTTAGATACAGGAGAGAAGGTCTCCTTGTAATCGATTCCCTCCTTTTGAGTGAATCCTTTGGCTACGAGTCTTGCCTTATAACGTTCAATGTTGCCTAATGAGTCAGTTTTGGTCTTAAAGACCCATTTACAGCCTATAGCCCTGGCCCCATTAGGCAACTCGACAAGATCCCATACTCCATTAGATGCCATCGAATCCATCTCATCCTTCATAGCATCGAACCAAAGTTTTGATTCTTTGCTGTTCATGGCTTGTGAAAACGTCTCTGGATCATTAACGGGCCCAATATTGAAATCATACTCTTGTAGATACACAATATAATCGCTAGGAATAGCTGATTTCCTTTCCCTAGTAGACCTTCTTAATGTTGGTTCAACATTCTCCGAAGGATCATGTTGTTCAACTGGTTGCTCACTCAATTCTGGTGTATCCAGAGGAGCCTCGTCTACTGGTAAGTTATCAACTACTTGTGGATCTTCAACGATTGGTTGTTCAATGTCCAGTTGTACTGAAGGGACATTGTTCATGATAACCAATCCTTGACTCGAGGTAGAGGGTTGATCTCTCACAGAAACTAGGTCTTGAGATTGATCGCTCCCACTAACTAAGTCATTTTCAAGAAACTTGGCGTTCCTTGATTCCACAAATCTAGTGCTATGAGATGGACAATAGAATCTGTAGCCTTTGGACCGTTCGGCATATCTGATGAAATACCCACTTATGGTCCTAGGATCCAGTTTCTTTTCCTGTGGGTTGTAAACTCTTATCTCAGAAGGGCATCCCCAAACGCACATATGACGCAAACTCGGTTTCCAACCTTTGAATAATTCAAAAGGCGTCTTTGGAACAGCCTTGGTTGGAACCCGGTTCAATATATACGCTGTCGTTTTAAGAGCTTCAATCCACAAGGACTTAGGCAACTTCGAGTTGCTAAGCATACTACGCACCATTTCCATCAAGGTTCGGTTCCTTCTTTCTGCAACACCATTCTGATCCGGTGAACCTGGCATGGTATATTGGGCAACAATCCCATTTTCTTGAAGGAACTTCGCAAATGGTCCAGGTGCTTGTCCATCTTCAGTGTATCTACCGTAATACTCCCCACCTCTATCAGTTCTTACTATCTTTATGGGTTTTCCACATTGTTTCTCTACTTCAGCCTTAAAGATTTTAAAGGCATCTAATGCTTCGCTCTTGTTATGAAGCATGTAGAGATACATAAACCTCGAGTAATCATCAATAAAGGTGATGAAGTATTTCTGACCATATGCTTCAATGTCTGGACAACATATGTCAGAATGTATGATCTCTAATATGGTTGAACTCCTATTGGCACCTTTCTTAGACTTGTTGGTTTGCTTACCCTTAATGCAATCCACACAAGTGTCGAAATCAGTAAAATCGAGAGTACTAAGTATTCCGTCATTTACCAATCTCTTAATTCTATTTATGGAGATATGACCTAATCTCCGGTGCCATAACGTAGAGGAGTCCTCATTCATAACACATCTTTTAGTACCAGTTTGAACATGCAAGGCGTTATGAGCAGTGTCATTTTGCAAATCAATAGAGAAAAGACCATCACATAAGGTACCATTCCCAACAATATCACACTTAAAATATATCAATACTGATTTATTTGAAAATTGAAAGGAATATCCATAAGGTACCAGCCTAGAAACGGAGATTAAATTTCTCGAAAAACTAGGAATATAAAAGGTCTTTTCCAATTGCAAAACAAAACCACTCCTAAGAACTAAAGTGCATGTTCCAACGCCTTCAACACGCGAGCGCATCTTGTTTCCTGAATAGATGCTCTCCTCATTTCCCACTGGCTTCCTTAGGTTTGTCATACCCTGTAAGGAAGTCGAAATGTGAATTGTAGATCCAGAATCAATCCACCATGTGTTATGATTAACCTCAACCATATTTGATTCAAAACAAACATATGAGAGTGGATTACCTTTCTTAACGAGCCACTGCTGAAGCTTGGCACAGTCCTTCTTCATGTGTCCCTTCTTTTTACAGAAGAAACACTTGGACTCTTTCTTAATATCAGCTTGGGCAGGGATTTTCCCTTTTCCCTTGTTCTTGGCTCGATCCTTGATCTTTTCTTGGCTTGCAAAAAAAATGCACTCTCACCCGATTCCATAAGCAGCCTTCCCTCCTCTTGAACACACATGGTCATCAATTCATTGATGGTCCACTTATCCTTATGTGTGTTGTAGGATATCTTGAATGGTCCGTACTGCTTTGGTAGAGTGTTCAATATATAATGCACAAGAAAAGACTCAGACATCTCCACCTCTAGCTTCTTGAGTTGGGCCGCTATATCTCTCATGGCCATTATGTGCTCACGCACTCCTTTGACACTGGTGAGCCTCATCGATGAGAACTTCATTATCAGGGTGCTGGCCAACGCTTTGTCTGAAGTGACAAATTGATCATCTATGGCCTTCAGTAAGGTCCTAACGTTGGTATGCTGTTCGACTGAACCACGTATCCCAGCAGATATCTTTGTCTTTATATACATGACACTAAGGCGATTGGATCGCTCCCAGCGTTCATGTAAAGCTACTTCAGTAGGAGTGCTGGTCTCAGTCAATACGGGCTCGTCTTTCCTTATAGCATAATCTACATCCATGCACCCTAATTGGAGGAGAACTCTCTCCTTCCAAACCTTATAGTTCTCTCAATCTAGTTTGGGAACTTCTAGGTAAATATTAGTTCGAGGAAATACTGCTTAAAGAAAAACACATGCTTATGTATCTAGAATTTTTGAGGCAAACTTAATTATGTCTACCAATGTAAACATATTTTATTAATAAATCTTAGACATAAAACTTGCCTGTGGGCTAAAGTTCTAATTCTAATAGATTTATATCATAATGATAAAACTATCAAATTATATCATTTCCTAATTCCTGTGGGTAAATTAAGAAACTAATTTGACATTTTATCCTAATTAGTTATAAAATTATAATAAAAATTCCTGTGGGATAAAATTTATCATAACCTTATAACTAATTATAATTTATGTCTAATATCATTATGTGATTTTACAAAAATAATTTTACTTAATTAAGGTTGCTATGGCTAAGCCCTAATTAAATAAATTATAAATCACTGAGACATATTGGCAAATTCTAAATTTATTCATATTTTAAAATTGCAATTAACATAAGACAATTTTAATTCTAAATAATATGAACAAACTTAGCTACATGTGCTTCTAGTATAAAAATAACAAAATTATACACATTCAAAATGAGCACATATACACATTCAAATCAAATTTTCATAATTTAATCATAATTTTATGATAATTTTCACAAAATTATTCAATTTAAAATTACAGCATTTATAAAAATTTTAAATTTATGAAAAATCCTCATAAAATCCAAATAATGAGAAGTTTTCATAATTATATTAATTTTGTGAAAATAATCTAATTATTCATAAAATTATGAAAATTACAGAACTGAAAATTTGATATAAAATTATCAAAAATTTTAATTATTTGGCCTAAATTAAATAATTTTAATTACTTAAATTAAATAAATCCTTAAGGCCTAATTAAAATAAACCAAATGCCTTTTATTTATTTAATCCACAAGCCCAAATAATTAACCAAAAAAAAAAAGGCCCAAAATAAATAAAGCCCAAATAGGGGCCCAAAAACCGGATGGCCCACAGCTTTCTTTCTTTTCCTTTTTTTTTTTTTTTTCGCCGCTGCAATACAGCAGGGCGCGGGCGCGTGCGTTACACGCGCCCGCATTACTCCTTCGGGCGCGTGATAACCACGCGCCCGCATAACAACAATAGCATCGGGCGCGTGGATCTCACGCGCCCGATGCCCCCCCTTTCTTCTTCGCCCGAACGGGCCCTTTTTGCAGAAATTTGGATTTTTTTCGACCCGACCCGGCACAAAACCCTTCAAACAGTCCCGTTTTTCATATATTTTTCATCCCTAGAGCTTTACAACAATAGATCTAAAGTATTTGAACCAAAATCACATGAAAACAGAATGGGTTCAAGAAATCCGAGACTTAAAGTTTCAAAATATGGGTTTTTATGGCTTCGTTCTACAGATCTCTAGCAAGACAGAGGTTAAACTACGGCTCTGATACCAAATGTAAGTGCATCATAACAAGCCTAACATGCTTCTACACAATATGAAACATGTTAAACAAATAAAATGCGGAAGCGATAGGATCTAACCTCCAGCCATTGCACTCTGTAACTCTGCTGTTGAAGCAATTGCCGAATCTGACAGTCTACTCTGTGTCGATCCCAGACCTTCCAAATCTTCCAAGCACTCAAAACCTCACTAGATGGCGTTTGTGTGTTTTAGGTTAACGTACTTGGGGACCGGAAGGAGCCCTCCTTAAATAGTAATGAGAGCGTGCTAATTATGGCAATAAAATCACGTTTTAACCATCATAAAATCGTGTTTTAATAGCCAAATATTGAGTTGAGATTCACCGTGAAATTATGGACCATATCCGGAATTGGTCAACCAAATATTTATTTCCATAAATGAGGAGATATACTAACATTTAGTTGTTGTTCACGAGCTAAGCCTATCTTGCCAATGAGATTTTGGTTTAATAGTAAAAATGAGGTAATGAGATTTTGAGATTTTATGTTCGAGTCACATCAAGTGTGAACTTGAGTTAATCTAGTTATTTACTAGTTTATCTAGTTTAAGTAATGTGATTTTCATAGTTACTTGTTCATGAAATATAATATGTTGGTTGTGATTGTAACTTCTGATGAAAATACACTACTAAATAAAAAAAGCCTATCCTACAAGACATAAGTTTAATTAATTGATTCGGAATTTATCAAGAAAGATTAAATCAAAGATTAATTCATTTTCATTCATGATAAACAAATATGTTAAACTTAGAAAGGATTCAAAATAACAAGCCATGATAAAAATTATGTTCATGGGAAGAGATAAACGATTACGATTAGTCAAAGACTTACGCTTCAATTTTATCGTCATTATCTTATCATGCTTGATTGATGAATTAATCATATCTTACTTCATCATCACATTTACATTACTATTTTAATTAGCCCACAGGATCCTCGGACTTTTTGTTGGATGAAGAGCAAATCTTGAAAACTCATGCAACGCGATGCAAGAGTCAACTAGGAAAGATTTGGATCTCTTAAACACAGGTGGTGCAATGTAATGCTGATCTTATCTTTGAACATTGATAAACTTGTAAACAGAAGAGAAGATTTATTTGATTATGGCTACCAGAATGAGATTTCCTTCCATTTCATCCTTAATTAGGCTATAGATAATTTTATCGTGCTCAATCAAGCAGTCATTAAAATTATTAAATTTTTCTATTTTAAAAAATAATTTTCATTTACTACACTATTCTTACAATTTTTTAATTACAATATTTACAAAAAAAAAATTTCTTTAAATATCACACTAACACATGCATGTAAGTAATCGTGCATTATGTAATTTCTCTTTTACTATAAGGAGATGAGCTTTGTAGGTGCTGTAACCCAAATCTAGAAGAAAAGTAGTATTGTTTTATATAATAAAATTTAGAGCTCAGTTAAGTTAACAGGTGTTTATTGAAATCAATTTACGTTTAATGCATTTAATGCATTCTTTTCGTTAAATTATAAATTCAAGAAGAATAATTCATTAATTATAATTTTTTTTTAAATATCACCTTAACCCATGCTACCGGATCGATTAACATTTTTTTTTAATTTAATATACTACACATGAAAGATATACATGTTTCATCAAGTACTCACATGGTTATGATTATAGGTACATATTTCTTCGGCTAAAATTGATACATTTGAATATCTCCTTTCAAAATTATAGTTTAGATATAAAAAAAAACTCTTTTTTTGAGTAGAGATAAAAAATTTCTTAGCTAGTAGTAAATGGTTAGATGTTTGTTTTAGGTAGTCTAGACATTTACATTCAGTCGATAAGAAAGAAAAACGAAAAAAAAAAAAGTTTAATGATTGAGATTTGTAATAATACGTGCTATATATTTTTAACTCAATCATTAGATTAAAATATATTTTCTCTCTTTTTTTCCTACCAAACGGAATCTTAAAGTTTTATATATATATTATATATATATATATATATATATTTGAATTTCAAGTTCTTAATGCAATTATTAACAAACTATATTAAGTTAAATATATACATACCTAAAGTGCATACCAAAACCTATTTTAACATGTAAAAATTTTAGAAATAAGACCAAAAAAAAACCTTAATATATGTTTAACCTAGTAGTTTCCGTTTCTATTTAGATCTATTGATTAATAATAATAATAATAATAATAATAATAATAATAATAATAATAATAATAAGGTCAATAATAAAAAATGGACGAAAGTTTCAAATTTTTGTGATCCAAGTGAAAGTACACAAAAAAAAAAATTGACAACAACGGAAATATCTGAAATAGTTGTCTGAATGCCAATATCCCACCAGAATTGGACTTTGTCTTTCTTTTTTTTTCCTAATTTTTTTGGTATTTTAATTAATTCAAAATCGAGTTATTATCTAATTTTGAATAAAAAAGTATTCATATTATTTTTTATTCACAAAACTCAATCTTAAAACAATACTTTTTTTTTAAACATAAGTATCTTCGTCTATTTTACGATATAAAATTAATTTATTCAGACTGAAAGTAATAAACGATAAAATTTTCTTATCAGTAAGAATTTCAAGACTCAAACTCAATCCAACATCTAAAAAAAATTTAACTTTCAATTTTTTCAATCACTTATCAATATCTTAAAACAATACTTAAAAAAATCAAACTCTTCCTATTTAAGTTAACCCAATATACGTTTATAATTCCCTTTCACTCCTTTCCTCCTTAAGAGCTCACTGCCCAAAATCTCTCAAACAGTGAAACCAATCAAATGTGGGCACGCACAACATAATGACCAGTATAATTCAGCCACCTGGCAGGCCTAATTCTGATTGTAGGAACACCTGATTTGTTTGGCTTTTTCTGAATGATCGACTGATGTCTTCGACGTTACCCACGTGGAAGAATAAGGGCGTTTGGGCCTTTTTAAGTTCATTTAATTACCAGACTACCCTGATTCCGTGGAGGGTGATGATTGGGTGGTGAGTGACAACTCTTTAAAGGTATCGGTGTATTACACGAAAAGCAAAAGTTGCCGACTCATTTATCTAATATAATAATAAATAAAATTTATCAAAATTAAACAAATTTGATAAAAAAAAATTTTTTTAAAAAGAAAAATATTAAGTGCTGCATTTCCATTGACCGTTGATTAGACAACTATCCAACAAATATTATTTTTCTTAAGAAAATAAATAACATATATCATGAAGGTACAATGTGATTTTTCTTATTAATATGGCCCCTCTTGAACTTTCAAAATTTGAAAGCTTATAATATGGATTATTATTATTATGTTTAATAGCTAAATAAGCCCTTAACCTTTAGCCCAAAATGGAATTCAGCCCTCAACGTTTTATCGCATGAAATTCAGTCCATAAACTTTTATTTCAGTGGAAATAAACCCTCAACCTTTTACAATTATGCAATTAAGTCAAAATCTGTTAAATGATACTAACTACCGTTAGTTTTGCATACGTGGCATCTGACGTAGATAGCTTAGTTAGCTGCCACGTGGCATGCCACGTATGCAAAACTAACGACAGTTAGTTCATTTAACAGATTTGGTCTATTTCCACCGAAATAAAAGTTTATGGACTGAATTTCATGCAATAAAACGTTGAGGTCTGAATTCTATTTTGTGCTAAAGGTTGAGGGCTTATTTGGCTATTAAGCCTTATTATTATTATTTAAAATTGTAAGATTAAGTGACAAATTATTGATTTAGTAATTAGAATATATATTATTCAAGTTAGGCTTAATAGCCAAATAAGCCCTCAACCTTTAACCCAAAATAAAATTCAGCCCTCAACGTTTTATCGCGTGAAATTCAGTCCATAAACTTTTATTTTAGTGAAAATAAACCCTCAACCTTTTAAAATTATACAATTAAATCCAAATCTGTTAAATGACACTAATTGCCGTTAGTATTACACGTGTGGCATGCCACATGATAGCCAACTAACCTATCCACGTCAGCTTTCACGTTAGATATACTAACAGTAGTTAGTGTCCATTAACAGATTTGGACTTAATTGCATAATTTTAAAAGGTTGGGGGTTTGTTTTCACCGAAATAAAATTTTATATACTGAATGTCATGCGATAAAACGTCAAGGGCTGAATTCTATTTTGACTTAAAAATTGAAGGTTTATTTGACTATTAAACTTTTAAGTTACGTCATGTTCAACTCTAAGTCACATCATAAGATGGCTGCATATAATTATTAAATAATTAAAAAAAATCACCAATTTAATCAGTAAATCAATTGAAAAAATAAAATAATATTTTCTTTTTCCACTATTACATATTTCAGTTGACAATTTACGTTAATTCTAATGGTGGTTAAATTAACTCTTCCCAGACGCTGCCAAATTGGACTTATTTTGTTCCTTACAAATTCTTGGTGATGTTACGTAAATAATTATCTTCTGCCGTTGAATTAGAATCTTGTAACAGTTGAGGATTATAAAATGTTTGAAATTGTGGTTTTGACAAGCTCAATATGATAATTTTAGGTTGGTTTCGTGGCTTTTATCTTGAGCCACTTGGTTAACTTTAATTTGTCATTGATCAGTTGGAAGTTCCAGCCACTCCAGTAGTCAATGCACACCATTTTCCAATTACTTTTTCATATTTTGAAAAGTTACTTCATTTATTGGTAATAAAATTAAAAAATTTATCAAGAAAATTAGATAATTGTCATGTAAACATCTCATTTTGTTTGAATTTTTTTGATAATTTGTCCAGGATTTCTTTAAATTTTAATGGGTCCATTGACTTTTTTTCAAGTCTAAAGTAGAACCCATTTTAGTGTTTTTGATACGTTTAGTCACGGTGTATACTTTCAGACTCTTAAACTTTTAAAATTAATATTTTGATTTTGATTTTTTTAAACACCACTTGGACTTTAAGTCCTATAATTTTAAGAAGGAGATTATTTTTGGTCCCAGCTCCAACCGTTTATTATCTAGCTTTATTGTTAATGTTTTTGTTTCTATTTTCATGTTTAGTTTTAAGTTATTATCTAGTACATAATTAGTAGAGTTTTTTGAGTCTACAAATAAAATTAAGATGATAACACATAACCTCACTTTATTTATTTTTATTTTTTAATATTTCTTAAAAAATATATGTCATCATTTTAACGTTGTTTGTAAAATTTAAAAACTTTACTGAAAGTGTATTGGATAATAATCTTTTATACTATGTTTGGGTATATATTACTAAAAAAAAGGAAAGTACAATGAAAGAAAGTAAGGAAAGAAAAGGTCACATGTACCTTTATTTGGATTATTAAATTTAATAAAAAAATAAAGAAATCCTAGTAACAATCATTTGGTTAAAGAGTGAAAAGAAAAATAAAGAATTCATTATAATATCTTTTTCCAAAATATCATTCTTTTCATAAAGTAAGATATAATAATTTATATTGCTTATTCATTGGATTAAAAATAAAAATTATATTAAGGTATTTTATTTTTTATTGAAAATAAGTATTTTATTTTTTTTTTCAATTTGGTCCAAATGATAACTGTTACATTTCAATGTACTTACCAAGCATTTACCAGACAATGTTTGAAAATAATAAATTAATACAAAAAAATCAGAATTTTGAAATAATAATAAAATGATAAAATCATATTTGTAATCTAAGTAGAAATTAAACAAAAAAAATTATAAATAAGTTATAAGAGACAAATAATTATAATGATTATTTAAAAATTAAAAAAAAAACTAAAGGTATAATGTTAATTTATAATTAACTTTCTTTTACTCATTTTCTTTCTCTAGCATTTCCTCTAAATTTGGATAAATGAAAAATGAGACATTTGAGAGAAATGGAAGGATTCTCAACCCCTCCCTTTCTATTATTATTTTTTAAATCTTACCCAAACAAAAAAAAAAACAAAAAATAAAGGGAAAGTTTTCATGTTTCCCTTCATTTTCTTTCTCTAGCCTACCAATCCAAAGATAGGGTTCTTTAGTTTTTTTGTGTTTTTGATATATAATTAAAATATAAATAATAAGAAATATAAATAAGTCAAAATATTGAGATAAATGAAAAAAAATTAAAGAACAAAAAAAATATGTTGAGTCGAGATTGAAGAAATCGAAATATCAGAAAAAAAAGAAGAAGAATCAAGCAAAACAATAAGAGCATATGGAATCCAACAAAAATAAAATAAAACCTACAAAAAAAAAAGGAACAACCATCCATTCGGGCTTAAATAATCAACACTGATATGATATGAAGGAAAAACAAGGTAAAATAGAACAAAATCACAATTAAATTAACAAAAATAAAAATAAAAAGATAAAGGCCTAATTCAATTAAAGTAGAACCTAATTGAGGTTTCGTTTACTTTGGGGGGAAGAGGGAATAGAGGGATTTTGGGGAAAAATCTTAGAAGTCTAGTGCTGGTGAAAAGTGTTTTATAGCAAAATATGTATATCTTTAAGAGTTTATATATGATGCACTGACAGTGTATAGTTTTTATACATTGTCAATACATCAGAGGTTGACACCTCATCAATAGGTCCTTATGGGCAAATTTAAAAAATTTATTTATATTTGCATATAAGGATCTATTGATGAGGTGTCAATTTCTGGTGCATTGACAGTGTCTAGAAACTATACACTGTCAATGCATTATACATAAATCCTATCTTTAATTTCTCTTAGATCCATGAAAATTGGTCAGATTTTTGGAAAATCGAGTTTTGGAACTAGGTAGGGGATATTGGGAAAGCTATTTATGGAGTTTTTAGCATTTTATCGATGATCGTAGCGGTAGTCTACGGTCGCTTGCGGTAGAGCGAACAGCCGTTGAAGTTTCTAATGGTTGGTCAATTTCCTTTGGGGTTGGAGAGGAATGACAGGAAAAAACCTAGGATAAGTCTATTTATTCCCAGGTAAGACGATAACGTTTTGGGTAAAAAGACTTTAGCGAAAATGACGTCGTTTCCATTATTTTGAAGGAGAATATTTGCAATTTAAGCTTTTATCTGATTAATTGAAAATGACTTCTAAAAAATAATTTTTGAAAAATAATTTTTGAAAAATTGATTTTTGAGAAACTGATATTTTCTATTGTTTGGTTGATATGCTGAAAAATAATTTTTGTTCTTTAGTTGTTTTCTGGAAAATCTCTATTTCTATTAAAATATCACATAATTAACTACAACTCATGTTTCTAAATCAATAATAATAATAATAATAATAATAATAATAATAATAATAATAATGAAATTTTTATAGATGAGATTGGGTTTGAGCAAATGTTTTTTGTTTTGAAGATGCTGTGAAGTAGTGTTTAGGATTCTAAATTGTCTTCGCATTTTCAGAAGAGGAAGACAATTTTCAAAAATCTTTAATAAATTTTTCATTGATCGTAATTGATTTTTTGTTAACTTTCATATTTTATATGAACCAAATATCTGAAAATATGAAAAATATTTTCTAGAAAATGAAAACGGTGAACTAAATGAAGCCTAAATTGATGATCCATGTGTTGACCAAATCATTTGATAACGAATTCTCTCCGGAAAGACAAATGAAATTTTTTGGATATTTCTAAAATGAGAACAAAATTCTTAAAAATTTCATTAGAATAATTGAGAATACTTAAGTTTTTTTTTCAATATTTAAATATTTGAACCTTAATAAAAATATTATTTAGTTAAGATCGTTGAGGATACCACAAAATTAATCGGTATCATTTTAAGATAAAACTCTGTGGTGTGAGGATGTTAATTCTTTCTTGCACATAACTATTCTTTCATACCCAACTTTTAAAATCATATCAATATTTATTTTTAAATTTGAATAGATAATGAATTATATTTAGATAAAAAATATTAATTGCAACTCTTAAATTTTGTGTCTTGCAATTATTAGGATTAGACCCCCGGACTTAGACATTATTATAGTCACCGATCTGTAATAGTTCTCGTATTTGGCAAAGACATAATCATATTTCTACTCATAAAATATTAAAGAAAATAAATGGATAACTAATTAAAAAAGAAAATGAGTTTATTTTCGAGTTATGCTTACTTTGTTTTCTTCTAAATCCTTGAACTAAAACCTTCCTTTTTAAACACTAAACATCCTTCCTGCCCACCATGAATTATTATTGTGGAATATTTTTCTTTATTAAGGATAAACATAGATGTAAGCTTTATGCATCTTTGATTGGATCTATCAATTTTAAAATAAACAAGGCAACTTGATGAGCATGGGACAAATTTGGGTCCATTTTTTAAAGTATTAATTAAGAAGCCAAAGTCGGTAATTGTATATATCAGATTGTGTTTTTTTTTTTAATTTCAGTATCCATCAATAAATAAATAGTTAGTACTTTGTAAGTTGTAACGTATTAATCATTTCCATTTCAATTAGAAAATCATGACAAGGCCTCAGTGCTAAATTATTACTACTATTGGACTATTGGAGATAAAGACTTTTTAGTTTTTAGTATGAATGTAGTAAGGTACTAAGGTATATCATGGTCATGACTCATGATGCAATGAAGTTTGGACAACAACCTAAACCATCGATTTCTTCATTTCATTTCCAGCAACAGCATCACAATTAAACTCAACAAAAGCATTAAAACCTATTTCCAGCTGTTTATATCATTGCTTTTGTTGTCATTTTCTTGCTTTCTGCAAGCTTTATTGTCACGTTTCATTCTACACAACCTCCTCAATAATCTCAGAACTGATATCTTTGCATGTTTATCAATTGAAGGATTCAACCGCTAAAAGTACCCACATGAACCAATTTGCTGCTTTAACAACAAATGCCCAAAATTCATTATATAACAGCCATAAAATTGCAAAATGTAATCAAATTTTAGGAACAAAACAATAAAATTCTTACCCCATACTTGCTCTAATAAAAAAAAAAAATCTTCAACTTGGGTTGCTATCTACCCATGATGTCCTCATTGAAGCTCGTTGACCACAATGACAAACATGTAAGAATCCTATGTCTACCATTGCAATCTCATGGTGAAACTAACTTCCTTTTGATTTAATAGAAAAACATCTAAATCAACTCCCTTTCAATTTCAATCCAATCAACCTAATTTCGATTGAAGCTCAAAACCCTAAATTAGAAACTTCCCCCTTTTCTCATTTTTGGATTTTCATTTCACTCCCCTCTTTATTTTTTCATTTTTTTGGTTTAGTTGTATTAAGAAAAATACAATTTTTTATTTTTATTTTTAAAGGAAGTGTACACGTGGCGCAACTGCATTTAACGTTGGATTGGACGGAAACAATGACGAAATGATTAAAGTGAGTCAAATTTTTAAGTTTAGGGACTAACAAGTGACTTTTAAAAGTATAGAGACTATTAGCTTTAAATTCATACATCTATTTTGAAATGATAACAACTTAAGCACATTTTTATGTATATGATCCATGTTGTAAATTCGCTAAATTTTTTATGATTTTTACAGACCATATCATGAGCAATTTGGTTTTATGCCTGGCTGGCTAACTATGGAAGCAATACATTTGTTTAGACAACCTGTGGAGCGTTCTCGAGTACAGGTAAAAAAGTTCATATGGTCTTTATAAACTTGGAGAATGCATATAATAAAGTGCCTAGGAAAGTGTTATGTTGATCTTTAATGAAAAAAAGAGTCTCTGTGAAATATATTGAAATAATTAAAGACATGTATGGAGATAGAAAAACAAGTGAATTTCCTATCACAGTAGGACTACATCAAAGGTCCACGTTAAGCCCATTTCTGTTCGATCCAATAATGGACGAGTAACAAAATCCATCCAAGATAATGCACCTTGGTGTCTGATATTTGCAGATAATATTGTTTTAAGTGCTGAGACTAAGGCGGAGGTTATTGCGAAGTTAGAACTATGGAGACGGACATTAGAATCAAAAGGATTCAAATTAAGTAGAGTCAAGACTGAATACATGGAATATAAAATTAGTTCAAGCAAAGAGGAAGATAGAAACATAGTGACGTTAGATAGGGTGGCAATCCCTAAGTGGGATCATTTTAGAGATTTGGTGTCAATTGTACAGAGAGATAAAAAGATCAATGGTGATGTGATCCATAGGATACAGTTGGTCGGAGCAAGTGAAGAAGTGCTACAGGTGTGTTGTGTCTTGTGTCTTGTGTGACAAAGGAATTCCTGTATGATTGAAAGGCAAGTTTTATAGAACAGTTGTTAGACCAACATTACTTTATGATAGTGAATGTTGGGCAATTAAAAGACTACATACATAGAAGATGAATGTAGTTGAAATGTGAATGCAACAATGGATGTGCGGATATATTAGGAAAGATAGAATAAGAAATGAGGGCATTCGCAAAAAAGTTGTAGTGGCACCTATTAACGACTACATGAGTGAAAGTTGTTTATGTTGGTTTGGACATAAACCAATGGACGCTCCCCTTAGAAGAGTAGAGGCTATGAATGATGTAAAAAGGGTTAAGGCTAGGGAAGACCAAAAAAGACTTGGAAAAAAGTAATTCGGAAAGATATGGTGGAACAAGAGTTGGAAAAACACATTTCTTTAGATAGGAATGAGTAGAGGGGGAAAATTTATACTGATGATTTAGCGTAAGTTCATATATTGATTTATATAGCCTACCCCAGTATTGAGATAAAGGCTCTAATGATGATGATAATGATGATGATGATGATGATGATGATGATGATATCATGAGCAATTTATCAATTCAAGACCATAATTTAATTGTTTATTTTTGAATTGGTCTTAATCTTTTTAGATATTGATTTTGGAAAATCATACTTAACAATTTTCTCATTGACTTATTGAAAATATTTTTAGAAAATTACTTGGTAATTTTTAGGCTCAATTTCATGCACTTAAAGTCAAGATATAATTGAATGAAATTGAAAATTGATTTAAAATTCATTTTTAGTATTTAAATTGTCCAAAAAATGAGATTGGAAGCTAAGGGATCGATTGTAACGTTTGGAATTATGAAATTCCAAACTAACTTTTTCTTTTCATTACCACTTTTCTCATTCAATTATTCGTTGCCATTTGGTTTGCATTCAATGTTAGTGTCAGTTCATTCTATAACTCTTGTTACAATTTAATCTCTATACCATTAAACCATTCAATCTATAAATATTAAACAGAAAAATCAAAATATAAACCAATAATATGCAAATTTATAATTTTATTTATATCAGTTCAATTCAAATACATCCCACTAGTTCATGGGCATTCTTTAACTTTACACTACACTATTTACATCTCGTTCTATAAATACATCTGTTGTGTGTGTACTTGTTTGAATATAAATATAACATTCTACATATACATGTTCACTCGATACTTTAACTTCTAGTAATTTTCTTCAACTAACCTGGAAGCAGCAGTCAGCATGTACACTGATGAGCTATCTGAGAGGGTGAGTAAGGGGGTGAGCTTTGGGAAAAGCCTAGTAAGAAACATATATAAAAGTGCGTACTATGCTACTATACGCAGAAAAAGTAAAATAAACTTATTTCATTAGTTATGAAAAACGTATTAAATATGAATATTAAAATGCATAAATTTTTTCGATTCTTAACGGTACACTAAGGGACGTTTTAGGAAGGATACTATTATTGGCTAGGTAATCAGATATAGTATGAAAGGTACTTTAAAGTACCTTTTGTGTTTCGGTCCCTAGTTCCGACTATAGAGAGTAAGCAGTTGACGATGAAAAAAATAAACAGTGTAAAACATTTAATAATTTCAAGTAATTTCCAATCAATATCAATATATAAAACAATTTATTTAATCCATAAAGCAATTTTAGTAGGAAATTTCAAAAAAAGTACAGTAACACTTCACAATTCATGTAAAATCATTAAAATAAACAATGCACGTGTATCATGAAAACATATACTTTAAAACTCATTCATTCCTTTCGTAACCTTTTCACTCTAATCATGTACTTCTTTCGTAAATCAAATCATTTCAAGACAATCATCGAATAAATACCCTATATCAGTAGAGAAAGTAAATCTCTAAGAAATTCATGTAAACATTTCGTATCCCTTTAGTGACCTCGTATAAGAATCAGGCGTACCCACAAGGGGTCTGGTATCCATCCTTAAGTCATTTCTACCTCATAACAATGGCCATTGTAAAAAAGTCTATAGTGTACATTGATTAAGTGACAACTGTAGCATAAGGGAAGGTCTGGGGACTCGATCAAGGTCTCCCAACCTAATTATATCACTCTCGTATGCATGATCATCAAGGAGCTAACAATCTCAAAACAGTTTGTATATCACATAAAATTAACATTAGAAATCATTTCAAAAAGGAATTATCTTCAGTCAATCCATAATCATATAAAAGAATAGTTATTATATATAATGGTAGATAAATTTCATAAAACTTCTTAATGCAAAATTAAATATTAAAATTTTTTAATTGCATGAAAATACTAATTATCCCATATGCTAGAAATAGAAAATATTTAAAAAAAACTCTTGTGCAAATCATATAATTCAAACCCTATTTTAAATTCATAAAAATAAGTTTCCTATTTCTTGTCTAAGAAATTGGATGGTTAGATGACTATAAGTGGGTTTTCTAAAATTTCGGCAGTATAACGGGTTGTAATTATCTTAATCTCCTGCATAGAAACCACAGTTTATATTTTCTCAAACCAGCCAATAATCCCAAATGCAAGCATCGCTTTTCCTATAAACTTCCATACATGTTTCTTACCTTAATTTCCGCGCAATGTAGTATCGTTTACAATACAGCTTATACCTTTTTAATCTCCCAAACTAAATGCTACAAAATTATATCGAATTACAGTTAAAATTTAATTCTTCAGTTATAAAGAATGTTTTACATTTTGAAATCTTTCTCTTCAACCCATCTCACTATATGAGTGGCATTATTTTTTGCAAGAATTTTTGACCTATCAATGCCTTTTTGCTCATAATTGAAAATATTGGATTCCAATTAATACAATGTAAATTTTATGTGTAACCTAACTTAATTCCTTATTCAGAAGTGTAAGGCCCATTTTCTAATTCATTCTCTATTATTTTCAACAATTTCCCAAAATTTAGCCCAATTCTGTGTATTTGGCAGGATAGTTTTCTAACCTTTGAACATTAAAAATTACATTACTAATTATAGAGATGTCCAAAAGTTAGGGGTGAAAAATGGGCCAAACGGTGCGGGCCGGTGCGGGCAAGGACGGTGCGGGCTTAAACGGGTCAAACCCGTTTAGGCCCGTATTTAAACGGGCCAAGAAATACTAGATCGGTCCGCCTTTAATGTGGGCCGGATCAGTCCGTGGGCTTCCTCCTTAAAAAAGCCAAGCTTAAGGCCTAAGATCCAATATAAAATTATTTTGTAATTTCTAATTTGTATGTAAAGATTTCTTGAGCTGGGCTGCCTCAATTTCATAACATTAAAGGTAAATAAAGCCTTTAAGCGCACCACCTTTTAGCTTTATGACTTTAGCTATAAATTAAATTTTTTTCATTTAATTAAACCTGAATTTAATTTTTTAAAGGAGATTTCAGTTGAAAATTAAACAAAATCATTAGAATTAGAGAGCATTAATATAAAAACTCAATTATTGATGTTGAACTGCTTATTGATAAATGTATATCCTTAATCTTTCAAAAAACCATAATTAAATTAAAAGATAAACAACTATAATTTATCATATTCATGAAAAATTAATACAAGCCGTTGGACATAAAAGTCTGCAATTTTTGAAATTTTTTAACTAAAACTAAACAAAAATACGGTTTGATCTAAAATTTAATACATAAAAAAAAGATGTTGCTTTCGGCAGATTGTACCAAAGCAGCGAGTAGCGACCACCAAAGCTTGTGATAATAATCTTCTACTCGCATCCCCCAGTAAACCAATTAAAGCAGTATCACCTAACTACGACTACAAAAATGTTAATATCCTAATTATGGAAACCTAAATGACCTTACAAAGGACAAGTAAAGTAAGAAGCAAACAATATGTCAATATCATGCCATGAGATTGAAACCAACAAAGGTAGCCCGCATTATCAAGAGGAAAAAAAAACGTAAAAACGCATGATAAAGGTAGGAAACCAAGCATAGTCATACCCAAAAAAGTCTGAACTTTATGTTCCTAGCTTCGTTACAGTACAGATTCCAATTTGGCTTATCCATAAAAGTGTTGCCATCTTCTAAAACCCCTTCAAAAACTTAGACTACTTCAAACGAAAACCCAACTTTTATAGTTTTATTATTTATGCCTACGTTAATTAAAATTGATGTGCATAATACAAAATTCAAAAACAGTTGCTAAGCCTAAAACCCAAACCTATTAAATAAGTCTTGCTATTAAATTCATGAAAAATTATATCATATTCATGAAAAATTAATACAAAAACAGCAGCTAAGCCTAAAATAAAACCCAAACCACCCAAACCAGGCTTGCTAATGCTATCAAATTCATGAAAAATTATATCATATACAAAAAAGATAGATAACTTGCACAATCCTTAATTCACACAACCAATACAATCCACATAACATCCATTAAAATTATAATCTAAATAAAGAGTATTAGATAAGTCTAAAACTAAAAGTCATAAAATCCACAAACATCCATAAAAACATCCATTAAAATCCACACACATAAAAAAAAAATCAAACATTCAAACTTGTCATTTTATCTCAATTCTCAACATTCAAATGATTAGAATCATTTGATTCTTCCACCATGTCATCTTTATTTTCTTCATCCTCTTCCCAACCTATAAAATAAATTTTGAAATTATTAAATTTTTACAATAACATTAATTATTATCACTTGTAAAATTTATATATTCAATGAAAATAAATTATCACCTGATATGAAACCATGTAGCCAACTACGTGTGTAAATGAGAGCCTGAACCTTCTTAGGAAGAAGACGACTCCTATACTTGTTTAGCACACGTCCCCCGATGCTAAAGGCTGATTCTGAAGCCACAGTAGTTATGGGTATACTCATCAAATCACAAGCCATGTTAGCCAAAATGGGGAATCTAAAACTATGATCTTTCCACCATTTCAAAACATCCAAATCTTTATTAATGGAAAAATCAAGTTTTGGCATATCCAAGTATGCTTCCAATTGAGATTTGGAACTTGGGATATCATCTTCCTCATCAACTGCCAAATCCATCCATACCTATATTGATGCATTTCATGCAAAATAAAAAGTTACTATTGATAAACTAAAGTTCACAATGAGATAAATATAACAGTTAAGGTATAAATGTTTATTATTTATTTATACTTACATCTAAATTACAGACAGAATTTGTTGGAATAGAAGAGGTGAGAGAAATCTCGTTTTGTTCGCCTTGGTCTTGACCATGTGATGAGATAGAAGCATTCTTTTTATATTCTTCATAAAGCATAAATAGCTTCATTTTCACCACATCCAACCTCTCCTGAAAACCTTGAGGATCAATTTTCAAGAAGCATCGCTTCAACATCACGAACTTTATCCGAGGATCAAGAACCACCGCCATTGCAAGTAGAACATTATTCTCACTCCAATACTTGTCAAATTTTTTCTTCATATTATATGCCATGCTTTGTAACATCTCATCATCTCCATCCAAGTACTCCATTAAAAGCATCTCAATTTTCCAAACTTGAGCAAAATACAAATTGGCGGTTGGGTAACTAGTTCCCGAAATCAAATTCGTGATTTCATAAAATGGTTTTAAGAATTTACAAATTTTCTCTCCCCTTTTCCACTCTTCACTTGATGAACAATGCTTATAATTTCTATCATTTAATGCAGCATAGAAAATGCACGCTTATATTTCAAAGCACTTTCAAGCATCAAGTAAGTAGAATTCCATCTAGTTGGGACATCCAAAACCAAATATGAACTTGAAGAAATTGAGACCTTTTTTACACATTCTTCAAAACTCCTCATTCTAGCCTCCGACCCCTTCACATACTTAATATTTTCTCTAATTTTCTCATTAGCGGTGGAAACTACTTTCAAACCTTCTTGAACAATAAGATTTAAAATGTGGGCACAACATCTAATATGAAAAAATTGACCATCACATAATAAACTCTCTTGCAAACAAAGCACATCTTTTAAATTAAGTTGCATGTTATCATTAGCGGAAGCATTATCCAAAGTAATGGAAAAGATTTTCTTGTCTATCCTCCAATCATTTAAAATTTCCATTACTTTTTTAGACAATTCATATCATGAATGTGGAGGTTGCATATCACAAAAGGCAAGAATCTTAGTACTTAGCTTCCAATCTAAATCAACATAATGAGCAGATAAACAAAGGTACCCCTCATTAGTGCAAGCAGTCCACAGATCACAAGTAAGACATATTCTACCCTGAATTTGAGCCAAGCATTCTTTCAATTTCTCTTTGTTTTCCAAATAAAGTTTCCAAACATCAGAACCAGCAGTGATCCTAGAAATAAATTTCACCTCAGGATTTAAATACTTTAACACATTCCTAACTCCATCATATTCAACAAATGAGAAAGGGAGGTCATGCCTTACAATTGCCTTAGCTACTATTTCTCTAAAAACTTTTTGATCAATTTTTCTACTTCTCAACTTTCCTTGATGATCAATTATCATTTTAGAGATATCTTTTTGCTTTAAAACAGCTATCCCCTTACATGAACGCGCATGATGCCTTAGGGATGAAGTTCCATATTTTGAGAGACCCGCCTTATATATTATCCCACACCCCATACATTTAGTACGTGGTTTACCATCATCAGCACTAATAACAGGTTTTTCAAAATAATTCCACATTTCTGAAGTATTCCTCCTAAGTTTTTTTGATTGTTTTTCAATTGTTTCAGTTTCAACCTCACATTCCTCACCCTGAATTTCAACTTCATTAACATCATCCTCATTATCAGAATCACTAACAACATCAATATTATCACTATGCAAAGTCTGAGGTTGAGAACAAGATGCCATATTATCACTGTAAATAACACATACCAAAAAGAAAAACTCAAGTAACATACATGTAACATATAAGTATAACATACAACAGAAGAAAAATTTCAAAGAATATATGAATTATTCAACCAAAAACAGAACAAACAGAGCAAATTTTTATTAATTTAGAGAGAATATTAATTTAGAAAGATTTGTAATAAACAAAATTTAGGTATGAGATTATTCACAAGTATAGTAGATTTAAAGATTAATTGTGATTTGTGAACATGAAATTTTTCGACCTTGGTGAGAGATATTTAATATTTTTTATTACATTGAAGTATTTCTGAAAAAAAAAATCGTGCTAAAAAAAAGTGGAATACCATGTCATGTGTATAATGTATATATATGCAGAGCTACAGAGGAAGAAAAATAATGCAAAAAAAAATGAAAACATCTAGTTCTACTTCTAGAGTTGAAGATTGAAGAAGAAACGAAGAATGTGGATCTAACCTACTGCACACTGTTGCAGTTGTGAGCGTTGGTACTTGGTAGTAATGTGTATGTGCGGCAGCGTCAGTGCATGCCTGAGGAGGCTGTGGCCATGCGTCGGCATCGTGCGTGTGAGATCAGATTTAGCCTTTAGGGTTTGCAACTGTTGGAGAGACCGAGAGATTAGATTTGTGACTTTGTGTTGTGTGTGTGTGTGTCTCAGCTCAGTGACAATGTTTGTAGTAGAGGTTTGGGCGTTTGGCCTTAGGTGCGTGGATCGATACTCGATGGTTGGTGGGTGACTTGGTTAGTGGAGTGGAGTGATGACTGGTGATGAGTGGTGACAATTGAGTCTGACAAACTCAAAATCAAAGTGTGACTGTCGGGGCCTCGAGGGGAGGGGGTGTTGGTGGGAAGGCTACCGGGCCTGGCAGTGGCAAGTGGCAACAAAATTTGATTGGGCTTTAAGCCATTGAATTTGATTTAGGTTGGGTTCCATTTTTAATTGATTTTTTTTAATTTTTTGGACTGCCCGAGGGCTGGACCGTATCCGTGCGGTCCAGCTCGTGCGGATTACCTAACTGGCGGGCTCAAACCGTTTAGACCCGTTTTTTAACGGGCCGAAAATTAAAAATCCAATATTATTAAAGCTCGCAATTTGAAAGGGCCAGCCCGCGGATCTTGACCCGTTTTACACCCCTACCAAAAGTTATGAATCCAAAACCATGTGATTCTTAATTCAATGCCATATTCAACATGGTAAGTTTCACAATTTTATCATTTCTGAGTCATTTTTATAATTCCTCAACATTACTCTGTTTTCAGGTACATTCTGGTGGATCCATCTACTGACCTCTATGCACAAATTGGTTCATATATCAGTGCAGGTTTATCCAAATTGAGCAAACCCAGAACCATATTATTCCTAACTCATTTACCTTTCTAGAAATGTATGGTTTGCATCCAAATTCAATATGATCGTGTTTCTACAATTTTTCAAAGTTAGCCATTTGGATCACGTTTTCTAGGTAGAGTGCCCTGCATTCATTTGCACATATCTTAAGCTACAGAACTCCAAATCAAGTGATTACAAAACTGAATTTCTCCTAATTCATAAGTCTATCTACCACATTTTGTACAGAATTTATCTCATTTTAAAACCCCAAAACTGAAGATTTAAACATGGAGCTCGGATAGGACAGTGTAGCAGGATTGTCATTTCAGCACATCTATACACTCTACACTTTGTTTCTTACAATTTTACAACACTTTGAGCATGGCTATATTTACTACACTAAATACTATTATTTCCCACCATCCATACATTAAAATCACCATAATTTCCCTAAGAACATCCCTTAACCGAAACCCTCATGATTCTCTATATTCATTATTTTGTTAAATTATCACCATAGCTATACTCATATCACCATTTACTATCATTTTACTTTTGTTATACATTGAAAACAATATCATCTTCTTGAATTCCACCCATGGCCAAACACCTATATAGCTCCCCACTAAGTTTTGCTTCAAGCTAAGGTAATAGACAACTTCTACTCATCTTATACAATCACAATCCATAGATTGAATTAAGTAGAATTATTTTTGCTCTCACCTTGTACAGAACCAAATCTGGTAGCAGTAGAACAACCCCTTATTGCTGGGTTTTGGTTCAGCAAATAGGATGGTTAGAGAGCTCTTGAGATGAGGAACAACTTCGATGAAGAAAGCTTGATGAGTTAGTGAGTATAGAGGGAAGTTTGGAAAACTTAGAGCAAAAGTGGGGGAGACGTGCAGCAGCTTAAGGTTGATTGTGGAAGGCTGAAGAAAGTCCTATTTGTCTCATTTAAGTATTATTTTAATAGTAAAAAAATTTGTTATAGGCAAAAGGACCAAAATGCCCCTTTAAAATTTCAATATTTACTATTATGCCATAGCATTATTTTATTATTTCCAATTTCAGATTTTTAATTTTATTTTTATTATATTTTATTTATTTAGGTCAAATATGGTAAAACATTGACCAATTTGACCAGCTCCCTTGCAAAAAGACCATAATACCCTTATACAATCTCATTATTTCCAATTATGTCCTAACATTATTTTAATATTTGAAATTCAGAATTTATATTTTTTTTATTTTTTGCCATACATTCAGGTCAAACATGGTCAAAAGTTGGCTCTTAAGGTGGTTTGACTAATCATGGGTAGTGAAATTTCCAAACTACCCTTAAACGAAGGCTTTTGGCTTCATTCGCATTGTTTTTAGCATATTCGCGTAATTCAGTTCATGAGTTGGATCCACGTGAAACTTCTTTATGCGAGAATTTTCCTATGACAGTCTGTGGGTCCAAAGTCAATTTAGTTTGACCGTTATTTAGAAAAATTCTTTCGGGCTATGGACAAAATTGTCATTTTTGAGTTTGTTGCATGTAAATCTAATGGTGCGTTTAGACGAAAAATTTTAAAATTTTGAGACATTTTAAAATGAACACATTTCAAAATTCATCATTTTAAAATATTAGTATTTATAATTGACTTGTTTGGATAAATAATTTTTAGAAAGAATTTTTAGACACCAGAATTTGATTAAATAAAAAAATAATTATAAAAGAAAAAAATATTATTATATATTAGAAATAGAAAAATATCAAATAAAATATGCAATATGGGTATCATTAGATTTGTAAAATTGTATAGATATTGTTAATAATATAAAAAAAATAAAAATATATATTATATTTAAATAAAATAACATTTTTCTGTTTTTAAATTTATATTTAATAGTGGGCCATGTTTAATAAAGTATGGAAGAGTGAGAGGAATTTTAAAAAACCACTTTTTTAGGTGGATTTTCAAGAAAGAATTTGAGCATTTTAAATTCCCTTTTAAAATCCCTCCTAAATTTTGAAATTCTTCAAAATTTTTTGCCAAACAAGGAATTTAGATTTTGGATTTTTAAATATCCTGATTGAAATGAATTTCCTCCTTGAAATCCCTCATCCAAACACACCCTAAGTGTGCTCATCTTAAAAAATTTCGAAAAGTAGTCTTCTTGCCCTTTAGGTATTTCAACCCCAAATTTAACATTTTGACACTTCGGAAGGCATTCGGATTACAAATTGTCTATGGGCCTGCTAGACAATTTTTCTCGATAACTTCCAAATATATGAAAGGTAGTTTTCGTAATTTGGCTTGATATTCTAACTCATCATATTCGATAAGTGTAGGAAAAATAAATAATTTTGGGATCTCACATCAGTCCCCCTCCCTTAGGCATCGATTCCCTCAAAGTCAGTAGCCTTTCCCTTATTTCACAAAATAGAGGGATCAATACCCCTCGTGTGTTTTGATTGTTTTGGCCCAAGGTTTGAAGGCAGGGATCAATCCCCCATAGGCAGGCATCAATCCCCTTTTGCTTTTTAGTCTATTTTGTGTAGGAATTTGAAGCAGGCATTGATCCCCTATAAGAAGGCATCAATCCCTTTAAGTTAAAAAGCTTCCAACGGCTCTTTTCTTGTGTGTTGCAACGGGAAGAAATCATTAAAAGCTCCACCAAGCTTCTCTAACAACCAAGGGAGTATAAATAGAGCATTAAAGATCATGGGAATTAAGAAACAAGTTTAAAAATCATCTTCAAGCTCTAAGAGAAGTGTTCATAGCATTCTTATTTCAAGTGTTCATTGCATAAATTCTTGTATTCATCTTTAAAGCTTAACTTGTAATCACCCACCTTTCTAGAGATTATGATGATTGATTACACAATCTTGTATTCCCATCCATACATAGTAAGGGGAGGAAACCCTTGACTGCTTCATTGTAAGTGAGGATTAGGTAGAAGGTTTTCTCCTTAGGCCATAAAAGGGAGAGGTTATAAGGTTTTCTCTTTAAACCTGAAAAAAAGAGAGGTGTAAGGTTATCCTTGAGCCCATAAAAAGGAATGTTTCTCTTGAACTTGCAAAAAGAGAGTTTAAAGACCATTTTTGGTAGTGGATTTGGCAAAATCATTGGGAGTGTCTTAAGGTAAAGGACATAGGCAAGGGTGCCGAACCTTTTTAAATCGTCGAGTACAATTTCTCTATCCATATACTCTTTATTTACTTATTGTTTAATTGTATATATTGGTTTGTGCTTGAATTATTGATAAGAAAGTATAGAGGACTTAGAATTGCAAATCGAGCTTAAGGAGCAAAAACCAATTCATCCCCCTCTAGGTTAGTTATTTGAGCCAACAAATACCAATTTAAAAAATCGTGCAAACTTCAGGGACCATTTATGATATTTACCCAATGTTTTATGATAATTTTTACACATTAATATAAACTATTATACTGTTTTAGGTTTAGAATTAAGATTGGAAGAAAATAAAATAACATAGAAGTTAATCAGATTAGTTTAAAATGACATTATCTATAAAACTTAATTAATTAAATAAAAGTAAAATATAAAAAATGAAGATGGATTAATCTAACGATGAAATTCTAAAGGGATTGCACTTGAGTAATACTTTTAAAGATCTTGAGGTAAGGAGAACGTTTAAGTTTGACTGTAACAGCTAGTTACCACATTTTTCACGTATTTCCATACAACTTTACCGGTTGGGCTGTCTGCGATACCAATAACATTCTACAATGATAGTGATAAATAATAATATTTATTTATCAAATACGGAATATGAAATTTCTTTTCATTATTCCTTACATCTGACATCCCCTATTGTCTTTATTTCACTAAAGTAGTACTGTACACATATGTCTAAAATGTAAAAGAGAAGTGACTGTACCTGTTATATTTGACATAAGTTGCCCCCGCGCTTTATATGTAGCTATCCATATGGGAGCTAATTCTCTCAAACTCCGTGTCTTTTATCTGTGGAGTTAAAACAAAGGGGTGAGCGATTCATACGCTCAGTAAAGGAAACATATGCTGTTTTATAAAATCAAAACTATATACCACAAAGTATTTATTTTTCCTAACATCATATCAAATAGGAAAATAGTGGATATAGTAAACAGTACTCTCAAAACATCATTCAAATCATTGGCTAATCAGTTTACTTTAAAATGTAGTAAACAGTAAATATGATTTAACAAATCCTCTTAGTAAACATAAATCAACAAGTTGAGACTAGGCATCTCCCTATAAATAAGTCATGCTATCATCGTTCCCCCTCCCCCTTGCGAGAACGGAATAATCATCCCAAAAAAAGATACAATAGATCTGTGGCCACAATCTCTAGGTGGTCATCGGGTCCACTTGCCAAGTGACCTCGAGACCGCTGATGACTTGACGGGTCCATCAGCCTTGTGACGCCTTGAGGTGCACTCTTTGGTCCATCGACCGAGCCACCGCCCCAGGCGGGTCACGCAATAGTAACGCATGAACTCAGGGCCTAAAGTCTCAAAAATAACTTTCATATCTCATGAAAACCTTTATGGAATTATCTCACCCATATTATCATTTTCTCGAAATGATTTGATTTTCCAAAAAGGTTTAGGCTTCTGTTTACAAAACACGTTGACAACATTTCAAAATCTCAACATTTAAAATCTGCTCGCCCATGGTCCGCTCGCCCAACATGGCTCGCCCATGGCAGCTCGCCCAGTGCGGAGAACTTGTATTCGCCCGCCCAACTTTGCTTTTAAACTCAGAAAGCAAAACTGGCTCGCCCATTAGTCAATTCGCCCAAAAGGGTTTATATTTTCTATTTTCAAGAATATTAAAATGGCTCATTTTTCCTTAAGAAAATACCATTAAATCTATTCGCCATGGTCAGCTCGCCCAGTATGGCTTGCCCATGGTCACTCGAAAGTGGGGTGAACAAGTGTTCGCCCGCCACCCTCTATATTTAAAACAAAGACACTGGCTCGCCCATTTCGGCTCGCCCATAGCTTTCTTAACAAATAAGGTCGCCCGCCCCAAATGCATTGTAAGAGGGTCACTCGCCGGGAATTTGATAAATCAGGGGTCATTCGCCATCCATTGGCTCGCCCGAAATTTGATAAATCATGGGTCATTCGCCCCATTTCACAAAATAAGGGTTCGTTCGCCCAAATGATAAAAGGTTTGGCTTGCCCGCCATAACCGTTTGCCTAACATTAGAAAAACAACGGTTCGCCCGCCCTTAAAATTATAAAAGGATTTGGCTCGCCCGCCAATACCAGTTCGCCCAACATTAAAACACAAGGGCTCGCCCACCTTGTACCAGTTCACCCAATCAAAATATAAGGGTCGGCCTTTAGCTCGCCCAAATCAAAACAATTATCAAAATAATGCATGTCATAAAACAAAACAATTTCTCAATAATTTCTATGAAATTTACTCCACAAGACATGCATTCACTTCACACACATCTCCCTTACATGGTTCAACGAAACCTTGTTTTGCCTTGCTTCCTGCTTGCCAATAGCCATTTCCAATTCCCGGCTGCAAAATAATTTATTAAATTCTATTAGTATTTTCTTTAAATAATTTTCATTCACTTGGGCGAGACTTAAGATAAATAAACCAACTCGCCCAACTGATATCCTACTAACTCGCCCAACAGAGCATTTAGTAGCTCGCCATTCACCAAATGGCTAACCAGCTCGCCCAACTGATATCCTACTAGCTCGCCCAACAGAGCATTTAGTAGCTCGCTATTCACCAAATGGCTTACACGTGGGAGCTCGCCCAATATTTCGCCATTCATATATTAGTTAATTATTGGGAGTTCGCCCAACAATCAATCCGCCCGCCATTGTTGGCTTAAATGTTTGAGTTCGCCACAATTCAACTCGTACAATGCCCATGCATGGGAGTTCGCCCTACATGGCTTTTCATTCAGAATTGAGTTCGCCTTTAAACTTAACTAGTGTTTGGCAATCTCGCCCACTTGAACAGTAACTTTAGAGAGTTCTTTACTTCTTTCTCGCCACATTGGTGATTACTACCACTCCACACGGGCGATCACCATAGTCGCCATACTCATCACTTTTCCAGTATTTTCCCATCATTCTACTACAATATCAACCTAGTTTCATTTTATACTTCATCTACTTCAAAATATGAATTTATTTTATTTCTATGATCTATCAAGAATAAATCAAAAGCAAGACTATACTCATGCTTCTCATACTTGAAATCATAGAAATATATCATTAAATCTCAAGAACCATTAAATCTCACCTTACTCATATGCACTTCCAAAATAAAATACTTCCTGTCTCCTGTTAGCCTCACTTTACTTATTCCTTTAGCTCATCAACGATGGAGAAATGGTTTTGCAAGCAGGTTTATGTATTTATCCAACTTAAGGTTGGAGTTTAGTAGATCAAACATGGCAGAGAAATGAAGAAACAGAGCATAACTTGCAGTAGAATGGCTTTCGTGAAGAAGCTGGAGTTGGCTAACTCTGTTATCCTCAATTGTTTCTTCTTTTATAGCCATGCCATCCAATCAGAATTCATCACTTGGCCTTATCCCATTTCCTTCATTTATTTCACATCTTTCATGCATTTAATGCATGAAGAAAAACTGCACTTACAATGGCGTGAAAGTCTCCCTTCCACCAGGCTTTTCTTCTGCTATTGACTTTGTTTTTGTTCCTCAACCAATAAGGATAAGTTCCTTACTGACTTCAACATCTTCTCCATTAATTGTCTTCAACCGTGTTAGCTTTAAATTGACAAGTATTTTGAAAATGACAAAACTCAAGTAAACTTAAAAATGATTTTTATACAAGTAAATTTGCTTTGAATGAACTCAATTATTGAAACTATTTTAACAAAGTCTTGGAGTGTGATTTAGTCAGTAAATACTCTTAAGAAAAGTGCTAGAAGTTTTTTGAATTGACTTAGAATCACAAAAAACCATAAACTATCTCAAATTGCAGTTAAAGACGTGCAGGAAGGCATTCTGGATAAAAGGGATCGATCCCTACTGTAGAGGGATCGATCCCATTTTAGCAGTAAGTTGGACAAGCACCTAGAACAAGTTGAAATGCTCTCGCAATAAAAAGGATCGATCCCCCCAGGAAAGGGATCGATCCCTTTGCCCGAGACCTGACAATAACGGCTAGTTTTTGAGGGTTTCAACGGGAGGATTTGCATTGAACGCTTCACCAACTGTTCTATCCGTTTGGTGGGTTATAAATAGAGGTATTTATGAAGTTTGGAGGTAGAACAAGCACTGAAAAATCCTCAAGCTTCAAGAGAGAAATTCAAATCTGAAATTGTTCATTGTATTACTCTATTTTTTGTGAGATTCATTTGTGTTCTTCACCCATTCACTGAAAATTCTGTTATTCAAAGGGGTGAGCTATCCTTGTAAGGTCTGATATTGTAGAGTGTGGAAATACTACAAGGGTAGAGGATTAGAGGGAGATCTCTAAAGTCCCAAGAGAAATTGTAAAAGGTCTTGCCACACCTTCAAGTGGTTTGTAAGCATTCTCAAGGAAGAGGTGAATCAAAACCTCGACAAGGAGTTCAAGGAGAGAGGACGTAGGCAAGAGATTGGTCGAACCTTTATAAAACTTGTGTTTGCTTCTCTTTCCCTTACTCTTATTTACTGCATTTATTTCATTGTTGTTTATTTAACTTTGATTGTGCATTAAGAGTTAAGAAAATTAGAAATAACTAGAAAAACTGATTCACCCCCCTCTCGGTAGAGCCAACAATTGGTATCAGAGCTTGGGCTCGAGATTGACTTAGATTAACATCTATTGAGTATAAACGATCACTAATCGCTCAAACTAGTTTGTCTACACCTTTGGTAGGAGAGGGACACTCAACGGTTAGACCTCCACTCTTTAATGGTGAAAACTATGCTTATTGGAAGACTAGAATGATGCTATTTATTTAAGCCAATGATTATGAAGTGTGGAGAATTATTGTTAAAGGTCCTCTTATCCCTATTAAGAAAGTAGATGGGTCGGATGTGCCTAAGAAAGAAGATGAGTGGGATTCTAATGATATTAGGATGGCACAACTAAATGCTAAAGCAATGCACACACTATTTTGTGCATTAGGACCAAATGAGTATAATCGAGTGTCACAATGTGAGAATGCTAAACAAGTTTGGGATAAACTAGCTATCACACATGAGGGAACCACACAAGTCAAAGAAACCAAAGTAGGCATGCTCACTCAAGACTATGAACTATTTAGAATGAAGAATGATGAGTCAATTAGTGACATGTTTACTAGGTTTACGGACATAATAAATGGTCTTAAAGCTTTAGGGAAGACATACACTAATGTAGAGATGGTGAAAAAGATTCTCAATAGCTTACCCAAATCATGGGAAGCTAAAGTCACTGCTATTGAGGAATCCAAGGACCCACATACACTATCATTAGATGAACTTATGGGATCCTTGCTCACTTATGAGATGAAAATTAAGAGAAATCAAGATCCCCCAAAGAAAGTTGGAGTAGCACTAAAATCCACCACAAGTGAGGAATCAAAAGATGATCATGATGTAAGTGGTGATGAAGAAGATTTAGAAATGGCCATGTTCGCCAAGAGGTTCAATAAATTCATGAGGATGAGAGCTAGTGGAAACTCTAGGAGACCCCCTAGGAGAGAGTTAAATAGAGGTGAAACTAGTAGGAAAGATAAGGACCAAATCATATGTTATGAATGCAAAAAACCTGGCCATATTAAATTTGATTGTCCTTTGTATAGGAAGCAAAATGAAAAGAAACAAAAGAAGAAAGCAATGGTGGCTACTTGGAGTGATAGTGACTCCTCCGATGAAGAGAATGTGGAAGATGAAGTAGCTAACCTTTGCTTCATGGCTTTTGAAGATGAGAAGGTAACTTCTAACTTGCTAGATACTCATGAATACACTTTTGATGAATTGCAAGATGCATTTGATGAGTTAGCCAATGAATTTGAATGCATGAATTTGAAATATAAGAAAATGATTTCTAAATTGAAAAAGGAGAATGAAATGCTTGTGAATGTTAAATTAGAATGTGAAAAGAAATTAGAGAATGCAAATCTAGAAATAGAAGAATTAAATAGAAAGAACACTAATTTGCAAAACTCCTTTTCTAGATTTTACATGGGTCAACAAAAACTTGATCAAATGCTAGAGACTCAAAGAGCATTCTTTGATAGAGAAGGATTAGGCTACAATGCATCTAACAAAGAAACTCATCTTAAAAATTTCCTAGTTAAAGATAGAAAATTTGTTTTGTGCACATTGTGTAATAAACTAGGACACTCTTCACAAGCATGCACATCTAGGAAGACCATGTTTAGAGGAAAAATGGCTGTCAAGATTTGGGTGCCTAAACATGTCTTAAATTCAAGTGATGAGTCCCTAAAAATGAAATGGATCCCTAAAGGATCAAAAATTATTAGTACTAACTCTCAAGGACCCAAGAAAATTTGGGTACCTAAGATAAAAGCTTGATGTGTTTGTAGGAGGAAGAGTATTGCTACAAGACTAAGTCCAAGGAGCATTGGTACCTTGATAGTGGATGCTCAAGACACATGACGGGTGACAAGAGCAAATTCAAGAAGTCACATTTGGAGACAACTCCAAGGGACAAATTGAAGGAATTGGCTCCATTGGTAACTCTTCCTCAACCATTGAAAATGTTTTGTATGTTAGAGGCTTGAAACATAACTTGCTTAGTATTAGTCAATTGTGTGATAAGGGATTTAAAGTTATGTTTGATGATTTGTGTTGCAATGTTGTTAATGCTAAATCTAATCAAATTGTGTTTATTGGACATAGACAAGGAAATATTTATGTTGTGGATTTAAATGAACTTAATAGCAAAAATGTATGCTTTATGGCTACTAGAGAAGATGAACCTTGGTTATGGCATAGAAGACTAGGCCATGCTAGCATGCATGTTTTGTCTAAGTTAGCCAAAAGAGACTTAGTAGTAGGATTGCCTAAGCTTCAATTTGAAAATGACAAAGTTTGTGAGGCATGTGTAAGAGGAAAACACAAAAGAATCTCATTTAAACCTAAGAAGTGTGTCACTACCTCTAGATCACTTCAACTTCTTCACTTAGATCTTTTTGGACCAACTAGGACAACTAGTTTAGGAGGTAAACACTATGGATTTGTGATAGTTGATGATTACACTAGGTTTACTTGGGTGTTCTTTTTAAGTATTAAAAATGAGGCCTTAGATAAATTCACTGTTTTCTCAAAACTTGTTCAAAATGAAAAAGGTTACTCTATTTCAAGTATTAGAAGTGATCATGGAAAAGAATTTGAAAATCTTGGTTTTGATATATTTTGCAGTAAAAATGGTATTAGCCATAATTTTTCAGCTCCTAGAACTCCTCAACAAAATGGGGTAATTGAAAGGAGAAATAGAACATTAGAAGAAATGGCTAGAACCATGCTTTGTGAAAATAACTTACCTAAATATTTTTGGGCTGAAGCAGTAAACACTTCTTGCTATGTTATAAATAGAGCTATGGTAAGGCCTATTTTAAAGAAAACTCCCTATGAGCTTTATAAAGGAAAAAAGGCCTAACATAAGTTATTTTCACCCATTTGAATGTAAATGTTTTGTTTTGAACAATGGTAAAGATAATCTAGGAAAATTTGATGCTAAAAGTGATGAAGGAATTTTTCTTGGCTATTCTCTAAACTCTAAGGCCTATAGAGTTTTCAATAAAAGAACACTTGTAGTAGAAGAGTCAATACATGTAATTTTTGATGAATCAAATATCGTTAGTAGAATCAATCTAGATGATGAAGTAGAGATTTTTGATGAACCTATAGTTGATCCATCTCAAGATAAGGATGTTAGAAATCAATTAGAAGATCTTAATATTAACAAAAATGAGGAGTCCATGGAACAAGAAATAATTGAGAAGGAATCTAGATGTCCTAGAGAACTAGGATATGTGAAAGATAATGATATTGTTGGAGATCCAACCATTGGAGTTAGGACTAGGTCAACATATAGAAACATATGTCAACATGTAGCCTTTGTGTCACAATTTGAGCCAAAGAAAGTGGATGAGGCCTTGAATGATGAAAATTGGATTATGGCCATGCAAGAAGAATTAAATCAATTTGAGAGAAGCAAAGTGTGGACCCTAGTAGAAAGACCTAAGGATTATCCCATCATTGGAACTAAATGGATATTCAAGAATAAGATGGATGAAAATAGCATTATTGTTAGAAACAAGGCTAGGTTAGTGGCTCAAGGTTATAGACAAGAAGAAGGGATAGACTATGATGAGACCTATGCTCCGGTAGCTAGATTAGAAGCCATTAGAATGCGACTTGCCTTTGCATGCTACAAGGATTTTAAGTTATATCAAATGGATGTGAAAAGTGCCTTCTTAAATGGTTATATAAATGAAGAAGTTTATGTTGAGCAACCTCCCGGTTTTGAAAATCCAAAATTTCCTAATCATGTTTTCAAACTTTCAAAAGCCTTATATGGAGTAAAACAAGCTCCTAGAGCTTGGTATGAAAGACTTTCAAAGTTTTTAATCGAAAAAGGTTTTACAAGAGGAAAGGTAGACACAACCTTATTTATTCAATCTAAGGGTCATGACTTATTAGTAGTTCAAATTTATGTAGATGATATCATTTTTGGGTCTACAAATGAGTCATTGTGCAAAAATTTCTCTAAACTAATGCAAGGTGAATTTGAAATGAGTATGATGGGAGAATTAACCTTCTTTCTAGGACTTCAAGTTAAACAATGTAAAGAAGGTATTTTCATAAATCAAGCTAAGTACACTAAAGACTTGCTCAAAAGATTTGGAATGGATGAGTCTAAACCTTTCTCTACACCTATGAGCACAAATATTAAGCTTGATAAGGATGAAGGAGGAAAATGTGTAGACACTAAACTATATAGGTCTATGATTGGCTCATTACTATATTTAACTGCTAGTAGACCCGATATAATGTTTAATGTATGCTTGTGTGCTAGATTTCAGTCATCACCTAGAGAATCACACCTACAAGCAGTAAAAAGAATCCTTAGATACCTCAAAGACACTTCCTCCTTAGGACTTTGGTATCCTAAAGATTCTACACTTGATCTCCATGCATATTCTGATGCGGATTTTGGTGGATGCAAAGTGGATAGGAAAAGCACATCGGGAACATGCCAATTCTTAGGAAGTAGGCTTATTTCATGGTTCTCTAAGAAACAAAATAGCGTAGCTCAATCCACAACTGAGGCTGAATATATAGCTTCCGGTAGTTGCTGTGCTCAAGTTTTATGGATTAAGCAACAAATGAGAGACTATGGAATAGAAATGAACCAAGTTCCCATTAAGTGTGACAACACTAGTGCTATCAATCTTACAAAAAATCCCATTCAACACTCTAGAACCAAGTACATTGAGATTAGACATCATTTTATACGAGATCATGTGCAAAAAGGGGACATAATTCTGGAGTATGTAGACACTTTGCACCAATTAGCTGATATCTTCACAAAACCCTTGGACAAGGAGAGATTTTGCACTCTTAGAGGTGAATTAGGCATAATGACTGCTCCTTGAAGTAATTTGATGTTGCATGCATATGTTAAGTTGGTTTGTGATGATTGCAAGACAGCAATTTGAAGAATGTAATTCCCACTTGCAATTCATGACCTTAACTTGCTGAGTTACTGTTCATGTTCATGATAAACTGTTGAGTGTTATGTGTTTTGGTCAAGATAAACTTCTTTCATTTGCCAAAACACATTTCTAATATTAAAACACAATCACAGCCATGTCCACCTCTTGGTCCTGCACACTTATGCAATTTTCTGCACTTTGCTGCAATTTTCTGCACTTTTTCTGCAGTTTTCAATCTCACTTCCTGCATTTTAAGTGAAAACAATCAACTTTTGATTTTAAGATGGTAAAAATGCATGAGTTCCATTGTTTTCAAATCATTTTTATGCATCATAAACGAGGCAAGTGACTCAGGAGACAATTCCTCTTGAATAGGATTGATTTCCCAGTCTGTTGGCCAAAATTCTGGGTGATGGGAGCAATCTGCCTAAAAGGGATCGATCCCTCTACAGTAGGGGATCGATCCCCTCGTGACAGAATGCACTTCCAGCTTTATTTTAACCGTCGGCCTCCCCTCACATATCACACTATTCCTCTTCCTCTTTCATTCCAAACGCCATTCCCCATTTTCTCTCATCCCAAACTTCTCAATCTCACTCATTTCTACACCAAATCACTTCATTCTTTCACCAATCTTCCTCATTTCCTTCTCTCTTTCATTTCCCCTCCTCATTTCCTGACAAAATCTCTTCTTTTCTTCTCTTCCTTCTTCTTCCACACCATGGTTACTATTCACCCAACATTTCAATTGTAAGTTTTTCTCACATTTTTCATTCCATTTTTCTTGCATTTCTAGTTACTTTCATCATGTCTTGACTGCCCATTTGCATTTCTTGCATCAATTTCTTCTCCATCTAGGTTTTCACTCCCTATGGCACTTGTGTTTTTCTAGGATTTATACTTAGAGTATTTGTGGCTATTCATCCGAATTTCCTTCTCATTATTGTTACATGCATCTTGGGTTGTGGCTCTCCGCTGTTGGTTAGATCATATCTTTCCCACACACTCATCCATAGTTCCCCAAACTTGTGCACACCATCTGTTTGATAAAAGTCCTCAACGAAATTTCCTACATTTTTCCACTCCACATGGCTCCTAAAGTTAAACACACTGCTCAAAAACGCAAAACCAGTGCTTCCTCCTCCTCCTCCTCCATACCGGCCACCTTTAACCGATGCTTTCGCCATGCCAATGAGAAAACACGATTTCTAGCGAACTTTGCCAATATGCCTATTAAGCATTGGCGTCCAATTGATTTCGATTTCCTCGAATCAATTAATTTCCCTTACTTGGCCAAATTCGCTGAATTTAATTGGATTAACTTTCTCAAAATCAACACTCCGATTCCTCCAAACATCATTCGGGCTTACTTTTCCAATGCCGAAACCATCACAGATCCAAATGATGAATGTCGTGTTGTCGGAATTCGATCCTATGTCATGGGCAAACACATTGAAATCACCACACAATCCCTCTTTCTTATCTTTAGAGTTCCCGACGGTGGTAATATCTATGAGAATATCGATGTCCCCTTAGTGTTTCCCGTTACCAATAATTGTGCAAGTGACCTTCCTGTCTTCGCACGCCTCCTCCATATTATCATCTCATGGAATCTCCGCCCTCTTGGCACCCGGTATTCTCACCTTCGCAAACTTGATCGTTTTTGGCTCCATCATATTCATGAACCCGACGGCGAACAACCACACCTCCTACACTTTATCCTTCATGACTGGGTGAAGATTGTTCTTGGCAAGGTCCACACCATCGTCTTCCCTCAGCCTCTCGCCTTCTACTTACTTCAAAAAGGCATTGACTGCTCATGTGAGGTTGGTGTACTTCCGGATCCTAGCACCACTATCAATCTAGCCACTCTCCATAATCTTGGGTGGTATCAACGTCAACGGGGCGATACAATCGAATGGGTCAAGGGTCATGGACAGGCTGAACCTCCCGAACATACTCCGGAAGACGTCGGAGAAGAAGGAGGAGACGAAGACGACGCACCTGCAGCAGCCACATCTTCTGCACCTTCCGGCTCCTCGTCAGTCTCTCTTGACCAGATCATGCATATGCTTCAGAACTTTTAACATGACGTAGGTCAGCGACTTGATCATATCGAGGCTAACCAAGCTGCCTTGTTCGATGAAATTCAGGATGTCCGCATGCAACACGAGGACTTCGTTGAGCAATATCACAAGACCTTCCCAAGGCGTTGATCCTCCTCGTTGTGGCATGTGTCATGCTTTCTAGTTGTTTTATGTTAATGACTATGTCTATGACTATGTTAATGGCCTTGCTAGTTATGCTTTCTAGTTGTTTTATAACTATGTCTATGACTATGTTACTGACTTTGCTAGTTATGCTTTCTAGTTGTTTTCTGTCAATGACTATGACATGTTCTGATATTAATTGTGCTTTCATGACATTGGGTTGTTTTTTGTTTCTCTCTATCTCCTTGCCAATACTATTGCTTATTTTGCTTATTATTGGTTTACCCTTATTGCTTTAAATTGACTTCTACCACTAACCCTATCTCCGTGCTATTTATTCCTTTGCTATGACAAAAAGGGGGAGAATTAATGTGGTGAACTTATATTCAATTGAGGGGGAGCAAATATTGAGGGGGAGTAATGTTTTTCAAATAAAGTAACCTCAATTTTCAAACACATAAGCAAATTTACCTTAAGTTTTGTCATATCAAAAAGGGGGAGATTGTTAGCTTTAAATTGACAAGTATTTTGAAAATGACAAAACTCAAGTAAACTTAAAAATGATTTTTATACAAGTAAATTTGCTTTGAATGAACTCAATGATTGAAACTATTTTAACAAAGTCTTGGAGTGTGATTTAGTCAGTAAATACTCTTAAGAAAAGTGCTAGAAGTTTTTTGAACGGACTTAGAATCACAAAAAACCATAAACTATCTCAAATTGCAGTTAAAGACGTGCAGGAAGGCATTATGGATAAAAGGGATCGATCCCTACTGTAGAGGGATCGATCCTATTTTGGTAGTAAGTTGGACAAGCACCTGGAACAAGTTGAAATGCTCTCGCAATAAAAAGGATCGATCCCCCCAGGAAAGGGATCGATCCCTTTGCCCGAGACCTGACAATAACGGCTAGTTTTTGAGGGTTTCAACGGGAGGATTTGCATTAAACGCTTCACCAACTGTTGTATCCGTTTGGTGGGTTATAAATAGAGGTATTTATGAAGTTTGGAGGTAGAACAAACACTGAAAAATCCTCAAGCTTCAAGAGAGAAATTCAAATATGAAATTGTTCATTGTATTACTCTATTTTTTGTGAGATTCATTCGTGTTCTTCACCCATTCACTGAAAATTCTGTTATTCAAAGGGGTGAGCTATCCTTGTAAGGTCTGATATTGTAGAGTGTGGGAATACTACAAGGATAGAGGATTAGAGGGAGATCTCTAAAGTCCCAAGAGAAATTGTAAAAGGTCTTGCCACACCTTCAAGTGGTTTGTAAGCTTTCTCAAGGAAGAGGTGAATCAAAACCTTGACAAGGAGTTCAAGGAGAGAGGACGTAGGCAAGAGATTGGCCGAACCTCTATAAAACTTGTGTTTGCTTCTCTTTCCCTTACTCTTATTTACTGCATTTATTTCATTGTTGTTTATTTAACTTTGATTGTGCATTAAGAGTTAAGAAAATTAGAAATAACTAGAAAAACCGATTCACCCCCCTCTCGGTAGAGCCAACAAATCGTATGACTTACAAGTCAGTTTTGGCTGCCAATTGGTTTAAATCTATTTTCACTTTGTCCACAAGTGTCATTCCAGTTCGCCCTTTCAAACTTGCCAACTTAAGATTTGGCAATTACGAGAATTTCCCTCTTCCTGGCGATCATATACAGGTTTGGCGATCACAGTTTATAGCTCTACTCGCCAACTTGCTATCATATGGGCGATTACCAGTCCTCACCCCATTGGACGATCACCAGGAATTGCTCAACTCACCAATCTTGCTCTGATTCACACCACACGTGGCGAACTCATCTATTCGCCAGTATGGCCGTTAGTTACAACTAGTCATCCTCCATTAGCGATCACTCTTGTTCACCCATTGGCGAGCGCTTCCATTAGTACTCGCCATCATCAACTCGCCGTCATGCATTGGTGATTATCATCTTGCTCGTCCATTGGCGAGCTGTCCACTGTAGTACTCGCCCATCGAGTATTTCACCGAAATTGCTTCTTTCGCAACTCAAGTTAAGGAACTTTTCATCCAAGTGGAAATCAATATTCATTATTTAATTTCTATTATTAATTTATGAAATTAGACTCTACAGTAGTGTAGAATCAAGTCTTACACTGACCAACTTGATGGAAGATTTAAAGAGATATTTATAATATTAAATTGTGAGAACCCTATATTCTGGTACTGTTATACATGTAGGACTACTCACCACTGTTCAATTCCTGTGCATTTCGTAGGTACGATCGGATATAGTAAGGTGGGCCCCACAGGCTCTACAGTGCCCGGATGGATGTGAGACTAGATAGATACTATACAGAGGGTCCAATAAGCTTATGGTAAGAATTTAAAACTTAAAATTCTCTATTTAGATTATTTTTGGAAAGTGTGCCAACAATTTAGAAAATGACGATTAAGGACATAGCTTGGTTGAATTTTCGTAAATAATGGTCAAACTAAATTGACTTTTGACCAAATGACTGAAGTATGATAATCTAAGTATAAATAAGTTCTAGGTTATATCAATAGATAGATCAAATCGGCGGTGAAATAAAAAATTTAAGCGATTGGCCTAATAGAGGTATTTTCGTAATTTTGCCCTTACGATCAATTATACCTTAATAAAACCCCATCCATTCATTAAATTATATTCAATAATAATATTTAGTGATGAAATAAAATATTTTGGAGTTAAATTGGACAGTTTGAAAAATTATGAAAGTTTAAGGGTAAAAATGTTCAAATTCTCATAACTAAGGGCATTTTGGTCATTTTACTATTAAAGAAAAATTCTAAACTTTTCTACACAAGACAGCTGGCCGCCTCTCTTCATCATCTTCAACCTCTCATGCCACCCTCCATAATCAAAGCTTGGCAAAAAATAAAAACTCAACAAAAAACACCTTTAAAACTACATCAAATCCTAAAAATTCTTTCTACAAAGTTGTTCTAAATTAAATTCTCTACAAGCCCATACGAAAATCTCATTGTAAAGTGGACAAAATCAAGAGGAAAGAGCCACTATAGTATTCGGCCAAGGTAAGCTAATCTCATGCTTTTATTTTCTTTGAGTTGTAATGGTAGAAAATGTTGAAATCATGTGTGTTAAGCATGATTTTGGTATTGGATTAAATTGAAACTCCCTAAATCACCACCCCAGGGTTTCAGCCTTGATGAAGAACATGTGGATTCATGTGTTTTGATGCATAAAAATGGTGCCACATGAATGGAAAACAATGGCTAAGTATGAAATAAGTGAAAAATTGTTGAAAAATCAAGAGAATCCTACCATGTTGAATTCTGCCAAGTTAAGGGGACTATGTCATTGTGTTCAATTCGATGAATTTAGGGTGCCATAAGACTGTATAAATTAAGAAAAGACTGTTGGTGAAGTCAGAATTTATATCGAAGTTGATTTAAGCAAAGTATGTTTTAGCACCGGTATAAATTACACTAGGTTTAATGATCATTGTGGACAATGTAGTAGATTTCAATAAGGAATAATTTATAAAAATTGAATTATGGTGAATAATGGTGGTTGTCATAATGTTTTATAGCTCGAGAGTGAAGAATTGTCGAGTGGTGCTATCGACAAGTTGGTAGAAAAACGATAGATAATGAATAAATGTGGAAGCTATAAGGATATTGTGAATGCATGTTTTGACTCAAAATAATTTATGAAATGATTTGGAAATTAATTGCTTTGGATTTGGTGAAATTGTGGACATTGGTTGGTTTATAAACTGTAATTTTAATACAAGAAGGTTAAGTTAGAAGTAGCCGTTATATTGCCGAAAATTATAGAAATCTAAGAAATTATCTTTAATATTCTTAAATGATAGAAATAAATAAATTTCCAAGTGATTTCCATGTTATTTATTAAAATTGCATATTTTTATTATTTACCGAAAAATAATATTTAAATATTCATGTTAATGAATTTTATGTACGTGAAGGTACCGACACATGCTTATAACTATTTTACAGATAAATAGAACATTTTTAAAAAAGAATACTATTGTGTGAATATTTTATGAATTTTTATTTCTGAACTACATATATTTTCCATATATTTATTTATAGATTGATTGAAGATATTATCATTGAAATTGATTTCATAAATGATGTTTCTACTGTATATAAACTATTTTGAGATTGTTAGGCTCTGTATCATGCTCACATGTTACTGTTATTGATAGACCCGCCAAGTCTTCATCTACCATAGTTGTCACCTGGCAGTGTACACTGTGGACCATTGTGACTATGGCCATATGTCATACTGTTACTGTTTCTCCCTTCTTGGGATATTGTTATAGAGTGATATTCATTGGGTATTGCCTGGTCTCCACTGTACTGTACTATTTACTGAATTGAAAATATTATTAGTACCGAAATGAGTGTTTAAATATTAACTATAAACTGTTACTGTATTGTTTATTGGATTTTTATACAGAACTATTTACTGAAGTGTCTTAATTAAAGTGTTTATACATTGTTTTATATATATTGCAAAATACATGATTTGTTTTCAAGTGATTTACACTAATTATACATGTCATTTTCAACTGATTACTCCCTATAGTCGCTTCTAGGGACCAGGACATGACAGGTACTTCAAAGTACCTCCAATACTTCATCTGGTTTCCTAGCTGACTATAGTATCATTTATTATTTATACCTTAGTGTATCGTTAGGAATTAAAAGTTTTTAACATATAGATTTCATAGTATCAGTCTTGCATACGATTCTCTTACTAAGCACGTTAGCTCACCCCTTATTTTTCCACTTCACAGATTATCTGCAGTGACCTATTGATATACCGTTCCACGGATTTTTGGCTGCGCTTATAGTATCCTGAGGCAGCAGTGTGTGGATCCTGGAGATATATTTTAATTCTTTTATATGTTTAGACTTGTTGTGTACAATATTACATTTTGTACAATGATGTATAGGGGAGGTAGAACTTGTGAAAATTACTAGAAATAATATTTTGTTGTAAATATTGGTATTAGTTTTAAATAGAATTTTGTTTTATATGATGTATTACTGTTGAAAGTGAGTGTGATAAAGACATCACAGACAGCCCAACCAACTTACTATGTGTGTGAAAACGGATAATTGCTGTATGTTACGGATCGTTACATAAATAATTTATATTCATAATAATTAAAATAAAAATTGAAATAAAAATGAAAATTAATAAATTAAATTAAGTAATTAAAAAATAGGAAATGAATTAAAAATTAAAGAAAAGAAAATTTTAAAATTAAATAGTACAAAAATATTTGAATAGATATGGGTTATTTCAATGATGGAATTTAAAAGAAAATTGCATTTTAGTATTTTTTTAAATTTTTAGGTGAGAAAATTTCCTCCTAGTTCTAACTAGCTTGAAGGAAGGTTCGAAGGAAATTTGTAAGATAAAAAACTCATGTTTATTTAAAATATATAAAAAATAAAAAATATTAATAAGATATAAAAAGTTAAATTAAAGAAGATAAAATAATAAAAAATAAAGAATAAGAATAGGAATAAATTGATTGGGGGTGATAAAAAATTGGGTAATGAGTCATGAAAGGTATTTCTTTTTTTGGTATATAGTCAGGAAAGGTATTTCATAATGTATTTAAATTATTCGACGAAGGAGCCTTTTCAAAAAAGGTGATTAGTTCTACTTGAATACTCTAGAAGTAAAAAAAAACTTTTAAATTGTCCAATCAGCTTGATGGAGAAGACTTAGAAGATTTTTTAATATTTAATCATATCAAAATTAAAGAAAACAAAATGCAAAATTAGAATAACTTTAAACTATTTGGTACCATTTTAGAATGAGCATTGTTGAGTGCTGATCTTTCCTTACATGTAACCGTACTCCCCAACTCTAGGATTTTTGAATGTAGACCAAGCCTTGTTTTTAGTTTGAATAGGTGTCCGATCACGCTTAGGTTAGAATGGTTGGTGACGACTCCGTAGTTTGTATCTAATGATTAGGTTCCTAAAATATAGATGTTATGACTATTATATAAAAAATAATAGTGTATTTATCATGCATGACACATTTTCATATATGTTTAAAACTATTTTTAATAATACTTTTATTACACACCTATATAATGATATTTTATTCTCTAAAATCAAATACAATATATTTGAAAATTTGATGTAGTTGGCAAATTATATTATCATCGATATCCTTCGTATATGTACTAATATATTTTATATATACTTTAGACATGTAAGTGGTTAAACAATGTTAATTTATGTGTCTACACATATATATTAAAAGAGATATTAAAAAAAACACACATGTACTAATATAATAAAATATATACTAAAACTTGGACTAGTGGTTGTTATCGTTCTTTAGGAGAGAAGAGATTCAAGGTTCTAATTCTCCTTCCCCTTGAATCTTCTATGAACCAAAAATAGATAAAATAAGTTTTTGTATGACATGGAATACAAGCTAGTGTGTGTATGTGTGTGTGTCGATATATATAAATATATATATATATGTATATATCTTTTATATACACAAGATACGACTCGCGCGTAGTGCTGCATTTTTGAAATTGTACTTATAGTATGAACCCATCCTTTTAAGTTGGTAAATATAATATTTTCTTGTAGTTCCTTCTTGCCTCACATCCTAAAATATGAGAGCACTCAAACAACTACATATAAATTAACAAAAACTTTGCAAGTTAGATTATAAAAGACTAATCATTTAAAGGAGAAATTAGTCAAAAAGTCACTCTCTTTTATTCTTATTGGAGAATTGCAAGACCAGGTGGAGATTGTTGCTCTGCATCAAGTTCCTGAGCGATCACATAAAAGGAAGGAAACATAAGTAACTTAACAGAAGCAAATTGATAAAAATAGCAAATATGATCAAATTCAATAATAGACCTTTTTTGTTGGCAACCAAAACTCATCACCCTTCTTTAATGTTCAGTTGCACTTCTACTTGTGCAACTTTTGCTTCTTCCTTCACCCTTTTCATCAATAGTCCTTGACTTCTCTTTAAAATCAATATAACTCAAATCGAAATCCGAACCTAAAATAGAGCATGAATCTCTGTCTGCAATAATATCATATGACAATAACCACTATCAGTCAGATACAATAAAACATTCTTAAAGACTTGAATCATGCCAATTATACTAAAGGAAAGTATAAGTTGGACGTAGGATACTTTGATCCAAAAAAACACACAAGTAATCTCATAGCAAACACTTAAGAACTTGCTTAGTTTCTCAATTCTATCCCACTCACTTTTAGATGGACAACTCTTATAGTTTGAATCACTAATTTTCAAGTGAGTAAAAGCCATGCGAAAGTAAAGGGTACTTTGAAGCATGAGAAATGTGGAGTTCCATCTAAGTGGAACACTTGTCTCTATTGGCATTTATATATACTAGGCTCACACACTCCAAAGATTTTTGTTTTCTGACTTGAGACCCTCTCATAATCTTAACACTTTCCTTCACTTTTCTGATAGACTCATCAACTTCTTTCAAACCATCTTGGACTATCAAATTTAGAATATGAGCACAACATCTTAAATGAAAAAACTGAACATTTTCCAAAAGTGCTTTTCATACATTTAATTGTAATTTCAGAAAATCAACAAAAGTATCATTAGAAGAAGCATTGTCTAATGTCACAAAGAACAATTTATTTTCTATCTCCTAATTAGCCAACAAAGAATACACTTTCCACTCAAACTAACGCCATTGTGTGGAGGTGGCATAAAGGAAAAAAATCAAGATCTTCTTATGTAAATTCCAATCATGATCAATAAAACGTGCAGTAATGCATATATATATATCAGTAATGATAAAAGTCCATAAATCAGAAGTCAAACAAATTCTACCAGATATTTCTTTCAACAAGAGTTTCAACCTACTTCTTTCTCTCCTATGTATTTTCATGACATCAGAATTTGCAGTGTTCCTAGGTATTGAAATCACATCAGGACACAAATAAAAGAGTACATTCCTAATTCCACTATACTCCACAAATGATAATGGCATATTATGCTTAACAATTGGAGTTACAAATTTTTTATGAAATTCTTTAGAATCAAATTTTGAATACCTCATGTGAGAACCACATATTCTGATACTGTAGCATATATAAGAATTCTCATCACTATTCGATTCCTGTGTATTTCGCAGGTATAAGGGGTAACAGCATGATGAGTCCCATGGACCTTTTAGTGTCTGGATGGAGGTGAAACCTGAAAAACTCGATATTCGGAGTCAAATAAGGTGATGGTAAGAAATTCTAACCCAAACTCAATTATTTAGATTATTTTTGAAGCATTTAAAACAAATTTAAAAATGACGATTAAGAACATAGGTCGGTGGAATTTTAGTGAATAATAGTCAAACGAAATTAACTTCTGGCCAAGTGTCAAAAGTAAAATAATCCTCATGTGAGGAGTCCCATGCCATGACAATAGATAGACTAAATCATATGAAGAAATAGAAAATTACACAATTTTATAATTAGGGGTATTTTCGTAATTTTATGCAAATGACTAGTCAAACTTCAACAAAAGCTTTTCTGACCATAAGAATATGTTAATTAGATGTGATTGGTGATTAAAAGACATATTTTGGATATTAGACTGATAGCTTTCAACAAAGTCAAACCAAAAGGGCAAAATAGTCCAAAATTTTCATAATTAAGGGCAAAATGCCATAAAATCAGATTTTTCTCATCTTCTCCACCAGCTTCCACGTCATTTTCTGCTGGAATTAGTCCCTCTCCAAAAACTTCATTAACGTTAGCTTCCAAGGGAAAGAAACCTTCCAAAAACCTAGTAAAAATCATCCGAAATCAAAAATCAAAAAAATTTCCTTAACAAACTCAGTCTATTTTTCAGTGCTCTTTCTTTTTGCATTAATATCTCATCCTATAGTGGCCAAAATCAGACCCTAAGCCTTCCTACATCATTCGGCCAAGGTGAGTTTGCTTGGAACCTTGGAAATTTTCATGGTTTTCTTGTTATTTCCTACTTGTTCAAGTTGTTTTCATACTTTCCTAAGCTTAAATCATGTTAGAACTATGAAATTAGGTGGGTGAGGGTTTCGGCCAAGCATAGTAGTTTATGATAATGGTGTTGCTTGATGTTAATCTCATGTAAGTTTAATAGAAAATAATGGTAGAATTAATGAATAGTTAAGAATTTAATCTAGTTAAATGAAATGGAAGAAATCCATAAGTGGGAAGAGAATGTGATATTCAGCCATGGCATAAGGGGCCATAATCTTGTGTCGTTTGATGTGTAAATCATGTGGAAGTAGCATAGAAAATTAGTAGAATTAATTTGGAATTAGTAAGGTAATTAAATTTGAAAGAAATACAAGTGTGGGAGAGAAAGAACCTTTTGGCCAAGGTGAAAGGGAAGGAGAATTCTTGGCTATTTCAATCCCATTTAGGTAAATATTGTACAAAATATTTTGAGAATTTAGGCACAATCGAAATTGAAAACGGACTTATGTAGAGAAAGTTATAATTTTTATACCGGTAGAAAGTAGACCGAAAAATAAGGCTGCAGTAGGCAATGTAATATATTTTATGATACTAAATATTTTTATAATTAAAATGTAGAGTATTAGCAATATCAGTATGATAAATTGTAGCTAAGAAACCGGAGGAGGATACTGGTGCTATTTCGCAACACAGTGAAAAACTATAATGTAAGTGATATATATAATAGACATAAGGATACTATAATGCATATCTTGCTATGAAATAAATTCTTTGAAAATTGTTTGAAATCAATGGGATTGAAAATTGTGAACTGCCGTTGTGAAATTTCTGTTGTTTTTATATAGGAAGATTAGGATATACATAGCCGTTATGTTGCCAAAATTTTAATAATCTCATGAACTAATCTTTTATATCATTGAACATTGGTAGCGAATGATTTACCAAGTAATTCCATTTATTTTATTGAAATTCATTATTTTCATATTATACTGAAAGACTATTTAAAAATTCATGTTATCAAATTTTACACACGTGGAGGAATTGGCATGTTATTATAACTTATTTACAGATAAATAGACTATTTTTGAAACTAATTATTGAATTGTGAATATTTTCTGAATTTTTATTTTTGAACCGCTTATACCTTCAGGACATGTGTTTATCGATTAATTTAATGATCTAGCTTTATAAAACTGATCTCCGTGAACAACTATAAAAGGTTTTAGACAGATTTTAAAGACTGTTAACCCCATAGTTGCTTGTGGGCACATGTTATTATGAATGTATGATCGTATGACTGACTTGCAGGCTGATTGACCTTGATCCCATCATCAGCGTCCCGGATGGTGCTTGATCAGTACCATTGAGAACTATATTATGACTATGGCCATATGTCCCGTTACATGAGTCTATTGGGTGATGCCTTGTCTCTACGAATTTAATTTTGATGATAATTGTGATTTTGAATTATGACTTATCATAAATTTTGTGAACGAGAGTTTTATATATGTTTGCGAAGTATTTTAGAATTATTTTGTTGAATTTAAACTTATGAAATTTATTGTGAACTATAATTAATTTTAAACTCTCTATAGTTGCATCTAAAAACTGAGACATGACAGGCATTTTAAAATACCTCCCATACTCTATCTAATTTCCTAACCGACTATAGTGTCCTTCCTATGAAATTCATGCCTAATATATTTAGTGTGCATTATCTATAAATTTGAATGCATGTTTTTGAAAACTTGCATATAGTTTATATGGTATTAGCTTTATTATATATATTTCTTACTAGACATTAGTTCATCCCATTTTTCCCTTCCTCCCAAATTACTTTCAGTAGATCTTTGCTTCCGCTCAGGAGGTTTGTGACAAGGTATCCCTTAGGCGGAACTGTTTTACGGTTGAGGCATATTACTTCTTTTATGTATTTAGACTTATGTTGTACAGTACTAATGTATGTAAAATACAATTATGGGATGTAAATTAAGTATAATTTTATAATATAAATAAATAAATTTCTATTTGTATATAGATTTTACATGAGTGAAATGAAGGCACTGCAAACAACTTAACCGCTATCTTGTGAAAATTAGTGAAAAATGTAAAAAAAAAAACCTAAATTCAGAACATGACACCTCTTTAGCATAAACCCACCATGTTCCTTAGCAAAAATCATTTGCCCCACATCATATCTGCAAAGCCTAATTCAAGTCTCGATATGACGTAGGAGATTTCCATTCCCGTATTAGGTGTCATAATTCTTAATTGCATTACAATATCTACATTTTACCTTCTTAATGCCATTGGTTGTCTTCTTAGGCAACATCTCAAATACCGTCCAACCACAAGATGTAAGTTTCTTTTCTCTTTTACACTTCCCTTTGCCCTTTCCCATCTCTTGGTGGCTATTAATTGTTTGATTTATCTCCAAACAATTATCATCATCATCCTTAAACTCTAGGTTCTCTGGGTCAGAAATAAAATTTGTAAGTGTAACATTGATATCATCCATCTCCATCTACAAAATTTTAAAGAAAATGAAAAGGGTTTGAAAAAGCAATTGTGACATTATTACGACAAGAAGCTAACTATACAAGAAGCTACAGCCAATTCAAAGTTGTAGGCAACTAACTGTCCAAGAATCTACAACCAATTCACAATTGTGACAAAGCATCCCAATCAAGCCACCAATAATAGCTAGTGACCCTAACCAACCAAAACCCACATCATCATGTTGCCATTCACTGAAACCAATCATCAACAAGTGGTGAGCAACAAATCTAGATAAGCAAAACCAACATCCACACTCAAAATCCAGCCCACAACAACTAATCCCAATCAAGAAACCGACATCAAAACTGTGAAAACAGAAAGAAATCAAGTAGGGAACAACCACGAACACCATTATAGTTATATGTTGATTAAGTTTAAGAAATAATCAAGCTGACTTTGCCACTCATTTTCTTAGTTTTGCTGAACATCTCCATTTAAACTATAAATCTTAGCGAAAAAAAATCTAAAACAAACATAGATCTCAGTTAAAAATAAAATTCAACAAACTTTAACAGTAGATTTTCGAAAATCTCAATCATAGATCTAAAACAAACATATAGATCTCAGTAAAAACAAAATTCAATAGTGGATTTTCTTACATCTATAGTAAGAGATTTGGTTTTAGGAATAGGGAAATAAACCCGAGTGAGCCAAAGTAGACTGAAGACTGAAAACAAAGCTCACTAGAGAAGGACTCAGCGTCGATGAAGACTTGCGAAGACTGAAGACTAAAGAGGTAAGGAAGTCAGGGAGGCGAGGACGTGAATCATAAGGGCTGAGAGCTTGAGGCGGTGAGGTTGTGACTTTAGACTTGTGAGAGAGAGACGACAGACTGAGTGACAGAGTGAGGCAGAGGTGAGGGCGGCAAGGAGGTGAAGGCTTGCGTGAGGCTTGAGGTAGCTATGTGAGATTATGAGGGTGAGAAAGAATGAAAGACGAGAAATTAAAATTAGGTATTTAGATTTTTAGATTTTAGGGTTAGACTTACCTGGCCCTTAGTCGGTTTTTGGTTTTTAAATTTTTTAATAAGTTATTATTTATTGGAAAATTATCCTATTCACTGACAGTGCGAGTTTTTTAATTCTATAAGCGAGATTAGATGATGACATGTGTCTCATTTTATTTATTTTTTATTTTCTTAATATTTTTAAAGGACACATATCATCATCCTAACCCGCTTGTGGAGTTAAAAAACTCCACTGACAGTGAATAAGATAATAATCCTTATTTATTTAGGTTATAAATAATTTTTTTAACAATGAACAAAAAAATAATTTTTTTAAATTGCATTTTATTAATCTTTTAAATAAATTGTTAAACATTATTACAAATTTTGAAATATATTATTAATAGTTAACACCCTTAAATAAAAAGTGATTGATATATGTTTATTTAAACTAATTTGTGTACTTAAAATAATTTCTTGTAAGTTATAAACTTTTGTATGATTTAAAACAAATCATATATATTTTTTAATTTAAATAATTGTTATAAATTTTTATTGCTATTATACAAGTCATTTAGAATAAATGTTTTATTATAAATTTCAAAACTATGATCTTAAGTTCTTAACACGAAGTCCTAGTCTCCTATTTTTATTATATATCATCAATTTATTGTCACCATATGATTATAATTTAAGATCAAGTATATAAAATAAATCAATAAATCATTAATAAGTATATTATTATTATTATTATTATTATTATGTGACAATTGATATAGAATAAATCAATAAACTATAGAATCTCTTAGTATACTGAATAATGTAATTCTGTAAAATGTAAACTCTTAATCTCTTTTCATTATCATGTGATACAGTATTAGTGATATAAAATAATTAATTAATTATACAATCTCTTATTAATATAATATAAGATTTATATTTTATACATTGTAATAAAAATATCATAGATATATTTATACATTATAATATCATATATGTAAAGAATTGATAATTGCATCTTAAGTTTTAACTTACAATAATTTTTTCTTAATTTTAATATTTTATTTTAAAGATTTTAATATTTTATTATCTTAACCATAATTAAATTTCATAATTAAATTTCATAATTAATTTTATTGCAATATTTATTAAAGCATTAGTTTTTTTAATATATAAATTAATTTTCATAACATATTAAGTAATACAGTGTCAAGATTTATATTTTATACGTTATGATAAAATATCATATATATTTATACGTTATAGTATCATATATGTAAAGAATTGATAATTGTATCTTAAGTTCTTAACTTACAATAATGTTTTCTGAATTTCCATACTTTATTTTAAAAAATTTAATATTTTATTATCTTAACCATAATTAACTAATTTAATTTCATAATTAAATTTATTAATTTATTTTATTGCAATATTTATTAAAGCATTAGTTTGCTTTAAGATATAAATTAATTTTCATAACATATTAAGTAATACAGTGTCAGGATTTATATTTTATATTTTATGATAAAATATCATATATATTATAATATCATATATGTAAAGAATTGTTCATTGTATCTTAACTTACGATATTTTTTTTCTTAATTTCAATACTTTATTTTAAGAATTTTAAAATTTTATTATCTTAATCACAATTAACAAATATAATTTCATAATTAATTTTATTAATTTATTTACTTGCAATATTTATTAAAGTATTAGTTTGTTGTAATAAATTAATATTTATAACATTTTATGTCAATACATTACAATTGTTCACTTGGTAAAACATTTAAGTGTTTTTGCCTTTGGCCAAGATTCAATTCCTACTAAAAACATACATGGTTACCATGTGCAACACGGTTTCTTTAAACGTGTTTCTCGTGTGGTGTATGTATATTTGTGTAACATGCTTTTCTTAAACGTGTTTCCATGTTTTACATGTGTTTAGCTGTGTCAGACACATGAGAACACAAAAAGTACCGTGTCTAATTTCGTGTCGACATGGCTAAACATGAAAAACATATTTCCTAAACATGTACACAGATTTTTCGTATCATGTTTGTGTTGTGTCACTTGTGTCGTGTCTAGATTTGTGAGGTCCATCCTTGAGCCTTTGGTAAGAGGAAATGTTTTCTTCTCGAACCTACAAAAGGGAGATGTTGTCTACCATCTTCAAGTATTGAATTTGATGAAAATTCTTAAGAGGAACTCAAGGTGGAGAACGTAGGGAAGGGTGCCAAACCTCTCTAAATTTATGTGTACATTTTCTCTACCCTACACTCTTGTATTTTCTATTGTTTACTGTTTTATTTATCGATTGTTCATTTGTTGCTTAGCTAGTGTAAGTTTGACTTAAGTTAGAAAAGACTTAAGCTAGAAAAAAAATTTAGAAATTGATTCGCCCCCTCTTGATTCATATTTGAGCCAACAAAATTAAAGATGATGCATATAGCTGAAAATTTTGGGGAGAGGCCTGATATGAATAGCCCTAGCTCTTTCCCTTTTCTAGCATTTTTATTATTTAGATGGGATGGTAATTAAGGGGTTGTTTTGGATCAATTTTGTTTTATGCTTTTGTTTTCAAATTCTTGCAACATACAACATAAATTATGTTTGATAGATTGATTTTGTTTTACAATTTGAGAAATTGGCAACAAAATTTTGGAAATTATAGGAAACAACATTTTTGTGTTTCCTACAATTTCTAAAACAATTTGAAAACATGTTTCTAAAAAAATCACAGGATGAGCAATACATTTTAATGAGATCTCCAATTCGAACTCTACTAACAACATTTATTTCTTTTTTACCAGCAATAACCTAACCTCTAACCTTTTCTTTCACCGTTCTCCTTTCCAATCGCTTCTCCTCCTTCACTTCTCTCCTTGCATCTACACTTCTCCTTCAATTAATTCTTGATTTCTTTAGTTTTCCTTTAACTTGTGTATCCTTTTTCATCAGATTGTTCATATTTTCAGGCAACCAACAAAAAAGGTTAGTAACATTTTTTTTTGATAATTTAAAGTATCGGGTACAACTATATTATTTTGCACATATACATGAACAAGTATTTTGATTTATATCATGGTTCATGGGTGCCCGATTAAAGCTTTAGTCAATCTTTTTCCTTTTTCTTAATATGAAATAAGAGATGTTAATAAAGCTAGCAAACAGATTAACTAAACAAGATGCTAATAGAGTTAACAATCTTATATTGGTTTAAAACTATGTTAACAACTAATGATTGAGGAAGATGATGTTTAATGGTGGTTGCAACATGGCTACTAGGGTGTTTTGTTTTTAATTGTGACTTTGTTATGTTGGGATGGTTATTTGTTGGTATTTTTGAAATGAGTAAAGTGGGTAAGCTAACTTAAGGGCTTTTAGTTGAATTTTGTAAGATTGTGTAACCGATTTTAATGAGTGTTTGTAGCAAGTAATAAAGTGAAAGTAGAGATCATTCCCTCAAGGATAGATTGCAATGAATTGTTTGCTAAATACTAAAATTAAATCACCCTAATTTTAGTCAAATTTGAATTTCAAAGAATTTAATATGAATTCTATTCAATCATGCAAAAATTCTAAACTAATATGTCATGAATTAAATTACAACTATCCTAATTATTTGGTTTCTAAATTTATTCTAAAACATGCATTAACTCATAAAATAATATAAAAGAATGCATTAAATGAAAACTAATCCTAAACTAATGCATGCATTTTAACCATGTACAGCCACGTTTTCATGCAAAACCATTTCTTATAGCCAATCATGCATAACTCGTAGCAAACCCTTTTAAGCAATTCGGTTTGCACACAAATGATCCCACTTCTTGCGATCCATGATCTGCAAAGCATGTACGCTTTAACCTTCCACGTTCCATCCTTGGTTTGTAAACCGAAATTAACAGAACCAGAAACCTGCAATAGGAGGGAATAACATCAGTAACTTAAATTGATAATTAAATGAAATAAGAAAAGAGAAATAAATGGAAGTAGAATAATCTATAGTTGATGTAACATCCGCAAGGCGACCAAGAGCGAAGACACCAAATCCAGTGGAACCGCAGCTAAAGGAAAGTGATGCGCAGTGTTGTCACACCAGCTTCGTGCGATGACGATAAGAAAGATACCAAACCATAAAAGAAGCAACATAATGCAATAATTTTGAAAAAAAAAGTGATTGCAGAACCGTGGATTTAAATTGAACTTAAGAGTAAAATAAAAATTGTTGTTTACGAAACTTGAAATAAAAAAAATACTTTTAAAAACTAGAATCAAAACCTTAAGAAAAAGAATTTAACCTAGAACAAGAAAAGTAAAACCAAACTACTGGATCCTGAATTGGATGCTCTTTCCATGTTGCTGAAACTTGGTACAGATGCAACGATGATGATGATTAGCTCAAAATCTTCGTTGATAAGGTTTGATTGTGTCTTTATCTTCAAAGAATAAATATCTTTTATCAACTCTCTTATTTATTCCTATCTTTGGCAAGAAATCCTTCTTCAAAATCTGAGATAATTTATCTTCATAGAAGATAAATGCAACTATGCATGAAGTTTTATCAACAAAGGCTTGTGCTTGAGTGGAATTTGGAGTTAGAGTCCTTCACATCTTAGATTTCTTTATGAATTGGAGTTCTTACACTATTGAGGAAAATTTAATAAATAAATGAGGAATTTTAAGCTGATAATGAAAATTAGGAAATTATATCATTAAATTCATGATAATTCTATAAATTATAGAATTATGATCAGATTGGCTGTGTCTTTTTTGGTTGATTGCTAGATGGGGTGTTTATTTTCCTGATAGGTTTAAAATAAGGGCTTGGAATTCATTGCCTTCAAGCTATTTGTGTTTGTTCCTTAAAGGTTGAGATGTCTTATTGTCCATGTTGCTGTCATCTTGTATAGAGCAACAAAGTATATTGGATGACTTCAACAAAGGTGCACCAGCAATCTCACAACCTTCAAGCGTAGCACCAGTTGGCTAGACGTTGATATCACCTAAGCCTTTTGCAATTGCAATTCAAGTGATTTCCAATCCTGCTTCAGTTGGATCTATATCTCGAGAGGATGTGCTAACAAGGGCAACTACTCTTGCTTAGGGTGCTACGACAACATGGTTCAAGAGGTTCCTTGTTTTAACAGGAGCTGCTAAGGACAGTAAGGCATGTGGATTTAATATAACTTCAAGTCAATTATGACATGTTCATAAAGTTCATGATAAAATTGCTATCGAATTGTGGAATGTATATCAAAATTTGATTATTGTGTGTGTGTATATATCATGACTTAAACTGGAAAGGTGTAGGCATGGTGTAGCCAGAGATTTATGTCAATGGGGTCAAAATTATAATATTATATTTTTGAGTAAGGATCAAGTTAAAATAAACTGTTTAGCATAGTTATTATTATGAAACAAATAGTTAAGATGCTTAACCCATGGGTTGTGGCTTAGTTGGCAGCATAGGCTGAGTTTGTGAAAAAGGTTATCGGGTTGAATCCCCCTAAACACACCTTTGAAGAGGGGTGAGGAGCCTTAACTGTAACGAAGCCCCGAATAGGATTAGTCTTAGATCGTTAAAATGAATAAAGATACCTGAAATTTGATATGCATAATTACATAAATAAAACACAAAATTCAAATATTGGACTAAAAACTCTATATAAATAGTATGAAAAAAATATAAATATAAATATAAATATAAATATAAATGTAAATGTAAATGTAAATTTGTTTTACACTAAAGTAACTGTAAAAGTAGATTTCCTTTACATTTTTTTATAATGTTTTGTTACTGAATACAATATTGACAAACTTAAATGTAGAAAAAAATATTTCACAATGTGATATATATTTTAAAAAATAAACTTTTTTTTACAATTTATTTTAATGGTTATATTAATGGTGTTACATAAAACTCTTTTTTGTGTCAATTAAAATGTTAGAAAACAATGCAAGTAGATAAATGATGCAATATTTATTTGTTGCTTTTATAATGACATTACATTTGTACTATATGTCAAGTAACTATGTATGTATAAAATAAATATTACATAAAGTATAATAAACCAATTATTTATAAATTTGATTAAACTTACATATAATATGTACTATAGAGATAATTAAAAAGAAAAATTATAAATGAAAAGTGTGATGACAATAGAGTGAAGAGAGAATTTCAATAAAAAATAAATTAATATTAAAAATAAGGCTAAAAATATAATTAGTAAAAGAATTCAATAGATCTATACACGCTAAAGTTTTTTTTTTTTAAAAAAAAACTTACAAGTTAAAATTATACTCATAGGGAAAGAAAATTATTAAAATTTTCAAATTAAAATAATGTAAAAATAAAGATGAAATTTAGTTTTTGACCCCTTTCTTAACAAACTTTAGAAACTTTTAGTGGTATCAATATAGTAAAATTACTAAGAATTACTAAATTTTTTGTACTAATTGCACATACACAATAAACATTTTCAAAAATTGAGTGGGGTCAATTAACCCCACTCATTCAAAGGTGGCTACGCCATTGGGTGTAGATTTGCTCATTGAATCTGTGAAAAAAGTGTGGTAAGATTATCCTTGAGCATTTGGTAAAAGGAAAAGTTCTCTTATTGAACCTGCAAAAAGGGGAGGTTGTATATGGTATACCATCTTCGAGTATTGAATTTGGTAAAAATTCTTAATAGGAACTCAAGGTAAATGACGTAAATAAGGGTGTCAAACTTTTAAAATTTTATGTATACATTTTCCCTACTCTTATATTATCTATTCTTTGCTGTTTTATTTATCGATTGTTCATTTGTTACTTAACTAGTGTAAGTTTGATTTAAATTAGAAAAATCTTAAGTTAAAGAAAATTTTATAAACAGGTCCACATCATCTCGATTCATATTCGAGTCAACAAAATTAAAGATGATGCACAGCTGAAAAATTATGAAAGAAAGCTGGGGAGAAGGCTGATACGGATGGCCCCAGCCCTCCCATTTTCTAGCATTTTTATTATTTAGATGTGATGATAATTATGATTTTTTATGGCTAATAAAAATAATTGTAATTTTTTTATTAATTTTACATATTCATTTCTTTTTCAACAACAATTTGTGGTCATGATAATAAACAATGTTTTGGTTAATAAAGGGGCAAAATGGGAAAATGAAGAATGGAACTTTGGAACCACAAGATTACTTGGTTGGTTGGTTGTTAAGAGTGTGTTTGGGATTGTTTTAATTTTGTATTTTGTGTTTTTGTTTTTTATATTTTTAGAAACAAAAGTAAAATTGTGTTTGTTTGTTGTGTTTTGTTTCCAAAAAAAGAAAACAAAACACATTATTTTGAAAATTTTACAAAACAGAAAATTTGTGTTTCCTTAAATTTGGAAACAATTTTTTTACTATTACCGCAAGGGTACTGTTCATCCATGCGGCTACCGTGTTCGTTTTAATGACAAAAATAGAAAACGCTCCTTTAAGTTTGCCATTGGTGCGTTTCGAACCCATGCAAACTTTTAGTCCAAAACCTTTATCACCTTCACTCGCCTGCATCAATTCATCAAATTTGGCAACAAAAACATTGTATCCAAATATGTTTTCAAATTTAATAAATTAAAAATAAAATGAAAATAAAACAAAACAAAATTTACAGAAACATAAAACATAAAACACACAACAATCTCAAACAACCCTTAAATTATTTTTTTAATTTATTTCTTTTTGGTTCATAAATGATTTTTTTATTAAACCGTCCTTTTTGTTATTATCTTTTATATATATATATATATATATATATATATTATATTATAATTATCCTAAAACAATCTGCTCCCCCATTTTCCCTCACTTTCCTAGGGAAACAAGCGCAGCTTTTGTAATCCCTTCTTCTAACAAAGGTATGGTTTTACACTTGCATATATATCTCATTTAAGCTCTCGGATATCCCAGGGTCCGACTTGCTTATTTATTTATCTCTATCTTTTAAAAAAAATGATATCTGTTATGAACGAAGATGCCAAATTCGGTGAAAAATCGGATAAAATCGAAGAGATACCTAGGGTTTCTAGCCACGGTGCTATTGACAGCTCAAATGAAGAAAGTAGATTGGGCTTAGGAGTCTGTAATGGAGAAGCTAGGGTTTGTTCGATGGAGCTCGATTCGAAAGATGTTAAGGTTTCAGAGAATGAAAGATCTGAGGAGGTTAGGGACAGTGATGCTGATAGTGTAGTTAAAAGAATAGGCGTCCAATCTACGGTTTTTGATGTAAATGATCGAGTGGATGAACAAATTGATATGGTAAATGATGATGAGAATGATAGAATAGAAAACGAGGAGTCGGAGAAGGATACCGGTTCGGAGTATAAGTCGTTGTTATCTGAGTTTGATGATTATGTAGCCAACGTTAGAATTGGTGGAGGGACTTCGAGGGCCTTGACTTATGGTTTTGAAGTGGGTGATATGGTTTGGGGAAAGGTGAAATCTCATCCATGGTGGCCGGGGCATATATTTAACGAAGCTTTTGCTTCTCCTTCTGTACGTCGCACAAGGAGGGAAGGACATGTGTTGGTTGCCTTCTTTAGGGATAGTAGTTATGGATGGTTCGACCCGGCTGAGCTTATCCCTTTTGATCGTCATTTTATGGAGAAATCGCAGCAGACAAATTCCAGGACTTTTGTGAAGGCTGTGGAAGAGGCAATGGATGAGGCTAGTCGGAGGCGTGCTCTTGGTTTGGCTTGTAAATGTAGGAACCCATATAATTTTCGGCCCACAAACGTCCAAGGGTACTTTGCAGTTGATGTGCCTGATTATGAACGAAATGGGGTTTATTCAGTGAATCAGATTAGGAATGCAAGAAATAGTTTTAAGCCCAGCGAGACACTTTCATTTGTCAAACAATTGGCATCTGCTCCTGGAGCTTATGACCAGCAAAGCATTGAGTTCTTTAAGAATAAGGCTACTGTTTTTTCTCTTCGGAAGGCTGTCTTTGAGGAGTTTGATGAGACATATGCACAGGCATTTGGGGTGCAGGCAGCACGACCATCTAATGCTCCAGATGGCATATCCAATCAGCCTGTTAAGCAGATGCCTCGAGGTACTTGTCTACATTCTCTAGCTCTGATTCTTCGAAACTGTTTCAGGTCTTGTTTTCGCGAAATTCTCTGCTATCTGTTCTGTCTTCCATGGTGTTACTTTAAATTTTAAATGTCTTGCCGTTTCTTAACATAATACTGCTGCACTTGTGAGACTTTAGGCCAGCACAGTTACAAGTCTGAGTCTCACATGCTTAAAGCTGGTATTCTATTGCATGCAACATTTTGGCTTTTGGTTCATACTTTAGAATTTCTAAAGTATGTATTTTGATTCACATTTTTGTTTGATTAAGTGATGCATGGTTAGAATAAGATGTAAGTCCCTAACAAGTTTATTATGTTACTTGCAATATTCAATACAAGTAGATTTTGGGCAGTATGATATCTTTTATATGTTTCTTAGTACAATCATGAAATGAATTGGTTTAATAATTTTGATCTCTCAGAAACTGTCTTTTAGTTGTGGTAAAGATGATTTTCATCATAATATTTCCTCTACATTGACTTTTTTTGGAAATGGTGTCTTCTGCAATTTTTTGGAAGGGTTATGTTAGGACACAATAGCACCACTTTTCTGAGGTTTCCATGTGAATGGTAAAATGTAGCTCGAGCACAACGTTATGATGTTGGCATGGCAACTGCTTTTCTTTGGTTTTTTAGTCCCGTGATTGGTGTTTAGGTCTCTTTTCAACACTGTACCTGTGAAGGTCTTTTGTCGGTATGTATCTTGTTAATTAACAACTGCCAAAGAGCGAAAAAGTTACTTTATGGTTTATTAATCTATTGACCTTTTTTGTTGAGTATTATTCAATGATGAAAGGATAGACGAGTCTTCACATCCCTTTACTTCCAGCAATCCAAGGATGATATTTGCATGCATTCTGCTTGGTTATTTTGGTTTTGTTGTGAACACTGTCACGTCTCTGTTCTTACGAGATTGTTACCTTCTTTGTTACCATTTCCAGCTCCTTTGAGCGGTCCACTGGTAATCGCAGAAGCCCTGGGTGGTGGAAAGAGTTCTAAAAAGCCCATAAAAGTTAAGGACCATTCAAAGAAAGACAAATATTTATTCAAGCGAAGAGACGAAGCAAGTGACTTGCAAGCCTCCCTTCAAATTAGCCAAGTGCAATCTAGTTCATCAATGCAATCAACTTGCATGGAGGAACCACCAACGTTTTTAGCTGGAGATTATGTGTTGCAGAAGAGGGCTTCATTGTCTCAGATTCCAGTAAAACAAGAGCAGACTGTCTTTATGAGCAGGGATGGTGCAAGTTCCAGTGGAGATTTATCTGCCAATGAAGTTGTATCTGTAAACCAGACTTCAGCTCACGATGCTGCAGTAGATGGGAAGTCATCTTTGAATAAAATTGATGGTCAATCAGCATCTTTTCAGCGGGAAGGTGATGCTATGTTTGACCTTAAACCTGAGGAGACTGGAAATTTTTCCAGATTGTATGGAGTTCAGAAACCTGATCCTGGTTCTACTGCAAAACTGGAAGGAGGCCGGGGACTAGATCAAGTTCGAGATGGTCGTGTAACAAAGCACTCTGGTGGTATGAATGCAGAAGGTGAAGTGAAGAAAGCAAAAAAACGCCTCTCAACTGATATTGTTGCTGAGAACTCTGCTTTGAGGGAGAACAAGAAGAAGAAAAAGAAGAAAGAGGTTGGCTCAGAAACAAACTCTGATCAGCCAAAGAAGCCTTTTATCCTTGGAAAAGATGGTGCCAAATCTGCCCAAACTGGTCCTAGAGAAGAGTCTCAGATGAACCATCAGAAGAAAGATGTTGGTCCTACACATTCCTCTTTCAATTCTGTTGGGGCTTCCACAAGATTTAGTATGGGAAATTATGGGCTTGAACTTGCACATTTACTGAGTGATTTGCATGCCCTGGCTCTTGATCCCTTTCATGGCGTGGAAAGGACTAACCCAACGATTATTCAGCAGTTCTTTTTGCAATTTCGATCACTGGTCTACCAGAAAAGTTTGGTTCTGTCGCCACCATTGGAGATGGACCCTGTTGAAGTTCGTGCCAGTAAACTTCATTTAGTTGGAGCCTCTGATATCTCTCCTGATGAGAATGTTAGAGGCTTGACTCCTTCAAAACCAGTGAGACCCATTGTAAGATCTGATGATCCAACAAAAGCTGGACGAAAACATCCCCCATCTGAACGTCAAGAAGAAATTGCTGCAAAGAGGTTGAAAAAAATTAGTCAGTTGAAGTCATTAGCTGCAGAGAAGAAGGGCAATCTGAGGACTGTGGACGCTCCTAAAGTTGAGGGAAAAGAACAACCAACTGCAAGGCCCCCAGCAAGACCATTCAATAAACCAGATTCTGGAAGGAAAATGGAGCCTCCACCTAGGGCTATTGAGCCTACAATGCTGGTTATGAAGTTCCCTCCTCAGGTATCACTTCCGTCAGCTGCAGAACTGAAGGCAAGGTTTGGTCGATTTGGGTCATTAGATCAGTCAGCTATTCGTGTGTTTTGGAAGTCCTCAACTTGCCGTGTTGTGTTCAGACACAAGATTGATGCACAGGCAGCATATAGATATGCTAACAGAACTAATTCCCTATTTGGCAATGTGAATGTGAGATACCATCTTCGAAGTGTGGAAGCTTCCACAGCTGAATCACTAGATTCTGACAAGTCACGAGGAGATGATACCGCCAGTGAAACCATACGTGTTAGGGATCCTGTGGTTGAAAGAGCAGCACCAGTACTGCTTGCACACCAACCTCTTACACAACCGACAGTCCAGCTGAAGTCCTGTTTAAAGACGCCAACAACTGACGAGGCAGGGCAGGCAGGCGGTAATGGAGGTAAAGGAACAGCCCGTGTAAAATTCATGTTGGGTGGGGAGGAAAGTAGAAGGGGAGAGCAATTGATGGTTGGTAATAGAAACAACTTCAACAACAATGCTAGTTTTGCTGGTGGTGGTGCACCTTCTTCTGTTGCAATGGAATTTAATAGTAAGAACTTTCAAAAGGTTATACCTCAATCTTCGTCTCCGTCTCCCATCCATCCCCCTCCCCAATTTGGGAAAGCCGTAGCAAATAATTTGCATCCCACCGAAGTAGCTCCCAGAAAGTCTCACAATATTAATACTCAAACCAGCTCACCCGCTAGTACAACAAGCGTAGATATTTCACAGCAGATGCTAAGCCTTCTGACAAGATGCCATGATGTTGTAACCAACGTAACGGGCTTGTTGGGCTATGCGCCTTACCATCCTCTTTGATTAAAAGGCCGCTACCCAAAGACAATGGTGATCAGATCAGAGATTGGGGGTTACATAGGCCGTCTCGTTTATTCAAAGCTGCTGCTACTGCAAGCAAAGCATATGATTGCTCGTGGGATTTTGCAGCAAATGGGCAGAAAGGCCGTGGGGTCTGTATTATTTTGGGGTGGGGGGTTGGCTTTAAAGAGAGAGAATGCAATTGAGAAAAGCCATGTTAATTACTCGTTTCGGAGTTAACCAAAAAAAAAATTACTCGTTTCGGAAAATGCTGCATAGTTCCAGTAGTGTACCGGTTTTGATAGCCATTTCTTTGTAGCTTCTTTTTTTCTCCGGTGGCCTTGTGTAGGGTATAAACGAGTTAAGTTATTCGTGAGCTATTTAAGTTCAACTTGATGATTATTCGAGTTTAATTTATTTATTATCGAGCCGAGCTCGAGTTCGAGTTACTTGAATAATGAGTCGAGTCGAATTTGAATTTTTTAATACTTGACTTGAGTGGCTTGCAAGCTTTATCGAGTTTTTTTTTTAAATATATATTTTAAATATTTTATTAATTTAGTATTTTATCCTCGTAATATATAATTAAAAATTGACAAATCGAGATTATTGAGTCAGGTTTGAATGGCCGAGCTTTAAAAACTAAATTCGTGTTGAGTTAAGTGGAGCTCGAACCTGATACTAGATCGATTCTACTATACTCCTAGCCTTGTGTGTGCTTGCGATGTTTTTGTTATCTTTCATGTGGTTTAATTGTTGTAGGTACCGGTGCAACAGAGAAATAATGTTAAGAGTAAAGAAACACAAAAAGAAAAGAGCATATTCACATTGCTTTGTCCTAAAGATCTACAGCTCCTGCATACTCTTTTTCTGTCCATATGGTATTGGGTGAAATGTTTAATTGAATAAAATGAGAGCTATGAGTTCGTTCAAATGACACTATTAACTTCATTCACTAGTTTTCTTACCAAGCAAAGCATTGTGATTAGGGTCAGTATTACAGATGGGCCATTACTATCCGTCCACAGGGCATCTCTCAATTCTGCATGGTTCTGGTTTAATGATGTTGTTGCACGAAACAACAATGATTTGTTTGCTGACGTCGGATCCTCAATCTTCGCATTAGTCTGTCTCCAAGAATTCTGCAAGAAAGAAAACCATCAGGAGGTGCAGGGATTTCTCCCTGCGCGCGCACTCCGATGCTTAAGTCAGACAGGGTTTCCATAGGCAAATAAAGCTTAGGGTTTAAGAATGATACCTGTGACATATTTATAGGAGTTATTTTGCGCGTAATTACCTTTAAGCCCCACAGCTTAAATAATAACCCAGTGGATCATTTATGGGCCTTCTGAGTCCTCTTTCCTCTTGGGCTTAGATTATCCTTTGGCTCAATGGTCTCAACTTGATTTATAGAAAAGCCCAGTAGTCTTTAACCTGACCCACATCAATTGCTCCTCACTCTTTTGCAGGGTTTACCCTGTGAAAGAGTATATAAAGAATGAGCTTTTCAAATTCTTTTGCTGTCCTCTTTCTGGGAATATCACAAGAGTCTTTTCATCTTCACTTGAGGGCTCGACTAGTGAACTTCATTGTTATTTGTAACAGAAACGACGTCGTGTCATCATTTCTTTTGTCAAGTGTTTTTTCAGAACCTACCGGGATACGTTTTTCTCCTCTGAGCTAAATGCTTCTCCAGTGGAATATACCACCATTCTTTTCAAATTCAAGGTCTTAGCTGACCGAAACCAAGAGCTATAAGGAGAAATTACAAGATTGCAGAGCCACCAAAGCCTTCTATTAGCCAAGAGGAAGAAAACCAAATCTGGGTTAAGGCCATGGGGTTGCATCATCAAGAAATGCCACAAAAGGGTGCATATGTTCTTAATTGATTTCATCAGATGCGATTTGTGCTTGGCATGCTCCTGATTGGTTGAAGCTTGATCCGGACGCTGAGGATTTGGAACCTTTTCTGAGAATAGGCATTTATAAAGATCTATCTGATCTTACCAGCCCTTAAGAGCCTTTTCATTGACCCGAGATGGTCGGGGTTCTTACAGGCTAGGACGAAGATGTTTTAGATAATTATAGCACCTCAGGGCGTACATGCTTGGGTGCCTGTTAGTATCGATGCTCCTTTTGAGGCAGAAGTTAATCTAGAGTGCTCTCCAGTTTTTGTGAAAGAGCTTAGTCTTTTACAAACTGATCAACACATTTTTTTTTAAACCCTTACACTTTATGCATGACTGACATCGCGCACTTTTTTGCTTCAAGAAAATGCGTAACCTACATCGCGTATTTTTCGCTTCAGGCTTTTGGTTTGCCCGTCTTGCACATTTTCGCTTCGGGACTTTATTGATAAGACTATAACATTATTTATATCCGAAATGCCAACACAAAATGTTATAAATTGTGACATACCTCGTAACATACCTCACAGCCTGCATACTGTGTGCTCCCCAAGTTTTTCTTTGCGACTTTTTGTGTCCAAAGAAGAACTTTTACTGGAGTATTGGTCCTGTCTTGCGTACTATTCGCTTAAGGACTTGTTAGAATATAATATCGTTTATGTAGACACCCCATTTTGTCCGAGGTCTTTTAATGTTATTGGGCCTATTGGGTTTGATAATTAGAAGATGAATCTAAATTTTTTGTTTATTACTAAAAATAAAAATATAAAAAAATGAAAAGAAAAGAAAATAAAAATGGAAAAAAATAATAAAAATAAAGTGGCCAAGCTCCAAAGAAAGGAAATTTAGAAAGGAAAATCAAGATCTCAACATAAGGAAAAGTCAAAAATCTGATTCGGAAATTAAAGGAAAAAATTAAAATTCAAATAAAAATTGGGTAGAAATTGAAAAAGAAATTAAATCAGAGATTGTAGACATCATTTTTGTCTGGGCACATTTTTGGTAAGATCAATTTTCAACTCTCGAACAATTGCATTTCAGAATTTGATTTCGAGAGTTAATTTGAGCTTTTAAAATATTGGATAGATATGTTTGGTCTTAGAAATATTGACTAGGCTTTAAATATGAATTTTGAAATAAAATGGAAATTTGGATTTGGAAACTTTGGAGAAAGTCAATAAAAAATCATGAAAATTAAATGAGATTTAGGTGGAATTGGTTTTGGGAAGAAATCTTGTAAATTGAATGTTTGTTTAAGTCTTTTGGAAAAGATATCAAAATTTTGAATCAATATTACAAGAAGAACCAAAAGGAAATAAATCAAGAAAAATTAAAATAAGAATCACGTATGAGATATTTGGATTTTGATTTTGAAATTGATCCAATCAAGGGCATATTTTAAGGAGGAGATATTGAGGCTATAAAAACAAGAGAATTAGGGTTAAAAAATGGGGGAAAAAAATTTCTTTAATGCTTTTTGCACTTTTTCATCACGACCATCTTGGCAGTGCAGTGTTCCCTGACACTGCACCATAGACTATAGTTACATAGTTTCTACTGCCAGAGCCTTCCTGCACCATAACCTGCACTGCTGAGCCTCCACAACACCATCGTCGCCGCCATTGTTTCACTATCCTTGTGCAACACCATCCTCAAAGCCGTCTATTGTTTTCATGTTTCGCCACTGCTCACAGCACCCTCCCCTATTGCTGTCTTGCTCACTAATTGAAGCCCCCTGCATTCGACACCTCTTACTGTGCCACTGCTACAGCTAATTCTTGCTTGCGTTGCTGCTGCACATCATTTGTGCTGCTACTCTGTTCATTTGGCAATAAAGAAATAAAGAGATATCGAGTAGGAGCAAGAAAAAGAAAGCCTTGAAACGACACTGTTTCAGCTTCCTTTCATTGAGAGAATCACCAATGTTCCTTGCTGCCTAGGTCTCTAGAAAACCAAGTCGCTTGACCACTTTACTGGGGGTGACGGCGACGCTACATCAATTCACTAAACCAAACTGCAAGGTCTTCACAATACCAATGTTTCGTACAATCATCGCCGCTGTCTTCTCTTTGCCACTGTTGCCCGGCATCATCACCAAGTCCGGACTGCTGCTACATCCTTGCCAGTTTCCGCGCCACTGCTACCACTTGCTGAATCGCTGCCCTGCGCCTTTCATCCTCTTGGTTGCTTCATAATTTGGTGCACTTCATTGCGTCCTCTTCTTGCCAACACAGCCAACTTCATTCGACCAATTAAAGAAGAGATGGATTAGACCGATTTCCAGGTTTGTTTTTATTTTGGTTTTGTTTGTTTGTTAATCAATTAACTTTCCACGTCAATTTAATAATTTGCATGACTAGTTAATTAATTTAATAAGTTGATAATTAATTTGCTTATTAAAATATTATTGCATGTTAATAAATTCAATTAATTAAATAATTTGCATGTGATTTAATGACTTGGCAAGATAATGATGATTTAATAATAATTCGTTTTAACTTAATGATGTGATCTGTTTACATGATAATGTTATATTATGCTGACTTGGTTTGCATGAGTGATTAGGAGATGAATTTTGTATATAGAATAAGATTTTAGAAATTTAATACGACTCTTTCGGAAATTATAGAAAAAAAATTATTTAGGTTATAAAGATAAAAATAAATAAATTTAAATAAAAATAAAAAGTTAAAAATAAAATAATAAATAATGATAAGGTTTAGTAAATGAAAGATATTAAAGGTAGACATGATTTATTCCGATGAGGGAACTCTGAGAGGATTGCGATCGAGTAATACTTTCAGAGATCTTGAGGTGAGGAGGTCCTTTTTAAGTCTTACCAGCTTGATGGAAGATTTAAAAGGTCATTCCCAATATTTAAAACTCAAATTTATTAAAAAGATTGAAATAAGAATTAATTAAGATTAATTACAATTAAAAGAATTAATAATCAAATTAGAAATTAAAAGTCATGAAAATTGATATATTTAGAAATAAAATAGAATAGAATAATACAACGACAAATAATCCGACGACAGAATTCTAAAGGGACTGCGCTTGAGTAGTACTTTTAGATATCTTGAGGTGAAAAGATTCTTTTAAGTCTTGCCAGCTTGATGGAAGATTTAAAGGACATTTCCAAGATTTAATAAATTAAATTATAAAAATGAAAATTAAATTAGATTAAAAAATAGTAAATTAAAATTAAGTTCATTATAATAAAGAATAAAAATCAAATTAATAAATTAGAATTAGAATTAGAAAAGAATTAAAATAAATTAAATTAAATTAAATTAAATATTTTAATAAATGTGAATTATTCCAAAGAATTAAAATAAATAGAAATTAAACTAAATTAAATATTTTAATAAACGTGAATTATTCCGAGGATGGAATTTAAAGGGAATTGCGCTTGAGTAGTTTCTTTAAAAATTTCTAAGGTGAGAAAGTTTCTTTAAGGTCTTACCAGTTTGATGGAAGGTCTTTAAGAAAGTCTTCAATATCAAATAATTCATGTTTATTTAAAGATATAAAAAATATATGAAATAATAATTATATAAGAAAACAATAACAATAGAATAAAATAAGATAAAATAATAAATAGAAATTGGATAGGAGTCAAAACAGGTTTTGTATAAAATATTTAAACAATCCGACGACGAAGCCTCTTCAAGAAAGGCGATTGGTCCTACTTGAATACTCTTGAGGTGAGAAAAACTTTTAGGTTATCCAACCAGCTTGATGGAGGAGACTTAAAAGATTTTTCAATATTTAATTATATCGAGATTAAAGTAAAAAGGCAAAATTAGGATAACCTTAGATTATTTGGTACCATTTTAGGATGGGCGTTGTGAGGGTGCTAATCCTTCCTCACACGTAACCGTACTCCCGAACTTAGAACTCTTAACATAGACCAAGCCTTATCCTTAGTTTGAATAGGTGACCAATCACACCTAGGTTAGAATGGTTGGTGGCGACTCCATAGTTTTGTGTCTAGCTATTAGGTTTCCCCCGAAACTTGATACGTTATGACAGTTTATATCCGAGATGCCAACATAATGTGTTAAATGTAATATGATAAAATTGTAACGTATCTCGTTTAGAGATATTTTTGCCCGTCTTGCACCCTTTTGTGCTTAGGGACTTTTTGTTTTGCTCGCTTAGGGACTTATTTTTGCCTGTCTCGCGCATTTTTCGCTTAGGGACTTATTTGTGCCCGTCTTGTATCTTCTCGCTTAGGGTCTTATTTTTGCCCGTCTCGCGTATTTTTCGCTTAGGGACTTATTTGTGCCCGTCTCGCGTCTTCTTCTCGCTTAGGGTCTTATTTTTGCTCGTCTCGCGCATTTTTCGCTTAGGGACTTATTTGTGCCTATCTCGCGTCTTCTTTTCGCTTAGGGTCTTATTTTTGCCCGTCTCGCGCATTTTTCGCTTAGGGACTTATTTGTGCCCGTCTCGCGTCTTCTTCTCGCTTAGGGACTTATTTTTGCCCGTCTCGCGCATTTTTCGCTTAGGGACTTATTTGTGCCCGTCTCGCGTCTTCTTCTCGCTTAGGGACTTATTTTTGCCCATCTCGCCATTTTTCGCTTAGGGACTTATTTGTGCCTATTTAGCGTCTCTTTGGCCAGCTTTCATTTTTTTTTCTATTCCTGCAACATGTCTATCAAACATGGAGGATTATCATAGTACAGATAAAAATAACTGGCCTTTCGTTTGATAACGTAGTATTTCCAATCAAATGGAACAAGTAAGAACATAATTGCAGCAAATGTTAAAATAATAACAACAAGTTTTTACTGCTAGTACAATTCCAAGTCTTTGTCTTTGTAGAGTCTGTAAAGTGCAATTACTTGGACATTCGGCACAAGTTGTTTCTGATCCGACTATGTCGAACTAAGCTCTCCCTGGCTTGCTGCCTTACAGGACAGTGGCTAGTGCCTCCTTTGGACACCTGCCTAATACGATCACAACTGTTAGAATAGACAAGAAAATCGCAAGCATAATATATGAGGGTACCTCAAATCTGCTACCACCCATACGTCCTTGCTTGGTCGGTGAACACTATAACAATGTGCAAGGGACTTCGCTGACCTTGTATCCAAGCAATTGGCTGCGCTCATATGTCTCCCACGTGCTTTTTCTAACTCATTAGTAACTAGTTCTCATTTCTTGTTATCAATATCAATACTAATGAGGCATCCTCCTGGGACCAAGGATGAGTCCGACTCACAAGGTCTGGATGATTATTTAGAGGATGGAGCCATGGATGACCTGGATAATCTCGAAGGTCTATGGCTTCCTTAACAGCTACGCAATCAGCCTAGGGTTACTGAGGTTTGTGACCAGCCTAGGCCTATCGAAGTGCGTAATGAGCCTGAACATGTCAAGGCAGGCGATCAGCCCGAACCTATCAAGTCACTGCAAAGGTTAGATGGTGACGAACTCCAATTTTTCAATCTACTGCTATTGATCCCTAGCTAGACTCTGTAGTTGTGGCCGGGCCCTCGAGCGATGCTCCTACTTCTGAAATTGCTTCTCCGGCTCCCCAAGATCCTTGTGCTAATGCAGCATCTTCTCATTCGGCAGGTTTGGTTCTCACAGCTTTGATCTCGACGCCCTAAGCTGGTACATCCTTGTCTTGTTTAAAGGACTCACGAAGCCGACACACCCTTTATATAGACAAACCCTCTTTCACATGTGTGGTTGTCAATATGCCAAGTGTGTGGCTCTTAAGCCACTTCTAGATGGTTGCTAGAGTAGTTCTTGGAAGCTTTTGTGTCAGACGATTGACAAATGGGCCAAAGGAAGCTTTTGGACACTCTGTCGGATTAGTGTGCGCCCTAGGTCTAGAAGATTCTAGATCATTCCGGTCATATCCCGCAGGTAGATCCCGCACTTGGGCATGTGCTTGGATCGTCAAATTTAAATGTGCTTGCCAAAGGTTTTTCTAATGGGCGGACCAATAGTTTGGATTCCGTGCTTGCCAGCGTTGCTAGCCATTGCCGAAAGGCATGACTCCTGAGTTCTTTGCTCGCCTGCATTGTGCTAACGGGGGAATCTTGCGTATAGGTTGCTGTGTTCACCTAATTTTCTTCGCTGTCATTTATCAAAGTGGAGAGCTTGTCGCATTTGAAATGTGCTCGCCATCCTGATTTCTTCTTTGCTGGGCGTTCAGCCAGATCAGCAATTGAGCTCTGCTGTGTTCATGGAGAGCTTTTGTGGCTGGGCTCGCCAAAATCTCGCTTACAAACTAGAATTCTCATTGTCTGAGAGAGCGCATCCTCGCTCGGTTCTTCATTACATGGGCGTGCACCTGATGATGTACAGAGTCGCCTAATCCTTTCTTGCTTTGGTCACTCTGAATGGCTCACCCATAGAGTTCTCTTTCCTAGATGAGTTCCTGTCTCGGTCGACAAGGGCTTGCTTGCCTGGGTCTTAGGATGGCTGTATTCTTACTCATCATTAACAACCGTACTCAGGTGGTGGCTACTAGCTCGTCTGACCTTTTGTGCCTTGCCTGGTTTTTGCCGCTCGTCTATGTTCTCACGCATCTGGGCGAACACGAGCGGGCATTTGGAGTTCTAGCGTGTTCCCTAAGGTCTTTGGTTGGGGCTTGCCCAATAGAGCTCCCCTGGATTTACGTTCGCTCGTTTCGAGCCCTTCATCCAGTTTTTTCCTTTCCTGGGTGAGCTCATCTAGCATTGTGCACACACCTCTGCCAGACTCTTCGGCCTGTTCCTTGTTTGCCCATCACTATACTAGGTGAGCTCGAGTGTGGTAGACAAGCCCATCGAGTGCGGGAACCCTTCTCCCGCTAAAGATTTGTCATGTACGGGAGACCCTATCTCGCCCAAGGCCTGTCGCGCGTTAGAGCTCCTCTTTCGCCACTACATCCTTGTGTGCTAATCCTCCATATAGCAAATAAATTACATACAGTTCACTACTACGCTCCACCAAGTACGGATGAATACGTTTTGTAGTTTCTTGGTGGAGAGGTACTCTAATTTGTAAGGAATTTATGACAAGACGATTTAAGCTTATTCCATCAATTACCACTAGTTTACCCACCTTAAATGTCATGGCAAGTAATTTTCCATTTAAACAAACGGCCTGGAGGTGCTGTGACAATGCAGTGGCCAATTTTCTTGACAGGAAGCCTGAAACTTTTTCTTAGACAACTCAAGAATTCTTTTCAGGATTGTTTTTCTAGGCTTGCTTATGTCGTAAAAAGCATGATTTCTATAGCCTTTTCCTACTTGAAAAACATCCATGGATATTGTCCTGATTCGGGTGGAAGAAAACGTGCTCGTCTTCCTGTTTCTTTCTCCATTCTAATCAAATTTAGGCAAGAAGCAAAGAAAAGAATTAACAGAAATCTTGGAGACGGGTACAAGACAAAGAAAATATGATTTATGGGACGCCATTTTGCAAGCGTTAAATGACGCTTTCCACTTGCAAAGCAATCTCGTTTTATTGTATTACTTTTGTTACTGTGGCAAAACTGAGCAGCAGCGAAGGTGGTCCACGGCGCAACAGTAGCAGGGCAAGACAATGGTAACAGCAATACTAGCGTAATGGGCCTTAACGTGTATGCGATGTAGGTGTAGATATCATTGAGTTGAGTAGCGGTGAGGAAGGAGACGTGCAGCCAAGGCGTGTAGAGAGTGGCTTGCCTGGGACTCGTGAGGTAGGGGACAGTGCCAGGGAAAGTACTGGGAATGTGGCATCGAGGAACAGAGGAATTGGAAAGTGAATTAAAGCTTTCAACTCCCATTCTCAAAGAAATCACATATCATCAAAGTTTATTTAAAGGTCATTAGGAAAGTTGGTCAGTTCATTAATTAACACCAACCTGCAACCAAATTTATGAAAGGAATTCTTGAGGTCCATAATATTGAATTAATTTAATGTAGAATTTTGTTAACTGAAGATCTTTTGAAATGTGCCGACAAGCTTATGCCGAAAGGCTTGTGCAACGGGCTTGTGCCGACAGGCTTTTGTGCGACAGGCTTGTGCCGACAGGCTAGCCACTATCTCGTGCCAGGCGAGACACTCTGCCGCATGCAGTTAAACAAATGCATGGGGTTTGGCGTTCTACTGTTTGGCATCATAAATGCATAAGAATATGGAGTTGGGCACTTATGCTGGAAGCTTGCGCTGATATTCGCACTTCTCAACTCTTCTCCTGGATCCACAATTCGTATCAAGAAGAATTTCAGAGTTTGTGATCCTCCTACTAGCGTCCTGCTCTGCGGATTCCTCTTAAAAGCTGCAGGATCAGATGACTTGGAAGAGTCCCTACAGAAGTGGAATAAGCTTTGAACATTAGTCTTTCTCGCCACGGTGCGGTAACTAGAAAGCACTACTTTTTTGTTTAAATCAATCTAATTGGATTCTTATTTCAATCTTATCTTTGGTTCTGGCTTTAAGAGACTTTTGACTGCTACGATTAGCTCTGAATGAGGAATGCTCGAAAGAAATGCTTTCATGCATTGCGAACGTGAGACGGATTTGCTGCTGTTAAAATCAATCCGCTCTTCGCTACTGATGATTAATAACACGGCGGACGCACCGCCTCGAGGAGAACAGCATCTTGGTTGGAAGAGTGTGGAGAAAAAAAAAACCTGCGTTTTACTGAAGCACTGGCTACCTTAGGAACTCGAGGGAGTCTTAGAAAGCTTCGGATCCAAGATGGCTACACTTGCACTTGCAGTTAGATCACAGGGTGAAGCTGGAAGCAACAGATTGGAAAGAGAGAGAGCCCCCCTTATCCTCCTGCCAGTAAAGATTCCTATCACCGTGAAAACAAAGAGAAAAAAATGAAGGTTGAGTTGAATGATCCCGTCCAGAAGTCGTTCGGTAAACTCCCTCCTCGTATTCGTTCAAGCAAGTCTTCTACTTTTTTTTTCTCTTCTCGTATGAGATCCCTTGGATGCTTTTATATATATATATATATATATATATATATATATTTGCACGAGCCAATCAATCACCTATATATATGTTTTTAAATTCGATCCTCTATAAAGTTATTGAAGGTCTTTGCAAAGTCAGCGGCATTGGCAAGGAATCAGTCGAGCTCGCTGTGCTACGAGTTTTATCATCCGCCGTTCGATGCCCTTGCCTTTTGATCTGTGGCGATTTCTTACTGCACGTCGTTGGAACTTGTTATAACGTATATTTAAGCAGTTTAATTGGAACCAATCAGATCTGTGCTAAGTTTGTTCTAGCTCAGATTATGCTCATGGTATTCACTTGAGCGCAAGAAGATTCCATGGCTGTTCCCATCAGAACAGTGTCGGTTAGTGAGCTTTTAGAGTTTACTGATAAGAATTTAAATGAAGAAAATTTAATTTATTATTGCCAGAGCCAAAATGCAACAAGGAAAGTTGCGAGACTATAACAAACTGGGAAACACCAAAGCCATGCGTTAAATGATTATTAAATGAGGGGCATTAAATGAGGGTGTTAAATGGGAAACACCAAAGCAATGCGTTAGCCTATAATTACTTAACTGTCGGACGCGAGAGGATCTCTCACCAAATGACTCTCTCGCCAAGCCTGTTGCATGCCTTTGTTCATCCATAATCTATCGCCGATATAGCTGTCGCGTGCGGGAGGCTCTCTCTCCAGTCTGTCGGTGCGAGAGCCTCTCTCGCTCAAGCTTGCCGGGGGCGATAGCTAGTCTCTCGCCCAGTGTTGTCTCCCGCTCAGTGTTGTCTATCGCTCAATGCTGTCTCATGCGGAAGTCACTCTCTCGTCCAAGGTTTGTCACATGTGTCTTCGGTTGCGTGAATTGTTCCGTCGTGTGAGCCTCATGCTAGCTTGCGACAGAGTGTCTGTCGCATGCCTGCGGGCTCGCGATTCGCTCTGTTGCCTTCAATTGCCCTGTCGCGTGCACCTCATAGGCGACAGACTGTTTTGTCGCGTGAAACTGTGACAGATTGTTCTGTTGCATATATATTTATTTTATTTTATTATTTTTTAACAGGTCTCCCGCAGGTGTTAGGTTCCTGCGCCCTATCACAGACTTCTATATTTGGCTTTTTGTTGGTTTCCCACAGACGGCGCCAATTGTTATTGCACGAAACAACAATGATTTGTTTGCTGACGTCAGATCCTCAATCTTCGCATTAGTCTGTCTCCAAGAATTCTGCAAGAAAGAAAACCATCAGGGGGCGCAGGGATTTCTCCCTGCGCGCGCACTCCGATGCTTAAGTCAGACAAGGTTTCCATAGGCAAATAAAGCTTAGGGTTTAAGAATGATACCTGTGACCTATTTATAGGAGTTATTTTGGGCGTAATTACCTTTAAGCCCCACAGCTTAAATAATAACCCAGTGGATCATTTATGAGCCTTCTTAGTCCTCTTTCCTCTTGGACTTAGATTATCCTTTGGCTCAATGGTCTTCAACTTGATTTATAAAAAAGCCCAATAATCTTTAATCTGACCCACATCAAATGAGTTTTTTCTTCTATCAAGTCTTAGTAATAAACCGATAAATATAAGTGGAGCAAATAACTATTTTTCGCAAACATTCATGGCATGCTGAGTTTATATGAAGTTCTTCAATACAATTTTGATACTACTTATCTACTCTGACGGCATTCTTCTTCAATCTCCATTGGGAGAAACAACTAAGAAAACAATTGGACATTTTTCCATCTAGTTGCAAGTTATGGCACTAGATGATTTTATATCGCATTTTTCAAGTGGTACGTACAGAATTTGAGGCACTTGGGCTTTGGCGCAGGGATGAAGGCAACGACGACGCCAACCTTCAGAACATTCACGAGAATTTCCAAATATACCTATTTTTTTTACTCTTGATACCCTCGTTCCTTCAATGGGTTACTGTTCGTTATAAAAGTAAATGAGGTGTGAAGAGTAAAAAAATGGGTATATTTGGAATTTTTCTACGTTCACAAGCGATAGAAACCAAGCATCTCCTTGTATACGGTCCATCAAGCTTCTTGGCTTCACACACCTTGTTGCATTCTGGCCCTATTCGAAAGAAAATTGACTTTATTTTATACGTGAAAATAAATTATAAAAATTTTGAGTCCCAATGAAAGCATGTAGATCAAAAATATATTTGCGGATAAAATGTAACCGTAATTTCAGAAACATACCTCAGTAAAATTAAAAAACCACGCTCTTTACCTATAGTCCTATGAATACCGTCAAGAGACCTTTTACAATATCTTCTAAAGGGGTATTTGGTTCTCGAAAAGTTAGATCATTTTATGAAATTTAATTACGGTCAAAACATTAAACATTTGGAAATCTTCGAAATGTTAGGCTCTTGCGTTTGGATTGGGAGAAAAGTAAGATTCATGTGTTTAGTTAGAGGAATGTAATTAAGATTAGCCAATGATTTATTTTACTATATTGTCTTTAGTTATATTATTAGCTATGTCAAGTGAATAACACATGACAAACATTTATATCTAATTTATTTATTTATTTAACATATTAATTTATTCAGTTATTAAATATGTAATTAATTAATTTATTTAACATGTGAATAATATTTAAAAAGTTATGGTTAAACAATTTTTTATATCATTTTTGTTAAATCAAATTTAAATATAATTGTTGTTAAAACTTTTCAACATAGTAGATAACATGAATAATTGTTTATGTATTTAACATATTATTTATTTATTTAATATGCATATTGTTTTTATTTAACATGTAAATTATATTACCTCAACCTATTGGAATAAAGATGATGATGATGTTAATATATATTAATGTATTTAATATTTAAATTATTTATTTAACTTGTAAATTGTTTGTTTGTTTAATATGTAAATTATATATTTAATTATTTCTTTAATATGTAAATTATTTATTTATTTAACAAGCAAATAATATTTAATTGTTGGGTTTGGAAATAACACTTAAGAGAAGAAGAGGGATGTAAGATTGTCAAATAACAAAACACTTTTATTTTGTAATTTTAAGAAATTAAAAAGCATTTTTCCTCCGGAATATTAGAAAGCCTCAAAAGATGGAGGTTTTCTCGTTTCCCCTATTCTCCCTCATTTGGTACGGTTGGAAATGTATGATACATGAAGTAGAGGAAAAATTTCATAACCAAACTAAAGAAAACAATTACGAAAAAGTACAATTCCAACAAAAAATCCTACATTCCGCTAACCAAAAGGCCTCTAAGAGAAAAGCACAAAGTATGTTGACACTTTTATTTTATTGACCAAGAAGAAAAACTTGTGTTTTCTCTTCATACTTTTCTTACTTTTTCAAATTTTAGATAACGTTTAGCTCGCGGAATAAAATAGATGGGGAATGAATTAAATATTTTGCAAAAATAGAAAAGAGAGAAATATAATAAAATAGGTATCATGGTGTTTGGTTGAGTGGAATGAAATATAGTAGAAATTGATATTAATGTGTTTAGTTAGTTGAAGGAATATATTTAGAATAAGTTCAAAAGTATGGGTGTAAAACGGGCCGAAGCCCGCGGGCTTATCCGTTAAGCCCGCGGGCTTTTAAAGGGCCGGTTTCAATTTTTTAGGCCCGTTTAAAAACGGGCCTAAACGGGTTGGCCCGCGCGAGTCGACGATCCGCGCGGGCCGGTTCATAAGCCCGCGGGCCAGCCCGCGGGCCGGCCCCATTTTAGGTTTTTTTTTTCATTTTTTTTAAATATAATTTGTTTTTTAATTATATTATTAATGTATTTTTATTTGTTACAAAATAATAAATACATGATATGATTTTATTGTATTCTAGCAAAAAAATGAATTCATGTAATTTTATTTTGAATTCAAACCATGACATTTTATATGTATATACACATATAATAATGAAAATAAGATGTTGGAAGATTTTAATGTTTAATAGAAATTTATGTTTTTTTTTTTAAGATTGCAATTATTTATTTTAAAATATTGTAAGTGAATTGTAATTGTATTTAAATTGTATTTGTATATGAATTTTAATGATTTTTAAAATTTTATTTTATTTTTATTATTTTTTATTTAAAAATTATATGGCCCGCGGGCCAGCCCGGTCCGCATTAAAAACGGACCGGGCATGTAAAAATAGGCCCGTTTAAAAACGGGCCTAAACGGGCTTGGCCCGTATCCGTACGGCCCGGCCCGCACCCGCCCCGGCCCGCCCGTTTTTCATCCCTATTCAAAAGACTATTCTATCTTTTTTTATTGAATTAATTATAAGTTATTATAAATATTTATGATTTAATAGAAAATTAATTAAGTTAATTAATTATTAATTATCACTTATTTATTAACTTAAAATTTTTTAATATTAATAAAGTATTAATTATTTATTATTGAACAAATAAATACATTCCTTTTTCTAGTTATTAATAATAATTAATAAAAATAAAAAATTAACCCAAAATTAATAAAAATATTTTTTTCTTTTTTCTTCCTCATTTTCTTTTCCCTCTCCTCCAGTTTCTACTTCATTTCTCTTCCTTTCTTCTCTCTCTATCAAAGCATCTCTCTCTACAATATAAATTTTGGTCTACTGCCATTGATTGACTTTAACGCCGCCATCCTCTATCATTGACGGGCGTCGATTTCAACTCAAAATCCACATTTCTATTCCTTTCAACCTGCTCATCTCGTTTACTAAGTTTTTTCAAAAACCACATAGAAAAACCTAATTTTAAGGAGTCGTTTAGTATATTTTTATTTTTTGTTTTTATTTTTAATTTTTTTGAAAACAGCAATAAAAAATATATTTGACAACATGTTTTTATTTTTAAAAAAAGTTAAATACTCAAATTATGATCTAACTTTTATAGTATTTTTCAATTAAAGATACGATCTTTAATTTTACTTAATTAAAGTTTAAATGTTTTCGAATTTGTTCAATGTAAAATTTTTTAACGACAGTCATGCATTGTTAAGTTATTTAATGGCATTTAATAGGAACACGTTGTAATAATTTAGCACTTAAAAATTTTTTTAGTTGATTTTAATTTCAAAGGCACACATAGCTGCATTTTGGTGGTTAAATTTTTTTATTTGATTTTAATTTAAGTAGAAATAGACCGTACTTTACTATCAAAAATAATTCTTTTTAACCCTTATTTTCCTCACTTAAAACAAAATAAAACTTTTCTCAAAACCTCTCTCATCTATTTCTTCTCTGTCCATCTCTTTTTTCTCCTTTCATCTCTTTATCTCCCAACTACCATTCTCCTCTACCGGCCACCATCCCCTAACCTAGAAAATTTTCAAAAAATACTCAACAAATAGCTCTCCTCTCCCTCTTTATCTTTTCCAAACCCATTTCTTTCAAATCTCTCTCAATATTCCTAGATCTAAATAGGTAATCTCTTTTTCACAATCTCAAAAAGACTACCTTTTTGTAGGTCAAAGCTCTTTCTCTTCTACTGTATTCCCATCCAAATTCTAAGCTAACCAAAGTTAGAGACCCAGAAACCCAAAAAATATCTCTAAATAGAAATCAATTTTAGATTTTTTTTAGAGGTGAGGAATGGGACGTTATTTGTATTATTTCTTTCTGGGTATTTGCTGTTAACTGTTGTTGCTTGGATTGTGGTGTACAACTGTTGATGCTCTACCATCTTTTGTTGTTCTTGATGTTCTTCCTTTACTGTAGCCTTTCTTTACTTTCTATTTTGCTTAGTGAATTTGTTATTATATAGGTTTTGGGATTATGGAAAACTGGTTGACTAGATTGAGTTGTTTGTGTCTATTGTGGTTGAATTGTAAATTGTGGATTGCCATACCCTGAGATGAAGGGTGATTGATGATTTCTCTAAATGAACATTGATTGTGCCGCTTGATTTTGGTTTAAGAGCAAATTTTTAGACTATGTGGCTGAGGAGAAGAGAAGTAGCAAGGAGATAATTTTTGTGGGCAACGAAAAAAGAAATAAAAAAAAAAGAAAGACAAAAGGAAAGAAAAAAGAGATTAAGTTGCTGGAAAGGAAAAAATAAAAAAGGGAAAAAATTTAAGGTTTTTTCATTGAAAGAAAAGAAAAAAATAACAAAAAGGAAAGTGAAAATGAAAATGAAAGAAAAAAGAGAAATTATTTAAGATTATTATATTATAGTGAAAATACATTTTTATCATTCTTTCGGTAGGATTCATTATTTTAAATGGCGAGTGCAATGCACTGCCATAAAAAATTCTACATTGATTAAATTTGAAAATATTTAGTCTTTAATTGAGCAAAATTAAAGATTGTATTCTTAATTGAGAAATCTTACAAAAGATAGATTATAAATTGAGCATTTAGCTTTCAAAAAATGAAAGCAAAAACAAAAATTTTCAAAATTGTAAGAAACAAAAATTTCTTGTTTTTACTGTTTTTAGAAATATGTTTTCATTTTTGGTACGGTTTATAAGTAAGGGAACAATATTTATATATCAATATAATATTAATATAATTAAATATTAATATTATTACAATTAAATTAAATAATTATTAAATATAATTTAAATTATTAATTCATATTATTATTCAATATATAAATTTAGAATTTTACTAATCTCAATTATTATCTAATAAAAATTAATATAAAAAAATTATTTAATATTATATTTAATTGAATTATTTTATATAATATTATATTTAATTATAATATTATTTAAATTATATTAAATTTTAATATGATTAAATGAAAATATTTAGTATTAGTATTAAATAGTATAAAATAATATTATTTAATATTATCTACATAATGATATTTAATAAAATTTATTATTTTTTTTTTAATTTTTAAAATTTTATTTTGTAAATTCAATTATTATATTTGAATAAGAATATTTGTTTTCAATATATAACAGTATTAATCAAACATGTTTTTTGTTTTCAGAATTTGAAACCAAAATAAAACAAAAGCAAAATTTTCAAAAACAGAAAATAAAAACCATGAAATAATCCCAAACGACTCCTAAGTTTAAAAATCTTAAATTTTGTCGCCACCAGCATTCCTTGATTCAAGTTGCTGCATCATAGCCATCACCTTCTGCAGTTCTGGCCTTTTTAGTTTTTTGAGTTGCTTCCCCACATATTGTGAGGAATGTTGCTATTTTTTTCTGCCAGGCTCCAACCAGGAATGAAAAGAGAAGAAAGTGATACAGTATTCACACACAGTATTTTATGTAATTGTAATTTTGCACAATCATAAGGGCAAGCTTGTCCTGTAATTTTTTTTTCATTTTCCCACCAATAATGATTTTCCATTCTAGCTTGGAAGAAAAGAATTGAAAATTTTTTTTGATGTAAGTACAGATATCCTCATTCGTTTTATGGTCTTTGATTAACTATATTCAAATCGAAAGTATTAAAGAGGAAGAATGAAGATTCTTAGACAATCCCAACTCCGTGGCTCAAATTTCAACTAAATAGGTGAAGTGGTGGGACTCACCGAATAGAGGAAGACTTGAAAGACAATTCCTCCCAACCGAATGGCCTTTTAAAAAAATAAATTTGTTGAAATTCTAAGGGATCAATAGCTTTTTGACTAGATATCACCTTCTTGAAGATCATAGTTATTATTCTTGAATTTCAATAGATAAATCAATTAAAGTAATAGGATAAACATCAATTTATGTTCATAAAATAAATATTTTATTAATAGATTAGGAGATAAACAAGTGGGTTTAGACCCATTCCACCTATTTGCATTTGGTATTTCTAGAAGACGAAGTCCATTTTTTGGTCAAAGTACCATCATTTATTTGAAATTGTTGTAGGAATCTAATGGGCTTTTGTTAGTAGGCTCTCAACATTTAACCCAATCCAAAATCACCTCTTTAATTTAATGGATTAAATATCAATTTCACAATTACTCTACTATAGATTTGAAATCGCACTCCAAAAAACATAATTGTTTTATTCACTTGTTATTATACACAAAAGTTTAACTTATGAAACACTAATCATATATAAAGACCCTTTATTCAATTTTCATAATTTAATTGGAATGATTGTTTATCCAATTAAACTATATCTTGTACCTCAAGTCTGTTAGCCACTTTTGTTCATCACTCCAACATAATCAAAATATGTTGATTTTTTATGAGAATAATTTGGCCTAAGATTCTAGTTATCATTAGATAACTTGACAAAAAATTGACTCCCTTAGGAGTCAATCAATTTACTTATTGTTATACTGATTAATCACTATATTGGGAGTTTGCGAGACATTTTCAAAATACATGGGTTATTGAATTAATAAATTTTCACTTGTGGTAAATAAAAAAAGTTTCATCCCAATAAATGATTTTTATAATAAACTCAAGATTAAGAACATGAATATATTTAATGTTTGTAAGATTTGCTTAGAACAATCATTAAAATTAAATTTCATTTGATCCATTTGATACTACGATTAATATCAGTGAATCACGATTGGATATTTAATTTAATTAGCCGTAATTTTCACAACGAGTATCATAAATAAAATGTTTGCTTTTATTTAAAGTTTTTTTTTGTTTATAAGGAGGTACAAGGAAAAAGGAGATTTGAACATTAGACCTAATCTCTTCTAAGAAAAGATAATAATCGTTTAGTCAAGCTTTGGTCATTTGTTTTTATTTAAAGTTGTGAAAATATTTATGTTTATGAATAACTGTAATCAATGTACATCAATGTATATTATAATATATAAATATGCACTAAATGAAAATTATCAATTTTATTTAATTTATCAAATTGAATATATCTTTTACAATTACTTTATAATAGCACAATCTAACAATCTCCCACTAGATATCTAAAGCAAGTGTTATATATGGAGAACGCCTCTTCCTTCCATGTGAATGTCAAAGGCTCCCGACGATAGTGACATGGTGAAAGAGTTCGTCAAACTTTTCATAGAGGCAATTTTGGTGACAACCACACATCTACATTATACTATCTCTCAAATCATATGACTTTCTCTCTGCGTGTTTATGCCTCTTGTCTTGTGTTGTCTTAGTTCCTTAGATTATGCCACAACATCACTACTGTCATAATAAAAATAATTTGTTTGGCACTAGGTGTCACTTTAAGTTCCTCAAGAAACATCTTGAGCTAAACAACTTCCTTTGCATCTTTAGATTTGAGATGATTTCAAATACCAAATCAAGGTATGTGAAGTTGTAATAGTAATTTTGGCATGGGTTGTTTGGCTGTCACGGGCGATGATCAACAATATGGGAAATAGTGGGCCGACTAATAGTGAACTACAAATTGAACTTTCTAGCTCAATTTCAAGATGAGCAAAGTTTTGGATTTTTGGCAGACTTGGGAGAAGGGAACCAAAAAAAGGTTTTGGGATGTTTTCGTGCATTTGATAAGGAGATCCTAATGTTTCAGATTAGTTAGTAACACGTACTCATCAATAGAATAGCAAGTGAAAGGATATCTAGCTCTAGTATACCTCCTAAGAGGAATACCTGATAAAACCTTTGGTAGAACTTTTGAAACTGGTGACTGCTCATCAGTATCATCACCTATCTTAACATGTGTAGAACTGGTACCAGCATCATCTGTATTATGTTGGTCATCCTAAACATCTTGAGCTTCTATTGGCACATGTGTCAGAGGAACTATATAGAAATTAATCAAACCATCATTGCTTTGAGGAATCGATGTATCAATCTTCTGAATATCTTGTATGGTCTGATCTTCCATGGTAACATTTTTTCTTCTCATAAGTTCTTTTGCACTAGATCATAAAACTTGTAGCCAAACTCACATGGGCTATAACTAAGGAACACACACTATCTTGTCTTAACATCAAGCTTAGACTGCTCATATTTGGAAACAAGAACAACGGCCTTGCATCTAAAGGCACGTAACTAATCATAGGAGAATTCGTTTCCAATCCAAACTCTATTATGAACATCAAAATCTAAAGGAACATATAGTGTGAAATTTAAAATGTGAACAACTATACTCAAAGCGTCACCCAAAAAGGCCTTTAGCAACTTTGCTTGTGAAAGCAAACATCTTACCCTTTCTACCGGTGTCCTGTTCAACCTCTTAGCTAACTTATTCAGCTAAGAAGTCTTAGGAGGTCTCTTTTGATGTTTAACCCCGTGTTGTCTGCTATACTCATCAAAAGATCTAGAATATTCACCCCCATTATCAGTCCTAATGCACTTCAATTTCAAACCAATTTGTTTTTCAACTAAAACATGAAATTGTTTAAACACACATCAAACACTTGATCTTTTGTTTTCAATGTGTAAATTCATATCTTCCTTGAATGATCATTTATAAAAGTTACAAAATAAAGAGAAGCACTAAGTGTTTTTTGCTTTCATTGGACCACAAACATCATAATATACGAAATCAAGTATATTATGCTTCCTTGTAGAATGGGATGTCTTGAAAGAAACTTTGTTTGTTTCTTTGCCAAACATTGAATATAGTTCTTTGAAGACACTTTTTATTACAAGAAAAAAAATTTTCTTGGCCAAAAACATTAAGCACTTCTCACTCATGTGACTATCGGTTACGCCAAAGCTCAATTGTACCATTACCATCCATAGCATTGATAATAGAATCAGATATCTTGGCCTACATCATATATAATAAGAAACACTTTGAGCTCCTAACCGTAACTACAAAACCTTTATTGAGCTTCCACTAATCATTATTGAAGGTGCTGCAAAACCTTTCATCATCAAACTTCCTTGTAAGTATCAAATTCATACAGATATGATAAATTTGTTTAACATTTTTCAAAATAAATTTTGTACTATTATTCGTCTCCAAGCAGACATCTCCCACACTAATGGCTTTAATAGAACCATCGTTGCTCATCCTAACACTCTCAAAATCATCGAATGTGTAAAATGCAAATTAATCTCTTTGAGATGTACCATGAGTCGAGGCACCACTATCAATCACCTAACTAGTCTCATGGTATGAAAAATTAACAACATCATCATCATACAAACTAAAGAAATAATTTGTAACGGTAGCAACTTTATCACCATCATTATCGTCACAATCTATATTTTTCTTACTTTTGTCCTTTTTGTTGTTTCCTTTTAACTATGGGAAATGTTTCTTTATAAGCCTTTTTCTTCCACTAATAAGTCTTTAAACATAGAATATTTAGGGTATACACTACAAGAAATATGGCATTCAACAATTTTTTTTTTCTTTACCTATTTGACAAAGAAATTTCTACTATTAATGTTTCATGTTCTAGTTGGCTAAAATTGTCTTTTACTAGGTCGGAGCAAGTAATGAGGATTTGTAGACCCAACAATATAGAGTCAAATGTTTTCAAAGATAAAGCTAAATCTTAAAAACTCCATCAACTCTTTTATGAAATGTGGTAAGTTTTCGTTTGATAAACCAATTAATTCATACCATAAACCATATAAATTGGGATGTAGATAATTAGAGAAAAAGGTTGGGTCTAACGGTTGTTACCTCTCTTTAGAAGGGAATAGGTCCAAGGTTTCAAATCTCATTTCCTTTGTGTACCTCTTTATGAATTATAATAAAAAAAAAGACGGAGAGAGATAAAAGAGAAATTTTAAAGAGAGAAATGGTTTTTGGATTAAGTATTGAATCATTTTTAATTGCAAAGAGTAATTTTATTTTTTATAAAAATTTTGATACTGTTATCAGTTATGAAAATAGTAGTCAACCACAAGGTTATAAGCAAAAAATGTAATGCTCCGATTCCTGAAAATCGGAACTAACTTTTTTCATTTTCATACGGTCGGTTGGGTTTTGCTTAGTGTCTTTACTCCGACATAAGATAAAATCTACTTAACTAAATCAATATCTAACTATTCATATTGGTCCCAATACAGTCAGTTATAGTGTGTATTATTTTTATCTATGTTCCTATCTCAAACTTTATAAGTATCCAGTGTCACGGTCTATCTTCAACATTCAATCTCTTTTCGTTTATATCCCTTTACACTCTAATGTACTGCATAATAAAGTCTAAATACAATAAAGTAAACAGTATACTCATACCTCCAAGGTATCATATCGAAGCCTTGTGGGAATTCACTCAGAACCCTTCCTTAACAATTAGCTATTACTGCAAATAAATCTACAAGGTAGAAGGGGGCTGGCTTATGCCCAATAAGAAATATATATAAAAAAACTGACACTATGCACACCTATATGCATGTATCGAAAATATGTTCATAAACTAACAGCTAGTATTAAAAATAGTGTTTAGGCACTCTATCGAAAAGGATACTATAATCGGTTAGGAGTACTAGGTTGAGTATAAAAGGATGCTTTAGAACACCTTCCTTGTCTCGGTCCCTAAATCCAACTATAATTTATGAAAACTTTACAGAAAAGGAGTTCATGCGTATCATAATCAATGCCAAAAACCTTTCAATCCATCAGTGGCAACACTATACTGTGAACGATCATTATCAAATCATTTATCATTTAAAATGGGTAGAAAACAATGATATATACGTATGTACATTTAGTAAACATTCAATAATTAGTTCAGTGTACAGTTTCAAAAATTAGTTCAGTAAAACGTTCAACGAATCACTCAATAAATAGTTTCAGTAAAACATTCAGTAAGTCATTCAGTAAACTGTTGAGTAAAACACTTAGTAAAACATGTAGTAACTCATTCAGTAAATCACTCAATAAAACATTCAGAAAATGATCAGTGAACAGTTCGGTAAACAGATCAGTGAACAGTCAGTAGACGATTTAGTAAATGGTTTAGACAATCAGTAAATGTTTCAGTGAACAGTTCCGACAATCAATAAACATTTTGGTAATTAGTTTAGTGAAACAGTTTAGTAAATACTCAGTAAACGATTTAGTAAGCAGTTCAATACCAATCAGTGATTAGTCAGCAAACACTCAATATGCATTTCAGTAAGCACTCAATAACAGTCAATAGACGTTTCAGAAAATGGTTCAGTAAAACAATCAGTAAACAGTCGGGAACACTCAGTACCCCGATCAGTAGACACTCAGAAAATCGTTAATAGATGTTTTAGAAAATAGTTCAGTAAACGATCAATACATAATCGATGAACACTTAGTAAGTAGATCAGTAGACACTCAGAAAATAATGCAGTAAATAGTACAAAGATAAGAAAATATATTTAGCAAACACTTTAAAATCAGAAATCAATAAAGTCTGGGAGTGCTTAGATTAGCCAGGGATTTACCACCCCAGGAAAACAGTATAGTGGATACTAAGCATCACCCGATAGACTCACGCAATATAAGTGTCTCAACAGGGAGTAATAATGACATATGGCTATACTTAAAAGGAGTCCATAGAGTACACGGGTCAGGGTTGTGGGTGTTGAAGACGTGACCAAGGTCAATCAGCAACAGATCACACACACACCCACTTAGAATAACATGTGCTCGGAGGCAGCTATGGGGCTAACAGTGTTAAAATATTTACTTGATTCCCATGAAAAAAATAAAATAATACTTTACACTTTTAAGATTGAATACAGTAATATATAAACACATGTTTTATTGTCAGTGCTTGGGAGTGCCTGGATTGGCCAAGGATTTGCCACCCCAATAATCAAAATATAAGCTTTTGGGAACCAAGTTTCATATGAAAATCACCCTATTCGAAAATCAATATATGTCTTTCAATACGTTCAATTAAATTCAAAACATTTAACTTCGGTAAGAAAACGGACACTTTCAGTAAAACAGTGTCAGTGAATTTAAAACATTCAAAGCATTTACTTCGGTCAGACACTCAAAACATTAACTTCAATTAGACAATCAAAACTTTAACTTCAATTAGATACTCAAAATTCTCAGTAAAACAAAGTTAGTTAATCTAAAACATTCAAAACATTCATTTCAGTCAGACGTTTGAAACTTTCCATAATACGTTTTGTAAACCAGTTAGAACACTTCGCGTAAAACAATGTTCAATCAAAACCTATCTCCCGTTAGTCTATAAGTACATAAAATTAGTGACAGTTGCATTTAGAGCAGCAAATGCAGTAACACAATAAATAGTGTTTCAAAATATTTTATTTACATGTAACAACCATTCTAGCTTAGGGCAGTTGACTACTCTTTTAGGGGAGTCGACTGCCATGCATTTCTTTAATTTTTCAAATTAAAATTCTCAATATTTAAAATCTAACTATAAAAGGGGCAATCAACTAGTTTTCAAACAAAAAGCTTTTGGATAAAATGCAATTGACTGGCCTACATGGTAGTTGACTATTTTTCAAATAGTATGGTTCTGTAAACAGCAGTCGACTGGTGTTTAAGGCAGTGAGCTGGTTTTAATCGATTTTAGTTAGGGGTAGTTGACTGGTCTAAGTTAGTTACAATGAAAATATCCTAATTCTGTGTCTGGTTAGTCAATTGCTCTCCTTGGGCAGTTGGTTGCTCTTGGACAGAATACTATCTATGAGTTAAAAACCCATTTTCAAAACCTTATTCACAATCAATCACAATTCAATATACCATAATTTAGCCACAATTCGATGCAAACACGATATCCCTACGTTCTTTTATACATCTCCCTTACCTAACAATTGTGATTATAGGACAGCTGTGAAGACCATGAATTTTTGAAATAAATAGTAAATATTCAGAAAAATTTTAATTTGGAAGAATTGCAATCCAAATTAAATAAGAAATAAAATGTGTATATTTATATAATTATTAAATTAGATTATATAAATATATATATATATATTATGTTTTTATAAAAGTACGTATGTATATGTTTATATATTTATATAAATATGTAAATAAATATGAACATTATTTTATGTTAAAGTGTAAAAATAGATATATATATATATATATATATATATATACACACACATATATATATATATATGTATTTTGATACAAAAATATGTATTTAAATACATATTATAAATAGCATATTTATATATAATTATAATTATATGTATAATTATAATGTATATATATTATTATTAATTAATTATATTTATAAATATTTGATTTAAAAAAATAAAAAAAAAACTAAAAAGAAGCGGGAGTCGGGGGGACCGACCCCCATTTCTCCTCTGTTACAAAACAGATGAGATATACGAACAGCAGCTGACCTCCTGTCGGCTTACCGGAGAAAGAAAGATGGGAGGGGTGAGCTGCCGCCCGTCGATGGGAGGAGTAGAAGGCCACCGGCAACAGAAAAAGGCGGAGAGAAAAGAAAATTCGTGACACAGAAACAGAAGAAACGAAGGTTGAAAAGAAAAGGAAGAGTGGCGGTGCCGCTAATCTGGCCACAGCCACGCCACCCGGGCCCCCAGCGGAGGGAAAAGAGAGAGGAGACGACCGTCGGTGAGGAAGAATGACGGCGGAGGAAGGAGAAACGTGGAGGAGAAGAGGCCGAAAACCCAACTCCAAATCCGCCACTGCCGGCGCCGCCGCTCGAGAAAAGGAGACCAGATCCGGCTTTGTAGCGATCCCAGGGTGCTGAGGAGTGGCTGAACCGCTGGAATGGACGACAGTCGATGGTCGAACCGACCAACAGAAACTGAACCGGCCTGAACCAGTCCGAACTGGTCTGAACCGGTTCAGGCCAGAAAAAAAAAAGAACAGAAAAATAGGAAGAAAAAGAAAGAGAAGAAAAAGAAAGAAAGGAAAAAGAAAGAAAAGAAAAGGAAAGAAAGAAAAAAAGAAAGAAGAAAAGAAAAGAAAAGGAGAAAGAAGGAGAAGGAAGAAGAAAGATAGGAAGAAAAAGGAAAGAAAAAGAAATTCAAAATGGAAATGAGATGAATGGTGGAGTTCGGCTAGGCTCAAAAGTCGAAAAACGCGCTAAGTTTTGGTGAATAGGTAAGATACTTTTATAAAGTAATGGTAGTGTTATATTGCTTGTTTTGGAATTTATGATCTGGATGATGAATAATTATTGAAATGATTATTAAATGCTAAGAGTATCTACAATTGGTGGTAGGGGTCTTCGCAAGAGATAAATAATTTGTGAGAATCAATGGCTGGATTATAAATTGTGTTTCCGTGCAGGAGGTTTTAATAAAAATTAAGCCGTTATGCTGCCGAAATTTGTACGAAAATATTGATGAAAAATGTTGAGTTTTCTAGCATAAATGGAGTCTTGGAAAGAATTATCGAAGATAAGCTTGAAGGAATCTTATCGTGCCGTAAGAAAATTGATCTTTTTGAAATAGTTGAGAAGATAAATAGATGAGCACGATGGCGTGAGGAATTATATTGTGAGTCGTATAGAATTGATAATTCGAGTTATCTCAACGTTACAAGTTGATTATTGTCACAGCCCGTGACCCTATTTTTCACCTTATTCTATACATCTTATATGGTTGGGCTGTCTGCGATACTTTACTTTTTCTTTTACATATAAATAATTTCATATTAAATGATAATATGAATTACATCCCCTATCTTACTTCATAAGAAAGTAGTACTGTGAATATGTCTAAATACAGAAAATAAAAGATCATACCTCATGTCATAAGTTGAGCTGTCGCATCGTCCCCAAATGCGCAGCCGAAATCCTTTAAGTGTTAGAATCTCAATTTTCGAAAACCTGAAATGTTAAAATTAAGGGGTGAGCAAACCACGGCTCAGTAAGGGAATTATATGCATACTTGATATTCAGCTTCCTATATGCTGAAAAACTTTTTCATTTTTCCTATGGGCTCTAGGCTCACATGTAGGAAAGATACTACAGTCGGCTAGGGATCCGGATGGAGTAAAGTAGGTATTTTGAAATACCTATCTTGTTCTGGAGCCTAGAAGCAACTGTAGAGAGTAATAAATTTCTTTTCGTTTGAAATTTATATCCTTTTTACCTTTTCATTTCATATCATTTTCATATTCTCTTCAAAATAATGTTTTTATAAAATAAAGCATTTAAATAAAATAACTAATATTCATATATTCTTTGAAAAGAATATTAGTTAAATTCTCATCATTCTTATATAAAATCCATTTCATGTTTTACTGTACAACTATAATTAGTACAGTACTTTAAATAGCAAAATCAGTTATTAAATTCTTTTTGTATAGCATATATATCATTTAAATCTAATATTCAATTTAAACATTAAAATAAGAATATTAGATTTATTTTCCTCATCTTTCCTTTTTGGAAAACATATCACGTATTCATGTCACATGTAGTCTAATATTCAATTTAAATCATAGTAAGAATATTAGACTTATAAACTCTTTCTCCTTTTGAAAACATATTACATGTTCATATCACATATCATATGAAAATCATCTCGTAGTACTAAAATCAGTACTGAAATAAACATTTTGTAAAATGCTGTAAATCTCTTTCATTTAACTTGCACATATCATATAAAACGTTTACATTTCACATATCATGGAAAACATTTACATTTCACATATCACATATCATATAAAACATTTTCATATATGGAGACTTAGGCACGCATGCCCAGCCCGTCCACTGGGTCGTCACTCATATCATGCTATAGACCTCGAAGGGTATAAATAATCATGTCAGATCTATGGCCATAGTCTATAATTGTCCTCGGCGGATCACTGATCAGGTGTCGGCCAGGACTACATATCACATATTACATGTCACATATCACATATCACATATCAGCATGATAGGATGTCAACTAGTCTCAAAAACCATATTTTTCATCATCAGAAAACCTTTATGGAATTTATAAAAATATATAATTTCATCATTTAAAACCATAAAGGTTATAAAACCATTTAGTGAATATTTAAGAAATATATATAAAAATATTCACTTTATTTCCTTTCATTTTTCATCTCGTATTACGTGAAATTTACATATCAAGAGAATTTTCGGTGATTTCATTATCACCATTCTCGAAGAGATTTTTCGGTGATTTCATTATCACCATTCTCGAAGAGATTTTTCAGTGATTTCATTATCACCATTCTCGAAAACATGAATATTTTAAAATTACTCTCATTTTATTCATGTGTTTATGAAAAATACTCATTTTCTCGATTTTCGTGGTTGAAAATCATTTCTCGTGAAATAAAATCATTTATTATGATTTTATAAAATTTTCTAGAATTTTTCGATAATTTTCGATAATTTTTCGGCAGTATAACGGCTGCCGATTGGCTAGCCTCCTGCACAAAAAATACAGTTTAAAATCCAGCCAGTGCATCACCACAAATTTCCAACCAATCATTCATCGCAATATTTTCATAAAATATTTTCATAAAATATTTCATAATTAAAATCATGTAGACTGAATATCCTTACAATGCTGCACATGCATCCCTTACCTTTTTCGGGTTGGCGACTTCCTCTTACCGGTCGCGCCCGTACTCCATCTCCCGATTCTTCATCTCGATCGCCGAGAATAATTTCTGGAATTTAAATTCTAAATTTTAGAATTTTCTCACATTATTTAAATAATTATCATTAATAATTTCTCGGATTTCTTACCGATTCCCGAGATTCTCGAGTTCCCAAGAATTTTCCAAATTCTCGAACATTTTCCTCTTTTTCTTCCTTTTTCTCTTTTTTTTCTTTCTCTTTCTTTTCTTTTTTTTTTTTCCTTTTTCTTTTCCTTTTTCCTCTTCCTTCCCGTCAGACCGGTTTAGCTCCCTTCCTCGCCGGCGGCCGGTTCTCCGGCGGTTCAAGGGCTCTATAGCTGGCCGACGGCACAACGAAGCTACCGGTGGCCTCCGTTTGCTCTGGATCGCGGCACGGCGGCGGATCGAGTCGGTTTTCCTTCGGTTTCTTTCGCCTCTTCGCCGGCCTTCCTCCGCCGTTCATGACGCCTCTGGTGGCCTCCATCGTCTTCCTCTCCCTCCAGTGGTGCTTCGATGGCAGTGGCGGTGGCTGGTTTGGCCGGCACCGCCACTTTCTCTTCTCTTCTCCTTCTCGGTTTTTCGCCGGTTTTCACCCCTTTTCCGTTTTCGTTTTTCCTTCGCCGATCGTCCTCTTTCCTTCCTTTCTTCGCCGGCGACATCGTCTCTCCCTTCCTCTCTCTTTTCCCTCGCCGGCGGTGGCATCTCCGCCACCGACTGTTCTGGTTGGGGGGTCGGGATTCCTTCCCCGATCCTTCCTCTTGTTTTCTGTTTCCTTTGCCCTTTTTGTTTTTATTTTACTTACTATATTTAGTATATAATATATTATATACTATATACTATATAATGTATTTTATACATATAATATATACTAATTATTATACATATATTATTTTATATATAATATAATACAATATATATTATATATAAAATATATATTGTATATTACAAAATATATGTCTAGTATATATATATATGTATATTTACATACTTAAAAATTAAATAACATTTATATAAATATTTATATAAATGTCATAATTCCATATATATTGTATTTACAATATATATACCTTTAAACTTTAATGTAATTTAATATTTACATTTTCTCAAATATGTATATACTTATATATATACATACAATGTTGTAAATAATACATACGTACTATTTAAATTTATCAAATAGTATATATACTTATATATACCAACGTATATTTAATATATACTGTATACCATACGGTATTTAAATACATATGTATTTACATCAAAATACATTTACATAATTTGTAATTATATAAACATATTTTATTTTCATTTAATTTCCTTCTTCATTTCTTATTCCAATTTAATTTTCTCCACTTCTTAGCTTCATCAATTTTTGGGAATTTCAACGTTATTCCCATCTCGTAAATAAATTTTATTTATTTACTTTAATTTATTTATTTCCTCTTATCTATTTTCTTTAATATTAATTTTCAAAAATAGAAAATTTGCGGTTATCACATTCTCCCCACCTTAAGAAATTCGGTCCTCCGAGTTTAACTTAATTCATAAATCCTGTATACTTATCGTCTTGTATATTTATCATTCTTAACCTTTTGATCATCTTCCATATGATACTGCCAGTATATCTTTAACATCATAATCGCCTTTTATACCACTATATATCATCTTTCATCATATACTCATACTCCCTTAAATTTCTTATCAGTTGGGAGTTATCCATTTCCACTTCTTTTCATATCACATATGATTCATATTATTCATCATCCATCTTCCTTATTTGGTGCCAAGTCGATATATTTCGATAATTATCATTTACACACTGTATTCAGTAGTATGTAATTATCCCAGTAGCTTTCATATCTCGTGCATCCGCTCACTCAACATATCATCGAGCGTTTCCATACTACGCTCACATATTTACATCATGTACGGAGTGGTGCTGTCTATAATTTTGGAATCTCAAAGCCTTTTGCTATTTCCCATAACATATAGCTACTCAGAGATTCCCATCACATATATAGCTAACTGGAACTTCATATACATTCTCATCATTTTATAATCATATTTCGACTATGGCACTAAAGAATCTAAGAGTTTGATAATGGAGGAGTGATTTCATTAGACTATCAGTCTATAATCACTTCCATATTATCATATCTCTTTTAGATTCTTCATTATCCACAATACTCACTTTTCATATTTATTTCGTCCAATTGCTGCAGTTCATTTGCAGACTTTACCATTCACCATCTTTTACCATAATTTTAATCCGGAGACAATCATTTCCTCTCCATATCGTCTTTCCATGTAATATTCTTATTACCTCTTTTATTCTTATGGTATGTTCATTATCACTTTAATCTTAGAATATACCTGTAATTATACTCTTTTGATAATTTAGATTCCACAGTGACATAATCAAATTATCATTTAATCTTCTCATTATTTAACTTCATTCTTGAATCTATAATTATCAATTTAATCACCTCCTCATCCATACAAATCCACTATTTCCATCATTTCGAGGTGGTATAAATATCTCTTTTTTGTTCCATTTACATTACTGACAGTAAAATGTAGATCATTTCTTTACTCCTTTGAGTATGATTACTTTTCCTTTATCGAGTTTGGCTCGATCTTACATCTAGCCATAATCATGTGATAACCACAAAATTACCTTTAGTTTAAATTCGGGAACTACTTCATATTCGTGTTTCGTCTTCATCATGTACTTTCCTCTTATTACATATTCATTTTTTCCTTCATCATCATTCTGGTCACCTTTCATCAGTGGTAAAGTATTCCGTTATTAACTCCTTTAACTTTTTACATATCATCTTTACGTTTATTCATCCACTGACTTTAATTTCTTTACTTATTAATCACATCTGTAGAGCAGCTAACCCATAACTCTCCTATAAACTGGCAATAGTATTTAGCTAGACCCAGTACATTCCGTATCTTACTCATTATCTCTTCATCATTGACAGATCCACTGTTATTCTGTCATCTTGAGATCATATATCTCAGGAGGAGATACTGTCTAGCCAAATCTCTTAGTTGCCAATCTTAGCACAATTCCACAGTCTTTAAGAGTTTAAGGGTCATACCACAATGCTGCTCATTTTCCATTTATACCTTAGATTGTATCGGTATCTCATCATGTTATTCATGTATGGTTGCCTCATTCATTAGGCTCAAATATCTCACAAGGTATTTCATTAACCTTGTAAACCTCAATAGGAACTCGTGATAATTCACTCCGAGTTCTAATCATCATCTTACGGATATTAGTCTCCAATCTTTTATCTAAGGACGCTTCATACTGAGGTTGGTCTTATTAACTCATCATATATCTACGATCAGATCAATAAAGCGTCTATTTTCATGTAGATGAATACTTGTTCTTCATAAGAACTTTATTAGATAGTAACCATTTACTATATCACTTTATTTCATCTACATCTCAATATCATCAATGCTTCTCTCACTTACACTTATACAGATAACTTTCTTATCCTCAATTTACGTTATCTGTATTTCCTTCAATTACACCTTATACACGTGCATTTCATTATTCTCACATTTTCCAGAGTGGATTTCTTAAGCTTTCGGATTTTCTTAAGTTCTCCTATATAAGCTTAGAATCAGATTTCATATTTAAAATCGAGTCAATGTTATCTCGATTCCTCCAATTTACATAACTCTGGAAGTTCTATCGGAAATCAAATCTGATACTTTCTTTAATCATACATTTCTCATTAATTCGGACATTTCATCCTCATGTCCTATCAATTAGACTGTATATTCTCAAGGCAGAGACATTTACTATTCAATTCATTTCGACTCATACTCTACCTTGATTTCATTGTTTACTCATACTTTACAGCCTTACAAATCTCATTCCAGTAAGCTGTAGTAAGTACAACAATTATCAACACATGTTACAGCTAACCAATTTATTACCACTGTAATTTACTTTGGAATCAAGTTCATTTAATAATTTCAGGTTTAACTCCCTTTAGCATATTATCCACGAGGTTTGAACCCTGGCACCCGTACGTACCTAGTTCCTTACACTCGTGTTACCACTGAGCTAATTGTAAGAGTCCCGCCCGTTCGAATCGGCCGTCGGCGAGCATCCCCTAGGCGATCCTTTCACCGCAGGTTTATCCTTACAAGTGAGTTGGCGATAACATAGTTCGCCTGCATCTCACACATATGATCCATTACGGGTCGCCCATCATTGAGTCGCCTATCACAGTTCTGTCTCAAGGTTCCTGAAGAACTTAGGTTAGCTGTCATCTTCTTTTAACACTTTACTATTCTTATAAATATTCTCCAATTCACAATACTCCATACAGTACATCAATTTGCAAGGCATATCTCATAATGCTCTGGTTTTTTAATTAATTATTCATTTAATACCTCAAAAATAGTATAAGTGTATAGAACCTCGATCAATCGTACTGTTATGGATTTCATTACCTGTACTATTCACTTTCTCAATCAGTTTCTGTATTCATTTCACTTTCATAATATCCAACGATCCCGTAATGATATCCCGTTAATACACTTTTAATTTAGACCCTTAAAAATCAAGAACTGAGTCGCTCATCCTGCGACTTCCCACTATAAATATTTCAAGTCGCATCCATCATCTAAGTGTAAGTGAAATTAGAAATTGGGACCGTTACACACATATTATATTCCTTTATACCCTCAATAACTCTATTACCATTAATAGATTCAAGATCAACTTAGTTCATCACTATTCAAACCGAATCCCACATAGGGGCATTTTCGTCATTTTCACATTTATTTCTTTCTCCTCAATATACATTTAAATCAGTGATCTTATTATCTATTTGCTGATAGTACTCCTTTCTTATACCAATATCAGCATTTTAAGATCTTTTTTCAATTTTGACAGAGAAGTCCACTAGGATCCATAATTGGATTATTTTGCATGAAATGTGGCCTTACATCATCATTACTCTGTCAAATCAGTCAATTCCAACTTTCGTTGGTCTATTTTGACTCCCGGTAAAATTTTGGGTGTAGGGGTATTTTGGTCATTTTTGGCCAAAAATTTTCTCTCTCCTCAAAATACCTTTAATCGGTGATCTTAAGGTCTATTTAATGATGATATCTCATTCCCCTCCTTTATATCATCACTTTCAGGTCTCAGTTTGATCCGAGTAGAAAAGTACCGGTAGGGCCCTCACCGAGTCCATTTCTGTTCTTTACCGAACCGACCTTCATTTAGATCATAAGATCACCATTTCAGGTAACATTCCTGAGCCGTTTTCCCTTTTTAGCATTCCTTATTTCATAATCTCTCACTCCCTTCTAAACACTTAATTAAATTTGTAATCATTTATTTTCTCTATGTATTCAGACTACACAGTACTACAGGGGATGTTAATCTTTTTCGACACATTTCCTTTTCAAAGTATCGATAGACATCAGGCCAACCCTGCTCTGATACCATTAAATCTGTCACAGCCCGTGACCCTATTTTTCACCTTATTCTATACATATTTTATGGTTGGGCTGTCTGCGATACTTTACTTTTTCTTTTACGTATAAATAATTTCATATTAAATGATAATATGAATTACATCCCCTATCTTACTTCATAAGAAAGTAGTACTGTGAATATGTCTAAATACAGAAAATAAATGATCATACCTCATGTCATAAGTTGAGCTGTCACATCGTCCCCAAATGCGCAGCCGAAATCCTTTAAGTGTTAGAATCTCAATCTTCGAAAACCTGAAATGTTAAAATTAAGGGGTGAGCAAACCACGGCTCAGTAAGGGAATTATATGCATACTTGATATTCAGCTTCCTATATGCTGAAAAACTTTTTCATTTTTCCTATGGGCTCTAGGCTCACATGTAAGAAAGATACTACAGTCGGCTAGGGATCCGGATGGAGTAAAGTAGGTATTTTGAAATACCTATCTTGTTCCGGAGCCTAGAAGCAACTGTAGAGAGTAATAAATTTCTTTTCGTTTGAAATTTATATCCTTTTTACCTTTTCATTTCATATCATTTTCATATTCTCTTCAAAATAATGCTTTTATAAAATAAAGCATTTAAATAAAATAACTAATATTCATATATTCTTTGAAAAGAATATTAGTTAAATTCTCATCATTCTCATATAAAATCCATTTCATGTTTTACTGTACAACTATAATTAGTACAGTACTTTAAATAGCAAAATCAGTTATTAAATTCTTTTTGTATAGCATATATATCATTTAAATCTAATATTCAATTTAAACATTAAAATAAGAATATTAGATTTATTTTCCTCATCTTTCCTTTTTGGAAAACATATCACATATTCATGTCACATATAGTCTAATATTCAATTTAAATCATAGTAAGAATATTAGACTTATAAACTCTTTCTCCTTTTGAAAACATATTACATGTTCATATCACATATCATATGAAAATCATCTCGTAGTACTAAAATCAGTACTGAAATAAGCATTTTGTAAAATGCTGTAAATCTCTTTCATTTAACTTGCACTTATCATATAAAACGTTTACATTTCACATATCATGTAAAACATTTACATTTCACATATCACATATCATATAAAACATTTTCATATATGGAGACTTAGGCACGCACGCCCAGCCCGTCCACTGGGTCGTCACTCATATCATGCTATAGACCTCGAAGGGTATAAATAATCATGTCAGATCTATGGCCATAGTCTATAATTGTCCTCGGCGGATCATTGATCAGGTGTCGGCCTGGACTACATATCACATATCACATATTACATGTCACATATCTCATATCAGCATGATAGGATGTCAACTAGTCTCAAAAACCATATTTTTCATCATCAGAAAACTTTTATGGAATTTATAAAAATATATAATTTCATCATTTAAAACCATAAAGGTTATAAAACCATTTAGTGAATATTTAAGAAATATATATAAAAATATTCACTTTATTTCCTTTCATTTTTCATCTCGTATTACGTGAAAGTTACATATCAAGAGAATTTTCAGTGATTTCATTATCACCATTCTCGAAGAGATTTTTCAGTGATTTCATTATCATCATTCTCGAAAAGATTTTTCGGTGATTTCATTATCACCATTCTCGAAAACATGAATATTTTAAAATTACTCTCATTTTATTCATGTTTTTATGGAAAATACTCATTTTCTCGATTTTCGTGGTTGAAAATCATTTCTCGTGAAATAAAATCATTTATTATGATTTTATAAAATTTTCTAGAATTTTTTGATAATTTTCGATAATTTTTCGGCAGTATAACGGTTGCCGATTGGCTAGCCTCCTGCACGAAAAATATAGTTTAAAATCCAGCCAGTGCATCACCACAAATTTTCAACCAATCATTCATCGTAATATTTTCATAAAATATTGTTATAAAATATTTCATAATTAAAATCATGCAGACTGAATATCCTTACAGTGCTGCACATGCATCCCTTACCTTTTTCGGGTCGGCGACTTCCTCTTACCGGTCGCGCCCGTACTCCATCTCCCGATTCCTTATCTCGATCGCCGAGAATAATTTCTGGAATTTAAATTCTAAATTTTAGAATTTTCTCACATTATTTAAATAATTATCATTAATAATTTCTCGGATTTCTTACCGATTCCCGAGATTCTCGAGTTCCCGAGAATTTTTCGAATTCTCGAACATTTTCCTCTTTTTCTTTCTTTTTCTCTTTTTTTTTTTTTCTTTCTCTTTCTTTTTCTTTTTCTTTTTCCTTTTTCTTTTCCTTTTTCCTCTTCCTTCCTGTCAGACCGGTTTAGCTCCCTTCCTCGTCGGCGGCCGGTTCTCCGGCGGTTCAAGGGCTCCACAGCTGGCCGACGGCACAACGAAGCTACCGGTGGCCTCCGTTTGCTCTGGATCGTGGCACGGCGGCGGATCGAGTCGGTTTTCCTTCGGTTTCTTTCGCCTCTTCGCCGGCCTTCCTCCGCTGTTCACGACGCCTGTGGTGGCCTCCATCGTCTTCCTCTCCCTCCAGTGGTGCTTCGATGGCAGTGGCGGTGGCTGGTTTGGCCGGCACTGCCACTTTCTCTTCTCTTCTCCTTCTCGATTTTCCGCCGGTTTTCGCCCCTTTTCCGTTTTCGTTTTTCCTTCGCCGGTCGTCCTCTTTCCTTCCTTTCTTCGCCGGCGACATTGTCTCTCCCTTCCTCTCTCTTTTCCCTCGCCGGCGGTGGCATCTCTGCCACCGACGGTTCTGGTTGGGGGGTCGGGATTCCTTCCCCGATCCTTCCTCTTGTTTTCTGTTTCCTTTCCCCTTTTTGTTTTTATTTTACTTTCTATATTTAGTATATAATATATTATATACTATATACTATATAATGTATTTTATACATATAATATATACTAATTATTATACATATATTATTTTATATATAATATAATACAATATATATTATATATAAAATATATATTGTATATTACAAAATATATGTCTAGTATATATATATATATGTATATTTACATACTTAAAAATTAAATAACATTTATATAAATATTTATATAAATGTCATAATTCCATATATATTGTATTTACGATATATATACCTTTAAACTTTAATGTAATTTAATATTTACATTTTCTCAAATATGTATATACTTATATATATACATACAATGTTGTAAATAATACATACGTACTATTTAAATTTATCAAATAGTATATATACTTATATATACCAACGTATATTTAATATATACTGTATACCATACGGTATTTAAATACATATGTATTTACATCAAAATACATTTATATAATTTGTAATTATATAAACATATTTTATTTTCATTTAATTTCCTTCTTCATTTCTTATTCCAATTTAATTTTCTCCACTTCTTAGCTTCATCAATTTTTGGGAATTTCAACGATATTCCCATCTCGTAAATAAATTTTATTTATTTACTTTAATTTATTTATTTCCTCTTATCTATTTTCTTTAATATTAATTTTCAAAAATAGAAATTTTGCGGTTATCACAATTATCGAGTCGAAAATGAGGTGAAATATCGATTAGTTGGAGTATTATTGGAAGTAACGATGATTATATGATGTAACTTGGAAGAGCAAATCACCGTTGAAAACTTGGATGGTCGAACGATTGAATTGTGAACTATTAATGGAGTGATGATTCCAGAATTTATCGAATTCAATCTCTTGAATTTTTAAGTCGTCCCGAACGTGATAACATAGACAATTCAAGAAGTCGATGTGGAGATGATTTCATCGTATTACGTCATATTATCTGATATACGTGAGATAATAAGCGGACTTACACTAGTGGTATGGGTCTTAGTATCAATACTGTGGTACACAATGGATAGTTATGATCTTGAGTCATAACGAATGTATGATTTGTGCCTACAAAACTTGATTGAAATTGAGGTTGAATTACGACACAATCCGATCAATTATGGATTCAAATAAATGAGTGATAAATATGTGAAAAGATGGTTTTGCTTATAACCTTAGAATACGTCTTGAATAATAAGATCGACAATTGCATAAGTTCGGATTAAATCGTAAAGGCCACATGAAAATTGATTTGAGGATTGAGATCTGATTCTGTGATAGTAAATGAAATTGAACCTCAAGTCGGAAATGATGAACATGTATCAATAGATTGAATCATAGATGGATTTGATAAGTGACTATCAATTTTGTGGTTCTGTTATCCTCGATGTCGATTCTGAAATACATATTGAATGATGATATTATTATTGCATAATTTCGGTACCTTGATGACTATTTAGAAACATGATATTTAAATACTCATAGATACTAAGATGATTTATACTAATGACGTGGTCCTAGTATTGATGATAAAATGTACAAATGAATTGTTGTAGTTGATAACTATCGAAAAAGGATATTGAATATCGAATGGTTTGAATACCAAGTGATTTGATTATCGAATAATTTGAGTACTGAGCAATTTGAATACTGAATGAAATGAATATTGAATGATTTGAATAGTTATTTACTGATTGGACAGAAAAAAAGTCTTGAAATCGAATAATTGATGGTGATAAAGTTAAATGAATCGCTTCACTGTATTTGATGAAAATATTACCGAAGTTGCATACTGAAATGTTTTATAGCATCGCTTTTAAGTATAACTTATTACAACTTGAGACGTTATACTAACACTTATATGAATGCTATAAAGTATAGATTAGTTTTAAAAAGGAAAGTATATGGTAGATACACATTTTTATATATGAAGTATCTTAAAGAATTTTACCATATGCTTTACATGATTTTGACATGAAAAGATAAAGATTTAAATGTTTTATGAGACTGTAGGCACCCTAAAAGAATTAAATTCAATAAAGCATAATGGAAACCGCCTAATTGCAGCTTTGCTCATTAGGTAGAGATGTTTGTCTGACAATAGTCATGGACAGGTCTCAGTCACGCCTGATCAGTAGGGCTGAGAGAGATGAGGTCTATGGCCATAGATAGCGCCCTAGTTGGTTTCTAGGGGATGACGACTTGATTTTCACTGCTAGCTACAGTGATTTAAGTCTTTATTGATAGAGTGTTAGGGATCTAACCTAGTCTCTAACCGATATGACATGAAGTCTAGAGTATGATTTCATTGATATGAACTCTAGACTAGACATGATTTATACAGTGCGTGAGACATGTTTGAAATGAAATATATTTTGAAACAGTACATGTTTTAAACATGTTTTAAAAGTACATGTGATATGATTTCGACACTTATATGACTCATATATGATTTTGCGACGAATATGACATGATATGCGGTCTAGAGTATAATTTGATTTGATATGAACTCTAGACCTAGAGAAATGTGCACGTTTTGATTTGAAATGATAAGAAAAGAGAACTATGCACGTTTGATTTGAAATGATATGAAAAGACATGTTTTAACATAACATGATGTGATATGCGGTCTAGAGTATAATTTTATCTTATATGAACTCTAGACCTGATATGACTTACAATATATGAAAAATGTTTTAAAACCGCACATGTTTTAGACATGCTCTAAAAATGAATACATGACTTGAAATTGTACATGTTCCTATCATGTCTTAAAAGTAAATATGAAATGAATTGAAAATTTATATATTCTAAAATATATATGATATGATTTGAAATGATAGCGGTTTATACAGTGAAATTAGATAAGCTGTCTACTAAATCATGATGTAATAGTATGCTTTTTCATAAGATATGCCATGACTTTATATTGTACAAAAACAAAGAAGAGTATATGAGGAGTATCATGACTCGGTGGTAACGATATTTCATCTACATAATGTCATGATATGATGTGATACATGAATATAGAAGATACATGAATATAGAATTTATACGAAGAGAATTATGACTTCGTACCACCGTGATCATGATTTCTTTATATGGAAAGTGATATGAGATGATAGAATACAGGAGTACGATTATGAAACATAAAGTGACTTGATACGATATCTCAGTTGGACATGATGTACTTTGAGATTGAGGAAGGTATGGACTAATAGTATATGACATTCAAATTGGACACGACATATTGTTGTGCGATGCACTATAGTATAAGAATGAGAAGATTGAAAAGTGATTATGATGATTTACTTAGAAGTATAAGTGATAGACAGATGACCAGAAATGAGATAATGAAATGTTATCGATGAAAAAGGTGAACTGTAATTGCAAACTTGCAGTTTTTAAATATTGCTGTTAAGACAGTATAATTCTACTCTTACATTTATATTAGTATCTTACTGAGCCGTGGTTTTGCTCACCCCACTAAATTTCATCTCTTTTCAGATTATTGAAGTTACAATCTGCTATGAGAGCTTTTAAGTGGGCCTTCGGAGACGGTATACAGGTTTGGCATTGGCTATTATCCTGCGAATCCACTTTGTTACTTTTGAGGTATACATTTTGTAAATCTCTTGTTTACATGTACAGACTTTAATTAATACACAGTAAGTATGTTGTTCAGTGAGTCGGGATGTAACTTAGAGATGTGATAAAACATTGTATAGAGGATCAATGAAATTAGAGTAGTAACTACACTGACACCGAATACAAACCTTAAAATGAAAAAGAGAAATTTAGTCCATCAATTTGTAGACTAAGAATGTGACGTCCCCGCCACTTCATCTTTTCACTTAACTTTTTCTTATTATCTTATCCGACATTATTTGATTTAGTTTATCCAGTGTCATTCTTTCCTTATTCTTAAGCTAATTATCTAATAGCTCATAAAATTTTAGTCACTTTCCATAAGCATAAAAATGATATATATATATAAATACCATTCCATTCCCACAGGATCTCATACATCATCTTATCTTACATCCCCAGACATCCTATATACATATTGGCTATTTGTACTGTACTGAACTGAATTACAATTTACTATATCTATGAACATATAAGTATACCTTCTATGCTAACTGGGAAGCGTATCGAGAAGGTACACTGCAATCTTTCCAAAACAAGCTCCTCTATTCGGAGCGAGGATCACTTCAGATAATCTGTAGGAAAAATGGTCGTAAAAGGGTGAGTTTACGCTCAGTAAGAAAATTTTGTAAAAGAGCATGCTATGCCTCTATATGCATTTTTCCTACTTGGCTTTATAATGTCATATAAAGCATTATAAAGCATGCATCATAAACATCTTTCATGCATTGTTTGCAATCATGCATATTTACTTCGAATGACATGGCAAACATCTTTTCTTTAAACATCATACTTAAACTTCTTTCTTTGAAACATTATATTTCATATCATACTTTAAAACATACATCATACTTCTTTACTTTAAAACATACATCGTATATCCTTTGAAATAGGATGGAGACTATGTACAATTATTTAAGCGATTGTATCGTCATATAAATCCTTTATACCCATTTATATGACTGTAATCATGCATTAGTACATTGGTATACCATGTAGAGGTCAGGGATTCTCTCCTGCCTTAATAATACCACAGTGAGCACTAGTCAGGTGTCACTTATGGTCTTGAGGACCGGACTAGGGTTCCTCGCTTAACTTACATATTATTGAGGACTTGATCAGAGTCTCTCAGCCATCAGAAATGCATAATTATCACGCAGTCCATAGTCTCAAAACATTTATAATATACTTTTTCAGAAAACACTTTTGTGTTTAAATCAAATAAGCTTTGAAAGCTCTTTCCATACATGGCAGTCGACTGGCCTCATAGGGCAGTCGGCTGCTACTTCATAACTTCTTTTATCGAAATTAATTTCATTTAAATTTTCGATATTTTCATCTTTGAAAATACATGGGGGCAGTCGACTGGTCAATATAGCAGTCGACTGGTTTTCAAACAGAATGCTTCTTAAGAAATAGCAGTCGATTGGTCATATAGCAGTCGACTGGTTTTGAAACAGAATGCTTATGGGTAAATAGCAGTTAACTGGCTTACATAGCAGTCGACTGGTTTGAGTCGGTTTTCGAAAAACGGCGTTTTGGTTGTCTCTAGGCAGTCGACTTCCCTTTAAGGCAGTCGACTGCCCCTAGCCTAATTGGTACTAGGAGACAAGTCCGAAAATGTCATTTTTCCTGCATGAAATCAGCTGGTGTTTCTTTCCAAACCACACACATATATCATAAAACATGCGGACATAGTCGCCTTACGTCCGTTACATAAATTTCTTACCTCGATTCCTTCGAAAACGCAAGATCACTTAATGCGTCAACCTTAGCTTTTCACTTCTTCAACCTAAAATCATCATATCAAGTTAGACCTTTAATTAATCACCATATACATCTTGTACTAACTTAATACAATTCCTTATCATGAACGAAATTGCAAGAATCATCTTCTTCTCTTACCTTCACTAGAGATCAAAATCTCAAATGTTGAGATCTCCTCCAATACTTGGAATCGATCCACCAAACTTTGGATATCTCTTGGTCTAACGACAAGGATCATTTTTCGTTTAATGAACTTAATGGATCGATGGAAGAGTGAGGTGGTTTATCACAGAGCTTGGAATGGAAAACTATGGAAGCTTGGAGATGGAACGAGAGGGAGAGCTGGGATAGTGGCTGACGTTGGTGATGGCTGATAGGGATGATGACTATGCTAATTTGCATTTAATGCATGCTTTATCCCATTAATTCATCTCAGCCATGCTTTACCTCTTTGACTCATGACCATTTAATTTCTCTTCCTCCCTTTCTCCTATGACTCATCTACTTAACTCTAATCAAAATTCTGATTTAATTTCTTGTCTCATACTCTTAATATTTTTCTGATATTAGTTTCCTTGATCATTTGACCTCTTTAACATTTAATTACCAAAATTCTGATATAATCTTTCTTTATACGCCATTCATTTCCATAACAATAAAATAAGCTCTTTGATTTATTTGGCTATCAATTTTCTTATTTCTTTCATACTCCATACATCATGCATACATCATTTATACCTCAATTACACATCAACTTCATATTTATTTAATCATATGGAATTAAAATACTTTACAAACATGGAGGAATACATGGAAATTGGGGATTTCACATCCTCCCCACCTTAGAAAATTTGGTCCTCCAAATTTGGATTAGCTTATCATGTGAATAATTTTGGATACCTTTCTTTCATTAAGCTCTCTAGTTCCCATGTAGCTTCTTCCATCAAGTGGTATTGCCAGAGAACTTTCACTAATGGGATCGTCTTAGACCTCAAAACTTTCTCTTTTCTATCCAAAATCCGGATCGGCTTCTCTATATAGCTCATATCTTCCCTTATCTCCAAGGGTTCATAATCAATGACATGCGACAGATCTGGATTATATTTCCAAAGCATCGATACATGAAACACATTATGTACTCCCGATAGCTCCGGAGGCAATGCCAATCTAGAGGCAACATCACCTACTCGATCTAAGACCTCAAATGGACCGATGTAACGAGGACTTAACTTACCTCGTCGGCCGAATCTCATAATCCCTTTGGATGGAGAAACTTTTAAGAACACAAAATCTCCAACTATAAACTCGAGTGGTCTTTGTCGAGCATCTGCATAGCTCTTTTGTCTACTCTGAGCTGTCTTAAGCCTCTGACAAATCATCTTAACGTCTTCTGAGGCTTGCTCGACTAAGTCTGGGGCCAACAACTTACGCTCGCCCACTTCTTCCCACCCAATCGAAGATCGACACCTTCTTCCATACAAAGCTTCATATGGTGCCATCCCGATACTTGCATAATAACTATTATTATAGGCAAACTCAGCCAATGGCAGATGGTCATCCCAAGAGCCTTTAAAGTCCATAGCACAAGCCCTCAACATATCTTCGAGCATCTGAATCGTGCGCTCGGACTGTCCATCAGTCGGCGGATGAAAAGCTGTGCTGAAATTTAACTTAGATCCCATGGCTTCCTGAAAATGTTCCCAGAAATGGGAAGTAAACCTGGAATCTCTATCAGAAGTGATGCTCATTGGAACACCGTATAGTCTTACAACATCTCTTACATACATATCTGCCAAAGCATTGAGTGTATCTGTTGACTTCATAGGCAGGAAGTGAGCTGACTTGGTCAATCTATCAACAATCACCCAAATACCATCATGATTCCTCTTGGTCCTGGGCAATCCCATAATGAAATCCATCGTAATGTGTTCCCACTTCCACGTAGGTATAGGCAGAGGATGTAGTAATCCTGCTGGCTTTTGATGCTTTACCTTAACCTATTGACATGTGAGACATTTTGCTACAAAATCAGCTATGTTTCTCTTCATGCCATTCCACCAATACACCTTGCGAAGATTATGATACATCTTCGTATTTCCTGGATGCAACGTGTACTTAGTGGCATGTGCTTCAGTCAAGATCAACTTCTTCAATTCATCATCATTAGGAACACATATACGACTTCTAAACCTCAAAATTCCATCACTACTAATATCAAATTCTGAGGTTATACCTGACTGCATCTGACTCATAGTCTCAATGCATCTATCATCTTCCTTTTGAGCACTTCGGATTCTGTCCATTAGCTCTGGCTCAATCCTCAAACTAGCCATCATTCCAATTTGCTCATGAGGCATAACATCAAGGGTAAGGCTTGTAAATTGCTCAATTAGCTCATATTCTTTTATCATCATATAAGACACCATACTTACATGCTTCCGGCTCAGAGCATCCGCCACCACATTAGCTTTCCCCGGGTGGTACAAGATCTCACAATCGTAGTCCTTTAGAAGCTCGAGCCATCTTCTTTGTCTCATGTTTAATTCTCTTTGAGAGAACAAATATTTCAGACTTTTATGATCCGTAAAAATCTGAAATCTCTCACCATATAAGTAATGCCTCCATATCTTCAGAGCAAATACTACTGCAGCTAGCTCCAAATCATGAGTCGGGTAGTTCTTTTCATGGTTCTTCAACTGTCTAGAACCATATGCTACTACCTTATCATGCTGCATTAACACACATCCCAAACCTTGCCCTGAGGCATCACTATATACCGCAAATCCACCTGAACCACTAGGGATGGTGAGGATCGGTGCAGTTGTTAGCCTGCGCTTCAACTCTTGGAAGCTACACTCACAGGCTTCATTCCACTCATACTTCACTTCCTTGCGCGTCAAGCGCGTCAATGGAGCAGCTAACTTCGAGAAACCCTCTACAAATCTTCTATAGTAGGCAGCTAAACCCAAGAAACTCCTAATCTCCGTTACATTCTTCGGTCTCTCCCATTGAACCACCGCTTCAATCTTTGCTGGATCTGAAACTCCATTTGTACTGATCACATGACCTAAAAAGGAGATATAATTGAGCCAAAACTCACATTTACTTAGCTTGGCATACAGTCCTCGATCTCTGAGGGTCTCCAAAATAATCCTCAAATGCCGCTCATGCTCTTCACGTGACCTCGAGTACACCAAAATGTCATCGATGAAGACAATGACAAACTGGTCTAGGTACTGCTTAAATACATCATTCATCAAATTCATGAATGCTGCGGGTGCATTGGTTAATCCAAACGGCATCACCAAGAATTCATAATGGCCATACCGTGTCCTGAATGCAATCTTAGGGATATCTTCGTCCCGAATCTTCAACTGATGATATCCCGACCTCAAGTCTATCTTGGAGAAGACTTGTGCACCTTTTAACTGATCAAAGAGGTCATCTATCTTGGGAAGGGTACTTGTTCTTGATCGTCACTTTGTTCAACCACCGGTAATCAATGCACAACCTCATACTACCGTCCTTCTTCCTGACAAAAAGCACAGGAGCACCCCAAGGGGATACGCTGGGTCGTATGAATCCCTTGTCTAGCAACTCCTGAAGCTGTTTCTTCAGTTCTTCCAATTCTACCAAAGCCATTCGATAAGGAGCTCTCGAAATGGGCTCAGTCCCCGGCACCAAATCGATCGTAAACTCCACTTCCCTATCCGGAGGAAGTCCTGGAAGATCATCCGAAAACACCTCGGGAAAATCTTGGACTACAGGAATATTGTTGAGTCCGGGACGTTTCTGATCTACGTCCTCCACATAAGCAATAAATCCTTTATACAACCATACATGCTTTTCATTACTTTCATATGAACTCAAATCAAGAACCAAACAGACTTCATATTAATTACTTGCAAAATTTACAATATAGCTAACGGGTGAAGAGAAAGTTATACTCTTAGCATAACAGTCTACTATAACATGATTATTAGCTAACCAATCCATACCCAAAATAACATCAAACCCATACATATTCAGTAGGATTAGGTCAGCCTTAGATTCTCTTTCTCCTACCCGTAGCTTACAATTTCTATACACTAACTCTGTCATTTGTGATTCCTTAAGAGGTTTGCTTATCTTTAATAAGTGTTCTAAAGTCTCAGGCTCAACAGGTATTTTCATAGCAAATTTAGGAGACACAAAAGAATGTGTAGTGCCTGGATCAAACAATGTTATGACATTCACATCAAACAAGTAAATCTTACCTTTAATCACTTTGGACGAGGCATCGGCAGACTCTTCATTGATGGCATACACTTGTCCTTGGGTCACAGCTTTCTTTCCCTTCTCGGCAGCAGTGGCCTTAGGTTGCGGTTTAGGGGTTTTATCAGATTCATCAGGCATCCTCGGATCTCTCTGAGGACAATCCTTAATCATGTGCCCTTTCTCCCCACATCTAAAGCAAGTGCCACTCGCCAAGCGACATGGCTGTGATCCATGAAACTTCCCGCATTGCTCACATCTTTGCACCATACTCTTCGGTGAGCTAGCGGTACTTCCAATTGGATATCGGGATCGCTCATCACTTATCTTGATCCCGGTAGCTTTAGGAGTTCCTGTATCATTGTCATCATAACTCCAAACTTAATGCATTTCCATAAAACTCTATAATTGAAATGAAGATTACTCTTTCTTAATTCATTTACTTACCTATAGAAACTCCTTCTGATCGTCTACTTCTCCGGAATGGATACCTATCACTCGGAGTTTTCTCATCTGACTTCCGCTTCATCAGTTCCTTGCCTTTACCCTTGGCTCGAAAATCAGCATGATGCAAATCATAGTCCTGCTCACACAACTGAGCCTTACGGACAGCTTCTCCATAGGTGGTGATATCCATCGGATACAGTTTAGATCTAATCGGGGACTTCAATCCCTCGATGAACCTGTAGATCTTATGCCCTTCATCTCTTCAGACCTCTGGATCGAATCTACTCAAGGTGGTGAACTTAGATTCATACTGATTCACCGTCATCGTACCTTGAGTCAAACTTAGGAACTCGATCTTCAGTCTATTCTGATCTGTGCGTGGGATGTATTGTTCATTAAAAGCTTCCACAAATCTATCCCACGTGACTTCATCATATCGGGCCTCTAACACGGTCCGAGTGGCTTGCCACCAATATTCAGCATCATCAATCAACAGATAGGCAGCCAAGCCTACTTTCTCCCTTTCAGAGCAGGGCATGTATTCAAAAGACTTTAGGACCGCTTTCATCCAATTTTCTGCGTTCAGTAGATCTCTTTCCCCCTTAAACTTGGGTGGATCCAACTTCTTGAATTCTTTTATCAATGACACACTACAATAGGCTCTAGAATCCTGCCTTTCCGTAGTTGGGGCTGGTGGGGTTACTTCGGTAGAAGGAATAGCAGGTACAGCTGCTTGGGTACTTGTGGCCACATTTGGGAAGTTCGACATAAACTGGGTGAACATCGTGGCCATGTTCTCCATGTGCTTTTCCATTCTAGCTGGCCTTGTATTCAGGCTATGTGGTGGAGATGGATGAGGAGACGGAACTGGGGGCTGTTCTTCACGACCCCGTCCTCTTCCTCTTCTTGTACCTCTTCTTTGTGAGCTCATGCTGTAAATATAGTCATCATTGAGCTCTTTAGTATAACCCTAAACAGTTATACTATGCATTTGTAGTAGGACAAGTACAGTACAATTGGGGATGTATTCTATTTCTAGCTTCTTGACACTGACAAACTACCGATCAAATCGCTCTGATACCACTCTGTGACGTCCCCGCCACTTCATCTTTTCACTTAACTTTTTCTTATTATCTTATCCGACATTATTTGATTTAGTTTATCCAGTGTCATTCTTTCCTTATTCTTAAGCTAATTATCTAATATCTCATAAAATTTTAGTCACTTTCCATAAGCATAAAAATGATAAATATAAATACCATTCCATTCCCACAGGATCTCATACATCATCTTATCTTACATCCCCAGACATCCTATATACATATTGGCTACTTGTACTGTACTGTAACTGAATTACAATTTACTATATCTATGAACATATAAGTATACCTTCTATGCTAACTAGGAAGCGTATCGAGAAGGTACACTGCAATCTTTCCAAAACAAGCTCCTCTATTCGGAGTGAGGCTCACTTCAGATAATCAATAGGAAAAATGGTCGTAAAAAGGTGAGTTTACGCTTAGTAAGAAAATTTTGTAAAAGAGCGTGCTATGCCTATATATGCATGTTTCCTACTTGGCTCTATAATGTCATGTAAAGCATTATAAAGCATACATCATAAACATCTTTCATGCATTGTTTGCAATCATGCATATTTATTTCGAATGACATGGCAAACATCTTTTCTTTAAAACATCAAACTTAAACTTCTTTCTTTGAAACATCATATTTCATATCATTCTTTAAAACATACATCATACTTCTTTACTTTAAAACATACAGCGTATATCCTTTGAAATAGGATGGAGACTATGTACAATTATTTAAGCGATTGTATCGTCATATAAATCCTTTATACCCATTTATATGACTCTAATCATGCATTAGTACATTGGTATACCATGTAGAGGTCAGAGATTCTCTCCTGCCTTAATAATACCACAGTGAGCACTAGTCAGGTGTCACTTATGGTCTTGAGGACCGGACTAGGGTTCCTCGCTTAACTTACATATTACTGAGGACTTGATCAGAGTCTCTCAGCCATCAGAAATGCATAATTATCACGCAGTCCATAGTCTTAAAACATTTATAATATACTTTTTCAGAAAACACTTTTGTGTTTAAATCAAATAAGCTTTGAAAGCTCTTTCCATACATGGCAGTCGACTGGCCTCATAGGGCAGTCGACTGCTACTTCATAACTTCTTTTATCGAAATTAATTTCATTTAAATTTTCGATATTTTCATCTTTGAAAATACATGGGGGCAGTCGACTGGTCAATATAGCAGTCGACTGGTTTTCAAACAGAATGCTTCTTAAGAAATAGCAGTCGACTGGTCATATAGCAGTCGACTGGCTTACATAGAAGTCGACTGGTTTGAGTCGGTTTTCGAAAAACGGCGATTTGGTTGTCTCTAGGCAGTCGACTTCCCTTTAAGGCAGTCGGCTGCCCCTAGCCTAATTGGTACTAAGAGACAAGTTCGAAAATGTCATTTTTCCTGCATGAAATCAGCTGGTGTTTCTTTCCAAACCACACACATATATCGTAAAACATGCGGATATAGCCGCCTTACGTCCGTTACATAAATTTCTTACCTCGATTCCTTCGAAAACGCAAGATCACTTAATGCGTCAACCTTAGCTTTTCACTTCTTCAACTTAAAATCATCATATCAAGTTAGACCTTTAATTAATCACCATATACATCTTGTACTAACTTAATACAATTCCTTATCATGAACGAAATTGCAAGAATCATCTTCTTCTCTTACCTTCACTAGAGATCAAAATCTCAAATGTTGAGATCTCCTCCAATACTTGGAATCGATCCACCAAACTTTGGATATCTCTTGGTCTAACGACAAGGATCGTTTTTCGTTTAATGAACTTAATGGATCGATGGAAGAGTGAGGTGGTTTATCACAGAGCTTGGAATGGAAAATTGTGGAAGCTTGGAGATGGAACGAGAGGGAGAGCTGGGATAGTGGCTGACGTTGGTGATGGCTGCTAGGGATGATGACTATGCTAATTTGCATTTAATGCATGCTTTATCCCATTAATTCATCTCAGCCATGCTTTACCTCTTTGACTCATGACCATTTAATTTCTCTTCCTCCCTTTCTCCTATGACTCATCTACTTAACTCCAATCAAAATTCTGATTTAATTTCTTGTCTCATACTCTTAATATTTTTCTGATATTAGTTTCCTTGACCATTTGACCTCTTTAACATTTAATTACCAAAATTCTGATATAATTTTTCTTTATACGCCATTCATTTCCATAACAATAAAATAAGCTCTTTGATTTATTTGGCTATCAATTTTCTTATTTCTTTCATACTCCATACATCATGCATACATCATTTATACCTCAATAACACATCAACTTCATATTTATTTAATCATATGGAATTAAAATACTTTACAAACATGGAGGAATACATGGAAATTGGGGACTTCACAAAGAAAAAGTATGAGTATCAAGTGAAAGTCGCGACCTTCGGGTCGTGACAACAGCATTCTTTTCGCACCACTTTTCAATGAGCAAGCTTAGATGTCCGCTTTGTTTTTGAGTTGTAGAGATCATTTCAAACATAGTTTTTTAGATTAGATTTCATATTCATGTTCTACGGACTCAGAACTATAACATATATCCGACTACAGCGTATTTGTGTGATTCAGTCTACATGTTGAAATCACGTAAGACTTCTTCATGTGAGGATTTGACTATAATTATCTGTTGGTCCAAAGTCAAACTAGGTTAACTGTTATTCGCAATTGTTTCTCCGGCCTATGGACGTAATCGTAATTTTAAAAATTTTTACATACTTCCCAAAGCATGCACAAATGAAGGAAATTTGAGATGCAAATTCTTGTCATCTCAATGTTTCACTCCAAGTATCGTTATTCAGGTGTTTTACTTCGATCTAGACAGTAAAAGTCCTTGTAGGGCCCACTTGGTTCTTCCATAGTTATTACTGATCAGGCCCATTATTTAGAAATCTTAGCGATCAACTCTCGCTCTTCAATTTCTACACTCTTTAACTTATACTGGATGTGGGAAAAATGGAATTCTCACAAAAGAATTAAAAGAATTGATTTGAGTAATCAATGTAAAAAAATAGGAATACCACGTAAGATATTTATGGAGTTTTCCTAAAAATAAAATCTTAGGGTTCGTTTAAATTGGCAATGAGATTGACTTTAATGAAATTGAAAGCAACAATCGTAGTGAGATTAGTTACTATAATGGTGAGATTGGGTACTGTACCTGTAAAATTGAAAACAGTTGTAGAATGTGTCTGGATGCAAATGCGGCGATACCAGTGAGATGAAGTGTAATGAAAAGTGAAAATAACCATTAAGAACATTAAATTATAATTTTTATAAAATAAAATTTATAGTATAAAATTTTTTATATATATAATTAATAAATAATTTAAAATTACTAAATTTTTTATATAAAACAATATTTTTGCTAATAAAATGAAAATGATTAAAAATGTTTTTATATCAAATAATACCATAAACATAAAATAATTTATTTATATATAAATTTATTTATAATTTATATTGTTAAAAATACCAATATAATTAAAATAATAAAATAAAAAATCTTTAAAATGACAAAATAACAAAATACCTCAATGAAAAAAAACTCAAAATAAAGATAAAAAATAGAAAAATTCTAAATTCAATCATTTTTCTTCATAAAATTATTTTACTTCTACAAATATATTTTTTCTTCTTTAATGTGAATGTAAAGAGAAAAAATAATTGTATTTGACAACTCTAAGGATGTGCTTGATAGGGTGGAAAAGTGAAAGGATGAAAAGAGGTATCTGAAAAAGTGAGAAGAAAATGATTTTTGTTAGTGCTTGGTAGGAAGGAAAAGTGCGAGAAAAAAAAGGAAAGATTGTCATTTTCTTTCCTTATTAACAAAACCAAATCACTTCAAATTAAAAAGATTAGTGGATAGAAAATGAGAGAGGTTTGAGTTAATTATGTATAATTACAAAACTATCTTTTATTCTTATAATTTTATTTTATTATCATAGCTCATTAATGGTGTAAAGGTAAATTAATATAATTTCATTTTCTTTCTTTCCATTTTTCAACTCTACCAAGCAATATAAGAAAAGAAAATTATATTTTCTTTCACATTTTCCATTTGCTTTGCTTGATAAGGTAGGAAGAAAAATAGAAAGAAAAAAATTGGAAGAAGGAAAAAATAAAAAGATGGAAAATATTATTTTTTTCCTTAGATGTGTTGAGTAGGAAGAATGAAAAATGTGAAAGTGTTATGTGTGAAGACCAAGAATTTTCGAAATAAATATAAGGTATCCGAAAAAAATTTAACTTGGATGAATGGAAATCCAAAATAAATAAGAAGAAGGAGAAAATAATTGGATATAAAGAAATCCAAATTTAATCAGAAATAAAGATATGTAATTCTATATATATTTATATAAGGTTATTATATAAATATATTTTTAAATAAATATATACATTCATATATGGAATATATGTATATATATCATATGTTGAAATACCATTTTTATATCATTGAATATATATGTTAATTTTTGTACATTTATGTATATATATATATATATATATATATAGAAATTTTAATTAAAGTATACATATATATAAATCGTTTATATATGATATATATATACTTGTATATATATATATATTATATATATATACATATGAAATATATGTATAGTGTTTTAAATTAAAGTATATATATATATATGGTTTATACAAATTATATATATATATATCAAATATAGTAAATATATATATAATTATATGAATATAATTATATAAAAAATAATAGATTTAAAAAAAAAAGAGAAGCGGGAATGGGAGAACCCGATTCCCACATTTCCTCTTTTGTTTGTCAAACAGAAGAGGAAAACTAAAAAGGGAAAGCGCCGGACGACGCCGGCCAAAGGAGAAAAGGGGAAGAGGAGCGACACCGCCGGCGAGAGAAGAAGCAACGGTGACGGCGCGAGGCGGAAAGGAAGGAAAAATTGGGCGGCCCGAAGCGAAAACAGAGGAGAGAAACCGAGAGGAAAAGAGGGAAAAAGAGAAAAGGAAAAGTGGCGGTGTCGCCGATCTGGCCACCGCCACACCACCCATGTCGACGGCGGAAGCTCAAGGAAGAGGTGAGGAGGGCTCGACGGTGAAGGAAACGGCAGAGGAAGGAGAAACGTGGAGGAGAAAAGAGCCAAACCACCACCTCCAGATCCACCATCGCCGGCGCCGCCGTTAGGGAAATGGAGGCCAGATCCGGCTTCGGGGCAACTGCGGGATGCTGTAGGGTGGCCGAACTGCCCAAAATGGTGGCCGCCGGTGGGTGAACCGGCCAAGCGAAGACTGAACCGACGGAACCGGTCCAACCCGATCCGACCCGCCTGACCTGGTCAACCCGATCCGACCCGGCCCGACCCGGTCGACCCGACCCGATCCGGCCAGAAAAAAAAAAGAAAAGAAAAAGAAAGAAAGGAAAAAGAAGAAATGAAAAGAAAAAGAGAAAGAAGGAGAAAGAAAAAGAAAAAAAAAAGAAGAAAAGAAAAGATAAAGAAAAAGGAAAAGAAAAAGAAAAAGGAAGAAGAAGAAGAAGAAATGGGTAAGGAAAATTAAAAGTTTTGCTATATTTCTATGGAATTTATTAGAAGTTGTTGGATTATTTTCTAAATGAAAATGTGTCAATTATTGAAATTGTAGCAAAACAGAAATGAGACGAAAGGTGGAGTTCGGCAAGGCTCGAAAATCGGAAAGTGCGCTAAGCTTTAGTGAACAAGTAAGATACTCTTATAAAGCCTTGGTAGCATTATATTGTATGTGGGATTTATGATGTTATATGATGCATTGATGGAATACTTTTTAATGGTATCATGATTTTTTTCACATGATGCATCGATTTAAATTGATTTGCTAAAATGCTAAGAGGACCTACAACTAATTGTCGGGGTCTTAGTAAGAGGTAAAAATTGGTGAGAATCAACAGCTGTAATTATAAACTGTTTTCTGTGCAGGAGGTTTAGTACAAAAATTAAGCTGTTATGTTGCCGAAATTTTTAGGAAAATATCGGAGGAAAAAGATTAAGTTTCTCACCTAAATGGAATCTTGGAGATAATTATTGAAAATAAATATTGAAAGGATTTTATGATATTATCGAAAGAGTTTGATATTGAAGTCGATGAGAAGATAGATCGTTGAAAACGATAATGTGATGAATTATATGGTTTAAACCTTATAGAATCGATAAATCAAGTAATTTTAATATCACAAATGGTATCAAGTTGAGATTGAGGTGGAATTACTTATTAGACAGATCACGGATAAAAGTGACGATGATTATATGATACAACTTAAAAGAGAAAAATCGAAGTGTGATCTAGATGGTCGAATGATAGAATTGCGGAATTATCAATCGAGTGACGATTATAGAATTGATAGATTCAAATAAATGGACCGTCTTAGTGGTATGATTGTGATATCGATGTTAAATAGATGTGAACTGAGATTGTTGCAATAATATGGATAGTCGCAAGGCGACTTAAATGATTGAAACACTGTTGATAGTGGAAATTGGCAAATTCTTTTAAGTGGTAAATTGTCAATCAAAAATTGAATTGAGGATTGTGATATGATTTTATGATAGTGGATGAAATTGAATCGCAATTCGAAAATTCTGAATATGTACCAATAGGTCAAACCATAAACGGATTTGATAAGCGATTATTGATCTTGTGGTTATATGATCCTCAATGTAGACTCTAAAATAGATATCGAATGAAGATATTAGTAATTCATAATTTCAATATCCTGATAGCTATATGGAAACATGATATTTAGATGCTCATAGATACTAAGAGGATTCACACTGATGATGTGGTTCTAGTATCGATAATAAAATGTACAAATGATTATTATAGTTGATAATTATCGAAAAAGGATATTGAATACCGAATGGTTTGAATACCAAGTGATCTAGTTATTAAATAATTAGAGTATTGAACAATCTGAATACCGAATGAAATGAATCTTGAATGATTTGAATAGTGATTTACTGATTTGACAGAAAGAAAGTCTTGAAATCGAATAATTGATGGTGATAAGTTAAATGAATCGCTTCAGCGTATTTGATGAAAATATTACCGAAGCTGCATACTGAAATGTTTTATAGCATCGCATTTAAGCATGCCTTCTTATAACTTGAAGCATTATAATAATGTTTATATGAATACTGAAAAGTATTGATTTGTTTTGAAATGAAAGTATATAGTAGATATATATATTTTGATATATGAAATCTCATACAGAATTTTACCATATGCTTTACATGATATAGAAAAGAAAGATAAAGATTTAAATGTTTTATGAGACTGTAGGTACCCTAAAAGAATGAATTCAATAAAGCATAGTGGAAACCGCCTAATTGGAGCTTTGCTCATTAGGCAGAGATGCTTGTCCGACAATAGTCGTGGACAGGTCTCAGTCACGCCTGATCAGTGGGGCTGAGAGAGATGAGGTCTATGGCCATAGATAGCGCCCTAGTTGGTTTCCAGGGGACGATGACACAATTTTCACTGCTAGCTACAGTGATTTAAGTCTTTATTGATAGAGAGATGATAGGGATCTAGCCTAGTCTCTAACCAATATGATATGAAGTCTAGAGTATGATTTTATTGATATGAACTCTAGACTTGACATGATTTATACTGTACATGAAACAGATTTGAAATGAAATATGTTTTGAAACAGTACATGTTTTAAACATGTTTTAAAAGTCCATGAGATATAAGTTTGACACTTATATGATTTATATGTGATTTTGTGTCGAACATGGCATAATATGCGGTCTAGAGTATAGTTTGATTTGATATGAACTCTAGACCTGATATGATTTACAGTAAATGTTTTAAAAGTATATGATAAATGATTTCGACACTTACATGATTTATATACGATTTTGTGTCGAATTTGAAACGACATGCGGTTTAGAGTATAGATTGATTTGATATGAACTTTAAACCTGATATGATTTATAGTATATGAAAAATGTTTTAAAACCGCACATGTTTTAGACATGCTCTGAAAACGAATACATGAATTGAAATTGAATATGTTTCGATTATGCCTTAAAGGCAAACTTAAAATGAATTGAAAATTCATATGTTGAGCATGTCCTAAAGTATATATGATATGATTTGAAATGATAGCGGTTTATACAGAAAAATTACATGAATTTCATATTAAACCCTGATATGATAATATGCTTTCGAAATAAATATAAGGTATCCGAAAAAAATTTAACTTGGATGAATGGAAATCCAAAATAAATAAGAAAAAGGAGAAAATAATTGGATATAAAGAAATCCAAATTTAATCAAAAATAAAGATATGTAATTCTATATATATTTATATAAGGTTATTATATAAATATATTTTTAAATAAATATATACATTCATATATGGAATATATGTATATATATCATATGTTGAAATACCATTTTTATATCATTGAATATATATGTTAATTTTTGTACATTTATGTATATATATATATATGAAATATATATATAGAAATTTTAATTAAAGTATACATATATATATATATATATAAATGGTTTATATATGAAATATATATATACTTGTATATATATATATAAATATACATATGAAATATATGTATAGTGTTTTAAATTAAAGTATATATATATGGTTTATACAAATTTTATATATATATATATCAAATATAGTAAAAATATATATATATATAATTATATGAATATAATTTTACTGTCAAGGCCCAGCCCGTATCACCAGGCCGTCGGTTGGCATCCCCTTGGCCCTTCGGCCCCAGGTTTACCTCGACTCAACCGTATTGTCCACTATGGATTCTAGAGGTGGCCCCCGTCAGTTCAGCTGACGTGGCACTTAGGTCCTCACGGGTTTCTTTCGCGTCCGCTGGACCTTGGTCCAATGGTTAGTCGTTACTCGACTCTTGAGGAAGTCAAGGGTTCGAGTAGCGGCGGACGCGAAAGAAACCCGTGAGGACCTAAGTGCCACGTCAGCTGAACTTACGAGGGCCACCTCTAGAATCCAGAGCGGACAATACGGTTGAGTCGAGGTAAACCTGGGGCCGAAGGGCCAAGGGGATGCCAGCCGACGGCCTGGGCCTTGACATTATGAATAGTTGTAAATATGAATGGACATCCATATTTACAACTATTCATAACACTCCCCCTTGGATATCCATTACTGAAGAATATGACTCATTAAAACCTTACTAGGAAAAATCCTATGGGACAAAAACCTAGTGAAGGAAAAAGACTACATTATTCTTCAAAATACACATGAGTTGTTGCCTCATTAAAAACCTTACCAGGAAAACCCAGTGGGACAAAACCATGGTTAAGGAAAAAAGAGTACAGCGTGTATTTACTCCCCTCATGATTTTATCACTTGAGAGATTTCTGAGTCGACGCAATCCAACATTGTGGACTAACTTCTCAAATGTAGTGGTAGGAAGCGTCTTTGTCAATAAATCTACCAAATTTTCACTTGAACGGATTTGTTGAACATTTATATCACCATTCTTCTGAAGGTCATGAGTGAAAAAGAACTTCAGTGAAATGTGTTTTGTTCTATCACCTTTGATATATCCTTCCTTCAGTTGGGCGATGCATGCTGCATTATCCTCATATAAGACCGTTGGTGCATCTTCTCTTAAAGATAAACCACAAGCTCCTCGTATGTGCTGAATTACAGACCTTAACCATACACATTCACGACTAGCCTCATGTATTGCCAAAATTTCAACATGATTAGAAGATGTGGCTACTATAGTTTGTTTCATGGAACGCAATGAAATGGCGGTGCCACCACATGTGAATACATATCCAGTTTGTGATCAAGCATTATGAGGATCAGATAGGTACCTTGCATCCGCAAAACCAATCAAATTTGTTTTGGGTAGGTTAGGAAAATACAAACCCATATCGTTTATACCTTGTAGGTAACAAAGTAATGTTTAATCCCATTCCAATGCCTTCAAGTTGGACAATAGCTATATCTCGCTAATAAGTTAACAGAGAATGATATATCAGGTCGTGTATGACTAGCGAAATACATTAGTGCTCCAATTGCACTCAAGTATGGTACTTCAAGACCAAGAATCCCCTCATCATTTTCCCGAGGTGGAAACAGGTCTTTATTTACATCAAGTGACCTCACAACCATTGGGGTGCTCAATAGATGTGCTTTGTCCATATAAAATCATTTTAGCACCTTTTCTATATAAGTTGTTTGATGCACAAGAATCCCGTTCTTTAAATGTTCTATCTGTAACCCAAGACAAAATTTTGTCTTTCCAAGATCTTTCATCCCAAATTCTCTCTTCAAGTACTCTATTGCCTTTGAAATCTTTTCAAGAGTTCCAATGATATTCAGATCATCAACATATACCGCAATAATAACAAACTCAAATCTAGATCTCTTTATAAAAATGCATGGGCAAACGGGATCATTCTTGTATCCCTCCTTTAACAAATATTCACTAAGGTGGTTATACCACATGCGACCAGATTGTTTTAATCCATATACAGATCTGTTTAATTTGATTACGTAATGTTCTCAAGAACTAGAATAACATGCTTCTACAGTTTAAATCCTTCTGGGAGTTTCATATAAATGTCATTATCAAGTGGGCCATACAAATAGGTTGTAACGACATCCATTTGACGCAAGTTGAGTCCCTCTTTTATTGTCAAACTGATTAGAAATCGAAAAGTAGTCACATCCACCACAAGAGAGTATGTCTCTTCATAATCAATACCAGGTCTTTGCGAAAAACCTTGTGCAACTAGACGTGCTTTATGTCTTCACAATTTCACCTTTTTCATTTCGTTTTTGCACAAAGACCCATTTATACCCCACTGGTTTTACACCATTAGGTGTACGGACTACTGGTCCAAAAACATTTCTCTTTTCAAAAGATTTCAATTCTGCCTCAATTTCATCTTTCCATTTTGGCCAATCATGCCTATGCTTACATTCCTCAATAGACCTTGGTTCAAGATCCTCGTCATCATCTATAACATCTAGCGCTACATTGTATACAAAAACATCATTGACGTCGATTTTATTTCGGTTCCATATTTTTCTTGACATGACATAATTTATCGAGATCTCTTCATTTTCAGCAATTTCAGGTACTTGACTTTCTTTTGGAACTGTAATGTTAGTCATGTCTAGGGGCTCTTCTGTAGACTCTTTTGGAGTTACAATTTCCTCGACCTGGCCATCTTGAATCTTTGCTCCTTTTCTTTTTCCAAGATTCTTATCTTTGGTACCGACTGGTCTACCACACTTTAGGCGTGCTTTAGATTCATTAGCAACAAAAGGTTGTCCTTCTGGGACATCAATTTTAATTGGAGCATTAACAGCTGGTATATGTGACTTTGTCACTCTCTTTGGGTCAGTAAATGCGTCTGGCTTATCTCTTTTTCCAGTTGCCTATTTTCTCCCCCTAAGGTTGGGAAGACTGATTCATCAAAATGACAATCAACAAATCTAGCTGTAAATAAATCCCCTGTTGATGGTTTTAAATATTTAATTATAGATGGGGATTCATATCCAACATATATTCCGAACCTCCTTTGAGGACCCATCTTAGTACGTTGTGGTGGAGGAATTGGAAAATATACAGCACATCCGAAAATTCTTAGATGGGAAATATTTGGTTCTTGACCAAAAACCAATTGTAAAGGGTAGGACTTATGATAACTTGTTGGCCTAATGCGAATTAGTGCTGCCACATGTAAAATAGCATGACCCTAAGCAGAAATTGGGAGTTTTGATTCCATTAGTAATGGTCTTGCAATCAATTGAAGATGCTTAATAAATGATTCTGCAAGTCCATTTTGTGTATAAACATGTGCTACAGGATGTTCAACACTTATCCCAATAGACATATAATAATCATTGAAAGTTTGGGAAGTAAATTCACCAGCATTGTCAAGACGAATTGTCCTGATGGGATAATCTGGAAAATGTGCTCCTAATCTAATTAATTGAGCAAGTAACCTCGCAAACGCCAGGTTGCGAGTTGATAATAAAGATACATGTGACCACCTAGTTGATGCATCAATTAAAACCATAAAATATCTAAAAGGTCCACATGGTGGATGTATTGGTCCACATATATCACCTTGTATTCGTTCCAGAAAAGTAAGGGATTCAATCCCTATCTTAGCTGGTGATGGTCGAACAATTAACTTGTCTTGAGAACAAGCAGCACATGGGAAATCTTTCGATTGAAGAATCTGCTGGCTCTTCAATGGATGTCCGCATGAATTCTCAACTAGTCTTCACATCATTATCGATCCGGGATGGCCTAACTGGTCATGCCAAACAACAAAGTTATTATGATCTGTAAGCTTTTGGTTAATGACCACATTTATTTCAATTGTTTTAATTCTTGTGTAGTACAATCCGGAGGAAAAGGCAGGTAATTTTTTTAATACAATTTTATTACCCAAGATTATACTCGTAACGTGAAAGTACTTAATGTCTCCTTCACTTGTTGTCTCAATATGATATCCATTTCAGCGGATATCCTTAAAACTCAATAAATTTCTTTGAGACTTGGGAGAGTATAATGCTTCATGAATTCCAAATTTGTTCCTCCAGGCAAGAATATGTTAGCTCTTCCAGAGCCTTCTATCAATTTTGTACTACCCGATATAGTACTAACATTGGCTTCTTACATTATCAAATAAGAAAAATATTTCTTATTCTTTAATATAGTATGTGTAGTGGCACTGTCTGCGAGACATATATCTCCACTACTCATCGCAAATTGAACCAGGAGATTATCTATGTTCTTCATTGAAAATAAGAAATATATAGAGTATTCAAGAAAGAATATCAAAATTGGAAGAGAGTGAAAGTGTGCTCGTACTTGTTTTCTGTGTCTCTACACCTTTATATAAGTGTTTAAGTGGGCAGTTACGCTCATTAAATAGGCATTTACATAATTAAATATATAATTAAGTGAGTAGCAGTTACGACGATTATGTAATTATTCGCAGTTACACTCATAAATAACCAAAACATAATGAAGCATCTAAACATGACAAATACTTAATAATTAGAATCCTATTAACAAGAAGCATGTGTAAAATAAAGTCCGATATCATCTAAGTAATATATAAGAACTTTATTTTTGGACACTATCATTGCCAATCAAATAGTCAATTTTTCTTTCAAGGTGTGAGAAAAAATCAGTAACATCTAGATGAGTGGCATCAGCATAACCATAATCAAAATCATCATTTCCATAAACAAAATTTGTCTCATCTTTTCTATCATTATGTTTCCACTTCTGGTGGTATATGTGTTTTTGAAATGACCACCTCAATGATTACTATGTTCACGTCCACGTCTACGACCACGGCCATGACTACTAGCATGACCTTTGTTTTTTCCATTATATGTTGCTGCATTCACTACAAAGAATGGAGCAGATCCAGTTGGACAAGCCTCATGATTTTCATCAATAGCTCATTATTTTGCTTAGCCACAAGGAGGCATGAAATCAGTTCAGAGTACTTCTTAAAACCTTTTTTCACGATATTGCTGCTGCCGGAGCATATTAGATGCATGAAAGGTGGAGAATGTTTTGTCTAACATATCCTCATCAGTGATCTTTTCTCCACATGACTTTAATTGAGAACTGATTTTAAACATAGCTGAGTTATATTCACTTATAGATTTAAAAGCTTGTAATCTCATATTTGAGTAAGCAAATAAAACATGCACAAACATAGATAATTACGGAGGAGCTAGATAAAAATAGTTTCATTATCGTAAAAGAAGAGATAGATAATTGTGGTTGATTGACAACCTTACTTGAACAGGATCTGTTCTATAAGCTCGTACCTTTGTGTCCTTTAGCACAAAAGAGACAAGATCTCAAGTCTGGTTGATGAAGATCCTCGGTTGAGGTCTATTCTCCAAATCTCTCACGGGTTTTTAGAGTCTTGTGCTGATAACGTATTATAAAATTATAGAAAGAACACAAAGAGAGAAAGCAAGAAGAGAGATTTTGTCACATCCCGTGACCACATTTTTCACGTATTTCTATACAACTTACCCGGTTGAGCTGTCTGTGATACTTCACTTTTTCATTTACTATTAAACAATTTCATATAAAATTATAATATAAATTACATCCCCTATCTTAGTTCTCAAGAAAGTAGTACTGAAAGTAAGTCTAAATACAGAAAATAAATGATCATACCTCATATTATAAATCAAGCTGTCACAGTGTCCCCAAATGCACAGCCGAAATGCTCGTATGTCAGGTCTCTCAGTCCTTGAAAATCTGAAATGTTAATATTGGGGAGTGAGCAAACCACGGCTCAGTAAGAGAGTTATATGCAACACTTGATATTCAGCTACCTATATGCTGAAAATAATTTTTCAATTTCTTTAAATCTTCCTAGAGGCTCTAGGCTCACATGTAGGAAGGATACTACAGCCGGCTAGGGATCCGGATGGAGTAAGGCAGGTATTTTGAAATACCTGTCTTGTCCCGGAACCTAGAAGCAACTGTAGAGGGTACTATATAAATTGTTCTCAAAACAATTTAATATTCGTTTTCCATACAGTAAACCATTTGTTTCTCTTCACTTCAGTATGTTTTAAAGTACGTGATAGTTCAGTAGTAAAACAATGGTTCAGGATAAACCATTTTGTAATTATTTCTATCTTCGAAATAATTTTCAATGTTATTCTTTTTGAATAAACATTAATTTCTCTTTAGTTCAATAACCGTATCTTACAGTTCAGTAAAACAGTAATATTCAATACAGTACCACTCGGTAAAACAGTATCTTGCAAATCAGTAAAACAGTATCTTGATACGGTTCAGTCAGTAAACAGTAAACAGTAGCTACCAATTCAGTAAACAGTATATGATAGCTTTCAGTTCAGTATCATGGAGACCAGGCAACACCCTAAATGTATCATGCTATAATATCATCCCAAATAGGGGAAACACATGAGATCTATGGCCATAGTCTATGGGGTCCTCAGTGTGCACTGATCAGGTGTCCATTGGGACGCTGATAATAGGATCAGTATCTATCAGCACTAACACGTGACACGTGAGCATGATATGGGGCCTAACAGTCTCAAAACAGTAAACACGTGATATAAATCCCATTTATGAAATCAATTTCACTGAATATAAGTTCAATCAATCCACAAATATTCATAAGGAAAATATTTTCATCTTATGAATCACAATTTATAAAATATTCATACTGGGGTCATCATTCCCGAAAATATTCTAAACATTATAGAACAGTATAAATCACATTTTTCCATATAGTGAAAACAGTTTATAAAATAATCACTGTAAAATATAAAAGGTCATAACTGTCCTTTTTCAGCGTAAAACATATATGCACGCTTTTCCGTGCTTTCTATTGAAAACATGTTTTTCAAAGTTATCGGGATTCAAATCAATTATATTTATGATTTATAGAAAAATTAAAATATTTATTTTCCAAATCTACACTCCCGTCCCGTGTTTTCTCTGTAAACACATGCAAAGACCTTTTAGTCTCAAAACACTGTTTTCCACCTTTAATTACCTTTATAGAATTTTCTATAAACACTTATTTTCACAATTGAACCCATAAAGGTTATTTATAAAATCAAGTGAATATTTGAAGAAATATTAGTAAAATATTCACTTTGGTCCTTTTCATTTTTTACTTCGTTTCACGTGAAATATCACCTATCGGGATAAATTTAGGTGATTTCCTTTTTCACCATTTTCAAAAACATGAATATTTTAAAATTAATTATCAATATATTCATGTTTTATGAAAACTAATCAATTTCTCGATTTTTGTGTTGGAAATTGTTTCTTGTAATGTAAAATCATTTATTATGATTTTCAGTAATTTTCTAAGATTTTTCGGCAGTATAACGGCTGCCAATTGGCTAGCCTCCTGCACGGAAAATACAGTTTATATTTTCAACCAGTAAATCACCACAACTTTCCAACCAATCATTGTCAACAGCATTTATAAAATTAAATGCATATTTAAAACATGCATACTGAATATCCTTACAGGCTACACATGCCTCCCTTACCTGTCTCGGGTCGACGACTGCCTCTCGAAGGTCGCGCCCGTGTTCACCTCACCCGATTCCATCGGCTCGGTAATCGAGAGAATTTTCTGGAATTTAAAATTCTAAAATTTAGAATTTTTCCACAATTATTTAAATAAATAATTTATTTAGATAATTTAACACTTTCCAGGATTTCTTACCGATTCTCGTAATTCTCGGGATTTCCCATAATTTCTGAATTCTTGGGAATTTTCCAAATTCCTGGAATTCCTTTTCTTTTCCTCTTTCTTCTTTTTCTCTTTTCTTTCTTTTTCTCTTTTCTTTTTCTTTTTTTTTCTTTTTTCTTTTTCCTTTTTCTTTTCTTTTTTTTTCTTCCTTTCTTTTCCTGGCCGGTTCAGGCCATTCAGACCGGTCGGATCCCCTCCATGGCCGGTTCTCCTCCGGTGGTTCGAACTTCCCTCAGCTGGTCGACGCCACGGCGAGTTTGGATCTGGCCTCCATTCATCCCGAATCGACGGCACGGCGTCGGATCGAGTCGATTTTGGTCTCTTCCACCTCTTCGCCGGCCCTCCTCCGCCGTTCTCCGCCTGTTCGGTGGCCTCCCACGTCTTCCTCTTCCTCCGGCGAAGCTTCGGTGGCAGTGGCGGCAGCCAATTCCACCTGCACCGCCAGATCCTCTTTCTCTTTTCCTCTCGGTTTTCGCCGGAACTTCCTTCCTCCGTTTCTGTTTTCCTTCCGTTTTCTGTCTCCGGTCTTCGTTCCTCACGTCGCCGGCATCATCCTTCTCTCTCCCTCCTCCTTTCTCCCTTGCCGGCAGTGGCCTGCGAGTATCGGGTTCCTCCCGCCCGATTCCTTCTCTTCTTTCTTTCCATTTTTATCTCCTTTCTATTTTTATCTATAATATAATATATATTATATTTATATAATATACATATATATGTAAACATAATATATCAATATATATAGATATATTTTATACATTTATACTATATATTTAAATATGATTATATTAATTTATATATAGTATAATACTAGATATATAATATATATATATATATATATATATATAAAGATACATATATTATGTATTACAAAATATATATCTAGTATATATATGTATATTTATATACTTTAAAATTAAATAACCTTTATATATATTTTCAAACTTTAATGTAATTCAATATTTACATTTTCCATATACGTATGTATATATATTTATATATACATAAAATATTATACTTGTATACGTATGTACTATTTAAATTGATAAAATAGTATATATACATAAATATACCAATGTATATTAATATATACTATATAGTGTTTCAGTACATATGTGTTTGTATAAAAATACATTTATATAATATATAATTATATAAATATATTTCTCTTTTATTTCTTATTTTCTTATTTAATTTGGATTTCCATTATCCAAATTAAATTTCCTCCTTTCATTATTTTCCATAATTTTTCATCTTATTTTTTCGATTTAATTTTCCTTCACTCGGATTTCTCGATTTATCACTTTCTCAATTTTCGGAATTTTCACCAATATCCCGTTCTCATAATTTTATTTATTTATTTATTTCCAATAAATGGAAAATTACGGTTATCACAGATTTTCTTACTCTTCAAGTGTGTTTTTAATACATGGATGGTAAGTCTCTATTTATAGGCTGCACAAATACATGAATAAAGATGGAAGGTCAAAGGAAATACAAACTTAAATAAGGGGAGGATGAATAGTTCCTCATTCATGTATCAATATGGAGAGCATGGTAAGGGAAGGATGAATAGTTCCTCATTTATGTACCAATATGAAAAGCATGGGGTTTCTATAATTTTATAATAGAAAGAAAATATAATTCTTTTTCTTCTATTGTTTGATCGAGTTAAAAAATGAAAAAAAATCTAATATATATAAAAGCCAAAGCAGTTAGCTCAAAGTAAAACATCCTATGTGGATGGGTTATATGATTAACATGTGTAATTTAATATATTAAAATAATAATTATTATTTTTAAAGTTTTTTAAACATAAAAATATCTTCCTATTTATATATATCTTAAAAAAATAATCTAATATATATATATAAAAGCCAAAGCAGTTGGCTCAAAGTACAACATCTTATGTGGATGGGTTATATGATTGACATGTGTAATTTAATATATTAAAATAATAATAATTATTATTTTTAAAGTTTTTTTTACATAAAAATCTCTTCCTATTTATATATATCTTAAAAATACAAAATAAATTATTTTCAATAACAAAACATCTATATTCATTGATAATATAACATCTATATCTACACTTTTTATCAATTAAAATTTTTTTATTGTCTAAATGATAACATTTATATCTATATATAAGAGTTATTATATATCTGTTTAAAAAAAACTATGTTTTTAATATTGAATTAATTTTTTCATATACTTTACTTATGTATTAGAGAATAACTTTATTTTACCTTCAATTATATAGTATATTTTTATATTTTATTTTTACTTTTTATAAACATTTTTTTTTATCGATCAAGTTAAAAGACATAATTTTTTATTGTTGATAATGCCTGAAGAGTGAATAGGAACCATGACATGAGATGATAATAATCTCATTTATGAAATGTTTTTTTTGACAAAAATGTTAATAATGAAAAATAACATAAAAATTAAAAATTAAAAATTAAAAAAAAATAAAATTTCATGTATTATTAATGAATCAAGAAATATGAATAGCACAAACAAGTTGATTTTGCATGAAAAAACTAAAATATAAATTGACATTTTCTTCATTTTTTAAATTAGTTTTTCCTTTTTTTTCCTCATTTTTTTCTTTCACATCTTTAAAAAATTGTTTTGATCAAAAAAGTATAAAAATTTTCAAGAATAAACTGAGATTCTTTTATATTTCATGATTAAAAAAATCATTTAACTAAATTAAATTTATTTAATAAAAATTTATCTTCTATTTATATATATTTAAATTAAAACACTATTGAGATAATCTTTTATCTATATATATTTAATTTAAAACACTAATCAGATAATCTTTTATATATATATATATATATATTAAAAGACTAATAAGATAATCTTTTATTAATTATTCTATCCATCTATATTAAAATTTAAATAAATAACAATTATCTTTTATCAAATATTTTACCCATATTTTATTATCTTAACTAATTATAATAATGCTTATAAAAGATACGTACTATTATCTTTATCTCTTACTATTTCTCTCACTTGCATTTTTTAATTGCTACGGTGTGCTAGAGTTTTTAAGCTCCCACTTTAGAGGTTTCATTGTCTTTCTTTCAATATAAACGGTAAAGTGTTTCTTACTACAACTTAATGATTAATTACTTCCTTTGTAACATTATGCATATAGATTTCAAGTGCTCCTAAGGATTTCTCTTTGATGTTGTTTTATTGGTTCTAAATTAATTTGCTTTTAAATGTTATTTTGTTTTTGTCCTTTTTCTTTCAGAGTGAGTCTAAACTTATCATTGTGTTTTGGCTTTTGAATTTAATTCTCTTTTGTTGTAATTTTGAGTCATCTGAACTAGATTTTCTTCTCTTTAAGGTATTTTCATCTCTGCTTTTCTTCGTGGAAATGCTTTTATTTTATGTGTCATAGCATTGATAAGCAAAAGTGGAATTTTTGGGATATAGAAATGACTTATTGGGAAATGTTGTAAGTTGAAGAGCTGTTAATCATGTTAAGATTATATTGTTTGATAGCTATTATTGGTATAGTGCTGCATTGTCTTGAAAGAGATTACCAGTCTTCTTATACTTTTAAATTGACCCTTATTGATTTTTCAGTTTTATGATGCTCTGATAATAAGCATACCTTCTTTTTAAACAGCACTTAGATCACAGCCTTTATTAAATCTTAAGTTAAGCTACTAAGATAGGATGTGACACGATTAACTTAAAGGAAATATTCTCTTTTCTCTTTTCTGCTTCATGAGGTAAGTTAAAAGAAATAAGGATGCACGCACCCCTACACTTGGTTCATGTGTTTTACAAAGAAGCTTATGTTGCTGTGAGCTGTGTCTGTTTCATCAAACAAACATTCTCTGTTGGGTCCTTTTGTTTTGGATTATTTAGGTATTGTTATAGCTATATGAATTTAATTAAATTCTATTCTATTCTATTGGATGAGAAAAAAATTAGGTAAAATTTCATAAACAATTATTTATCTTATAATTAATTTGTTGGTATTTTAAGATATTATATATACATGTATATAATATATGTAAACATTTACAATCCAATGTCGTAATAAACATATTATGCGGTGATCTCTCAATTTTGTAAGAGAATTCTATTTCGGAATCAACAAAAGTTTAAGTTTAAGATTAGAATTTTATTTTTTTTACTATTACAATAATATATAATATATTATATATGATTTATTTTTTTATCAATTTATTCAAGTAAACTAATTTTAAAATTATCTATCATATATTATTATTTGTTACACATACTCCGTTTTCGATAATTTACACTTATTTTTAAATAGAGATTAATATTATTTTCAATGTATATTTTTCATTGATTACATAATTTATTAATGTATAAAAGAATGTTTTATTGGTTTTATTAAAATTATTTAATATTATTAAGTTAACTAAATAATGATTATAATTAATGTAGTATGGATAGAAGATTAAATAGACAAAAGAGAAGGGCAAATTTAACTCAAAAGCAACATTCAAAACATATTGCAACACATAAATCAAGTCAAAACATATTTTTGACACCACATCTACGATAGATATGCCAAGTTTCTAAAATTATCAATCAAGAACCAGTCAAGAATCACGAAACATCCAAAACTTTTTAGGAAACTCTCATACTTTATGCACAGAGAACATTAACCCAAATTATAATCTATTCCTGCAAAGCAACAATGCAAGTAGTCATTCTCAACCACAGATCCAACCCAACAGATCTTCATTTACTCATATTACTCATGAGACAATAGCACATGTCTTTCCAAAGATGATTGCAAATAAAAATGGTTTTGTTAGCAGAGTGACGACTTCTAATAGGGTTCATTCACAAAATATATCCAATTTTCAATCTGACGGTGTAATTCAAGGTTCATTGTTGTCAGTACAAGAGATAAAGAATCAAACAATTGACAATAATACTATGAATAGACGATATTTGATGATCATACTTTTGAAGGTATATTTAATATTTATAAGTTTTATTATCTTTACATTATTATATTTTGTACCATTATGCATTCTAATTATCCATCTTGAACAGAGGACACAGAAGAATTATATCGGACAAAAAATCCTAGAGCAATTGCTGGAGAAAGAGCACATAAAAGTAACTTATTTTTGTGAAATTACTATTTATTTGTAATATATTTTAATACATTAATTTTGATATAAAACTTACTTTCTCATAATGCATATATATTAAAATTAAAGAAAAAAATCACATATCAATTATAAAATTTTTTACACATCTTTTATCAATATATAAAACATATAATTAATTTTGGTATAAATTTTTATCTGGATGCACATTTTTAAAGAAAAAAACATATGTTTTTATATGAACACTAAGCAATAACCATGCAACATGCGATGAATTTGCTTTTCATCATTAAAGTATAAAATGCATACTAAGAATTATCTTATCATTAATCAAAAGTTAAACTTTTAATTTCAATAAGATTTAGTTTTTTATAATAATATTATATCATATAAAAATATATAAAAGTTTATGTGGATAGCTTAACTTTTTTATACATAAAATAATAAATTAATTTTAATTTTCTCTAAAATAATCCTATTAAATTAGTTATTTAATTTTACAATTTTTAAAATTTAAAAAAAAAATAAATTTTAACCATTTCAACTACATTTAAATCTAATAAAAATTTATCTTAGGATTTGATTTTTCTTTTATCACTTTTATTTTTCCTAATTAAAAATTATCCATATATTTTAATAGAATTATCCTAAAGTTTTAAATCTTTTATCAAAAAATTAAAATTAAAATTGGGTATTTAAATATATATATTAGCATTGAATTAAATTTCATTCTTTTTTTTTTCAATTTTCATTTCATTTTTTTGGATTTATTTGTTCAATCATTTTGTTTATTTATTGGTTCAATCATTTTTTTGTTATGAAAAAAAATATTCATATATATTATCTATTCTTTTAGAATGTATACAATCTTAAATGTTGTATTTAATTATTTTGAATTGATTAAAATTTTAAAGAAACTCGAATAATAAATTATTATTTTTATTTATTTTTTACTTACTTTTTTATATATTCAAGATTCTAAAAAATAGAGTTTTCAACTCTAATTAATTAAAATAAGATTAATTTATAATCATTTAAATTAAAATATTAAAAATAAACCAGTTTCAAATATAAAATATTAATCAATAATCTATTAATGATTAATATAGTAAGAATTGTTTTAAATAATGCTGTAGTTATTTAATTAATTAATTTAATTTATAATTTTTATTATATTTAATTTTTTAAAAATTTTTAAATAGTATTTGATTTCAATTTCTTTTTAATTTCTATGTCTTATACATCCATCAAGTGTTTTTCAATATATCAAAAAAAATTTATATAATTTTTTTTTATTTTTAAAAAATAATTATAAAATAAAATTTTCAACATGCTCCTATGAGTTTAAATCTAGATAAAACAATATCCCTTTACACCATTAATGATTATGATAATAAAATAAATTTAAAAAAAATGAGTAATTTTGTTCTTTTCCTCCTTTCACTTTGCCTGGATCGTACTGCGTGGAAGGCTCCGATTTAATCGTAGCGGCGCCTTAATCAACAAGAAAGCTGCTTTCGCAACAGCCAGATGACGGGACGCGTCTTATCCTCGTAATCAAAATAAAATATCAAGACAAAATATAAAATAAAAATTTATGTTCAGAAAATATTCGATTTCGTCTTCTATTCCAATCATGTACAAATATGTGGAAATCCCGCATTAGAAGCCTTAAAAATTCCTAATTAATTTCATCCTCTTAGATCTTTACCCAACAAACCCATTTTGCTTCTTTTTCCATTTTTTTAGGTCTCGATTTGTGCTGTGATCTCATCTTTCCATCATGTCTATGCTCGATTCCTTCTTCAACAAAGGCTTTAAAGCTGCTAAATGGTAATTCTTCGTTCTCCTTTTTCTCGTTTGATGAATCATTTCTATGATTTGTTTACGTAATTGTGGTTTGATCAATTTTGAGGATTCAGCTTAATTAACATTAAGTTCGATTATTTTTCTTTGGGGGTTGGGAAATATGCAGCAAAACTTTACTAAAGTTAACAATTCCGCGTATAAAGTTGTTGAGGAATAGGAGACAGATTCAGATAAAGCAGATGCGCCGCGACATTGCTAAGCTTCTTGAGACTGGCCAAGAAGCTACTGCTCGAATTCGGGTAGACCCTTTTATTTTTTTTAAGCTCGATCTTTATTTGTTTTATCATTTAGTTAAATGAATATATATTTGAATTTTTAATAATCTAATTATGCTGTTTTAATTATTTAGTTAAGTGCATATAGGTTTATTATCATTTAATTTTGCTGTGATTTTGAGGTATTCCTATTATTTTAGTGCTTGCTTCAAAAGTGCTAGTTTATAGTTTTAAGAGGCAATGCTGGGATTTACATTTCAGGTGGAACATGTAATAAGGGAAGAGAACATGATGGCTGCTCAGGAGATCCTTGAGCTGTTTGGTGAGCTTATTGCTGTTCGTCTTCCAATCATCGAGACTCAAAGGTTATTGCTTCATCTTTCTGCATTCTTTTCTTTTTCTTTCTTAATATTTTAATATTTTTAACTTGCATTCTAATTGCTTAGGACCTGAACCAGTTTGGTAGCCTGAATTTTTCAATGCAGCTAGTATGTTTAGATCAGATTTAGATTGAAGGATGGGGCCAATTTTTTGCAGAAAGGGTTTGGAAGTTGAGTGAAAAAGTAGTTTGACCAAATTGTGTAGTGTGAGGATTACATCAATAAAAGAAGAGTAACTTAAGCCATGGGTTCTGCCACTAAAACAAAAATATCAGTCTAAATTTTAATTTTCAAATTAGTAGGAGAATTCATGTTCACAACTTAGCATAAGTTCATATATTGGTTCATGTAACCTACCCCAATCTATTAGGATAAAAGCTCTGATGATGATGAAAGTATCAATTTGCCTTGAAAATGTAGAATTGTTACCCTATTTGTGTTTCAACTTATTCTGTTTAATTATATGACTATAAACTTTGATAAGTTACTGATGCCTAATATTCTGGTTTTCAGTTAGCCGGCATCCTGATAATACCTTTTTATGCATTGCCATGCCAATATTAATACCTTGGGCTGCCTTCGGCAAAAACATCTGCAAGGAATTAGCACTGCTGCTTGAGCTGAAGTGCATTTTCAAGTAGATTAAACTGTGCCTAGGTTATTATTAGCATATGTTACTTAAAAAATGTAGAAGCTCCACTTGATGCTTCAGTGGAAGCTCTTTCACAGTAGTCAATGCAATGGTGCTGATTTGTCCATACTTGTTGCTATGACTAACTTTGTTTACTTCATGAGTGACATTATTTGCATAATTCTACACTTTTTACACAAGAAGTTGATAAGTTGAAGAATTTTTCAAGTTGCACAAAAAGAGAGTTAAAAACACACTGCATTTTGTAGAATGAAAATTTGAAAAATCATCCTTTTTCAGGGAATGTCCTCTAGATTTGAAAGAAGCAATATCTAGTGTTTGTTTTGCTGCACCAAGATGTGCCGATCTACCAGAATTGCTGCAGGTTCAAATGCTATTTACTTCCAAGTATGGAAAGGAATTTGTATTAGCCGCAACAGAGCTGAGGCCAGATTGTGGTGTTAATCGTCAGGTATTATAAGTTTGAAGGTTGAGTGTGTATTGTTTTTTTGCATGTGTGTTTCCATTTGACATATTCTAAATGCAGTTGATAGAATTGTTATCTGTACGTGCTCCTTCACCCGAAATAAAACTGAAGCTTCTGAAAGAAATTGCTGAAGAGCATGAATTGGAATGGGATCCAACTTCCACTGAGACTCAGTTTTTCAAACCACAGGAAGATTTATTGGTAAGTAAATTTTAGACTCTGTTTACTCGTGTTCTCTGTTCCTGTCTCATTGAATGTGCATTTTTTTTTTCTGCCAGGATGGCCCAGCACAGTTTGTCAGTGGGTCTAAGTTGCCCCTTCCTGCTGAGAAATATGATGAAACATTGAATTCTGGTGCTTGTCATGCCCAAAATGAGCAGCCTGATTCTGATACAGACATTGACCCGTTAGATTTTCCAGAAGTTCCTAAGGTGTCACTGTGGCCAAGTGCAAATGCTGCGTCAGCACCAGCAAGTAGTCCACCTTCATCTGCTGCTTCAGATCCTGAAACTGAGCATGGATCATCTAGACATTCTGGAGTTTCTGGATGTGTGTTGCATATGTCACCTTTGGAACCCGATACATTGGTGCAGGAAAATTCAGTCACTAAAGAAAATGAAATGCCCAACAATCCAGCTGGAACCAAAGAAAATAAACAATTTCTACCATTCATTTCTCCTCCTTCAGTATCTTCTGCATCATTTTCTGCAAGGCCAAGCGAGCATCCACCTCCTATTTTGAGAACGGAAAGTGAGGCCAATGCAGACCTACAGGATGTTTTAGCTGCTGCTCAGGCAGCTGCTGAAACTGCTGAGCGTGCAGCAGCTGCAGCTCGGTCAGCAGCAAGTCTTGCACAAGTCAGAATTGCTGAACTTACACAGAAAAGGAATGACCAGGTCACTGTGAGTAGCAGCTCTGAGAACCCTTTTCATACAGATATTCCTCATCAACCAGCCAGTACAGAAAAGCCAAATTTTGATCATATCATCCCCTCTAGTGATCCTGATGGTGTTTTGTACTCCCCGGACTCCCATCAGGTACATCAGGGCCAGGAGCACCAAGGATCAGAGGTAGCAGATCTTCCTTCTGTCAACAAACTAAAAGTAGGTTTTGATTCACCGGTTTCCAGTGACCATGCTCTCGAGCAAGGTCACCTTCAACACGAGCTGCATAGATTGCCCTCAATGAATGATGAATACTTCTCGTATCCAAACCTTTTTTCGAGACAGAACTCAAACCTTGGATCTGATGGTTCTTTGAAAGAGAATTCACACACTCATTATTGAGGCTACCTTGCCTTCTGTTCATCGTCTTATCTTAGGTTTGTTTCTTGAGTGGATTTGGATTTGTAGCAGTGAGGTCATTAAATTTCCCGAGTGTCGGTTCTTTATCATGCTGTCCTACTACTCGCGAATGTATTATGTAAGGAACTTTAAGCTGCTGTTATAATTTGAGAAGCTTTCTGAGGTGTCTTACCATGTACTGTGTTTCTGTATCCGAACAACTGGTGCTTTGGAAACAGAAGTTTCTTTCGCTAGCTTCAGTAAGATTTTGCTTGGTAGGGTGAAAAAAATAAATTGCAAAGAAGAAAAGATGAAAAAATAAAAAATATTAATATTTGTGCTGGATAAGAAAGATAGAAATATATGAAAGAAGATATAATTGTCCTTTTTTTCATTATTTGATAGAATTGAAAATTGAAAGTTTAAAAAAAATGAAATTATATTAATTTATTATTATACAAAACAAAATAAAAATTAAAAGAATAAAATTTTCAAAAATAATTAGAAGAATAAAAAATAATTCTATAATTATACGTACTTAACTCACCTCTTACTAATCTTTGTAATTTAAAGTGATTTGATTTTATTAATAAAAAAAATAATCTTTTTTTATTTTTTTTCTTCACACTTTTTATTCTTACCAAACACCAATAAAAATCATATTTTTTTTTTACTTTTCCACACCTCCTTTCCATCATTTCACTTTTTCACCCTACCAAGCAAAGCAAATCCTAAGGGCAAGACGATTTGTTGCAATAATAAACCTGTTTAGAATTTCCTTTTAAACTGCTGATGAAAAATGACACTTACCGTGAATTCCTATGAGAAATGACACTTACCCTGAATTCTTACATTGGTTTTATATGGTTCATATAACTTGTATTAATATTAAAATAAATATTTTGAAAATATAAAAATTTCTTATGAATTCTCCTATTAGTTCTTGTTACATATCTGAATATTGGGGGGAGGTAGTAGTGACTAGAAGCATAACATTCTTGAGGCACTGTCGAAAATCACAAAGGTTAAACTGTGCAAGCTACATGTACTGCCATTCACAAAAAAAAAAAACCTAAATCCCCTAGAAAATTCCATGCATGGGATGATCCCAAGATCCCTTTAGCATGTTACAAACCGTATAGAAGAATTAAACTAGGAGAACATGAAGTGCAAATATGGGTTAGGCTGCCACAGACAAATTGCACCTCAACTTAACAAAGCTGACTCATATGCACAAATGTAATGAATACAATGCAGAATGGGCTTGCGGGAGGCATAAATCAGGATATATGGTCATTAAATAAAAAAAGAAAAAAAAATTATCATAAAAAATAACTAGTAAAAGCTTTCCCTCTTTTCTTTCTGTAGGTATGCCATTGTCACCTTGGCCCAGATAACTCTACAGCATGCAGATTGTCGGTTGAGTCAACAATCCAATCGGAATTAGGATGAGGGGCAAGTTCCACCTCCTGCCGTAGAACTTCAACCTTTTGCCACTCATCCCACCTCTCAACCAACCCATCACCTTCAAGCATTCTCACTACTTCCGACATCTTCGGCCGGTCCATTGGGGAGCCTTGGGTGCATAGCAAAGCAACCTGGATTAACTGCTCTACCTCAGATTCTACATAATTGCTCTGGAGATCAGGATCAACTAGCATTTCCAACTTCTTCTCCTTCAGTAGTCCTTTGACCTGAAACAATAGAAAGGCTCAATCATGTGAAGCCTACATAAAGCTACCATTGGTTTCTCAACTTTTTGAAAGATTCATTTCTCTTGGATACAAATAAACAGGCTCACGGCTTACACCAGCTAGGCTAACCAAGTTTGTTTTATCATTACCGCAAGGCATTGTGACTAAAATTAATCCAACTTGTTTTCACATATCCCCAGAGTCAAGGAATCAATTGAAGAATAGACAAGCTTAGCATTCAAGGATGAAAGAGAACAGACAATAGAATAAGCAAATCAGTTAAATGAAGACTTAAGATGGTGAAAAAGAAAACATCATATGCATACCCAATCAAGCAACATGACATCATCATCATTTGCTAGCCGAGCAAGATCAAACGCTCGCTGTCCAGTGATAAGCTCCAGAAGCATGATGCCATACCCAAAAACATCAGTTTTCTCTGAAGATTTGCCAGTGGAGAGGTATTCTGGAGCTATATGTCCAATTGTGCCGCGTACGGCAGTAGTTACATGGGTATCCTTGTAGTCCATAAGTTTAGCCAACCCAAAGTCACCAACAACAGCTTCAAACTCCTCATCCAACAAAATATTTGCAGCTTTTACATCGCGATGAATGATCTTTGGGTCACAATGATCATGCAAATAAGAAAGACCTCTAGCAGATCCTAATGCAATCCTTTTTCGTGTTGGCCAATCAAGTGGAGGTTGTGACGGAGGGCGTTCTGTAAGAATACATCAAGAAAACATGAAAATATACTCAAGATGGAAAGCAAAGCTAGATGTTCACTGATTTTTAGCAAATGCTCATTGGTTTCACCTCTTAGACATGATGCGACACTTCCGTTAGCCATGTAGGGATAAACAAGCAACCGTTCAGTTGGTGTCATACAAAACCCGCGCAGCCTGAGGAGATTCCGATGCACAGCCATGCTGATCATCTCTACCTCTGTTTGAAACTGTAACTCCCCACCAGGCGTACGCTCTTCTTTCAATCTCTTAACAGCCACGAGTGAACCATCCGCTAACCGTCCTTTGTAAACCTTACCAAATCCACCTCTACCCAGAATGTTTTTGTTGCTAAAACTGTCAGTGGCAACTTGTAGTTCTCGCAGTGAAAACCTCTTAAGCTGCCCCAGATGGACTTCTGGGTCCTCCTCCGCTGCAAAGAGATGAGAACTAGTGAATACTATAACTGTTGCCAAAACTTGAACCCTTCAACCTAGTAAATTTTCATTTATAGCACTAACCAGGTACATCAAAGAAAAATTCTTGAGGTTTCCGCCGACGCCACCATGCAAATGCAATTGCAGGAGCAGCAAACAATAAAGCAGCACCTGCAGCAACTCCTCCAGCTATTGCACCAGTGACACTATTTCCACCTAAAACATAATATGATGGAATAATTACGGAAACCAATGCAAACATTATAGCTTTTTCCTTTGCAAAAACCCTTTTCGCACTACAACATCCAAGGTGATGCATCAAATCAAAGGCAATTTACAAACACAACTCTTCACTCAAATGCACTATTGTTAATTACATCTCATCACAATCAAAGTTCACGATGATACAGTTCTTTCAAACTTATGGCACTAGTGCACCAGATGTGCGAGCTGAGATGAGATTCACCCAGAAGAAAAGTATGCATGCCACAAAATTACAGAATGTAGGGGGATAAATGCTAAAAAGCAAAGATTGATGCATTGTCAAATGGAACTAAAACAATCCACCTGACAGCGTGAATAGCCAAAAAAAAAATTACTGCACACAGAAACCATAAAAGGCAGCTCAATAGATTCAAAATATACGAAATCAAAGGAAGATTACTTGGTGAAGAAATTGGCGGTGGGGGAACAAAAGGAGGAGGAGGAGAAAACGGAGGAGATCCTGGGCAAGGGCGACCAGTAACCGGGCCACACAGACCCACGTTGTTAGCAAAACTGCATATGGAACAACAAACACCTAAGCAAGGTACCCAAATTTGTCAGCCAAGAAAAGCAGAACTCAGATCACTAAAAAATAACCTTATGGGAGTGAATAGTGAGAAGGATCCATTATCTGGAACCTCACCGGAGAGAAGATTATTTGATAGATCCCTGCATTCACAGTGAAATTTGAGGATACATATGTTTTGCAATAATCATTATATCTCAGAAGAGGAAAAGGGGCAGATTGATAGATCTCAACATAAAGAGTTAAGGATGGCACTCACAGGACTTGAAGTGATGTGATATTAGTTAATGACATAGGAATACGAGCCGTTAAGGTGTTGTTGTTAAGCCGGCTATCCTCACATAAACATTTCGATAACAAAAGAAGTTAAGATATAAACATATAGACTTTACATTAAGCAAAATTTGACCTACAACAGCTGCATGCCTGTAAACAATCAAAATTAGACATGAAAAGCTTTTTGTTTTAAGCATCAGTTTGCTCAATCAGTATCATCTGTATACATGTGAATGAATGTATGACATTTGGAAATATACCAATAGTGAACTTCCAGAATCATGTTCTGGTAGGAATTAACCCTGGAAAATGTTATATTAGCTCTTAAATGTGAATGAAGTTTCAATTACTCCTGGATTTTTTTGTAAAATGAAAATTTAACTAAACAACTTGAACAAAAAAGTTGAACAGAGTGTTGTAGTTGATGAAGAAATGCAATGCAATGAACTTGCATATGCTACATTTTGAAAATATTCTTTCTGAATGCTAAAGAAAAATTTTTTTTTCCGGGGGGTGGGGGGGGGGGGGGTTTGTAAAATCTGACTTTTCTTTGATTAGTAATATCTTACATTTGATCATGCCTTAAAATAACGAATACTAGTAAATAACTTGTTTCTGTTTCTTTATTTACTTTGGGAAAAAAATAGATGCAAAGCACATATACTTACAGGAATCGCAATTTTGACAGCCTCCCCAAAGATTCTGGAATAGGACCACTGAAACTATTCAAATAAAGATCCAAGCTCACCAAACTAGTCAAATTCCCGAGATCACTAGGAATTGGTCCACTTATGTTATTACTATAAAGTTCCCTGGCATAAAAATATACTTCTCAAAAGGCAAGAAGAAATGCAATGAAACACTAAAACATATAAACTGTGCACTAACAACTTAATACTAGGATTTGGATGAATATATAGTTTGCAAAAGTCTAAGAGAACTGGAAGACTTTTCAAAATCCATCATATCATAGAAAAAAAAAGTCCTCTTGTCATGTTAAGGGAAACAAACTACCAGGTCAAAGGGGGAGACAAGATGATATAAATAGTACTATCCATCCTCCGGACAAAAATCACCAGAAAGACCAGCTCAATAACTAGATAAGAATGAATGTGAACTAGCCCCACAATGCTATTAATGCCTTCATGCATTTCACTTCTAGGATCATGTAAGATTGACGCCTCATTTTGACAAGTGAACTTAGATCTAGTTATTACACATATAGTGAGAACTTTCTGATCCTAGTCAACAGCTATTATTCCCAGCTGACAGTCTATAAAGAGGTAAAACCTTGTTTAGAAAAGCACCTTGTAAAACTTTAACATACCATAAACATGAAGATCATCACAATTTGATTCTAGAAGGAAAAACAATTTTTTTCAGCTTATTATAAATGGTGCCTCATCTGGAGGTGGCCAACATGACCAACCCCATATTTAAGAAATAAGTCCATACTACAGTTACCCAAAGACAGATTGATTTCAGCTGCCAGTCTGCCAACAGAACAAGAATTTTAAAAGAATTATACTCTTTATGCTATTGGCAAAGGAAGACTGTCACTGTGCCATGCATAGAGGAATTACATGTTAGCCTTTTCTCAGAACTATGAATTGAATTGGCAAAAGAAGTTTCATAAACTAAATGAAGCAGGTGGGAGCTTAAACCACTTCCTATTGGCAAAGTGATTAATGAAGCTTATTTAATGCAACAATCCTTGTTGTCCTTGTATTAACATAGAGAAAGTTAGCAATAGCATATTTTTCTCAGAAGGAAGCACATCAAAGCAGAACCAATTATACAAATAGAAAACAGATAGAATATCAAGGCAAACCATGGCTTACAGGTATTGCAAATTCTTAAGCAAGCCAAGCTGTGGTACAAGCTGACCAGACAAAGCTGCATTTCCAAGATCCCTGAAAAATTGACACAGAAATAGATATTACACGAGTAATACTTTGCCAAACCAGTAAAACACATCTTTTAAGTTGTAATCAAGTTTTTAAAAGACATCAAAGAGCAAAAAACCTTACACTCTAATAACACTGTTATCATTGTTACACGTAACATGAAACCAAGTGCAGGGGTTGACAAGGGTAGGATCCCAACTCTGCAATACATTGTTAGGATCATTTAAGTTGGTCCTTAGGCTGTGCAATGCATCACCTGTTTCAATAAGCAAGTAAAGATGGTAAGAGGAAGACACTAATAAACAATTAATATATTACAATATATAGCACAGCCAAACCAGCCACTGAGCTACATTTTGAAAGCATATTCACCTCCACTCACTGGAAGAATTAGCAGATCAATTAAAAAGCAGAAAGCATAGTTACTTGAAGATGCTTAAACAGTTTGAAACAGTACAAGACATCAGCTTTATCATAGTTAAACAGTTTCAGCAACAAAATCTTCTAAATTTTATGGTAGGAGAAATCAAATGTAAATAAAACATGTTCCACATTTATCAATGGGATGAATAGCTAACCAAAAATAGAAAAAAATGACACAAGATTCTTTTGCATAAAACTGTATAAGTTTACTAACTTCTTGAGTATAATAGATCTGCCATTAAACCAGTAAGACATGTAAAAAACAATTTAAATTGTGCGAAGCAGTGATGATTCCGACAGTATATCATCAAGTCAACATTTAATGAACCAAAAAGTACGCAACTGCAGTGAACAATTAAATGTCATATTCTAAACATTTCAAAAAAGCATTCTAGAAAAAGCATTTTCCCGAGACATGTTCTCATAGAATCCATAATAACAAAAGTCACAAATTGTACAACCATATGTCATAAGGTCAATGTTTGATTTACTACAAGGATCAGAATTCATAGAATCAAATTAAGCACTTTGAAAGTAATCTCTCCAAGCGAAACACAAAAAAAAAGGGGGAAAAAACTTTCAATCATCAGGAAAACAAGAAAACATGCTAATTAAAACACAGTCATTTTCAAACTTAAAACCAAATGATAAAACAAAATATCAAAAACCCAATTTGCAAAAACCCATAAGTGTTACAAAAAAGCAAGGATCAAACTTCAAAGATATTTGAACACTCAAAGAACAAAAATGGGTTAATGCAAGAAAAAAAAATAAAAAACTAAAAAATAAAAGCAAGATATTTTCACCTTCCACATTAGCAGAAACAGGCCATAAGGGATGCAGCAACACCCAGATCAACCAAACCAAAGACAAAGACTTAACCTTTTTGTTTCCTTCCATTTGACAAACCAAGGAAAAATTAAAGCAGAGACCTTTTTTAACCTTTTAAGCTTCTCAATCTAAAAATCCTCAGATCCAAACAATAAAGAAGACCCCAACAACACAACATTACAACAAAAACCCAAAAACCCTAGCTCTCAAATCCCACCATTACCGCCCAAAAATCTCTCTACCAAACACCTTCCTTTAATCCTATTCCCCTCCATTACAAAGCATGCCCGAAAGGCAACCTACAAAAACATAAATAAAAAAAAAAACCCAAACCAAAAATTGTTTCTTTTTTAAACCTTTTCTTCTTAGCAAGTAAAATAAAAATAAAAATTAGAATAAAAGAAAAGAAAAGAAAAGAAAGAAATGAACTTTCCCTTTCTGTTTCTCAAAACTTTTTCTAAGTTAAGTGAAGAGAGTGAGTTTAAGAGAGAGAAAAAAAGATTTTCTTATTTTATTTTAATTTCCTTTCGAGAGTGAAGCGTGCAGTAAGAGTGGTGATTGAACGGTGCTGAGTGCTGACCGTTGCCCGAACGCAGTCAAAACGGGTTCGCGCTATATCGTGGAAAGTGACATGACTTAGGCTTTGAGGGCAATTTTGGCAATTCAATGCCGTTTTTGGGTCAAAATGTTGGGTGAGTCCCCACTTCTTGCCACGTCAGATTCTATCCAAAATAATTATTTCTTCCAATATATTTCATTTATACTTTTTTTATTAAAATTTTATAAATATACAATCCACCAAAATTTATGTAAAGAATTTTGTCATTTATGATTGTAAATTATATACTAAATTCTAAATAATTCATCTGATTTTTATTATTTAATATAATGCAGTAAATGTTTCCTTTTTTGAATTGAAAATTTTGTGTGTTAATAATTTGAATATTTAGGCTTCCTTTGTTTCTTAAAAATTGACTTCTACAATTTTAGCAATTTTTTCATTTTTCAAAAAATTAAAGATAATTTAGCATCATTTTTGTTTTCAAGCTTTTTGAAAAGAGCAACAAAAATTCATATGCTTGGTAATGTGTTTCTATTTTTAAAATATGAAAACCAAAAATAATAATTTTCAAAATTATTGAAAGCAATAATTTCTTGTATCTAATGTTTTTGAAGTATGTTTTCATTTCTGTTTCTGTTCAAAAATAAATGAACAATGTCTATTTATTGATATAATATTAATATATTTTCATGATAAACAACAAAAATAAAATTAATCATTTATATATATATTTATTTAAATATTAAAAAGTTGAAAAAAATAAAAAGCAATTAAACATAAATTATATTAAACTATAATATCATAAAATTATTTCATTTGAATTTTTATAATGATTGTTGAATACATTGTTTGTATATTTTAGATAACATCATTTACTATAATTTTGATATGTTAATAATTAATATTATTGCTAAGTACTATTATGTAATATAATTAATTATTATTTTACTAAATAACATTATTATTTAATATTATATATTTTCAATTAATTTTAAAATATATCACTATTACTATTAAATAATTAATATTATTAAATAAGTGAATGCTTTAACATTAAATAATATTTTTATATTAAATATAATATATTTAATAATTATATAATTTATTATAAAATAATTAGTTGAATATATATTATATTTAATTATTTATTTACAATTAAATTAACTAATATTATTAAATATAATTTATCAATTCATATTATTATTTAATATATAAAGTTTAGGATTTTATTAATTTCAATTATTATCTAATAAAAATTAACTTTGCCTGTATTGAGTGTTAATGTAGTCGATCTCAAACTCGGATAAAAAAGGAAGGTGGCGATAGGTTTGGACAATCAACCATCAAAATTAGTCCAATTTCATGAAATGAACTAATATTAGAAAATTGTTGGGGTGTCCCTTACTCAGCAACGCACTAGTGAAAAGTGTGAAAAGATTGCTAGGTAATTACCTAGAAGCAGTGCGCCACATCGACGCTTAGATGTGGTGTCAAATAGGCAAAGGTTCTTACACCATAATAAACCAAGATGGGTAAAGAAGCTAGATTATAACCATAAGCTTAGGTTAGGATCTTGAAATATATGTACGCTTAATGATAAGTTAGCTGAAATTTGTAAGGTTACAAGCAGAAGGAGAGTTAACATCTTGTGTCTTTAAGAAACCAAATGTGTTGGGGAAAATGCTAAGGAGATAACACATTGGCAATATAAGCTTTGGTGCACAGGGAAGATAGAGATCAAAATGGTATAGGTTTCATCATAGATAAAAAGTATCATAGGGATATTGTAAAGGTTAGGAGATAAAGGGATATGATTATTTTGGTTAAGTTAATTCTAGAAGAAGAGGTTTTGAATGTCATTAGCGGGTATACACCTCAAATAGGACTTGATGAGGCTAGGAAATGACAGTTTTAGTAAGATTTAAATAAGGTAGTACAAGAAGTGTCTTTAGGAGAAAATTTTTTTGTTGGCGGTGATCTTAATAGACATGTAGGTACTAGTAAAGAGAGTTTTGAGAGCGTACATGGGAGTTTTAGTTATGGTGTAAGAAATAAGAGTAGAGATGCTATCCTAGATTTTACTTTATCTTATGACACAACCCTAGTGAGTGAGCTCTATCCTTAAACTGACCATCAAACATTCACCTACAGGCTCTAAGTTCAGATTCAATTCTGAGAATTTCTCCATCAAGTCCTACTCACTAACCATTATGTAACTGACCATACCCATATTCTTCATACTCAAAGCATCAACCACTCTATTTGCCTTTCTCTAGTGGTAGAGAATCTCACATTCATAGTCTTTTAATAGTTCCATCCATTGTCTCTATCTCATGTTTAACTCTTTCTGTAGAGTAAATACTTCAAACTCTTATGATCTGTGAATATTTGAAACTTTTCCTAAATACAAATAATGGTGTTATATCTCTAGCTCAAACACTAAGCATCCAGTTTTAAATTGTGGGTGGGGTAGTTCTTTTCATGATCCTTTAGCTGTTTAGAACCATAAGCAACTACCTTATCATGCTACATAAACATACACCCCAACCCTTGCAAAGAAGCATCATTATACACTCAAATCCCTAAGATCTACTTGGAATAGTTAGGATTGGAGTTGTAGTCAACTACTATTTGAACTCTTGGAAACTACGCTCACATGCATCATTCCAATCAAACTTGACATCTTTACATGTGAGTCGAGTTAAAGTAGTAACAAGCTTGGAAAACCCTTCAACAAACCTCCTATAATACCCTACAAGCCCCTAAAAGCTGCAAATTTCTATCATTATCATAAGCCTCTCTCTCATAATTTATCATAGCCTATATCTTAGTTAGGTCCACAAATACACCCTCTTTGGTCATATGTCCTAAGAAACTGATCTACTCTAATCAAAACTCACACTTACTAAGTTTAGCATATAGTTTATTCTCATAGAAGGTCTAGAGAATAATATGCAGGTGACATTCATGTTCTTCTTAGAATTAGGAGTATATTAATATATCATTAATGAAGACAAAGACGAACTTGTCTAAGTAAGGCATGAACATTTCATTAATCAGACCCATGAAGGATACGGAGGCATTGGTTAGGCCAAAGGGCATGACAAGAACTTGTGTGACCATAATGAGTCCTGAAGGCTGTCTTAGGAACATCTTCCCCTCTAATCCTCAACTATTGCTACCTAAACGTTAGATCTATCTTGGAAAATACTTGGGCACCCTTTAACTAATCATCAATCATAGGCAGTGGGTACTTATTCTTCACTGTCGCCTAATTCAACTACTTATAATCTATACACTACCTCAAACTATTGTCATTCTTCTTCACAAACAACACTAAAGCCCTTCAGGGTGACACATTTAGGTGTATAAATCCCTTATCCAATAACTTCTAAAGTTGCTTCTTTAGTTTCTCCAACTCAACTAGAGCCATGCTATAAGGAGGCTTCGAGATGGGTTAAGTGCTTAGGAGTAGTTCTATGGTGAAGTCATTTTTTCGTTCCAAAGGTAGCCCCAATAGCTCATTTGGGAACACATCAAAAAAGTCCTTGAAAAACGAGATGTTAACCAATTTCAGATGGCTCTTATTGGCATCTTTGATAAATGTGAGATAGCCTTCACAAACAAACACGTTCATTTCATATCAGTGAAATTTCAAGTGGGAATTTAATTTCTTAGTTTCAATACATAGTACAAACTTTTCAAATAAGGAGAAAGTTACAGCTTCTTATAGCAGTCTAAGCTAGCTTGATAGGTGGCTAACCAATCCATGCCTAAAATTATATTAAATTCATACATGTTCAATAAAATCAAATTTGCACTAGATACTTATCTCCCACCTTCACTTTACGCGTTTTACACACTAAATCGGTCATTTGAGACTCTTTCAAAGGAATGCTAACATGTAACATATGTCGTAAGGGTTAAAGCTCTAAGTTTAGCTTCCTAACATGCATGTGTGATATAAATGAGTGAGTGGAATCAGAATCAATTAGTACAAAAGCTTCTAAATCATTAATCAAGAGCTTACCTTTAATGACAAAGTTGAAAGTGTCGACAGTCTCCTAATTTAGGGCAAACACCGCCTTGAGCCATTGGTTTCTTACCGTTGTCTATCAGTTTCTATTTCTCGATGCTTCTTATCTCAGGTTACTTCTCAAAGGGTATCAATATGGGACAATCCTTGATCTTGTGCCCCGTCTTGCCACAATTGAAGCCAGCCCCCATGCTCTAATAACATGGCTTGGTACCAGCCCCTAACCTCACTGTCATACTGGGCTTGGGTCATCTCCATGTCATGCTCTACAAATTAGGCCCTATTTATAGCTTTAGCATAGGACACAATGTGAAAAGTTGCAAGCTTGCCCTTAATCAAGGGCTTCAGACCATCCACAAATCGCTTGGTTTTCTTTACTTCGTTCTTCGCTGTGTCAGGGTTATAGTGGTATAAGGTGGTGAAGCGGACTCATATTGGTCCACCATCATAATGCCTTAGATTAAACTGAGGAACTCTGCTTGCTTCTTCTAATGCATTCTCTATGGGAAGTACTGTTCATTATATATCTCCAAGAATGCTTCCTAGGCGATGACGGGATTTCGATCCTTTAAAACGATCTTAATCGACGTCCACAATGATTGGTCTTACCTTCAAACATATAAGCGGCTAACACTATGTGAGACCTCGTATTTTCGAGTACTATTTAATTATATTTAAATAATTGAGAACTATGGAATAATTATTATTAATTAATAATTGATTTTATCTTAGGTTTTACGGTTACATAGTAAGTTGGCCCCACCGATTCCTAGAAGTCTAGATGAAGGTGGAACTTGGAGGATTTGATATTTAGAGCCAAAAAATGTGGTGGTAAGAATCTTAGCCTCAATTTCAATTATTTTTTCATATTTTGAACAATGTGCAACAATTTAGAAAATGACGATTTAGTCTATAGGCCGTCAGAATTTTTGAAAATAATAGTCAAACCAAAAGGACTTTTGACCCTCTATCTATACTAAATAATTTTTCATAAAATAAAGTTTTAGAATATCTAGACAGATGCAAGAAACTAGATGTAAAAATAGAAATTTACGTGATTTTATGGTTAGAGATATTTTAGTAATTTCACCCAAACTGGTAACTGAACCTCAACAAAAGCTTCACCAAACATTATAGCAAGGTAAATAGAGTTGATTTATGACTAAATAAAATATTTTAGAGGTTAGATAGACTGTTTTCAACCAAGTCAAAGTATAGGGGCAAATTTGGAAGAAATCCTTAAGTATAAGGGTAAAATGGTAAATTTGCCATAAAATATCAATTTATCATGAAATTTCCAGCTTTTTCTTGGCTAAAAATTGGCAGCAACCAGACCCCAACAATTCCTCCATAACCAAGCTTGGTGGAAGAGAGAGAAAGTGAGAAAACTTAAGGAAAATCATACTAAAATAAAAAACCTTCTTCACCAACCTTGCTCAACTCAATCCCCTCTTCATTTTGATGCTAAATCAAGTGCTAAAACAGCAAAAATCATATTGTAAGGTGTAACGACCCGTTACCATATTTTTCACATTATTTTTACACCATTTATCCGGTTGGGCTGTCTGTGATACTTCACTTTTACTAACTATTAAACAAATTTACATAACATTGTTTATTACATACACATCCCCCATCTTATTTACAAAAATGTAGTACTGTATACATGTCTACATACAGAAAATAAATGATCGTACCTTATATGTCTCAGACGGTCTGTCATATTATCCTTTGTGTACAGCCGTGATCCACAAATATTGGATCCCACCATAATTCAAACCTGAAATGTTAAAATTGGGGAGTGAGCAAACCACGGCTCAGTAAGAGAGTTATATGTCACACTTAATATTCAGCTATCTATATGCTGAAAATAATTTTTCATTTTCTTTAAAATCTTCCTAGCTGGCTCTAGGCACACATGTAGGAAGGATACTACAGTCGGCTAGGGATCCAGATAGAGTAAGGCAGGTATTTTGAAATACCTGACTTGTTCCGGAACCTAGAAGCAACTGTAGGGAGTACTAATTCCGTTGTTTTCAAAACGATACAATTTTCGTTTTTCCACAGAGTAAACCACTTATTTCTTTTCACTTCAGTATACTTTAAATCACGTGGCAGTTCAGTAATAAAAATAGTGGTTTACTTCTCTTCTCTTCTCTTCAGTACAGTAAAAATACGTGACAGTACAATGATTTGTAAATATCCAATCATTAGATAATTACTTCTTCGATTATTTCTTTCTTAGAAATAATTCTTATGTTATTCTTTTAGAATAAACATTTATTTCTCTTTTCAAATCAGTAACCATATCGTACAGTTCAGTAAAACAGTATATTCAGTAAAACAGTAATCGATACGGTTCAATCAGTAACAGTAAACAGTAACTGGTAGCTTTCAGTTCAATAAACAGTAAATGGTAGCTTTTAGTAAACAGCAAACGGTAGCTTTCAATTCAATAAAACAGTAATCAATGGCTACCATTTCAGTAAACAGTACAGTTCAGTAACATGGTGTTTTGGTACGGTCTTTCATCAGTAAACAGTACAGTAATTCAGTACAGTAAACAGTACAATAAACAGTAAATATGATTCCCTAAATCCTTTCAGAAATCAGTAAACAGTAAACAGTAAGCAGTAAGTGAGACTAGGCAACACCCTACAAGTAAATCATGCTATCATCGTCCACTAAGGGACACAGTAACAGTAATGAGATCTATGGCCATGATCTATAATATGTCCTCGGTGTACGCTTGCTAGGCGACAATCCGGGATGCTGATGACTAGCTGGTCAATCAGCCACGTGACAGTAACAGTATATGTGATGCATGAAGCTCGGGGCCTAAGTCTCAAAACAGTGTAATTGTACCATAGCCTTTATGGATTTTAAACACAGTAAATTAAAATATTTCACAAATATCCATAAGGCTCACATGTAATAAATCATCACCTTTATGAAATAATTAAATTAAAATAACATTTCTCAAAATATTTCATAACGGTATAAATCATATTTTCCATACGGTGAAAATAATTTATAAATCATTACTAAAAAATAGAAGGGCAAAACTGTCTTTTTTTCACCGTAAAACACATATGCAAGTTTTTCGTGCATTCAATCGAAAACATGGTTTTATCATTATCGGAATTTCAAACAAATCATTTTTATAATTTATGAAAATAAATTATTTATTTTCTAACTTTAAATTCCCATCACCATGTTTTCTTCTAAAAACATGTGTAGAGACCTCTAGTCTCGAAATCATAGTTTTTCTTCATTTCTTAACCTTTATGGAATTTTCATAATTAATTATTTCCATAATTAAGACCATAAAGGTTTTATATGAAATCAAGTGAATATTTAAGAATATTTATAAAAATATTCACTTCAGTCTCTTTTTCATTTTCATCTTGTTTCACGTGAATTATCACCTACAGGGTGAATTTTCGGTGATTTCCTTTTCACCGTTCTCGAAAACATGAATATTTTAAAATCAAATATCATTATATTCATGTTTTATGAAATCTGCTTAATTTCTCAATTTTCGTACCTGAAAATCATTTCACGTGAAATCAAATCAATTATTATGATTTTCGGTGATTTTCGAAAAATTTCAGTAATTATTCGATAATTTTTCGGCAGTATAATGGCTGCCGATTTGGCTAGCCTCCTGCACGGAAAATACAGTTTATATTTTTCAACCAGTATTTTACCACAATTTGAAATCGATAAATCACCACAAATTTCAAAACTAATATTATAAATTGCATTTATAAATTAAATGCATAATTTAAAACATGTGACCGAATATCCTTACAGGCGGCACATGTCTCCCTTACCTGTTTCGGGTCGGCGACTGCCTCTCGAAGGTTGCGCCCGTGTTCACCTCGCTCGATTCCATTGGCTCGGTCATCGAGGGAATTTTCTGGAATTTAAATTCCAAAATTTAGAATTTTTCCATAATTATTTAAATAAATAAGTTATTTAAATAATTTAATACTTTTTGGGATTTCTTATCAAGTCCCGTAATTCTCGGGATTTTCCGTAATTTTCGAATTCTCGGAAATTCTCCAAATTTCTGGAATTCCTTTTTCTCTTTCTTCTTTTTTTCCTTTCTTCTTTTTCTTCCTTCTTTCTTTTTCTCTTTTCTTTTCTTTTCTTTTTCTTTTTTCCTTTTCTTTTCCCGTCAGACCGGTTCAGCCTCCTTCCTCGCCGGTTCCTTGGCGGCGGTCGATTCTCCGGCGGCTCAGGGGCTCCACAGCTGGTCGACAGCACGGCAAAGCTACCGGTGCCCTTCGTTTGCCCTGGATCGGGGGCACGGCGATGGATCGAGTCGATTTTCCTTCGGTTTCTTTCGCCTCTTCGCCGACCTCCCTTCGCCGTTCACCGTCTCAACCGTGGCCTCCCATGTCTTCCTCTTCCTCCGGCGAAGCTTCGATGGCAGTGGCGGCGACCAATTTGGCCGGCGTCGTCCGTTCATCTTTTCCTTTCCTCCCTCGGTTTCCGCCAGTTTCCGCCACTGTTTCCTTCCTTCTTTTGCCGCCAGTGGCTTCCTTCCTTTCCTCTTTGGCCGGCGACGACATCCCTTCCTTTTTCCCTCGCCGGTGGTGGCAGCTCCACCACCGTCGGTTCTGGCTGGGGAGGATCGGGTTTGCTCCCCGATTCTTCCTTTCCCCTTTTGTTTTCTTACTATTTTAGTATATAATTATACTATATACTATATATTATATACTATAACATATATTTTATACATATAATATACTATATATTATACATATATTATTTCATATATAATATACTACAATATATATTATATATAAAATACATGTATATTGCATATTATAAAATATATGTCTAGTATATATATATGTATATTTATATATTTTTAATTTAAATAACCTTTATATAAATATTTTCTTACACTTGAATGTAAATTATTATTTACATTTTTTTTATATATGTATATATTTATATATACATAAAATGTCATACTTGAATACATATGTATTATTTCAATTTATCAAATAGTATATATACTTATATATACCAATGTATATTTAATATATACTATATATCATACGGTATTTAAATACATATGTATTTGCATAAAAATACATTTATATAATATATAATTATATAAATATATTTCACATTTCCTTTCTCATTGTCTTATTTAATTTGGATTTCCATTTATCCAAATTAAATTTCCTCCTTTCATTATTTTCCATAATTTCTCATCTTATTTTTCCAATTTAATTTTTCAATAATTCAAAAATTTACGGTTATCACATAAGGGCTCCCATAGTGTTCGGTTAAGGTAAGATTTATAAGAACTCAAGGCTTTTTCATGGTTTTCTAACTAATTACCATATGATTAAATTGTTTTCATGCTTATTTAAGGTTAAATCATGTTAGAATCATGTAAGGGGACACATGAGGATTTCAACCATCACTATGGGTGCATAAACATGGTATATTTTGCTGAGAAATTAATGTAGGAAAATTTTAGAAATTGTGGGAAGCATGAAAACAAGCTTAATTAGGCTAGATTAGAATAAAAATGAAATGTTGGACACTAAGGTAGGTTCGGCCATGGCTAGATGGGCTGAAATTTAATGTCATTCAATGTGTAAATTATGTAGAAGTGGTGTAGGAAATTGATAGAATAAATTTAGAATAAAAAAGGAAGCTTAATTTGAAGAAAATCATTAAGTGGTAAAGGAAGGAAGCTTTCAGCCAAGCTAAGGGGAGGATGAAATTGTGTCCATTTCAATGTAATTTAGGTCCTAAAATAATGTACGGATTATTTTAAGAATTTAGGCGTAATCGGAATTGAAATCGGAGTTATGTACCAAAAGTTACAATTTTTCATCGGTAGAAATTAGATTGCAATTAGATATTTTTTACAGACAATGCATTCATGTTTAGATAGTTACATATTCTTTTAGGTAAAATATAGTAAATTTATCAAGTTTGAGTAATAATTTGTAGCCTCTAAAACCGAGGGTACTATCGGTGCTGACGAGGCGACTACCGATAAATTAAGAGGTAAGGGATATTTGTATAAAACATAGAAATATTGCTTTGCATGATTTGATGAAAATTGAAATTTGTGGAATTTAAATAAATAATTTGGATTGAATTTTGGAACTGTAAATTGTGGTTTGAAGCTGAATTTTTGTGCATGAGAGATTAGGTTTAAATAAACTGTTATGTTGCAGCATTTTTCTAAAGTAACTCAAGCTGTTCAAAACTACCATTTTGGCATGAATTTTGAAATATAAGAAATAGATTTTTATAAGGTTAAATTTAAATTCTTAAATGTGAAATTATATGATTAAATCACGAATTCATTATATGCCTTAAATTAGTTAATTAATTATGCATTTATTTTAAAATCTTGTGTTGGAATATTTTTCTATCATTGTGGAATTTATATTGAATATTTGCAAGGTTAAATATTGTTTTTATATAATATTTTGTGAAATAATAATATTGATTATATGATTTTGTGATTTTTATATTACTTATGAATTTATTTAAGATATGTTTATTTAATTTATCTCTGTAAACAGCTCTAAACTATTTATTTTAAATGTTTTGAGAGTTTGGCCCCGTAGCTACCTGCGGGTACATGCATTTCCGTTCCATTCTGATTGTTGTTGACTCTAGCCCAGTCTTATAGTTCCCACTGGTGTCACTTGGCTAGTGTACACACTGTGGTACCCTGACTGTGGCCATAAGTCTATTATAATGCATGTGTCTATTGGGTGTAGCCTAATCTCCACTAAAATTATACTGGGGTGGCAAATCCCTTGTTAACTTAGATCCAGGCACTCCTAGTTTTGATATATTTATGATTTCGAGTTACCCGAATATTATGTTCCGTGATATGAATATGATATTTTGTGAAATTATTTATTTGATTTATCTATTAGAAATTGCTATAAATATGATTTTATTCTGTTTATGGAGAAATTGTTTAATTTCTGTTATGAGTGTGTTTTATTTCTTAAAACATTGGATTTATATTTGAATTTGTGATTTAATTTAATCAAATAAATCCCTATGGTGGACTTGAATACCGAAACACAAAAGGTACTTCAAAGTACCTCTTATATTCCATCTGGTTACCCAACCCGCTATAGTATCCTTCCTATTAGAACGTGCCAGCTTTATTTCATATTTTAATTTCATGATTTCGTATAAATATTTGTTTATAAAATCTGCATATAGGATGTGTTATATCAACTTTTGTATAGATATTCCTTACTGAGCACATTCGCTCACCCTTTTATTTTTCACTCCCATATTACTTGTAGTGAGATCGGGTCTGCTTTACACGAGGACCTGATTCTGGTATTCCTCAGGCAGCTTTACAGACTCGTCAAGGTATACTAATTTTACTTTTATCTATTTAGATTTTTGTATAATACTACTTTTATGTATAATAAACTTGGGATGTAAATTTCTTTATAAATGAATTTCTATAAATTTTGGATTCTTGGGTTTCTATAAAAATAATAAATTTTACTCTGAATTTTGGATTAGACACTACAGACGAGCCCAACCTATATAATTTGTGTGTGCGAAATTAGTAAAATATATGATATTTCGAACCGTGACACACTACCTTCTCATCTGAGCTGTACCTTATAATTTCTAACACCTTCTCCATCTTCATTAGCCAAGTCTCGGCTACCTATAAATCCTTTATCCCTTTGAACACCAGAAGGTTCATTTTCCAAAATTGCTTGAATCGAGGCATAATTCGATCCACATCAGTTGCTGGTAGTGGGGGTGTTGTTTGATGTAGAGGAGTGTCCTGTGACTGTTGGGTCGATGGCTATTGATTGAGGGGTTGTGGTGGTGGAGTGGCTTGTGGTGGTTCAGGAGCTAGTGGTTGTTGTAGTTGTCCTTGACTATTAGTGTATTACATCTCAATCAAGGTAGCAAGTTCGACCATAGTTTACTCCAAGTGCTCGATAAAGGTGTTCGCGCTCGGAAGCTATAGTAGTTTTCCACACTAAATTCAAGATCATAATCAGGTATTAACAATACTATAGGATATAAATTTATTTTAACTTATTTACACTAACACATACAAGACAAAATCTTAGTCTGATTCCATTAAATCTATCACAATCCGAAGGTCACAACTTATTGCTTAACTAATGCAGATACGCAAAAATGTGGGCTAACTTTTTTGCTTTTTCAATATTGTTTATCTATGTGCAGTAGCGAATTCTTGCCTTATTTTAAGCTCTTAGCCCAAGGTCCCAATCAAGCACATGTATAAGTCTCATTTTATACATAAGGTCCTATAATTATCCACAATTACAATTCATTTCAAACAAATTATATTTCCATACATACGTCCACCATCATAATTAAACCTACTAGCTTAAAGTATCATAATGGTAAAATTTATATCCACTAGAGAGTAAGTTAATTTTATATCATTTGACATCAAAATTACATAGCAACTTATTAAAACATCCTAATTTAATTAACGAATCACATAATTTACTCTAACATGCTCATTGCAACCATAATTAAAATTTTCCATCACCTTAATTTCACTAGTTGACTACAACATTAAATTATAACATCTTAATAATCCCTTATCCACTTAATTCCCATAACCTCAATTTCTCTTGATCATTATATTTAATTCCTCCAAATCATAAATTCTCATGCTTAAATAAATCACTTCATAATTTTCATAATTCAAAAAAAAATCCTCGATTATTAAATTACTTCTAATAATTCATTAAGTCATTTGCCAATTATAGAAAATTTGTGGTTGTCACAATAATGAATAAAAAAAAAGAAAAAGATTTTTTCCTTCTTTTGAGTTTTAGTTAAAACCCAGAACCATAAACTAATAGCAAACAAAAAAAAATCCACAAAACAGTGACCAACAATCATATTCAAAGCAACACACAAAATCAAGAACAATTAGAAAAAAAAAACCATAACCAAAGATACATGTAGAAAAAAAAAAGAGAGGGATATTTTAGGTTTTGGTTTTTCCTAATGCTTTTATGTGACTTGAGGTATTTTGAAAAAGGGTTATTTTCAAATAAAATTTATGGGTTCAACATTTTGGGTAGTGGGGGTTTTCATTTTGAATCCTACATCTATAAGAATATGTAAGGATTTTATGTTTTTCAATTTTGAGTTCGCGTTCAGGTGGCTGAGGAGAACGTTTTTGGAAGTTCTTAGCATAGTCTAGCCATTTGATATAGTGAAGCAAGGCGAGGCCTATGAGTTTTCCGGTGGCTTTATGAATTTTCTAGCACTATAGTTCTTTGGTAAAGAGATTTTCAGAGAAAGGTCAAAGGAGACTTTGTAGAGAGAGAATGGGTTGCTGAAAACTAAGAAAGGGTTTTTTTTTTTGAAGTAATTATACTAGCTGAATGTGGTGTTTTGGAGCTTTATGAAAAGAAAAAAAACAAACGGCATTGTTTTGATCAAAAGGCCTTCGAGTCATATGCTCGACTTTGTTAACCTGCATGTTGAACTAGGGTTCAACCTGATCCATTTGTAAGGGTTTTTTTTTTCTTTTTTATTTTATTTGTTTTCATTTTGTTTAATATATTTAAGTTAGATTAATTATATTTGATAATTTGATTTGGTTAATTATTTTATTTAATTAATGTAATTAATTTAGATAATTTGTTAGTGAATTAATTCGTTACCTAGGGTTAATTTATAATCATTTAATCTAATTAGATAATGTAATTGATTAGAATTTGTTAGAATTAATTTGATTAATATGTTGTTAAACTTCTTTAATGTTTTTATTCATGTGTTTATATTATTTATTTATTTTCTTGTTTTAGAATTAGGAATAAAATATATAATAATAAAATATAAAAGTTAAAAAAGTATAAATAGAAAAATTAAATTAGGATTATTAAAATCAGTAAAATTTAAAATTGTTTATTAAAACTTGAAATTAAAATCATTTATAAATAAAGAATGTAATTAAAATTTAACAATAAATATTGAAGACGAATGTGAATTGTTTCTGAAAATGAAATTCCAAGAAAGTCAACAATATTTCTTAAAAATTCTAGATGAGAAGATTTTCTTTGAACTGAGCCAGATTGATGGGAGGTCCAAAGTGATATTTCAATAACAAATGATTCTTAATAATTTTCAAATAATAATATAATTTTAAAAATAAAAAATAAAAATTTTAGAAGCTTAGAGAGTTAAAATAAGACAAATTTTCATAAAATATTTAACTAATATGACAATAGAACCTCTTTAAGAAAATTAATGGGTACTACTTGAATACTTCTGATGTGAGGAAGATTTTTTGAGACTGGAGCTAGATTGATCAAAAGATCTTAGGAAAAATTCCTAGTATTTAATTATCGAAATTAAAGTCAAACAAAAGGCAATTTAAGATTACTTGAGATTAGATGGTACTATTTTAGGATGGGCGTTGTGGGTACTTAAAACCTTCTTTAAATGTAATGGTACTCTTGTATCCACAAATTTGGATATAGATAGTGCTTATTTTAGAAACCCTCAGTGGAGCTTAGGGTATCCTTAGGTCAAAATAAGTAACTGATTACATGTCACGCCTCGATTCTTGAAAATCGGGACTGATTTTTTTCATTTCACACAAATGGTTGGGCAGTGCCTAGTATCCTCATTCTGACTTTACGCTAGAATTATTTATCTAATGCAATAATTATTTAAATATTTCCTAGTACACATAGTCAGAGTACGCATTGTTTTTCAATACACATACTTTATAACAAATACTATAATTTACTTACAAACCTTTTCAATTTACTCTTTACATCCCTTTGCTTATTAAAGTACTGTACAATAGATGTTTGAATATCATACCTACAAGGTACGACAATGGAACTCCCATAGGCATCTTATCAAAATATTCTCTCATCAAATGACTATTTCTTCAAATAAATCTGGAAGGTAGAGAACAGGGGGTGAGCTTTAGGGAAATCCCAATAAGAAACATACATAAAAGAACTGATATCATGCAACTATATGCAAATATCATTTTAAAACCGATGCCAAAGATGCTAAAATCAATACTGAAAATCAATATCAAAGCTGAAAATTCACTTTAATTTATTTGGTCATAGAGTTTGGTAAACACTCGGAGCTAGTTTTTATTAAATTATAAAATAATCATTTTCTATGATAGTATAGAAATTAGAAAATGTATTTAACAAAACAACAAAATCAGAAAATATATTAAATTCTGGGAGTGCCTGGATCTAGACTTGGTTACGGGCCGGACCGGGTCTGCTCGGGGTCGATTTTCACCGGTTCCGGCCCTAACCAAAAGAGAACCAGTCCGAACCGATAGTAAACCGGTCCGGTTCGGACCGGTTCTATCTGTTATAAGAGGCCAATCGGCCCGGTTCGTTAGACCGGTTCGCCTCAAAATCGGACCGAACTGATTTAAACCGGTTCGGTCCATTTTTTTTTGCTTTTTAAAATTTTTATTTTTAAAAATTTATATTAATTTATTTTAATATATATTAATATATTTTAATAATTTAATCTAATAAATTTATTTTTATAATAAATAATATTAATAGTTTAATTTAACAATAATTTATTATAAAGTTATATTATAATTTATTTAATTAATGTAACAATAATATAAAAATAAACTATTATAAAATTATCTAATAAAATTATTGTTATAATAAATTAAAGTTATATTATGAATATAATATTATGATAAAATGATATTTGATTCAAAATACAAATAATGATATTATGAATATTATTATTATATTCATTTTGCATATCTTTATTTATATTCATTTATTATATTCATTTTGAATTTAAAATAATTTATTATATTTGAAATATCATTTACTTAATATTTATTCATTTATTTATTTATTCATTTATTTAATATGTTTTTAAAATATTAATTCATTTTGTTTAGGGTTAAAATTTTTTTAAAATTATAATTAAAAAATAAAAAAATTAAAAAGAAAAAAGTATTTTCTTTTTATTTTTTTTAACCGGATCGGTTCGACCCGGTTCGGTTATGAGCCGGGCCCTTAACGGGCCCGATCCTAAAATTTTAAAACCGGCCCAGCCATGTACCATACCGGGCCGGGCCGGTTCCGAACCGGTACTGTACCGGTTCGGATATTGGGTCGGATTGACCCGATCCGGTTGCGAATCGGGTCAGGCCAACCCGGCCCAATAAGAACCTCTACCTGGATCTATGTTAGCCAAGGATTTACTACCTCAGTATAAATAAAATAGTGGAGACTAAGCTTCACCCAGTAAACTCATGCTATGGACATATGACCAATAGTCAAGGGGGCTACAATGTGTATACTAGCCAGGTAAGACATGTAGGAGCTATATGACTAGGCTAGAGTCAACAACATTCGGAATAGAATGGAAAGCATATACCTGTAGGTAGCTATGGGGCTAACAGTCTCCACACATTTATTTGATTCCCAAGAGAAAAACAAAATGGTTCTATAAGCTTTCAAAAACAAATAAAGTAATATAACACACATTTTATTATTAGAGTCTAGGAGTGCCTGGACCTACATTAACCAAGGATTTACCACCTCAGAAGTCAAAATATAAGCTTTCGGGAACCAAGTTTCATTTCAAAACATATTATTTAGAAAACAAAACATTTAATTCAATATATTCAGATAAATCCAAATAATTTGAAACATTATTTCAACGTGACATTCAAAACAATAGATAACGCATTTCATAAACCAAAATGCATATGATGGCATCGGACAGATTTTAAAATAATCAAATATCAATCATTAGTTTCAAATGTTAATAAATTAAAACTCATGAGATCATGCATATTCAAAACTGACATGTATGCAAAACTATGCTTTATGGATAAATCAAATAACCGAATATATGATTTTGTTCACCTTCAAATCAAACCTCATCGTATAAGGTTGGTCTCAGATTTTTCGATACATTTCATAAACTATCAAATCGTTATACAAGAGTCAATCACAAACTTTCAAATATTAACTTCATTCTATTAGGATTCAGTCATATACTTTCAGATATCAAATTCGACATGATTCAATTACCTCCAAATATTTCAAAGTTTCAATCTTACTCTTTAAAGGCATGTCTCATTACTATCAATCAAATCTAGTACCTTTAGAACATATCCTTACAATCAACACTAAAATTATCGTTAAAATACTTTTTTTGAAGATCATGACACTTTTAATTCAAACCATTTATAAAAATTTCAACAGCATAACGTTTCTATAATCAGAACCTCCTGCAGGTTCAAATAGTAGAAATCGATATATTCACAGTCCAGTTCATTACCAATAAATCCACAAATAATAAGCATTCCTTAAATCCACCAATCAAATTATAATCATTCAAAAGTAATAATCCTTACGGTTTTATCCTTCCTAAAATTCTCTTTCTCTATGAAGCTAAACACCAATTAGAATATTAATCATGCTTTTAAATACCTAAATGAAGCAATAGTTATGTTTATAAGAAATTCGAATCGAATGATCTCTATAACGAGTTAGGAAGGATGCTTTAGAGCACCTCAATTGTCCCGGTTTCCTAACTCCTTATCTATAGAGATTCGAAAGTGAACTAATAGAGAAGGAATTCATACGTACTAAATCAGAGTCAAAATTGTTCATTAATTTTAAATTCATATCAACCAACATCAAAACCAAATGTCGGATTCAAAGTCAAATTCTATATCAAAACCATTGTCAAATTCAGAATCAGAATTCAAGATCAAAACCAGTGTCGGGTTCGGAATCAGAATTCAATATCAAAACATTTTCAACTCATCAAAGATCTGACATCAAAGATTCAGAAATCATTAAAATCCAAATAAATCAAAGATATTTCAAAAAATCAAAGTTCAGATATCAAAGCATCAGAAGTCAAATCATCATGCAAAACATGATATCCTTATGTCTCCTATATATGTCCCTTACCTTTTAAATGCTCGTTGTCCTACTCGTTAGCACCAGTAGCATCTTTTGACCTCGGAGCTACAATTTACCATACAAACTAAATAAATTCTCCACACTTCACTTAAAAAGAATATTCAATTCATTAAATGCAGTACATTATCTATTGCAGCTCTGAATTCAGTATAAATTCTACTAGTGCTAAAATGACAACTTGTGCTAAACACCTTTGTTTTTAATTCTGATCACGCCTATAGTCTTGTATTAATCTATACAGTATCATGGAACCCAAAACACATAGAAATGAGCACAATTTCACCTTCTCCTTCTCTTGGCAAAATACTTCCCTCTCTCTTACCCAACTTATTTCTTCTATTTAAGCTTAAATTCATATTCCACCATTATTCTACATTGATTTTACATCAAATTCTCATCAAACAACATCATGTTCATGCACAATGAATGGTGACCAAAACCTTAAGAGAGAGAATTTCATGATTTTGATTCAATCCAAGCCTAGATACAAACTTAAACACTTTAAATACATAGCTAAAAACCATTAAATCATGAAAATTTCAAGAATTCTTTCACCTTTCCTCATGACCAGATCTGATGTGGGATGATTCACCATGATTTTGGCCACTTTAAGACTTGATTTTGGTGTCAAAAGATAGAGCACTGAAAACTGGGTAAGGTTGGTGAAGATAGTTTTCGGTCTCGGAGTGATTTTGTTAAGGTTTTGTAGACTTTCTCTCTCTTACCAAGCTTTCAACAATGGTGGAAGAAGAGAAAGATGATGGATAGCAGCAACGAGAGAAGACCAAAAAATTCCTTTAAAAAATTAATATTTTAAGTGGTAAGTTACTAAAATGCCCTTATACTTTAAAGTTTTAATTTTGCCCTTCACAGTTTGATTTTGTTGAACACAATCTATCCAACCTCCAAAATATTTCATTTAATCATAAAACACCTCTTTTAACTTGCTCTAATCATTGGTGGAGCTTTTATTGAGGTTCGAATGCTTATTTGGGTGAAATTACTAAAATACCCCTAACCGTAAAATTGCATAAAGTTTTGCTTTTACGCCTGATTTCTTCTATCAGTCCACATGGTCTAAAACCTTGCTACATGAAAAATTATTCACAACTGATAATTGATCAAGAGTCATCTCGATTTGACCGTAATTTACGAAAATTCTTTCGGGCTATGTCCTTAATCGTCATTTTTGAATTTGTTGCACTCTTTTCAAAACATGCTCAATCGAGGTGATTTTGAGATGCAGATTCTTGCTATATTCATATTTCACCTTAAATATCATCATTCTAGGGTCTTACTTTGATCTGGACAGTAAAAGTCCCTGTAGGGCCCACACCGAGTACTTTCTTGAATCTTATTGAACAGACCCTTCATTTAAATATTTTAACAATTAATATTTTCTTTTAAGTTCCTACACTCTATAACTTATATTGAATATGAAGAAAACGGGGCTCTCACATTACATCTAAGAAAGAATGATTGGTGGCGATTCTTTTATTTTGTGTATAAACGGTTAGGTCACTAAAACTTAGCACGTTATGACATAGATAATAATTGAAGAATTTAGTTCAATTACACTTGTTTAAATTCAAATTTATTAGAAATCTTATTTTATTAATAAATTTTTATTTTTATTTTTATTTAATTATAATTTTAAAATATAATTAAAAATATTAAAATTGTGAGATTCATACTGTCGTAACGATTTTCGTCCGGGGACTTGATCGCTACACGATTTTGGAAAAAAAACACAAAATGGGAGTCGCCACCAATCTTTTTTGGCTAGGTGTGATTGGCCACCTAAAATTATTTATTTTTTTAATAAAATCTTAAAATTAATTAAGTTTTATCAAAAAAAATAATTTTTGGTCTGCGAAAACAAAGTTTGGGTTCGGGAGTTCGGTTACGTGTGGGGAAGGATTAACACCCCCACAACGCCCGTTAAAAAACGGTACCACTTAATCATGTCTTATCTTTTGATCTTAATAAAATAATCTTAATTAAACACTTAAAAAAAGAACTCCATTTATTTGAAACCATTTTTATTATTTGTTTTATTTTGAAATATTTAAGTTTTATTTTTTTATTTAAAATAAGTGAAAATCTTTTGTATTGAAAATTATTCCGAAGTAACCCAATACTTTTGGTAGCATCTCGGATAATTTCCTCACCTAAAGATTTCTTAAGAATCGCTACTTGCGATTTCTATAGAATCCCATCCTTGGGAGATTCACACTTATTTTGAAATTTCATGAATGCAAATGATGCAATCAAAATACAGATGATGCACATGAGAAATCCATTATTCATTTATACTTATATTATTATTTTGTAATTTATTTATATTTATAAAATCTTGTTTTTATTAAAGAAACATACTAAATATTCCAATACGCTGGTAACATTTAGCGTATTTCTCTCACCTAGAGATCAGTTAGAAATCACTACTTGTGAATTCCGTAACATCTCATCATCGGAAATTATTTATATCTTATTTATTTTTAATTTGTTTTACTCTTTATTTTGAAGTCTTGTTTATTTGTTTGTTTAAAATATTTATTTATTTATTATTTTTAGTGTTAGTTTATTTCATATAAGTTGATTATATTAGAAATCTTAATATCGAACTAAAATTATTTGAATACCCCAATACGCTGGTAATATTCAAATATTTTATTTCGACCTTAAGGATAATCAAAGAATAACTACTTGTGATTTCTAAGGAATCCTATAATCGGGGACCTTTTATATTTAAGATGTGTATTTACATTTATTTATTTATTTATTTTAATTCCTAAATTTTTACCTATTTAAAAGTTTTTTATTTCTATTCACTTACTATTTTTTTTGTATTTACCTATTTTTTATATTATTATTCTTATTACCATTTTTATATTTATTATTTTTTTATACTAAGAAATCTTATTAATATTTTCTTTATATCGGAATAAAATCATTTAAATGTCCCAATACGCTGGTGACATTAAAGATTTTATTTCAATCCTAAGGATTGTCAAAGAATCGCTACTTGCGATTTCTAAGAAATCCTATCGTCGGAAATTCTTTTAAAATGTATATTTTTATTTATATTTATTTTAATACTTATATTTGCATTTATCTACATATTTACATTTATTTATTTATTTTCATAGTTACATTCTTATTTCTCTAACTATTTTAAAATTTATTATTATTTTTATATCAAAATGATATTTGATATCAAGATAAAATCAATTAGATGTTCCAATACGCTGGTAACATCCAAAGGTTTTTCTCGACCCTAAAGATTGTCGAAGAATCACTACTTGTGATTTCTTCAAAATCTTATCATCGGAAATTCTCATTACTACTTTTTATTTTTATTTTATTTTTTACATTTATTAATCATCATTTTATAAATATCATGTTATTTAATTTTTTTTAGAATTCTTTTATTACTGTTTTCTATCTTTTATTTTTGTATTTTAAAATATTTTATTTTTTTAATACATGTTGTTTTGAATCAATAGCTTAATCATAAATCAAACTTATTTGGAATGAAACAACTAATTAAATAACTAAATAGATATAAAAACAAATCATATATGTAATAAAAATATATTTCATACCTTAAACGCCTGAACCCTTCTTCCTTCTCCTTTTGCCTAGCCTTGACACATCCAATGGTCACTTGAAATGAGTAAAAGGACGCCTGACACCAAGGTTCCAAGCACGACACTTTGCCAAGCCCAACGTTCTTTCTTTCTTTCACGTAAGTAATGGAGCAAGGCTTAAATATTTAGCAGTGCAGTGAGGTTTGGAGATGGGTGTTTCAGTGTAGTGACCGAAGGCAGCAGCAAAGCGTAGCAACAGGGCTACGACGACAGCGAACAGAGTAGCAACTTAGGAGAATGGTACTACTGACAGTCGACGATGAAGCAAAGAAGGAATTGGATAGACGAGGGAAACACAACGTGAGGACAGCGAACAGCAAGTAAGGGCGAGTAGATGATGGCTACGACAAGCTTCTTGGTGGTGCGATGGCGTAAAAGCTGGTGCAGGAATATCAGTTTTTGGGGAAGCCAACGGAGATGGTGCGATGTGGAATGATTGGTGTGAGATGGTGGTGACTGGCGAGGAACAACGAGGACTGAAGCGGGAAGATCTCTCAGCAGCGTTAGCAAAGGATGATGATAGCAGTAGGCGTAGATGACACTGAGTTGTAGAGCAAGGGTCATGGTACAGCGAAGAGCCAAACAGGCAATAGTCAAAGGCGTATAGCGGGATGTACGATGGTATAGCAGCGATGCAGCAGCAACAGGTGGATGCAACAAGGGACGTGCAGCAACTCAGCAGTGGTGGACAGTGCAGGGCGCACGACAAAGAAGGAAAGAAAACCAGTGGTAGGGTAATGAAGCAACGTGCAGCAATGGAGCAAGGAACAATGGGCAACAGTGGAGTGATAGAGAAGAACAACGTTGGGCTGAGCAGGGACGGCGATGATGATGATACAGGGGCTGACTTCACGCGGCCATATAGCAGTACAATGATGAAGATGAAAATAAATGGTGGTGAAGATGATCACAGTAGAGGTGGCCCGAGTGGCTAAGAGCTGTAGCAAAAAAATTTTTTAGGGTTTTTTCTGTTTCTCCCTGTTTTTTTTTTCTACGGTTTTCCTCTAGGTTTTTTTTCCTCCCCCTTTATTTCTCCTTTTCATTGGCTTTTATAGCCATTTCTAGCCCTAAACCTTTAGGAAAGGAAACAAACTTCCCCCTTTTAATGCTTAAACCATGGCTGCCATCATGGGATTCACATTCATGATTTATTTCCATCAATTTGCAAATTATTATGTTCATTTTTTGGCAACAAATCAACCAAGTCAACTATTGAGGGTGTAAATTTTGCATGTGCTTCACATGAGATTTTTAAATTTGAAAGATTTGACCAAAATTGACTTGTTTCTTTTTATCATTATTTATTTTTTGATTTTTGATTTTTTTGATTGATTTTTTTTATCTAAAAAAAAATTGTTCGGACAAAATTAGGTGTCTACACATACTTCCTATTATTGTTATATATTATTAATGAAGTTAGGAAGATAAGTTATCTCATAACTGTTTATATGCCTTATGCTTGGTAGGTGTAACAAAGATTTGGACTGTGTGCCCTACCTAGACTTATAATGTTTTGATGGAGATGAAACCTAGTAGTAACAGTATTTGGAGCAAAATACTAAGATGGTTAGAATTTACATCTCAAAATTCATCATTTTGAGTGAAATGATAGTTAAGTCTATAGGCCCATAAGACTTTTGTAAATAATGATCAATCCAAATTTATTTGAGACCAACTGATAGTCATAGATAAATTCTCATGTGAAGAAGTTGGGTGGATCGATCTTCTTAAACTACCTCAACAAATTTAGATCATAGTCAATAATCGTACTTACCTCGAGCTATATTGGAGTTTGTTGTGGTGGCAAATCCTGTGGCCGTGCCTGAGGTACTGGTTGTGGCACGGGTGGAGGTGGTGCTATTGGTGGGTTACGGGTAGCATTATGGTTGAAGCTCGCCATAAATTGTGTGAACATGGTGGTCATAATCTCGAAATTCCTCTCCAACCTCGAAATACGAGTTAAGACTCTCTGGCTGAGAAGGAAGGGGAAGTTCTAGGGTTGGATCAGCTCGACGCCTACCAGCATTCTATTTACAATGACTCATTCTATCAATACCTATACATAAACGAACTATTTCAATATAAGTTTAAACAGTTTTACACAATATGTATTTAGACAAGTACAGTACTATCGAAATGTAAACTATTTCTAACCTCTAGACATTGATACATATTAGAGTACTACACTCTGATACCAACTTCTGTAATGCTTCAATTCACTAAAATACTTACTAACTTTTCCTTTCATTGCATTGAGTTAAGTAGTGTGCGATGTCACTTTCATCGATTTAAGCTTTAACTTAGCTTACATTATTAATCAACATTGTACAGGTCTTATTTCAGTTTCATTAAACATGACCATCATATTTAGAAGTCCATTTTAACAAAAAAAAATGTAATTGACATTCAGTACCTTACAATTTTACATTTTGATGTACTAAATAATCATACGATATAGTACTGTACACATGCTATTTGAATACATAATATTGTACTTAAGTATACTTCCGAGGTAATATCCACAGTCTCGAAGGAATACTGTAAAGGTGCACCGATTCAGTATCAACTTACTTCAGATAATCTGTGAGAATAAAGAGGAGGTAAGTTTTATGCCCAGTAAAAAACATATATAAAAGAACAGATATGATGCAAACTATATGCATGAATCCTGTACACATTTCTAGACATGACAGTACAAAATCAATGACAAATCTTTCGTTTGATAAACACTTCGACATTAGACAATAATGGACAACTCAAAAAAAGGAATTATTGTAATTGGTTAGGGATATCAGGCTGAGTATGGAAGGATACTTTGAAGCACCTTACTTGTCCCAGTCCTAGGTCCGACTACAGGGTCCTACGAGAAGTTTACCGAGAAGCATTTCATAGGTGTTTCAATACCGATATCAAAACGATCTTAAGGCCCTATGACTCACGTCAGAATCAATGCATGCAAATTAGACATTTTGTTTTCAAAATCAATGAACTTTCATTTTAAAATCAATAAGTAGTACGTACGATACTATCTTAGATTCAATATCAATACATTTCAAAAAGAATAGTATTAAAATTGATATCAATTTCAATCATTCAAAACAGTGTCAAAACCAATACCAAATTCAATCATTCAGAAATAATGTCAAAATCAATATGAGATTTAATAGTTCAAATTCGGTATCAAAACCAATATCGGATTCAGAATCAACTTGGTATCAAATATGTTTCAGTGATTCAAACTCAGTATCAAAACCAATATCATATTTAGTCATTTAGAATTAGTGTCAAAATCAATATCAGATTCAAAATTAGAATCAGAGTCGACACAATGGAGACCTAGCAACATTCCATCTCGGGTCAAATCACGTAAAGATCTCGCGTAGGGAATCAATCAAAATTAAAGGACATATTGCCATAGTCATAAAAAGCCCACAGTGTACATTGACTAGGTGACAATTGTGGATGTTGATGATCGGGTCAAAGTCAATACAACATTCAGAACTGTAGACACCATTTTTGTCCGGTTCCTTTTTTCAAAACATTTTTAATTAATTAGTTTGTATATATTTTATTATTGATTTTTAAATTTTATTTTTTATTTAGATTTAGAAATAATTTTTGGATTTTGATTTTGATTTTTATAGAATAAAATAAAAAAAAGGAGGAAATCCAAATTAATTTTGATAGGAAAGTAGAATTAAATGAAACCATTAAAAGATTGGAAATTAATTTGAATTTGGAATTGACATTAAATTTAAGATTCGATTTTTGAAATATAAAATTTCCTAAAAAAAATTGATTCTAGATTTCCAATTATTACCAAAAATAAAAAAATAAAAAAACTAGGTCTATAAGAGGAGAGAGAACTAGGGTTTTTAAAGAAAAAATGAGGGTTTTTGAAAAAAGAAAGGGGGGGAGTTTTTATACGAGGGAAGAAAAAAAAAGAGAGAAAAAAAAACCCTAAGGAAGACAAGAACTAGGGTTATAGGGGGAGGCGGCAATAAAAAAAAAGGGAAAGAGGTCGTGGGGAGGGAGCATTTTGGTCGAAACCCTACTATTTGCTACTACTTCATTCATTCGGCCACCACCTAGCACCACGATCACCATCATCAAACCGAGTGTCTGCACCTCGAGTTTCCATCCTCATCGTGCCTATCTTCACCCTCTGCCATTGTCTTTGTTCAAGCTATTAAACAAGTCAAAACAGAAAGCCATTTGCTTCTTGTCGCACTGTTTGTCATCATTTTTATCGTCATGCAATCCAGCCTCTACCTCGGTTTTCTGTCCCACCGAGCCACCATCCTCATTCCTAGACCTCATTATCAAATTGCTAAGCTGCAACGGGCCTAACTTTCTACAACCTTAGCTTGCTGTAGCTGTACAACCCAGTTCCACCGCTATCGAAGCATCCTGCAACTACTAGTTCCTGCATAACGCCATCCATCATCACCAGCATCGTACATCTCTGCTCCTGTTGCTGCTCACCAACGTGAGAGGACCGAAAATAGAGGAGTTGAGATATAGAGCAGTATACCACAAAGAAGAATTACTGTTGCTTTAGTTGTGCATTAAACCATTTACATCCATCGTTCCTGCCATTCCTGCCTCCTCTGCATATTGTCCTACACTGCACTTGCGCACGTTGCTGCACTTTATCTCCAGCCTTGTCCCACAGCTTGCTACAAAAAAACAAAAAGGAGCTGCTCCACGTTCCTACCCTTGTAACGCGAAATAGAGGAATTGGAAACCTCTGCCATTAACTCCTTTCACGACCAAAAAACATGAATACGCAGCCATTGAAGAAGAGAACAAAGCCGTAGCCAAAACAGAAACAAAATAGGAGACTCCATGAAAGTGAGAGCTGAACGAGAGGGAGCAACTTGTCTGAGTAGTGAACAATGAAACCGAGACAGAGAGAAACAGAAGAATCTTGCTTCTGTGATTGTTTGCTGTAGCAGTATAAAGAAGATGCTGTGAAGTGACTCATGCGAAGGAGCTTTAACACACGGCAAGTTGGAAGAGAAAGAAATAAGAATAAAAACATGCAGAGGGAAACAAGGTAACGTTCTTACCATAAATGATCAATGCACTTGTGTAAAGGTAGTGATGCTACGTGATCATCACTAGCATTTTGTTTTTTTATTGCTATTATTTTATTTATTTAATAGGTTCAAATGTATTAATAGTTTAGTTTGATTTATTTTATTCATTTAAGTAGGTATTTGAGTAAGATAATAGTTTAGGTAATCCAATTGGAAATATAATATAATATTAAGATGATTTGAAAACTTGATGATAAATAATTAATATGAATGAAACGATTTGATTAGGCATGTAAAGTATTTGTTACATTGTTTGATTTCACATCTTATTTGTTTAGAATTAAATAAAATTTAAAATAAAATTAAGAATAGAATAAAAGTCAGAAAAATTTAATTACGAATTAAATCATCCGACGATGGAACTCTAGAGGTGTCACGCTTAAGTGGTACTTTAGAGATCTTGAGGTAAAAAAAAAAAAAATTTTGTCCAAGGCCTCACCAGCTTAATGGAGGGTCTAGATAGGATTTTTGATAACAAATAATTCATATTCATTTTTAAAAGAAAATATAAAAATAAATTTATTATAAAATAACACTAAAAAAAATAATTAGTTATAAAATTAGAAAAGATGTTAATGATTAATAATAATATAATAAAAATAGCAATGACAAATAAAGGGGGAAATAAATGAAATAACCAAAGCTAGATATTAAAATAATAAAAATGAATATAATTACTTCGATGATGAAATATCAAGGGAATTACGCTCAAGTAATTTTCTTGAAAATTTCTAGGTAAGAAAGTTCTATTCGAGGCCTCACCAGCTCAATGGAAGGTCTAAATAGGGTCTTCAATAAAAAGTAATTTATATTCATTTTTCAAAATTAAGATATGAATGATTAGTAGATTTGTTATTGAATTGGAACAAGAATAAGTTATAAAAATTAGAAACGATAATTAATAATCCATGATAATAGAAATAATGATGAGTAACAAAATAAGGAATAGAACGAATAAAGATTAGATATGAAAATTGTAATGTAAGTGAATATGAATTACTCCAATGATGAAAAATCAAGAGACTTACGCATAAGTGATTTTCTTGAAATTTTCTAGGTAGGAAAATTATTTTCAAGGTCTCACCAGCTTAATGGGTGGCGTAGAGATAGTTTTTCAATAATAAGTGATTTTTATTCATTTTTTTTAAAATTATAGAATAGGTGATTTTTATCTAAAAATATTAAATTAAAATTAAAATTAAAAGTAATTAATTAAGAAGATAAACATTTCAATAATTCATGTTAACCATAATAATAAAATAGTAGTAATAAATGGTAATAAAATGATAAATAGGAGTCATTGAGAGTGAATATTGATTGTTCCTATGATGAGATTCCAAGTAGATTTACGTTTAAGTAATGATTTGAAAATCTTTAGGTAAGAAAATTTCTTTTGGGTCTCACCAGCTTAATGGAAGATCTAAAAGGAATCTTTGATAAAAACAATTCATATTCATTTTCGCATGAAAATAAACAAATAAAATTAAGAATAAATAAATAATAGAATGGTAAGAACAAATTGGGTAGAAGGAGTCAAAGTCAGGAATTTCTCATAAAATATTAAAATGAATCAGACGACGGAGCCTCTTCAAGCAAGTCATATAGTACTACTTGAATACTCTTGAGGTGAGGAGAATTTTTTAAGCTATCCCACCAGCTTAATGGAGGATGCTTAGAAATATTTTCCAATATTAAATTATTGAACTTAAGATTAACTAAGGCAAATTTGAGATAATCTAAAGCTAGTTGGTACCATTTTAGGATGGGCGTTGCGAGGGTGCTAACCCTTCCTCACACGTAACCGTACTCCCAAACCCTAAATTTGAGACGTAGACCAAGCCTTATCCTTAGTTTGAATAGGTGACCAATCACACCTAGGTAGAATGGTTGGTGGCGACTCCATATCTTTGTGTCTAGCTATTAGGTTTTTCTCTAAAACTTAATACGTTATGACAGTTTGGCGACTCCACTGGGGACTTAAGAGAGTCAGGCCAATACTTAGTTTTAGGTTATCTTAAAATTTGCTTAAGAAATCTTAATAGAAAACGAACATTAAATAAAACATTATTCCTTCATACACACACATCACTTTGCATTAGCATACATAAGCCCTCGACCCGGGCTCAGTCCTTTTAGGAGGGAGTAAAGTATCTACGCTCTCGTGAGGTAATACCTCCGCAATGGCTAGCGAAATACTCCTACTCAAATTGAACCTTTCCGTTTGTAACCTGTGATGGGTGAGGAATGGGTGCCTTACTAGTCCTATGTGGACGATAGTAAGGAACAATTTGAGAACCTTTAGAATTCTGACTTATCCAAACCAAGCATATAAAGAAACCTAAGAGGCCAACTTAAGTTAGAGCCATGCCAGCTCATCATGTAGGGATAACCGAGGATCAGGACACATGAAGGAAAATTTGTTCTTTTCAAGAAATATAATAATAAAAAAATAAAAAAAATAAAGAGATGAAATGTGTCTGTTCATCACATGAGGCTTTCCTTTGAATTTGTGATGCATGACATGTCCATTTGAACATTGCACCTACACCTTTAGACATTTTTGGTCATACATAAATTGAGCATGCATCTCATGCATAGGTTTGTATGTGCGTATCATGGCATCTTGACTTAGACTATGGTAATAAAAGTGAGAAGATAGCTTGGTCGTCAAAATTGTCAGCCACCCATACGATACTTGTTTGCAAACAAGAACAATGGAGAATGAGCAATTGGCATGAATTGATGGAATAGAAAAGGTGCAACAAGAGATTGTCAGGGCCCAAGAGGAGTCTAGGGAACAAATGGCCAAGATGATGGAGACGATGATGAGCTTGGCAAAAGGGAAGGGAGTTGATGAAGACACTAACGTTAGAGTGGAGCCACAAATGGGGGACCCCATCAAGCAAGAGAAGCTTAGGAGGGAAGCGATTGAACTAGTTTCTCATGAGGGGATGCATCATATGTGTGATACGTTAGAGGAGAGACTGAGGGCCATCGAAGGGAGCACTATTTATGGAAACATTGATGTGGAGAAATTGAGTTTGGTTCTTGATTTGGTGTTACCCGCGAAATTCAAAGTCCCCAACTTTGAAAAATATGATGGAACTAAATGCCCATTAGCCCATATTACAATGTTTTGTCGAAAAATGGCAGGGCATACTCACAATGAAAAGTTGCTAATCCACTGTTTTCAAGATAGTCTTACTGGGTCCGTAGCAAGGTGGTATGTCAAATTTGATAGAGGACGCATCCACTCATGGAAGGATCTTGCAAAGGCCTTCATAGTTCAATATCAACATGCAAAGGATATGGCACCAGATCGATTGTTCTTACAGAATATGGAAAAGAGGGCTACCGAAAGCTTTAGAGAATATGCTCAGAGATGGTGAGACATTGCTGCTCAAGTTCAGCCTCCCCTTACAGAGAAAGAGACGACAATTCTGTTTGTCAATACACTTGAGGCTCCATACTATGAGAGAATGATTGGAAATGTCACCAAAAACTTTGCAGATATGGTACTCTCTGGAGGGATGATCGAATATGCTATAAAAAGCGGGAAGATCGAATGGGCAAATACAATGAGAGGTGCAACATTCAATAACGAGAGTCAAGATGTTCAAGCTGTGACTAATGAAAAGCAGTATGAAAGTTATACCTCATATCACCCATACCCCATGCAACAAACCCACCACCTTTGTTCATATCCCTATCAGTCAATTCTTCAAAATGGTTTTCAACCTAACTTTTGTCCTCAATCACTCTCCACCCTACCAAACAATCCAAGAAGGCCAAGAAACGGTGTAAAGAGATTGCCAATTTCAATTTCTAAATTATTGCCTTTTCTAATAAAGAACCAGTATCTGGTGCCTATGCCTTTGAAAACAACTCCAAACCCAGCAGCAAAGAGTTATGAACCAAATAGCAAATGTGAATATCACATGGGGGCAATTGGGCATTCAACAGATAAGTGTAGGCAATTGAAGGAAAAGGTTGAAGAACTCATCGGTAGTGGTGCCTTGACTCAAGAGCTTATTGAACAATGGAAGTTTGCTTCTCCATAAGCCGATTTTCCTATGTGTAGTTTGTGGATGTGGAATGTTCTCAAGATTCTTGAAATTTGCATCAAGATGTTTTGAAAAGCTTTCCATAATTTTCTTTCCAAGTAAATGAAATAAAATAATTTTGAAAACATTGGTGATTGTTATTGAGAATGAATAGACCTAGCCATTACATTTCTAGTATACTTTCCGATTCAGTGAAAACTTGGAATCCATAAAGATACACAAGCTTGAAATTCATTCATTTTTGCTTACCATGGTAAACTTTTGAAGTCAATGATCTTCGTTAAGGCAATGAACAATGAAATGATTGATGAATTTACAAAACTTTTGAACTGTTTTGAAGGACCAATTCATGAAGCATTCTCTTAAAGACTTTGTATTTGGAAATTTGATAGATGTTAAAGCCAAGCTAAAAGTCCCAAACACATCAACCCAAAATTCTTTCTCATAACTTGAACCATCTTTTGCTATATCTTGAGGCAAAATGATTGAAAGAGCCAAGCTTTTGACAACCTCAACATCTTTTAACGGCTATTCTTAATTTGATTGATATCCTTTTTCCTATTTTAAACCATGATAATGAAAATTGTTGCATATGGCCTTCATAAAGTTTGAGTTGATACATTTTGGGTATGAGTTGTAAAAAAAAAAAGTGAAGAAAAAGGAAGTAAAAAAAAAGAGAGAAAAATTGATTGTTAAACCATGCATGAGGGATATTCAAATGATTTCAAAAGCCAAATTTTCGTCTTGAGGATTGGTTCTCAATAGAAGTGTCAACATTTGAAATGACAAATGGCCATCTTTCATATTCCTATCACTGAAATGAAATCATCCCTTGTTACCCCTTTTGAGCCTATTGATTTCTTTCTAAATGAACCTTGACCAAGGATCACCCTCCACATTGGAGAGGCAAATACATCAGAGGAGTTTTAGAAGCATTGGTGATTGGTCTTATGTCAAATGCAAGAAAATGATGCCCTTGTTAGGGGGCAAATGTGAGAAGAAGGATATGTGAAGATGGAAATCAATATGAAAAAACAAGAAATTGAAAAAATGAAAAAGGTAGATGTGAAAAAAAAAGAAAAAAGAAAGAAATGAATGAGAATAAAAGGTTAGAAAAGAAAAGAAAAATGCTTCGAAGAGTGGGAAGGACAGATGTTCACAATCGAAGAAATGATCCTTGGTTCGATAAACCTTGAAAACACTTATTTTGGGCCTATTTATCCATTCTTTGAAAACCCTAAACCTTGGCCTACGGTACGTGCTTAAAAGTCCATTTTGATCAAATAAAGATGCTTGTATTGAAAAGCTTTTCTTTGAGAAACCATCATCATTATTTAGTTTGTAATGAAATTTGAATTCTCAAATGCATGGTAGAATAATCAATAAAAAAAAGAAGAAGAAAAAAAAAGAAAAAGAAGAAAAAAAGAGAATGAAGCTCTAGGGTGAAAACCCATGAAAGGGCAGTCTAGAGCAAATTTGAAACAACTCAAGGCCATTGTTTGTGACTATGCTAAGGCAATAATAAGAAAGAAGAAAAACCAGAAGAGTGATGCTTTCAATCAAGACCTTTTGAGAAATTGAAAAACCATCACCTTGAAAATCTGATTTGAGATTTGAATCCTTGCCCAGAAATTTGAGCCATCACAGCTAGTCTTGACATTTGTTAAAGTCCACATATCAACAAATTAAGAGAATGCTAAAATGGATTGTGCTCTGTGAAAGTTACTTTTACAAAAGGAATAATGATTTTCAAGGAATTTGTTTCATTTGTGAGCCAAGATGAAGAGACATTGATCAATAAAACCTTTCTTGATAACCAAACATCCTTGATGCACCAAATCAGCACATTTATTCAAATAGACCAAGTCGTAACTCGTTCTATTTGTTCTCAATAGTAATCACCAATTTTTAAGAGATGTAAAAGTCAAATGTTTTTATCTTGGAAAATTATTATGTGAGGCAATTTCCTATTTTCAAAAAGGAACTTGAAGAAGTGGAAAATGAGAGTTTTGTGATTTTTATGGGGGCAAGCTCTTGTTTTAAAGAAATCAAGTGTGGTAATGGTGTTTTTAAGACTATTCTTGGGGAAATCTTTGGTTGATTTGAGAGCATGAATTTTCTTGAAGATATGAGAAGTGGTGAAGTGTTCTTGTGAATAGTTTGGGATGATTTTGTTGTTATAATTTGGATAGATGAATTTTAATTTGATAAGAATTGTGGGATAAGAAGAAAACTAAATGAACAATGATGATGGGGTAATGGGAAGACTGAATGAATGATGAGTGCTGAAAGAAAGAAGAATTGTGGGGCAACAAGAAGACTGAATGAACGACGATGATAGCACAAGTGATTTTAGGATTGCTAAATTTGAACAAAGAAGAATCATGAGGTAGTGAAAGATTGAATGATAAGGCAAAGAGAAGATTGAAGGATGATAAATTTTTGAAGAAAGGAATAAGGTAGACTGATGATGTGACTTGGTAAAGCATTTTTATCATTTGCATTGCATTCATGACATGCATGGCATTGCATTACATTACATGCTTTTTGAAACCAAAAAAAAAAGAGAAAGGAAAAGAAAAAATCAGAAAATGTGAGATGGATTAGGAATAAGATGTGATAAAAAAAAAAAAGGGGTTCGAAAGACTAGTTGACTAAAATTTTGGAAAATTGAAAAAAAAAAGAAAAAAAGAGAAAAAGAAAAAAATCAGAGAATGTGAGAAGGATTAGGAATAAGATGTGAAAAAAAAAAGGGTATGAAGTTTTGAAACAAAAATGTTAAAATTTTGGAAAGAAAGAGGAAATTAAAAAGGTATGGATATGATGGGATAATGAAAAATGGATTGAAAGATGTGATGAGATGAAAAAGTGTGATAGGAAATAACAAAAAGAAGAAACTGTGATGATAAGATGATCTAGAAGATAGAATTGAAATGATGAGATAAGGTCAAAGCCTCCAGGTACAATCTATAAGACCTCTAGGCATGATTCATCAAATCCTCTGGGTACAATCTGTAAGACCTCCGGGCATGATTCATTAGAAGCTCCGGGTACAATCTGTAAGACCTCCGGGCATGATTCATTAAAACTTCCGGGTACAATCTATAAGACCTCTGGGCATGATTCATTAGAACCTCCGGGTACAATCTGTAAGACCTCCGGGCATGATTCATTAAAACCTCCAGGTACAAGTTGTAAGACTTCGAGCATGTTTCCTCAAAAGATGAGAAATTTTAAAGTTTCAGGGCCTTCCTAGTCGAAGGAGCATTTAAAGATGAGAAAATTTAAAGTTTCAGGGCCTTCTATCGAAGGAGCATTTTAGAGATGAGAAATTTTTAAAGTTTCAGGGCCTTCCTAGTCGAAGGAGCATTTTGGAGATGAGAAAATTTAAAAGTTCAGGGCCTCCTAGTCGAAGAGCATTTTAGAGATGATAAATTTAAAGTTTCAGGGCCTTCCTAGTCGAAGGATCAATTTTAGAGATGAGAAATTTTTAAAGTTTCAAAGCCTTCTAGTCGAAGGAGCATTTTGGAGATGAGAAAATTTAAAAGTTTCAGGGCCTTCCTAGTCGAAGGAGCACTTTTGAGATGAGAAATTTTTAAAGTTTCAGGGCCTTCCTAGTCGAAGGAGCATTTTGGAGATGAAAAATTTAAAAGTTTCAGGGCCTTCCTAGTCGAAGGAGCATTTAGAGATGAGAAATTTTTAAAGTTTCAAGGCCTTCCTATCGAAGGAGCACTTTTGAGATGAGAAATTTTTAAAGTTTCAGGGCCTTCCTAGTCGAAGGAGCATTGAGAGATGAGAAATTTTTAAAGTTAAGGTTCAGGGCCTTCCTAGTTGAAGGAGCACTTTAGAGATGAGAAATTTTTAAAAGTTTCAGGCCTTCCTAGTCGAAGGAGCATTTTTGAGATGAGAAATTTAATAGTTTTCAGGGCCTCCCTGGTCGGAGGAGCATTTTCATGATGAAAACCAATTTCTTTTAGAATAAGTAAATATCAAAAAAAAGAAGAAAAGAAAAAAAAACAAAAAAAAAGAGAAAAAACTTTGAAAAAGGAAAAAATAAAAAATGGACGCGGACAAAATGGATGTCTATGTCTTTGCACAATTACTATTTCATAGCAAATGTACAAAGAGGGGCAACTGTAGACACCATTTTTGTCCGGTTCCTTTTTCAAAACATTTTTAATTAATTAGTTTGTATAATATTTTATTATTGATTTTTAAATTTTATTTTTTATTAGATTTAGAAATAATTTTTGGATTTTGATTTTGATTTTTATAGAATAAAATAAAAAAAAGGAGGAAATCCAAATTAATTTTGATAGGAAAGTAGAATTAAATGAAACCATTAAAAGATTGGAAATTAACTTGAATTTGGAATTGACATTAAATTTAAGATTCGATTTTTGAAATATAAAATTTCCTAAAAAAAATTGATTCTAGATTTCCAATTATTACCAAAAATAAAAAAAAAAAAAAACTAGGTCTATAAGAGGAGAGAGAACTAGGGTTTTTAAAGAAAAAATGAGGGTTTTTGAAAAAAGAAAGGGGGGGAGTTTTTATACGAGGGAAGAAAAAAAAAGAGAAAAAAAAACCCTAAGGAAGACAAGAACTAGGGTTATAGGGGGAGGCGGCAATAAAAAAAAAGGGAAAGAGGTCGTGGGGAGGGAGCATTTTGGTCGAAACCCTACTATTTGCTACTACTTCATTCATTCGGCCACCACCTAGCACCACGATCACCATCATCAAACCGAGTGTCTGCACCTCGAGTTTCCATCCTCATCGTGCCTATCTTCACCCTCTGCCATTGTCTTTGTTCAAGCTATTAAACAAGTCAAAACAGAAAGCCATTTGCTTCTTGTCGCACTGTTTGTCATCATTTTTATCGTCATGCAATCCAGCCTCTACCTCGGTTTTCTGTCCCACCGAGCCACCATCCTCATTCCTAGACCTCATTATCAAATTGCTAAGCTGCAACGGGCCTAACTTTCTACAACCTTAGCTTGCTGTAGCTGTACAACCCAGTTCCACCGCTATCGAAGCATCCTGCAACTACTAGTTCCTGCATAACGCCATCCATCATCACCAGCATCGTACATCTCTGCTCCTGTTGCTGCTCACCAACGTGAGAGGACCGAAAATAGAGGAGTTGAGATATAGAGCAGTATACCACAAAGAAGAATTACTGTTGCTTTAGTTGTGCATTAAACCATTTACATCCATCGTTCCTGCCATTCCTGCCTCCTCTGCATATTGTCCTACACTGCACTTGCGCACGTTGCTGCACTTTATCTCCAGCCTTGTCCCACAGCTTGCTACAAAAAAACAAAAAGGAGCTGCTCCACGTTCCTACCCTTGTAACGCGAAATAGAGGAATTGGAAACCTCTGCCATTAACTCCTTTCACGACCAAAAAACATGAATACGCAGCCATTGAAGAAGAGAACAAAGCCGTAGCCAAAACAGAAACAAAATAGGAGACTCCATGAAAGTGAGAGCTGAACGAGAGGGAGCAACTTGTCTGAGTAGTGAACAATGAAACCGAGACAGAGAGAAACAGAAGAATCTTGCTTCTGTGATTGTTTGCTGTAGCAGTATAAAGAAGATGCTGTGAAGTGACTCATGCGAAGGAGCTTTAACACACGGCAAGTTGGAAGAGAAAGAAATAAGAATAAAAACATGCAGAGGGAAACAAGGTAACGTTCTTACCATAAATGATCAATGCACTTGTGTAAAGGTAGTGATGCTACGTGATCATCACTAGCATTTTGTTTTTTTATTGCTATTATTTTATTTATTTAATAGGTTCAAATGTATTAATAGTTTAGTTTGATTTATTTTATTCATTTAAGTAGGTATTTGAGTAAGATAATAGTTTAGGTAATCCAATTGGAAATATAATATAATATTAAGATGATTTGAAAACTTGATGATAAATAATTAATATGAATGAAACGATTTGATTAGGCATGTAAAGTATTTGTTACATTGTTTGATTTCACATCTTATTTGTTTAGAATTAAATAAAATTTAAAATAAAATTAAGAATAGAATAAAAGTCAGAAAAATTTAATTACGAATTAAATCATCCGACGATGGAACTCTAGAGGTGTCACGCTTAAGTGGTACTTTAGAGATCTTGAGGTAAAAAAAAAAAAAAATTTTGTCCAAGGCCTCACCAGCTTAATGGAGGGTCTAGATAGGATTTTTGATAACAAATAATTCATATTCATTTTTAAAAGAAAATATAAAAATAAATTTATTATAAAATAACACTAAAAAAAATAATTAGTTATAAAATTAGAAAAGATGTTAATGATTAATAATAATATAATAAAAATAGCAATGACAAATAAAGGGGGAAATAAATGAAATAACCAAAGCTAGATATTAAAATAATAAAAATGAATATAATTACTTCGATGATGAAATATCAAGGGAATTACGCTCAAGTAATTTTCTTGAAAATTTCTAGGTAAGAAAGTTCTATTCGAGGCCTCACCAGCTCAATGGAAGGTCTAAATAGGGTCTTCAATAAAAAGTAATTTATATTCATTTTTCAAAATTAAGATATGAATGATTAGTAGATTTGTTATTGAATTGGAACAAGAATAAGTTATAAAAATTAGAAACGATAATTAATAATCCATGATAATAGAAATAATGATGAGTAACAAAATAAGGAATAGAACGAATAAAGATTAGATATGAAAATTGTAATGTAAGTGAATATGAATTACTCCAATGATGAAAAATCAAGAGACTTACGCATAAGTGATTTTCTTGAAATTTTCTAGGTAGGAAAATTATTTTCAAGGTCTCACCAGCTTAATGGGTGGCGTAGAGATAGTTTTTCAATAATAAGTGATTTTTATTCATTTTTTTTAAAATTATAGAATAGGTGATTTTTATCTAAAAATATTAAATTAAAATTAAAATTAAAAGTAATTAATTAAGAAGATAAACATTTCAATAATTCATGTTAACCATAATAATAAAATAGTAGTAATAAATGGTAATAAAATGATAAATAGGAGTCATTGAGAGTGAATATTGATTGTTCCTATGATGAGATTCCAAGTAGATTTACGTTTAAGTAATGATTTGAAAATCTTTAGGTAAGAAAATTTCTTTTGGGTCTCACCAGCTTAATGGAAGATCTAAAAGGAATCTTTGATAAAAACAATTCATATTCATTTTCGCATGAAAATAAACAAATAAAATTAAGAATAAATAAATAATAGAATGGTAAGAACAAATTGGGTAGAAGGAGTCAAAGTCAGGAATTTCTCATAAAATATTAAAATGAATCAGACGACGGAGCCTCTTCAAGCAAGTCATATAGTACTACTTGAATACTCTTGAGGTGAGGAGAATTTTTTAAGCTATCCCACCAGCTTAATGGAGGATGCTTAGAAATATTTTCCAATATTAAATTATTGAACTTAAGATTAACTAAGGCAAATTTGAGATAATCTAAAGCTAGTTGGTACCATTTTAGGATGGGCGTTGCGAGGGTGCTAACCCTTCCTCACACGTAACCGTACTCCCAAACCCTAAATTTGAGACGTAGACCAAGCCTTATCCTTAGTTTGAATAGGTGACCAATCACACCTAGGTAGAATGGTTGGTGGCGACTCCATATCTTTGTGTCTAGCTATTAGGTTTTTCTCTAAAACTTAATACGTTATGACAAGAACCACAACCAGAACTAGAGCCAGATAGCATGATTACCACAAGGGTAATATTGGGAGCCAACCGTCTCAAAACAATTCATTAACAGTCGAAATCATTTACAATAATCAATTCAATTCAAAACATTACATTTAGAGATATCATAAACCTTCAGAATCAAAAATAGTTATGTTCAAAAACAATAACATTCGATAAAAGCATTTACAATATAAAATATTCTCAGTGCTATAAGCAGTATTCAAAATATTTTATTTACATATAAGAATAATGTTAAAACATATAGGTTTCATGAAAAATATTAAAATCATTTTTAAACCTTTTCAAAAATAGAGTTACAAAGTTATGCAGACCAACATGCATAATGCCACTCTAACAAATCCTTACTTTTCTTTTATCCTTTCCTACACCAATTAGTTTTCATTAACAATTTTTGGTTTATGAAATCATTTTACGAAATTTCAGTAGTATAACGGTATAATCTATCCTAACCTTCCTACAGGTTAAACACAGTTCATATACCCAAAACCAGTTGGTTTTAATGCAATCATAGCATTTCAAACTTAAACCCTTAATTATTTCAAAAACACGGACAATTAAAATCCCACTTAAAAAACCTCAATCAATCGAAAACACAAAATTTTCATTCAAACCGTAAACGATAAATTACATTACTTTTCATAAAACCAAAATCACTTAAGAATAGACCATGATAACACCTACGTCTTCCATATATGTCCCTTACCAATTTCAATCACAGTGCAGTTTAATATCAACAAAACAGTAGCATTAGTTTAGGAAGTGAGCATATATTCACTTACTTTCTAACACTCCTAATTTACTTCGGAGCTACAGAAAATAGTGTAAACATAGTCAATTGCCTGTACATTTTTTATAAAACATGTAGTACACTTACAAATCTTTCATATTTCCTAATACAACAGCAAATCCGGTCTATTTCATACTGGATGCCAAAACTACAACTACAGTTAAAACACTTCTTTTTCGAATTTGACTTCACCATCAGTCTTATATTCATTAGTACAGTATTCTAGTACCATTAACCTATCAAATTGAGCATGGTAACCTTATTAACTCATCTTGGCCGAAATTGCACTTTTCGTCTATACTTAGTATTTTACAAATTTAACAGCATATTTATGCTCCTCATATTGTCTACACAATTTCTACATCTATTTCACATGAAGCATGCAACATACACTCACAAACACTCTTGGTCAAAACTAAAGGAGTGTGATTCAAGTGTTTTTGTTTCAATCTAACACCGTACACATGCTTAAACATCGAAGAACAATCATTTGGAATTAACAGAATTAAAAACAACACATTCTCTCTTTTACCTTAAGCTTGACCGAAACTTCGAGGAGCTTTTTCAGTATGGCCTTCTTTAAGGCTGGTTTTTGAGGTAAATGATAGAGGAGAATGAGAGGAACAACATTCCTTTAGTGTGTTTTTCGATTCAGGGCTTGTACACTTAGGTTTTATCACTTTCTCTCTCTTAAAACTAAAATTTTTAAGCTTCATCAATGGCTTCCTTTAGGTGGCCAGCCATTTAGAGAAGATGAAGAGACATTTATGCTATTTTAAAAATATCTCATGGTAAATTTACCATTTTACCCCTTAACAAATTTGAAAATTTCCTTTACGTCTCCGCCACTTCCATATTCAATTAAATATTCAGTTTAATTTCAACTATTTTTATTTCAATGCCACATATATCTATCTAGCATAATTTAGTCAAAACATTGACTTTTAACGAGCTTTGAATAGTCAAATTGGTGAAATTACCATAATACCCTTGACGGCTCATTCGTGTTATTCTTAGTGTTTTTGTCTGATTTAGTCTACAGTTTGGTCATGTGCGAGACTTCATCACATGAGGGTTTGACTATAATAGTCTATGGGTTAAAAGTCAAACAAAGTTAACCATTATTTAGAAATATTTCCCAACTTATGGACATAACTGTCATTTTCAAATTTGTTGCATGCTTCTCAAAACATACTCAAACGAAGGAATTTTGAGAACTAGATTCTTGCATTCTCAATATTTCACTCTAAGTATCATTACTTTAGGGTTTCATTTCGATTTGGAGAGTAAAAGTCCTTGTGAGGCCCACATTGGGTACTTCCCTGATCATTACCAAACGAAACCACTATTTAGAAATCTTCGCTATCAACTTTTAGTTTTCAATTTTTACACGCTTTAACTTATGGAATATATATATTATATATATATATATATGTGGAAATTGGGATTCTTACATACGTAAATAAAATAATTTGAACACTAGATTCTAAACTGAGAATATTTGTCAAATATTTTTATCTCAACTGTTATTGTTACTGATTTTACTGAATTATAAACTGATTGAAGATTTGTTTTACTGAATCAACCTCTGAAGAGTGTTCCCGTTGTTTTATACACTGATTTGAGACTGTTGGCCTATAGTAGCCTTCGGGTTTATCATGCTGATCTGAGTGTGTGTTCTATTGCTGATTAACCTTAGTAACGTCTTCAGCATCCAAAGCTGTCACCTGACTAGTGTTCACTGTGAACACTATTGACTATGGCCATATACCTTACAATTATTCGCTTTTGGGATTTTGAAACTACATGATTTTATTAGGTGTTACTTGATCTCCACTAGACGGTTATCGAATTGTTTTATCGTACTGTTTGCTGAGTGTTCACTGAATCTGATCAATTGAACTAATTTACTGTATTATTCTCAGAAATTTGTCTACTGTATTGTTACTAAGTGATTTATTAAACTGTTTACTAATTTGGTCATTGTACCATTTATCTATTGTTTTATTAAACAGTTTATTGAACTAATTTTCATACTATTTACCGAGTGACTGTTAACTGTTTATTGAATTGCTTAACTAATGATTGATTGAAAATTGTACCATTGAACTATTTATCGAGCAACACTATAGTAAACTCCCTACAATCGGAGCTAAGGATCGGAACAAGTGAGGTACTTCAAAGTATCTTTCTATACTCAGCCTAGTTATCTAACTGATTATAGTATCCTTTCCGACATAATGCTTAAATACTATACTGATACTGATTTTTAGTGTAGGAGCATGTTTAAGATACACGCATGTAGTTATGCATAGTATCAGCTCTTTTATATATATTTCTTATTGAGCATAAGCTCACCTCTTCCTACTTTCCTTCCAGATTACTTGCAGTAGGCTTCTTTCTATTTCCTAGAGGCCGCTTTTAATCGGTATCCCTCAAGTTGTTGCCAAAGAACGTAAAGGTATATTATTTTACTTTTATATGTTCAAACAATATATGTACAATACTACTATGTATGTTTTGGTACAAGGGATGTAATCATTACTATAGTATACTAAATGTATCTGTAGATGGTTTATTAATGAAGCTAGATGTAAATTAATTTGTGATTGTTCATATATATATATATACATATTTTAGAGGTTAATATTTTTGGATTCTGGGATTGAAACATCGATTGACATTGAAATTGAGTGTGGACATTGCGGACAACCCAACCAATCATAATAATAAGGAAATTATTTGTACTGAGTGTTAATATTTAGATCGTGACAAATAAATTATAAAAAATAATAAATTTAAATAACTGAACTAATCTGAGTTTAAATTTGACATTTAAAGATACCAAATCCAACCTAACTATTATTTTTAAGAGCACTCTATTAAATTTGAAGCCTAAAAGGCTAGACATACATTCTAAGGACAAACTCAATACATGAGATATCTTAATCAATAATAACTAAGGTTTGATTTAACGATTGTTATCCATTATTAAAAAATTTAGTCTATCATATCATATATATATATATATATATATATATATATATATAAATGTGAGAGAAGGGATCCATTTATATATGTGTAAAACTAATTGTTTTATACACATTTTATAAGTTCATGTTGGACTAATATTTTTGCAAATCAACCATTATATTTAACGATCTATTCTTATTTATCATGTACATAAATTTTTGAATTGATTCAACATTCTTATCATATAAATCAAGAACAACATTTTTTTAATATATATTAACAACTAGAATTTTATATTTATAAAATAAATAGTTAGATATCTTTGATTAACTTAAAATTTAGCGTGTATAATCTACGCAAGTAAAATATAAATTCTACAATTGGATTAAATAAATATAGAGTGTATTAAAAGATATGAAAATGTGTAAAATTACATTAGTTTTATATATATTTACTGGTTTGGTACGGAGTGATTATCTCAAAATTCCTGTTGATTAGATAATTGTGTTTGGTAATAGTTTTTGTGACAATGATTTTAGATCATTAAAAGTGATTAAATCACTAATTTGAAATGTTATATAAATAGTTCCCATAAAAACAATGAAAAACTTTTTATCATCAAGGTAGAGTGATATATAAAATTAACTAGAATGCTACATTGATTCCCTCGGAACTTTTTTTTCAAATATTGATAAAATAGAATAATTTTTAATTGAATTTAAAATAACAATATAAATAATTGTAGTACTAATAAATCAAACATAATTAATTTAAAATACTATGATTTTTAATTTTTGACATCTTAATATAATTTAGTCAAATTATCATTTTCATTTTTATGAAATTAATTCATATACAAGAATACATTATACAGATTATATTAAAAAAATAAAAAAAAAAGACTAAATATCTCAAGTACAATCGAATTTAAATTTAGACCAATTTAATGTATTCAAGTCCTGCCTAATTTTGCTTTTCTTTCTTTCTTTATTTAATGCCTAATGCTTTTAATTATAAAAGAATATTTTTATATTTTAAGGCACTGGTCATGCATAGAATCATTTGACAATTATTTAAACATAAGGTTATAGATAGTAGCCAATAATACCTTCTTCGTTTTCAAAATTGTAATTGTTACTTTTAAAATAATATTGTATCATCAAACTTAAAAATAAAATGCAATGCTTGTAAACTTTTTTCTAATGTTATGCATAATATAATTTCTTTAAAGTTTACTAAACGTAATTCAAATTCTTTTACCTAATTCAAAAAAAGTTTGTTTTCAGCCAATACATATACTTTATATTTGTTAATTTAATAATTTATTTATAGCTTATTATGAAGTTAAAAAGAGTTATCTTTAAACAATATTGAATTTATTAACTTGTTTAACTATTACAAATGATTTTTTTTGTTGATATGGGAAAAGCCCAAGTTGAGTAGGCTCGATGAGAAGTTAGCCCGGACTGCCATGTGGCACATAGTTATTGGGCCAGGTGGCAGCATTGGCAAGAGGTATCCTCTCGCTTGCGGGAGACATCCTCCCGCATGCGAGAGACATCCTCTCACCTAGCGGGAGGAAAACTTCCGCCAAGGGGTGGATAGCCTCTCTCTAGATATGGAGTATTGCTACCGTGCGATAGGTGTCTTGCCGCCTCTTAGAGGGAAGCCTCCCTTATGGTCATCGTAGCTTGCCGCGACTCTCAATAAAAGCTTCTGCCTTGTAGAGGAGAACCTCCCACCTGGCGACAGGTGTCCTCTCACCGCTATGGAACAACAGGACATGGAGGTCTCCGTTATTTACAGGGAATAAACTCTTCAAAAGCACAAAAAGACAAAATATCCTTCTGGTAATTACTGCTATAGTAATAGAAACTCGCTTCCCTATAAATAGACAACATGTATTATTTTATTCCCTAATTTTTTACTATTTCTTGTTTACACACAATATTTCCAAGAGTACTTGGTTGACTTAAGCATCAGAGTGCCTACGCAAGGAACCACTCCCTGCGTCTCTCTAACTTCTCTTTTTTGTAGAACTTTTAGTGCCACATGTGAAGGAGGATCAAGTTACTTACGTCAGCATTTCATCATTGTTGTTTTGTGCAACAACAATTGGCGCCGTCTGTGGGAAGCCAATACAAAAGCTAATAACTTTGAAGATGGTGAGAACTAGATTAACCATTGTGAGAGATGGTAGTGATGAGAACTTTGTGAGTTCTCCTAAACAGTAGCCTCGTTAAAGAACTCAGGTGAATAGGAACGAGACGAGGATGACTGTATCTATAGTTGAATTTGAGGCCCTGAAGAAACAAAGTGAAGAAATGACACAGACGTTGTGGGCTATGGTGGATCTGTTCAAAGGAATTCTCTTGCAACTGAATTTACCAGAGACTATGTAGAACCTCGTGGGAGAGACAAGTCAGGGGAGGCTGTCGCAGGGTCAGATGGGACAAAATGTTGCGGTAAGGCCATCGTTGGGCCAAAAGGTGCCAACTGCAATATGGCGACAGGGTGTGTACACTACAGCAGGGCCATAGGAGGAGCGGCCTGTGGTAGGGTCACAAAATTAGCAGGAGGCAGCAGGGTATCCATACGCAGCGGGAGGCCCAGGGCTTATGGTAGAAGTTAGGCGACAGGGTGCTGAGGCTGCAGTAGGGTCTTCTTGAAGGAAACCAAAACATACATGCAGCGGAATTTAAATCATTCGGCCTCCACCAGGATCGATTCGGAGAGTTGCCTGATTAGGGTTTCGAGATTTTACCTAAAGTTTTCTTTGATTTCTGTCGTTGGTCGAGTCACAAGCAACAACCTTTCGTTCCTGCCTCTATGGTATCCACACGAACGGATCTCACGACTCTTGAACGTCTCACGATCAGATGCCTTAAGGAGCGTTTTTTTTTATTCTTTTAACCGAACTACTAGCTTCGATTAAAAGAATACTTTTCTGTTTTCTAATTGTTCTGCGGCTATGTTTCAGAAAACATCCTTTTATAGGCAGTAAATTTTACCCTAAAATTTACTGCCAAACAGAACTCTAATCCTACTTAGAATAGGATTAGTTATATCCCTAATCCAATTCAGAATAGGATTAGTTATATCCTTAATCCAATTCAGAATAGGATTAATTAAGCTCCTCATTGATCCGTTCTAAGTGTGCGACCCAATAGGTTCTCAAAACAATGGCAATGACAAAATTGTCACAGGCAATGAGCGGTATCTAGCAACACATCATTGCTACCCATGTAACGAGAATGTCAATGACTCGACATAACCTTACTCGTGATAGATGTTACTGTGTAGTCTAATCCCTTTATCCTTTGATGTCTTGATTAGACACAAGTCATGGAATGTGTCACATTTGTATGTCTAATCAGCGTTTCTTGATTCCTGAGTAGACTAATTAAACAAATAAAATCAATATCTCATATTAGCTTATTTGAGCACGGCCATGCATTTTAGTCTCACTCTATCAAAGGGCCCAAGACATCACTCTTGTTATATAAGAGGGATAAATCCTATCTTGATCACTCAACATCCCTCTACATAGATCGAGGCATACCCAATTACTACCTTTATAGTCCATCCTGTTACGAATGACATCTAGCAGCATTAAAGTATGCAATTCTCTATGTTGGGATCTTTGATGATCTCAAGTCAAAGGATCACATACACCATCATCACTATGAGAATCGCTTATGACACTCATATAACAATCCATGTAGCGTTCTCATGGAGGGTCGATCCAGTACATAGTTCTCTAACATGTACCTATGTGATGACTTGATATCCTATATCCATGACAATGGTCATCAGTCAACCACATACTAGTCTTATCGTATCATTGTTATCCTTGTTCACAATAATACTTGACTAGAGATATTTTAAGAATAGTGTGTTATTACTATTTTAAGGACATTATCATATAAGATTATATTACGCAGTTATAAGACAAATATAATAATGAACTATAAATAAAATGTCATGATACATAAAAATGCCAAAGTCAATCATCTAATGAATGGTTCTAAGGGCATAATCCAACACTTCTGCCTTACAACAGAGTTTGTCGAATTTCGCTAAGTCTGGACTGGCTCAAGGTGTTAGAGGTGCTGGAAAGACTAGAGTAGGACAACAGCGTCCTGCTCATGGTGGGGAGAGCACATGGTGGACTGGCTCGAAATGTGACCCTACTTAGAATACGCGAATGGTGGGGGGGGGGGGGGCGGGCGAAGCCTCTCAAAGCAAAGGGAAGGAAGTGGTTGTTGACAACTAACCTGATTTATCTTGTGTAAAAAGGGGAAGAGACCACCCTGCTCATACTATCGACATGAAAAAGATGATAGAGTAGGTGCTGGAGAAGAAAAAACTGGTGTCGACGGAGGAAAGTCAAAGGAGATGGGTACCGTTTAGCACAACTATAATGCATAAACCACTACCCCCGAAGTTCAAAATGCCACAAATGACCGCGTATGCAGGAAAAACAAATCAGTATGATCACATGCAGAATTATGAAGCATTGATGTTGCTTCATGGATGGGAAGACAAAATAATGTGCAGAGTCTTTTCACTCACTTTGACGGGGCACACTATGAAGTGGTTCAATAGTTTGCCTGAAAGGTCTATAGCTTCTTTTGATCAATTGCGGAGTGAATTTCTTATGGCATTCATGGTCAATAGTTAGAGGAAGAAAGAACCGACTTACCTGCTCACTCTTAAGCATGGAAGCAAAGAATTGTTGAAGAGCTATGTAGATTGATTTCGAGATGCCACATTGGAGGTCCATGATTTGCAGGTAGGGGTTGTTGTTGCAGCAATGTTACAAGGGCTCAAATATGAGAAGTTGTAAGAGTCCCTATCATTAGACCAACTGACTACAATCTCAAACCTATTTTTCAGGACGAACAAATATATTACTCAAAAAGAAGTGATGAGAATGGTGTCATCTAGGGAGCAAAAAAGAAGGAAAGAAGTGAGGAAGAGAATCCTCTAAGAGGTTTTCTGGCTAGTCAAGTAAGCCTGAAAAGCCTCCCAGATTGAGATATACCACTTATACCCTGTTGACTAAATCTCGTGCCTCGATACTAGTAGCTATTGAAGGATCGGGCCTTATACGATCTCCAAAAAAGACAACAGGAAGTTTGGGCCACAATCTCGATTCATATTACAATTTCCACACCGCTTATGGGCATTCCATAGAGAAATGTAGGGAGTTGATGAATCAGCTGGAGAAGCTAGCGCGGGAAGAGAAGATAAACCGATTCGTATGGAGTAGTGAAAGAACCTACTATCCTACACACAATAGGGGTAACCATCCCAGGGATAGGAGATATAGAAATATTAGAAATGGAGGGAGAAATGAAGATGTCAGAAGGAATGAGAACAAGAGAACAGATAGGAGGAATTAAGAGGAAGATTATGAGCCTATAAGCCCAGTAATCAATGTTATATCAAGAAGGGAATTAATGGCTGACAGTTCTTCCTCATCTAGAAAGTCTTATGCCCGACAGGCCTATCAAGTCAACTCGGTGATGGAGGAGAGCAAGGATGATGAACCCATCACCTTTACACTCGTTGATAGAGGAGATATAATGATCCCCCATGATGATCCGATGGTGATTTCGGCAGTTGTAGCAAAACACCCAATTAGTCGGATCCTAGTGGATAACGGAAGTTCAATAAACTTGATTAATTGGTACTGTTTTGAAAAGATGAACATTTAGGAAGATAGATTGAAGTCAGTGCCCACACCACTATATGGGTTTTTAGGTGAGAAAGTGAAGATAGCAAGAGCAGTTCAACTACTCGTTAAGTTAGGGAAAGCTCGAGGAGGGTTATTCGTCAAGTACTGTTTATGGTGGTAAAGTCAGTTTCAATGGCCTATAACATGATTTTCAAGCGGCCGCTACTAAATAATATGAGAGTAGTGGTTTCCCCTGTTATCTATTAATGAAGTTTTCGACAACTCATGGTGTAGGCCAAGTAAGAAGGGACCAAAAGAAGGCAAAGATGTGTTATATCGCGCCCACCACATGCAAGCGGCCCCAAAGAAAAGAAACTCTCACTATTGAGGAACCACCAAAACCAAAGCCCAATGAAGAAATGGAGGCGGTTCGGTTGGTTGAAAATGATGAAGAAAAGGTGGCATATGTGGGAAGCCAGTTGCCCGAGGAGACTAAGAAGGAGATAGTTTAATGTTTGAGGGAAAATGTAGATGTCTTTGCATGGTCCCCAACTGACATGCCTGTAATTAATTAGGAAGTTGCCTGTCATCGGTTGAATGTTATCCTATGAGCAAAACCAGTCAAACAAAAGAAGAGAAATTTTGCTCCAAAAAGACAGCAAGTTATAGATGAAGAAATCTCAAAGTTGATGCAAGCGAGATTTATCAGGGAAGTTAATTACCCCGAGTGCTTGGTGAATGTAGTGATAGTGAGAAAAGCTAATGGAAAGTGGAGGATGTGCTTGGACTTCACAGATCTAAATAAAGCTTGTCTTAAAGATTCCTACTGGTTACCACATATTGATAAGTTGGTGGATGAGACTTCAGGCTACAAACTCCTGAGTTTTCTAGACACCAGACAACGAGTAGAAAACCTCTTTTATTATCGATAATGGAACGTATTGCTATCGAGTAATGCCTTTTGGTCTTTAGAACACGGGTGCCACCTTCCAACGAATGGTGAATAAAGTGTTTAAGGATTTATTGGGCAACACCATGGAGGCTTACGTGGATGACATGATTATAAAAGCCGCAAGGGAGAATCACACATGGGAAAAATGGCGAACGTGTTCAGGGTATTGCGGTAATTTAATATGAAGTTAAACCCCAATAAATTTTCATTTGGAGTTAAATCGAGCAAATTCCTGGGGTTCATGATTACTAATCGAGAAATCGAGGCTAACTCTAAAAAAATTCAGGCTATCTTAGATATAAAACCACCCAGCACTATTAGGGAAGTGCAAAGGCACATTGGAAGGATAGTGGCCTTCAATTGTTTTCTATCCAAATCGGTGGAAAAGAGCCTCCCATTCTTTCGAGCAATTAAGGGAGGCAAAAACTTTGAATGGATTGAAGAACGTCAAGTTGCATTTGATAAATTGAAGGAATATTTGAAGGAACTACCATTGCTGTCATGGTCGTAGGAAGGAGATAGGCTTTATATGTAATTGGGAGTAGGTGAGAAAGCAGTTAGCGCAGTCTTGTTAAGAAAAGGTGGGGATAAGGACTGCCCGATCTATTATGTAAGTAAAGTCTTATTGGATACAGAAACGAGATACCCACAGGTTGAAAAGGTGGCCTTATTGTTGGTGATGGCGACTCGCAAGCTACGCCCGTACTTACAAGCCCACTCAGTAATTGCTCTAACTGACTAGCCTTTAAGACAGATATTGCAGAAACCAAAACACTCAAGGTGTCTAACCAAGTGGGCTATCGAGCTTAGCAAGTTCGATATACACTTCCAGCCTCGTTATGCAATAAAAGGGCAAGCATTGGCAGATTTTATAGTCGAATGCACTGGTTGTGAGACTCAAGGAGAATCGAAGCTAGCCCTATGGAAATTGGTTGAGGATGGAGCTTGTAATGTGGATGGTAGTGGGGCTGGTATTGTCTTAGTTTCACCTGAAGGAGAAGTCTTTGAATACTCCTTACGCTTTAACTTCCCGAGCTTTAATAATATAGCTGAGTATGAAGCCCTGATAGCCAGAATGAAAATGGCTAAGAAGCTTGAAGTTAGCAATTTGATGGCCTATAGTGACTCCCAATTGGTAGTAAATCAATTTCTTGGTGAGTACGAAGCACGAAAGCCCACTTTAGTTTCGTATTTGCAGAAGGTTCAGCTACTGGCACAATCATTCCAAACTTTTTGGTTGATCCAAATTAATCTATCAAAGAACAACCATGTGGACGCCCACTCTAAATTAGCATCTTCCAGAGGAGCAAAGACCGGAATAGTAAGGGTGGAATGTCATATTAAACCAAGCACAGTGGAAAAAGAAGTATGTGATATTGAGGCTCGAGATGATTGGAGAAGCCTGATCAAGAGCTATATTCTAGAAGGAAGGCTTCCCAATGATAAGGAAGACACTCGAAGGCTAAAATTGCTAAGTGCCAGATTCACAGTGATAAATGGGGGGCTCTATAAGTGAGAGTTTGCCATGCCCTTGTTAAAGTGTTTGGGACTGGAACAGGCTAGATATACATTGGCTGAAGTGCACGAGGGCATATGTGGTGAACATTTGGGGGCTCGAGCACTAACCACGAAGGTACTCCATGCTGGGTTTTACTAGCTTACATTAAAACAAAATGCTGCTGATAAGGTGCGAAAATGTGACAAGTGCCAGAGATTTGCCCTTATTGCATCGGCACTTGTCTCGGTCCTCCAGAACACTTTTCAACCTACACTTTCGCGTAATAGGGGTTGCACATTTTGGGACCTTTTCCCTTAAAGACAAGACAAAGGAAGTATCTGCTAGTAGTTACCGATTATTTTACTAAATGGATAGAGGTAGAACCTTTGGCCACAATTTCCGAAAAGAAGGTAGAGGCAATAGTGTGGAAGGATGTTATTTACCGATTTGGAATCCCTTGGGTGTTAAATGCTGACCATGGAAAGCAATTCGATTGTGATGTGTTTCGGGAATTTTGTAGAGGGTTGAATATTCAGCTTAGGATATCATCCGTCTCCTACCCTTAAGTTAACGGGCATGCCAAAGTCAGCAACTGAACCATACTCCATAGGCTAAAAACTAGATTGGTTAAAGTAAAGGGAGCATGGGTGGACGAGCTCCCTAGTGTCCTTTGGGCCTACAATACAACAAGTCGGGTGTCGACAGAAGAGATACCATTTAATTAGGTGTATAAGACTGATGCCCTCATTCCAATTGAGATTGGAGCAGCGTTGCTTAGAATGATCCCTTATGTGCAAGAAGTCAACTCCCAGGGGCTCAAAGAAAACCTCGACCTAATCGATGAACTAAGAGATACGGCAAGGATGAGGTTGGTAGCCTACCAACAGTGTATAGTGGGGTACTATAATGCTCAAGTTAAAGGTAGGGAGTTGTGAAAGGGAGACCTAGTGTTAAGGAAATCAGCCATTACAAACGCGCATAAGGAGAATGGTAAGCTTAGAGCTAATTAAGAAGGACCTTATAAAGTAAGGAGTATGATTGGACCGAATACATGCACTCTAAAGACTCTGCAGGGAAAAAAGATATCCAAGACTTGGAATATTAATCATTTAAAGTTGTACTAGCAATGAGAATCTTGTATTTTTTATCTTATCATTTTGTTACCATTACTTTATGGATTGTTTTGTGTGTATGGCAAATATCACATGATAATACTGCTTGATTTATAAATAAAAGGCCAGTTATTCATATCTTAATGTTTTCCATAATAATAATTTGATTGATGTATTACATGAATGAAAATAATCGAAGCAAAAGCTGGCCAACTATAAAATCCCTAAGCGAAAAATGCACGAGACGGGTAAACCAAAATCCCTAAGCGAAAAATGCACAAGACGGGAAATCTAAAAAAGTCCCTAAGCGAAAAATGCGCAAGACGGGCAAAACTATAAAGTCCCTAAGCGAAAAATGCGCAAGACGAGCAAATTATAAAATCCCTAAGCGAAAAATGCACGAGACGAGCAAATTATAAAATCCCTAAGCGAAAAATGCACGAGACAGGAAATCTAAAAAAGTCCTTAAGCGAAAAATGCGCTAGACGAGCACAATATCTGAGTAAGAGTTCTTCTTTGAGAAGAAAGCAATACTATCTCATAAGAAAAACTGGGGAGCAAGATAGTGTATGGCATGTTGTAAGGTATTTTGCAGTTATATTATTAATAGACAAGTGTTACAATTCTATTGGTAAATGCGTTTTGGCTTCGTAACATTTTAATACGTCAGCATACTATGTAACATTGTGGCTATGAAAATATTATAGTCTTAACAGATATGATCTTATGATATATTAACATGTTACCATGGTATACATATTATAGCCGCATTTTTAATGGTGACATATCATGAGCATGTGTGAAAAGTAAAATAGTAAAAGAAAAGAAAAGTTGCAAAAGAAATCATCACTAATTTTCACTAAAAGTAAAAGAATTATTTACAACCATAAAATTTATGTATGATTTACAACTAAAACAAAAACAAAATAAAGAGGAAAATCATCTCTACTATCCGGCGGATGGGGTAGAATTGAAAGGAAGTCGGGGAGCTACTCCTTCAACTGGACCTTCGGGAGCCATGATGTCAGTGGGCTGAACATCACCAGGAGACCCCACAGGTTTGATAGCTGCAGGATTTGGCGCGGGCTCAATAGTAGTAGAATCGAAAAATTGTAAGTCCTCGCTGTTTAAGCCCTTTAAAGCCTCGATAGGCTTTGGTTGGCCATGCAGCTGACAAGGAGGCCAGGGGCCATCAAGGATCTCCAGATTATCCACAGCCCCTCTCTCCAAATAATCTTCGAGCTTTTTGGAGTGAGGCTCATACACAGTACAAGGAGGGGGATCGTAGAATTTAACTTCTTTAGAAAACTAAAGCTCCAGGAATGTCTCGCCAGGTCTCTCCTTTTCCAGCAACGCACGGGCAAGATAGAAGCCATACTTTACGAAGCCCGTTGAATATTTTTGCTTCTTTTCGAAGCAATCTTAAGAAAGGCAATACTCCCAAACCACTTTAGTGAGAATCCCCCTTTGTCGCTCTTGTAAGTTGTGCAATTCGTCGAGAGCTTCATCCCTTTGCGACCGTGTGCCTCGCAAGTCATCCATCACCTTCTCGTAGGCCTCCTTATACCCTTTTAAGGAGCAAGCCTTTGTCTGTTCATTACTCAGCCTTAGTTGGAGGTTCGCCATTTGAGATTTAAGATGTTCGTTCTCCGTCTTCAACTCATCCACTTTATTGGAGAGTGAGTGGAGTTGCTAAACCTCGTTCTGAAGCGCCATGTTTTCCTCCCGAAGCTAGTACAGCTCCTTCTCGGTTCGCTCCCGATAAGTCTGGTGTTGCACGTTAACGGCCACCACTTGTTGTGCGGCCTGGCAAACACAACAAAAGAGGATAATTAGAGACTTAGATGGAAAAAAGATAAAACACATACGTTCAAAGAAAATGTGGAAGCCCTTACCCTTATCACAAAGTATTTCGAGCTAGGTTCCAAGCTAGGTGAGAAGTTGCATCGAGTTCTTCAATACTATTGATGTCGTTAACATCGGGGTAGGTCTGGGAGTCGTCCCCATCGACAACCTTTCCTCCATCCACCTAGTAATGTCTAAACGTAGGAGGTGCCATTTTTTGTAAAATGGGCCTCGCAACCATCGCCTCTTCAACATAGAGCCTCTTTCGATTCTTTCGATGAGGCTTGCGAAGGACACGTGCACCTCCTGAAGGCTCGAGGTCACCCTAATGGGGAGCAGGCTTGCTTCTCTGAGACCCTGAGCTCTCACGGCCCTTCGAGCTGGGCGCGGAATGATCACAAACAATGAACCTCTTCTTTCTTCCCCACTCAGCTTCTTGCACAAGGGGACTAACTTTACCGGTAACTGAAGGAGAAGTAAGGGTACGGGGGCATTCTGAAGCAGACGCCTCAGTCTGGAGTTGTTCCGCGGAGGGGGAGCATCCGGAGGAACCCTGGAAGAGGACACCGAAGTCTTCCCCTTGTGAATGGCATCTTGGAAACTCATACCTGCATGACGTAAGAAAAAGAGTTAGTATATTATAAGAAGCCAATCGCATGCACAAATACAAGAATCATCATTTTGAAAACCTAAGAGTACATCAAGATCGTCTATATTGGCAAGGTTCTCATCCGATGGAAGATCAAAGAAAGGACTCCCAAAAGTGTCGCCTTGGTTCCACTCTAAGTCTTTTTCGGACGAACCATTAGTGCCTATGGTCCTAACTGTTTCATCCCCTGAATCTGAAGAAGAGTCTTCTACTAAGAGACCTACGGGGTTCGTCGGCTCGACTATAGGGACCACAGGCGGATTATTAGGGTCAGAGCGCCTAAGGCTGAGGGTAGGTTCGAAGGGATGTTGGAAGTTTTGGAAATAATTCTACCTAATCCCCAACCAGCCACAATGATATTTTCGAGGGTTAGAAGAGAGAATAAATTTTGCTCCCCGATAGAGCAGATATGTTGTATAGACACACCGAATTGCTCTCTTAGAAAGGCTAAGCTAAATCTTTCAGAGTGTTTTGTGTGGTTATTGGTATCCCGATTCCATCTAGTAGGGATATTCAAATTCCTTGGAAGCTCAACAACAACCCACTCGTTCTCAAATTTGTGTAATTTATTGGGGAGATTCGCGAAAATTTTATTAGAAAACGCTTTTTCTGTTATCCTCTAAAGGGAGTATGTTACCAACCTAGCCAATCCACGAACCCTAAAAAAGCGTTGAGTAAGGGGATAGAGGGAGCGATGCCTAGCTCATGACACACTATGGAAATTCCCACTAATTAGGCCCAACCATGGGGGTGAAGTTGACACAGGGCGATCTCCTTATGCCTAAGAAATTTAGGAAGTGGAAAATGAAAACCGAAAATGATGGAAGCATTATGTACAGCTATGCCGCTAGCAACTAAGTTGGGGAAAGGTTCTCTATTGGTCGGGACCTGTATCGATAGCCTGCAAGAAGGGGGTAACTAGTGTTAATTTCTTCTAAGTCTGCAATAGTTAACTTAGAAGTGACACCACCATTTGTTAATGTTTTGCCTAGACCGTGGGAAGCCATAACTAATGATCAAAGGAAAGAGAAAACGGATGCTATATGCAGCAGACCTAAAACCCGCGGGAGACTACAAAAGACGCAAGAGGGTAAAGGGAATGCTATGAGAGACAACAAAAAATGTAAGAGGCTAAAGGGAATTCGATAGGTTTAAGTCTGCGAAAGACTTACTGTCTACGACAGAGTTACAATGTGGAGGCAGGGTGCAGATGTACGGCAGGCTAGGGCGTGCAGCAAAGTGTTGCTACAGAGGATTTCTTACGTGTTCTGCCGACTTTCAGTTGCTTATATAGCTGCGGCAGAGAATACCAAATGTTGCAAACTACGAAACACCTCCTAGAGAGTTATGCTTCGTAACTTGCAAAAAATGCCAAAAAATTTACAAAAATTAACAAAAAGATCAAAATATCCCAATATACTCTCTTATTAGAAAATCCAATGAGTGAGCGGGGAGCAATTGATATGGGAAAAGCCTAAATTGAGTAGGCCTGATGAGAAGTCAGCCCAGACTGCCACATGACACACGATTATTGGGCCACGTGGCAACATTGGCAGAAGGTATCCTCTCGCCTGTGAGAGACATCCTCCCACCTACGAGAGATGTCCTCTCACCAACGAGAGGAAGCCTTCCACCAAGGGGTGGATAGCCTCTCGCTGGATATGGAGTACCACTACCGTGCGATAGGTGTCTTGCAGCCTCTCAGAGGGAAGCCTGCCGCATGGTCATCGTAGCCTGCCGCTACTGTCAATAGAAGCTTCTGCCTTGTGGGAGAGAACCTCTCGCCTGGCGACAGGTGTCCTTTCACCGTCGTGGAACAATAAGACATGGAGGTCTCCGTTGTTTACAGGGACCAAACTCTTCAGAAGCACAAAAAGACAAAATTGCCCTCTGGTAATCACTGCTACAATAACAGTAACTCGCTTCCCTATAAATAGACCACATGTATTATTTTATTCTCTAATTTTTGACATTTCCTGTTTACACACAATATTTCCAAGAGTACTTGGCTGACTTATGCATCGGAGTGCCTACGCAGGGAACCACCCCCTACGTCTCTCTAACTTCTCTTTTTTGCAGAACTTCCAGTGCCACGTGTGAAGGAGGATCAAGTTACGTCAGCATTTCATCATTGTTGTTTTGTGCGACAACATTTGTACTTTAAAAAATTATTTGAATTTTAGTAATCCCACATACAAAAGATATTGCCAACAACTTTTTGACCAAATAGTTAAAGATGAGTTGTGGCATCTTATAAGGTTTGAGTTCGAATCCAAACAACCCCCATTATCCCCAATTATTTAATATTTTCATTGCAACAAAAAAAATACAAAGGATATTTCATTTTTAATAATCAATGACTGTCAATTAAATGAGGTGATTGCAAATCATGAGTGATAAAATTATCCTTAAACCCCATTTATAAATAAATTCCAACAAAATATTCTTCTCACCTCTAAAATTTATCAATCTATCTCTAATCTAAATTGATCACCTTTTTCCTCATTCTTTCACCTTCTTCTTCATCCTTAAACAATCCCCAAATTAAATTGTCAAGAATTCTGAAAGCAGAGTATTGGATGGATGGAATAGAAGTTTTATTGCAGAAAATTTGTTGGTAGCGGAATGTTTGGCTTTTAAAGATGGAGTTCGTTTGGCTTTGCAAAACAATTTTGAGAAGGTTATCTTTGAAACTGACGGTGGAGGTTTATAACATGCTAAAAGAACAGACTATCTATAAACTGAAGAGCTAAGACATTCAAGACTTGCTGGTGCAATTTACAGATTATAGATAGCCAAGATCAGTAGAACAGCTAACAAACCCAGTTGTAAATTGTCGTAATAGTATGAGCAAAAGAGTAAATAGCTGATTATAGGCTGTAAATTGCAATTTACAGATTACAGATTGTAGGCTACTTGTGCTGGGTTTTTTTTAAAACAACTACTGAAGATCGTTTTTACGGATATTTTTGTCCTCAAATCATTTGAAGTATAAGGACTTATTTTTAGGGGGCATTTATCAGCTCTCTTAAGAGAATAAAATTTTAGCAAGAAAATATATTATCATGGTGAATTTGAAAATGATGCCAAACACTGCGTGAAGGTGAAGCTGTGATGACAGATAAAATTGCCAAGATTTAATTTATGGACGAACGAACTCTAAGGACAAACTTATTAGGGTAGGTATTAGAAAAACAGCAATCAAAAGTTAGGCCTAAGGTTGGCAAAGTAGGGAGGCAAGATTACTTTTCCTGCTTTGATTTGAAATTCAACCTGACTCTTTCTTTTTGGTACATAATTCAACCTGACTCTTTAACTCCTTTGCATTAACTTAAATTCCAATCAACTTTTTTACTTTTAAGTTAAGTTCTCCTACAAAAAAAATTACTTAAAAGCATAAATAATGCCAATTTGTTAAGGTGTAATTTCCCAATGAATTATAAATAAAAATAGATGTGATTATATATATATATATATATATATATATTACGCTTGTGTTACATTAAATTATATTCATGACGTGCAAAACACTTAAATTATCATGTCAAAATTTGTTTGGACTTCTCAAAAAAAAATTTTAGCTTTTACTAAAATTTAAAGAATTTTTGTCAAATTTTTCTACAAAAAAAATTGCTTAAAAAATAATGCCAATTTGATAAGGCGTAATTTCCCAATGAATTATAAATAAAAATAAATGTGATAATTTATATACATATAAAATATGCTTGTGTCACATTTAAATTATATTCATGACATGTAAAATATTAAAATTGTCGTGTCAAAATTTGTATAGACTTATCGAAAAAATATTTTTTTAGCTTTTACTAAATTTTATATAATTTTTATTAAATTTTAACTTATATCGCTTTCGTATTTTTTCGTATTGTATCATTTTGCTGCATTTAAAATTATCAAATTTAATTAATAATGATTTAACACTTTTTTTAAACCTACATGAGAGCCAAAAAGCAAAAATATAAATCATCTAAAAAATGGAGTAAATTATGCCCAAATTTTATAATAGTTAGAGAGTAAAACTAATTCTATCCTAATTCTAATCAAACATTAACACACCAATGAAGTTGAAAGTTATAATTTTTTATATATATAAGCCAAAGCAGTTGGCTTAAAGTAAAACATTCTATGTGGATTGTTTATGTATTTGACACGTGCCACTTATTCTACTAAATAATAACTATCTTTTTTAAAATTTCAAAAAAAGATAAAAATCTCTCCCCCCTCTCTCTATAATTAAAAATGAAAAATAAATTAATGATCTTTATAAACTAATTATCTCTTTCAATTTCTAATATCTATATCTATATTAAAATTAAATAAAAATCACACATAATTTATCTCTATTGTTTTAATATTACAGGATATAATATTTATATCTATATTTTTTATCAATTAATGTTTTTATTTTCTAAAAGAAAATATATATATATATATTAAAATCAGCATGGAAAATGTAATAGAGCATGCAATATTAATATAACAACATATTATGTATTATTGGAATAAAAATTAAATTTTTTTAATTTTATAAAAGAAAACATTATTTTTGAATTTTTAATTTTTTTAATTAATACATAACATCATTTCCTTTTTTTCACATTAATATTACAAAATATAACATCTATATCTATAGTTTTACCAATTAAATTTTTTTTAATTGTCTAAATGATAACATTTATATTTATAAATATTAAAATTTTCAATTATCCTTTTCAAGTTTCAAAAAGATAGAAATCTCTCTCTCTCTCTCTCTCTCTCTCTCTCTCTCTCTCTCTCTCTCTCTCTCTCTCTCTCTCTCTCTCTCTCTCTCTCTATATGTGTGTGTATATATATATATTAAAAATACAAAATAAATTTATTATCTCTTTAAATTAATTATCTATTTCAATTTTTAAAATATATACATCTATATCTATCAGAATAATTATTCTATACACCGTCAGTAGAGTTTTTTTAGTTCACAAGTGAGGTTAGGATGATGACATATGTCCTTTAAAAATATTAAAAAAAAATATTTATCATTTTCCTAAGTCTGCTTGTGGAGTTAAAAAACTCCACCGACGATGTATAAAATAATTATACTATCTATATACAGATTAAAATGAAATAAAAATCATATATCATTTATTTTTAATATCACATTAACAATTAGAAAATATAACATCTATATTTATATATTTATAGATATTAAAATCAGTATAGATAATGTAATATAGCATATAATATTAATATAGTAACACGTTACGTATTATTACATTGAAAATTAAAATTTTTTAATTTTCTAGAATATAACATCATTTTTAATTTTCAAAATTTTTAATTAATATGTAACATGTAATAATTTTTTTACATTAGTATTACAAAATATAGCATTTATTTCTACAGCTTTTACCAATTAAGTTTTTTTTTAATTATCTAAATGATAAGATCTAAATCTATAAATATTAAAATTTTTAATTATCCCTTTTCAAGTTTCAAAAAGATAGAAATCTCTCTCTTTCTCTTTCTCTTTCTCTCTCTCTCTCTCTCTCTCTCTCTCTCTCTCTCTCTCTATATATATATATATTAAAAATACAAAATAAATTAATTATTTTAATTTTTAAACTATATACGTAGACATCTATATATAAATTTAAACTAAATAAATATCAAATATCATTTATTGCTACCTATATTAATATTACAATCTATAACATCTATATCTATAGTTTTTACCAATTATTTTTTATTTTCTAACAAAATTTATATCAATATATATATATATATATATATATATATATTCTAAAATCAGTATGGACAATATAATATAACATGCAATATTAATATAACAACAACTTGTTGTGTATTATTAGATTACCAACTACATATTTTTAGTTGTCTAAAAGATAATACCATTTTCTTAAATTTTAAATTATTGTAACATGTAATTATTTCTTTTTTTAACATTAATATTATAAAATATAACACCTATATCTATAGTTTTTACCAATTAGTTTTTTAAATTGTCTAAATGATAACATCTATGTATACATATATTAAATTTTTTAATTTTTTTAATTGTTATTATATAAATTGCATGTAATCATTCATTTATTAGTATATATGTTGTTATATATATGGTATTGATTAATTAACAATTATTTTAATATTATCCAATATTCAATTTAATTTAATGATATGTCTATGAGTATGATTTAGGAAAACTGAGATTATAAATTAAATTTGAGAGATATTTGAAGATCTAAGAGATCAAATTTTTGTGTTTGAAATAAGAGTGACAAATTATAATTTTGAGAAAGAAAGTACTAAGCTTACTGTGTCTAAGACATATAACTTTATCCTCAACTTAAATATCAAAATTTATTAGAACAAGTATATATAATTTATATAATATTATTATCTTTGTTATATTTTCGTATAAAATATGTTATAACTGAAACTTAATTTAATCATATTAGTGTTTTATCAATGTCTTCTATGCCATCTGTGGAATATATTGGATCATTAAGTAAAGTGACATATCATTTAATGATAATAAATAATAGTCAAGAAGCATTTGTTACATTTTCAACTCAGCAAAAATTCGTTGAAAAATCTCTGCATGAGATTGACTTTAAATGCGAAAATTTTCAATTTCTTAAAAAAAAAACATGTTAAAATTTATTTATACACTATTTGCATTCAATAAATTATTATATGAGTTTGCTTTAACTTTTACAAATTTTATATGATTATGTTCAATATGTAATTTTTTTTGTATTATTGTATTGTAATATACAAATTAAAAATAAAAATATTAAATTCACAAATGTTGTATTTTTCATCAATAACATAATTTATATTATAAAGTTTCAAAAAATATATATTTTTAATAAATTTATTGTTTACTTAACGAAGTTTCATGCATCGCAGGAGTTTAAATCTAGTATTTTTAATAATGAGAAACATAATGGTTTGAATCGTTGGTTATTTAACATAATTAAGGTTCCAAATGTCTTTAAATTAGCTATTATCCAATCATAAGTAACCCGGCTTTTTATGTTAAAAATAATTAATTAAACCAATAACACTCTGGTCAAATTAAGTTAAAAAAATAACCAAAAAAAAAATAAAAAGTGCTGCCTTCGCTCTTCATTTTGGTGACAATGACCCTTTTATCAAAATTGGGAAACTAATTAATCCATTAAGTCCAAATCAAGAATATTTTGTGGGACTAACAATTGCTAGTTGCTACCTTTTCATAATTGCACTTTAAATTTCTTGACTTTATTATATCAAAACCACACCCTCAAAAATTTATCAAATCAAACTAATATAGTAATATTTTATTTTTTATGTGTTAATTATAGACTGAGCTTTGAATTGTGCATTTCTTTTTCTTTTTTTTTTTTGGTACATAGGAACAGAATGCTTTTGTTTGACTTGGATAAGTCCTAAGTAGACCTACCCCATTACAGTCATCTCCTAAACATCTTCTCAAGCCCACTAGAGGAGAGGACAAAATCAAACCTTCCTCGTTAGACCCATGCGCAAACTTAGGCAAGTAATCAGCACCGTAGTTAGCTTCTCTTTTGATGTGATTTAGGGAGCAATACCAGTCTCTGTAACAGCTGTTTACACTCCTGCAGCTGGATAGGCAAAGTGCTTCCCGCGCAAAAAGAACCCTCAATCATGCGGATAGCAAGCAAAGAGTCAGATTCTAGTTGAATATTTCTATAACCCCTCTCCCATGCGGAGCGTAAGCCCAGTTGGATAGCGGAGATTTCTGCCCTGATCACATTACTCCATCCTATCTAACAAATCCCTCCCTGCCAAACGCCAGCAGAATGCCGAAACACACGTCCTACCGCAGCATGTCCCTCATTTTTTTGGTCTTCAGTTGGCAATACAGAAGCATCTTCGTTAATTTTGACACATCTTGCAGGTGGAGGTTGCCAAAACATAGACCTTGCGTGTAATGGATCATTATCTGCTTATTGGCCATGAAGATCTATGTTCCGAATAAAGTTCAGTATTTCAAAATTCCCATTTTGGGGCCAGGAGAAATCAGGTTCGAACAAGTTTTACTCCTCCAATACCAAAGGAACCAACAAGCATAACTAAATACCACAAAACAAGGATGAGTATCGATCGCTAATCTTCTTGATTGAGCTAAATTTGGTGCTAGCCACTCTGTTAAAGACACTGAATTAAAGCGTCCCAACTCCCGCTCATTCAACCAGTTGGCCCAACGAAATTTTTTTTTTTATCTGAGTTGGCCCAAAGAATCTGTGAAAGAGGACAGTCCTCAGTACACGAATGGTAGTTTCAGTTCTAGTAGAAGGACGGGGACGCATACCACTGGAATTGTGCATTTCCATATTATTTTTACTTGGTATGGGCGGGGGTTGTGATATATGTACTTTTATTTTGTTTGGTTATTAATTATGCATAAATCAACATATGTATATATGCATGGATCTACTTACACTGGTGTTGTACAAATTTTTTTACACACCTTTTATAATTTTATATAGGATTAATATTTTTACAAACCAAATTTAACAATCGTTATATTTAATGAGCTGCACGTATATATTATGCACGTAATTTTTTTTCAGTTAATTCCATATTCTTTCTAATTCAATCGAGAATAACATTTTTTTACTATATATTAATGATAGAAATTTTATTATTATGTAACAAACAGTTAGACATCTTCAAGTAACTTGAAATTTGGTGTGCATGATCTACATAAGTAAAACATAAAATTCAATAGTCCAATTAAAAAAATATGAATGGTATAAAAAGATATGAAAATACGTAAACTAAATTAGTTTTGCACTGATATAAGTGCTTCCCTCATCATATATATACATATCATACAAATCAATAATAAATGTCATTTTTTATAATATATAATAAATATTTTTTATTTCAAAGAATAAATTTTAAATTTCCCTTTCTCTACAATAAAAAAGAGATTAGCATATTCATCCTTCCTACAAGGACATTATGCATTGAGGGAGGTTTTTGCCAAGATAAAGTACCTTTTAATTTTAATTCCTTAATTAAAGTAATTTTTTAACTATTCCAAAACAAAAATAATTTAATTCAATTAGATTTCACATCAACATTTTTTTTCAGTTCTCTCCTTTTCTTTCTCCTTTCAATCACTACGTTTCTTTTACAAAAACCCTTTTTGGTTTTTCAAATAATTCTCAAAATATAAAAAAATCCCATTAAAAGATGAATAATTAAATTAGTTTAGGTCAATTTGCACTTACAACGATACTTTTTTCCTTTTTAATAGTTGCATGGATTTTTTTTCCCATTTCTTATCCTCGACTTGATGAAATCATCTTTTGCAAATTTTTTATAAATGAAAAAAGAATGAAATAATTGTAAATTAAAATTACTCATTTCTAAATTTCTGAAATCATCTACTTTTGTCCCAACCTTTTCCTCCTAATCTCTTTCTCTCATCTGTCTTTACTGATTTTTTAAACATGATAGATCTGTTAAAATAAGCTACTTAGTGAGTTCCTATATTGTTTCATTTTGAAGGACTTACGCCAGAGTATTGATACTTAAATCTTTTTTGAAGCACCTTTTCGACCTGACACTGATTTTTCTGCAAATAACATAGCTCCATTAAGCAATGCAACCATTAAATTAAACTCTTTTCTCTTATGTCAACCCTTCATAAGCAAGAGGATATTGGGGGTTAGGTAAATTAGGGAAATCTCCAAACAAAATGCAAGAGGCTGAGTCTATGAATCTTAGAAGAGAAGTCTCGGGAACTTATTTTGAAATTCTGCACAAGAAGCTATTTTAATGGAAAGTGGAGCTTATTAAAAGAGATAACAATGTCTAGAAAAGTCCGTTGAAGATTTTCAATTAAACTATGTGTTGATGATTATTTAGGGTCGACCAACTTTAAAGTAAATGAGTAATCGAATTTGGATTATCTAGACCTATCAAAGGCAAAGAATAGTGAAAGGGAACCAGAGTTGCTATTCTGGCGGGGGCTCCTACGCTCAAATCAATAACTAACCAAGAGGGTATAGTAGTGTATATTTGCAATAGGCTTAAAGTTGTTTGTCCGTACCGTGGTGTCCTTTATATAGCTTACCAAGCTAGCTTTGAGGATATTTATGATTCTCTACTTGGGTAGGAGATCTTATCCAATAATGATTAATAAAGATCACCTTTTAATATGGTCTCAATTTTTAACTAAGGATTGGCTCTCCATAAGTTGACTTGTGATTGGACTATTAAGTCTTGATTGGGCTGTTAAATCTAGATTAAAAGCCTAAGCTTGCTAAATATAATATAACAATTGCCCCAAATCAGAGAAAAGATTATATATTGATCTATTTGATGACTTAAGAAAAACCTTTCCAGAAGTAAATACTTGTGTGCTTGTCATATGGGGTATCAAAATGAGAATAGTCGAACCTATTTAAGGAGCTTAAACTTAAAATTGCAGTGATGGGAAAAGTGGCCAACCTCCAGCGTGGCAAACCCCGTGTAGACGTGTTCATGAGAAGATAGGGCTTTGGTCTCTCAAGATTTTGGGTTTAACTTGTTTTTTTAGTCCAAATTCATTTCGTATTGCCCGATTCCTTTCTCCTTGCAAAAGTATTTAAATTCACTAAGAGGTGTTGGGTTTGGGTTTCCTTCCCATGTGAAGGCCCACCCAATTCTTCATTAAAGGCATACTAGTCCTTTCACGCATGTTTAAGGGTTGCAACACCTTTAAAAGTGACATGAGAGTGGCGGCAAGACACTCAGAAAAAGGGTGAAAAAGTGGCAACCACACAAAAAAAAAAAAAAGAGAAAAGAAAAGTAAAAGGAGAAAGTTTGTGGAAGCTGATGTTAACTTGTTGCTCGATTGAATTGAAATTTGTCAGCATGTTCACGAAGCTGAGTTCTTCGTGTTGAATGATGGAGATTGGATTTCGGATTTTCTACTTACAGTTTTATAGAGAGTATTGTTGTGTCATTTTTTAGGTGAGATTTTTTCAATCTTTTAATGTAACATTGTTAACCACGAATTGTTATTATTGAGATATATTATACTTGTATACCTCTAGTTTAGCTAGAGAGAATATTGTATTCCTATTATTGTTGATAGTGGAGATTGTTGTGGTGCCCGGACTATGGTTTTTACTTCTCACTTTGGGGAAGTTTTCCATGTTAAATCGCTTACATTTTTGTGCTTGTGATTGTGGTGGTAGTGATTGATTTGTCTCTTGATATTGTTTTTGGGATTGCACTATATGATAATTTCCTTCTAGGATCACACAAGAGAGGGATAATTGGTATTTCCGTTGCATTATGTATTGTTAGATAATTGTTTTGTTGTGTTTTATCCCATCAAAAGGTGTTTCTTCAACAACCATTTTTTTAGCTTCTTTCCGTGTATCTGTTGATTCTATTTTATTCCCATTATTTGTCAAAGCTTTATTATTTGGTAAGTCCATTCTCTCTTTTTGTGTTTCTTCTGCTGTATGGGTGTCAAACACATGGCTTCTGGAAAATTTGGTAAGTAGTTTAGGGGTAAAGCGTAAAGGTTTGTTAGGGACACTCATTTCTTTGATTCTAAGGGCAACGACATTCAAAACCATGCTATTGGGAACCATATTGATGGTGGTATGTGTTGGATTATGCCCTTAGAACCATTCATTAGATGATTGACTTTGGCATTATTTATGTATCATGACATTTTTTTTATTATAGTTCATTATTATATTTGTTTTATAACTGCGTAATGTAATCTTATATGATAATGTCCTTAGAATAGTAATAACACACTATTCTTAAAGTATCCCTAGTCAAGTATTATTGTGAACAAGGATAACAATGATACGATAAGACTAGTATGTGGTTGACTGATGACTATTGTCATCGATATAGGATATCAAGTCATCACATAGGTACATGTTAGAGAACTATGTACTGGATCGACCCTCCATGAGAACGCTACATGGATTGTTATATGAGTGTCATAAGCGATTCTCATAGTGATGATGGTGTATGTGATCCTTTGACTTGAGATCATCACAGATCCTAACATAGAGAATTGCATACTTTAATGCTGCTAGATGTCATTCGTAACAGGATGGACTATAAAGGTAGTAATTGGGTATGCCTTGATCTATGTAGAGGGATGTTGAGTGATCAAGATAAAATTTATCCCTCTTATATAACAAGAGTGATGTCTTGGGCCCTTTGATAGAGTGAGACTAAGAAATGCATGGCCGTGCTCGAATAAGTCAATATGAGATATTGATTTTATTTGTTTAATTAGTCTACTCAGGAATCAAGAAACGCTGATTAGACTATACAAGTGTGACACATTCCATGACTTGTGTCTAATCAAGACATCAAAGGATAAAGGGATTAGACTACACGGTAACATCTATCACGAGTAAGGTTATGTCGAGTCATTGACATTCTCGTTACATGGGTAGCAATGATGTGTTGCTAGATACCGCTCATTGCCTGTGACAATTTTGTCATTGCCATTGTTTTGAGAACCTATTGGGTCGCACACTTAGAACGGATCAATGAGGAGCTTAATTAATCCTATTCTGAATTGGATTAAGGATATAACTAATCCTATTCTGAATTGGATTAGGGATATAACTAATCCTATTCTAAGTAGGATTAGAGTTCTGTTTGGTAGTAAATTTTAGGGTAAAATTTACTGCCTATAAAAGGATGTTTTTGAAACATAGCCACACAACAATTAGAAAACAGAAAAGTATTCTTTTAATCGAAGCTAGCAGTTCGGTTAAAAGAATCAAAACGCTCCTTAAGGCATCTAATCGTGAGACGTTCAAGAGTTGTGAGATCCGTTCGTGTGGATACCATAGAGGCAGGAACGAAAAGTTGCTGCTTGTGATTCGACCAAAGACAGAAAAAACAGAGAAAACGTTAGGTAAAATCTCGAAACCCTAATCAGGCAACCCTCCGAATCGATCCTGGTGGAGGCCGAATGATTTAAATTCCGCTGCATGTTTGTTTCGGTCTCCTTCAGTATGCAGATACCTTTTTTTGACATCATTGACAAGATAATAGATAATGTTTTAAAGGAAGCATGCTTCAATAGAATTGAGCACAATATGGGATCTGTATCCTTGCTAGAGATTGCTCTGTGAGCTTGATTGGTTCTAATGGTAGAGGCATCGATTTTTATTCATCAAATTTCAGGATCTGCATTTTTTTAACTTTGCTTGTTAATAAAGTTGTAGTCTATGCACTTTTAAATTTTGCTCATATATAAATTCATAAAATTAGCCAATAAGGCCTTGGTTTAGTGGCAAGGAGGAAGTCCTGAGACTTTGAGGTCTTAGGTTCGAGTTTCACTAAGTGTGAGCTTGAATTAGTCTAGTTATTTACTAGTTTTTTTAGTTTGTTATATTTATTTATTAGTTTACTTAGTTTGAGTAATGTGATTTTCTTAGTTAGTTTGAGTAATGTGATTTTCATAGTTACCTGTTCATGGAATGTAATATGCTGATTGTGATTGTAACTTCTAATAAAAAATATACTACTCAAAAAAAAAAAACTCATAAAATTATTATTTTTTCAGTTACAATGTGGATGAATTGTATATAAACTCTATATTAGATATTAAAGTTAAACCTTTTGTAACTAACGAAGTAGTAGCTAGTCAAGACAAACTTTTATTATGCTATAATGAGAAAGGGTATATATTGGTTCATAGAACGGTATAAAATAATAAGGAAAATTAAATATTGGGCTTAATATCTTTTGGCGATAAATAATAATAGTTAAACCAAATTTTGATAGTTAAAAAAGTACCTATGTACTTAGAGGAATATCTACTAATTGCATCTCCTGTTGCACCAGGCTAATTTGGATGGACGGTGAGACTGGTTCGATGAAATTCAAAAAAGTACGTAAAACTACTATTAAAGATTTATATTTTAAAATAAAATAATTTAAAAAATTAAAATCAGGAGCGAAAGGGTTAAATTTCCTCTCCCTTATGTTGTCTTTTCCTAAAATGGCCATCGATCGCACCACACTGGCGTTGACTGATGGACCGGTGTCTCAAACTAAACCATACTATACCGATAAAAAAGAAAAAAAGAGTTTAAAGTTTTTGACATACATAAACTTTTATATAAATATGATATCTATATCTATAATTTATAATTTATTATGTATATAAAAGTTTAAAGTATGAATGTCGATAATTTTTTTATGAAAATGAATATTTTTGTTCATTATATTTTTAAATTTTTATTTTAAAAAAAAAGATTTTTCTAACTTATAAATAAGAATTTTGATTCTATTAAAAGATTTTCATTTATACATATTGGATTTATTTGATAACTAAAAAAATTAAAATTTATATTGAATTTCTTTATTTCAATGTCTTAATTTTACATTATTAAAAGTGAACAAACTTTATGTTGATATGATATATTTTTCAAATTAAAAAGCTTAATTACTTGTTAATTAATGCAAATTTCGATTAATATACATGCACTTTATTATCTAAATATATGTTCAATATATATAAATCATTTAATAATAAATAAATAAAGTAAGTATTACGTGGTACAAATGTAGCAAACAATTGTTAGTTGCAATAAGAATTAACACAGGGAAAACATAAAGACATAAGAAGGTTGGGATTATTATGTAGAAAAAAAGGGTTGGGATTACTGATGCATTCCTTATCATAAACATAATTTTATGCATTCCCTATCAACTAACAACTTCTAAAGAACTCGATATAGTTTTGTGAATTATTATTAAATATAAGCTCCGTTTTGTTCATTGAAAATAACTTTCAGAAAATGATTTTTGGAGAATGATTTCTGAAAAGTTGATTTTATGAAAAAATTAATATTTTTTGTTATTTGATTGATATGCTGAAAAATAGTCTTTGTTGTTTGGCTGAAAAATCTACATTTTTATTAAAATAGTATTATTCTTATAATTCACTACTTAAATAATATTTTTAAATCGTCAACAACAACAATAATAATAATTAAATATGAAAAGAACAATTTTTTTTGAAACTAAATTTTTATCGTATATTAATACTTTTCGTTCCAAAAGAGATAATAAAATTTGTAAGAATAGAAGCAATAAATGGTTTTTTTTTTCATTGTTATTTCTAAAATCCAACTCAGAGATTAGGTAATTGAGTTGTCTTCAACTCCAAAATGAAAACGAGCTGCATTACATCCCTTTAATCACTGACTACTTCTCCCAATGACCAACGTTCCACTTAAAAATTGCGATGGGTTTTGAAAATTCGGGAGATCATGTTGACATGTTAATGGCTAACTCTCTATATTTGTTGGGATTGTTTGGGTGATCATGTTGACATCCCGGCCAAACTTACCAAGAATTTCCATTGCCATAACTTCAATGGAAATTCGAACGTCCAAGAGTCCAAGAATTTCTCCAAAGACCACATAAAACCGAAGTTCAAAGGGTTCTCGTCCAACCCAAGCTTGCAACCCAAGTTCAAACGGTGCCGACAGCGTTATTGGCAACTGCAGTGCAATAGAAGATTGGGTAAGGGTCAGTGGAGTCGAAGTAAAGGGATCAATGGGTATGGGTCAAATGATGTTGCAGCAAGATTGGATTTTTGGAGGATGCCGGAGGAGAATTAATAGTGTCGGCGACGTTGCCGGCAAGTGCAGGTGTGACGCGGTTCGAGTTTATTTACTGTTTGAGTTGTGTTTCTAAAGTGAAAGCAGCAGAAATACAGGAATAGACATTGTCTTTCCATCTTCAAATGAGGAAGGCAATTTTTTAAAACTTTAACTTAATTTTCGTCGACCGAAATTCATTTTACGTTGATCATTTTTAATTTCAGAGAACCAAACATCTGAAAATGCGTAAAATATTTTTCGAAAAATGAAATCAAGGAACCAAACGGACCCATATTATCGGTTGGAGTTTTTAGACACTATAAATAGAGTTAAGATAACCGCTCATATTTCATTTTAGTTTTTTTTTAATTTTTAATATATTTTTTTAAAATTTATGTGTTATCATATTAATTTGCTTATGGAATTTAAGAAATCGATTGACAATGTATTAAATAATAATCATAGTTTTATGCATACTTTAATTGCAAACAATCTGTTTGGTTATAGAAAATATTTTCTATTTTTTGAATTTTCAAAAATACCTTTGGTACATGAAAATGAAAAATTATATTCAGAAAATGAAAAATTATATTCAAAAAATGAAAAATTTGAAAATTTGTTCGGTATCTTTATTTTTTTCATTAACAGGTTGCTACAAGCTATTTCCAGCATAAGTAACAATATACAACCACTTTTATATACTAATTTATTAGTATTTGATTTTGTTGTTGCACAAAACAACAATAAAGATATGCTGACGTAAATGGTCGTAATCTGTCTCCACGTGTCTCCTAGAAGCTTCTGTAAAATAGTAAAAAGTCAGAGGGACGCAGGGGTGGTTCCCTGCGTAGACACTCCGATGCTTAAGTCAGCCTCAAGTTCTTAGGTATTGGGAAACGTAAAAGCCAGTAGTCAGAAAAAGTTGAGAATAGAATTATACCTGGGGCCTATTTATAGGCGAATATTTAAGATTAGATATCTGGGTTGTTTGTGTCCTTTTACTAAGAGTTTATTTCCCAATAGGATGCATCTTCCGTGGATCTCGGAGTTGACACGAGCCTGTCGCCGGCGAGAGACCCTATGGCGCGACACCTTTTCGGGCGGCAGAGGCCTCTCGCCGCAGCGAGAGGCGAGCGGGCCACGTACTGCCTTCGCGACAGAAGGAGTCTGTCGCCTGCGGCAGATAATCTGTCGCAGCCTAGCTTCTCTCGCCGTAGGCCACGTGTCTCAATGACCGTTTGCCGCGTGGGGCCTCCAATGATCTTTGGGCTTGGCCCAGTGTAGATGGACTTTTGCCATATCAATTGCTCCCCAGTCTCTTGTTGGATTATTCAAATCAAGAGAGTATAAATATGTGTCCTTGGGCCTTTATCCACTATGAATAGTTTTTCTGGTTTTTGTGATTTTTCTTTGGTATATATTTTTTTCTTTTCTTGTAGGTGAAAAGCTTTATTCTGCGGGAGGCGTGATCTATCGAGAGGCGTGATCTATCGAGACGTTTGGTCTTCTCTGTCGCAACTATATAAAGCCGCTGGGGGCCACCGAAAAGGGCTAAGAGAAAACCTCTGAAACAGCAGTCTGTCGCCGTTTTCCGACTCTCTCGCTAAAACAGTCTATCGCCAGCAGAAGTCTTTCGCTCATCGAAGTGTCAGTAAGTATTCATCTGTCGTCTATTTTGTCTCCCGCGCGGTCTTTATGTCTTCCGCAGGTGTTTCACCTATAGGTCTGTCGTATTTGGTCTGTCGCCAATAAGTCTGCCGCAGGTCCCTGGCCAGTAGTCTGCCACAGGTCCCTTGCCAAATAGGTCTGTCGCAGGTACCTTACCAATAGGTCTGCCGCAGGTTCTTTGCCAATAGGTCTGCCGCAGGTCCCTTGCCAATAGGTCTGCCGCAGGTCCCTTGCCAATAGGTCTGCCGCCCTCGTTATTATTTGTCCTTTCTTTTACTATGTCTTCATAGCGTCCGGGTAAATTTCTTAGGAAAGGCGGTATTGAATGCACACTGACGAATGCGGACTTAGAGGATTTCAATACTCGTTTTCCTCTTCCCTCTGGTTACAGTTATAGACTTCCAACTAGTGGGGAATTTTCACCTGATCTAGTTAGGAATGGAGTAGCGGTGCATAAAGCGTCTTTATTTTTCGGTTTCCGTTTTCCGTTGCCCGAGTTTGGTATAGTGTTCCTTAAATACAAAGATATAGTTCCTTGTCAACTTCATCCTCATGCATGGGCTCAGATAGTAGGATTTTCGGTGGTTTGTCATAGCTTAGGTATTATTCCTACCGTCCCCCTTTTGAGTGCTTTTTTCAGAGTCCGTGGTCTGCAAGGACTAATAACTTTTTCCCTCCAGCGGTTAACGGTTGATGATTTTCCCAATAACAAGATCTTTTTTGACCTTCCTAATAAGTTACGAAACTTTGAAAGTGAGTGGGTCGTCGTCGAAGTTCCAAACGATCTGCGAATCCGCACTGCATAGAACCGTGATACTAGCGACCACTTGAGGCGCTCAGAAAGGTTTAAAGTAGAGATCCTAAAAGACCAGTTTAGTGAACCTATACGACGAATTTGTTCTATCGGGGAACGTAATTTATTTTCCCTTTTGACCCCAGAGAACATTACAGCGGCTGGTTGGGGAGTAAGCCAAGCTGTTTCCGGGACTTCGACTGTCCCCTCTAGCCTTCCTATTAGCTTGTGTGTGCCCGATGCCGGTCCTAGTCAACCGACCAGTATTCCTACAGCTGAGACCTCTAACCCTTTAGGTCGCCCTGTGGATGAGTCTTCTCCGGATTCGAGAGACGAAACACCTGAGGTTGAGGGTACCAGTGGTCCATTAGAGGAGGATCTTGAATGGGCTCAGGGCAACGTTTTTGGGAGCCCTTTTGTTGACTTCCCGGCGGATCCTAATTTGGATAACTTAGAGGATCTTGGTGATCTTATAGGTTTCCTTTTTTCTATACTTTATATATCCATGTGTGTGGTATTTCGGGTTTTAGGTTCGTTAATTGTTTCTCCTTGTATTGTGCAGGTATGGACTTTCGTGGTGCTATGCGCAGAAGGGAAGCCAATGCTTCTGCTGGAACGGCTCCTCTTCCTCAGCAACAGCCACAGATCGGGGCTTCTGCTTTCGGACATCCTCGTACGTCTACTCCTCCTCCTCCTACCGGCGGATCTAGCCACACTGCGCAAGAGGCTGGGAGGAACAAGCGAAAGAGGCCCCTTGTCCGTGACCGTAGCTCAGACGATCAAGGGAGCTCTAGGTCACAGAGGAGCGAGTCGACCCGACGAGAAGGTGCTTCTCATGCCAGCGAGGATCGGCCGGCCCCTCGTCAGCCTAGGCGCAAATTTAGGAAGAAATTGATTATTGAGGCCTCGATGCCCTCAAGACCGATATTGCCCAAGGTAGCTAATCCCACTTTGAGGCGCTACGTGGTCGATAGTGGAGTTGTCGTAGATGGCGAGGACTTCTAGACCTATCCCGGGGTAAATGATAATGACAGCATTGAGGAGCCTGGGATAGCGTCTCGCTTGGCATGGAGCACCATTCTTCCTCGTGACGAGGCGGCGCTGTTTCCTAATTTGACGGAAGCCGAGAACAACTCTGACTATCTTGCGATGAAGGTGATAGCATCGTGCTTATATGGTAGTTATATTTTTCTTTTTCCTTTGTCGGGTTTTTAAGTTATTTTTGTTCTCCTGTTTTTCCAGTCGGCTCAGTAAACCGCGGCTGTTAATGCTCGTCATAGGGCTCTCAGGGAGAAAGCTGACAAAGAAATAGGTGAGCTCCGAGAGACGAAGATGGTGCTTCAGAACGAGGTTGTTCAACTGCGTCCTTATGTTGGTAAGGTTAAGGGACTGGAGAAGAAGAATGCGGAACTTGAGCTCAGGTTGAAGGAGGAACAGGCTAAGGTGGCCTCCTTTCAGGGATTTCAAGACGCCTACAACAAGGCGGTGGAGGATCGGGACGCCATGAGGAGGGAACGAGATGAGACCGCCGATGAGCTGCTCAATTTGTTGGACCGACAAAAAGAGGTTCGAGCCGAGGCTGTTCGCGAATACCGCCTGTCTCAACACTGCTATGAAAAGAAAGAAATGCTTGCGGCGGGGTTCATCAAGTACGGCTTCTACTTAGCCCGTTCTTGGTTAGAGAAGAACCGACCTAATGAGTCTTTTCCCAAACTTCTTTTCACTGAAGAGGCCCAGTATTATGAAGCTCCCTCCTGGACCAAATACGAACCCGACTCATTAAGTCCGGAGGATTATATAGAGATGGGAGCTACAGATAACCTGGACAATCTCGAGGGTCCATGGCCTCCTCGACGGCCACGTAGCCGTCCTGAGCCTACTGGGCTACGTGACCAATCCGGGCCGTCAGTGACGCATGATGAGCCCGAACCGATCGAGGCGGGCGACCAGCCTGAGTCCATCGAAGCATTGGTGGGGCTGGACGGCGACGAGTTTCAAATTTCTGACTCTGCAGCCGTTGATCCCGTGTCAGATAGTGCGGCTGTGATTGATCCTTTAAGTAGTGCCCCCTCTCTCGGGATGGCCTCTTCAGTTCCTCAAGAGCTTGATTCCTCGATTCTTCACGCTTCTGATCCTCCGGTTGTTGAAGACTCTTAGTTGGACGACCTTGTCCTTAACCTAGATTAGGGTGTTTTGTATTTCCTTTTGTTTTATCTTACTCAATGTAAAGATTCGTTCTTCAATGAAAAGTACAGTTGCTTTCTGTGGTTTTTCTTCTTTTCTTTGAATGAATATTTCGCACTTGTAATTGTTATATTACGGTTTTTTTTATATATCACAAAACTTGACAGAACAACATTAAGGTGTCAGTAATTAGTAAGCGTTCTTTTACACCATACTGCTCCCCAAGTTCTGCTTTGAGACGGAGTTATAGTCCAAGGTTGAACTTTGTCTTGAGCATTTTGTGCACCTTTAAATTTGATCAGCAAATAAGCAAAAATATACATATTTAATTATAGCGCAGATGTATTGTAACATACCTCTTAACGACATTTTCGCGTGTCCATTTTGTCTTATCGTTCAAGGACTTATTTCTGCCGCTTTCGCGTTTTTGTCGCTTATGGTCTTATTTGTGCCTTTTTCGCGTATTGTTCTCGCTCAGGGACTTATTTCTGCCGGGTTTACGGTCTTATTTATGCCCATTTTGCGTATTTTTCTCGCTCAGGGACTTATTTCTGCCGGGTTTACGGTCTTATTTATGCCCATTTTGCGTATTTTTCTCGCTCAGGGACTTATTTCTGCCGGGTTTACGGTCTTATTTATGCCCATTTTGCGTATACTTCTCGCTCAGGGACTTATTTCTGCCGGGTTTACGGTCTTATTTATGCCCATTTTGCGTATTCTTCTCGCTCAAGGACTTATTTCTGCCGGGTTTACGGTCTTATTTATGCCCATTTTGCGTATGCTTCTCGCTCAGGGACTTATTTCTGCCGGGTTTACGGTCTTATTTATGCCCATTTTGCGTATGCTTCTCGCTCAGGGACTTATTTCTGTCGGGTTTACGGTCTTATTTATGCCCATTTTGCGTATTCTTCTCACTCCAATTCCTGTTACTACATAGACTGTCTAACAAGTTGAATTAGAAAATATAGGGAGCAAATAACTGGCTTTATTCAGGAGTCATATGATCTTAAAACAAGAATACTTTGCGAAGTAGTAAAGTAATAGATGGGAAATAAATACAAATCTTATGGAAGGTGTACAACTTTTTACTGCCAATATGGCTTAAGGTGGTTGGCATTCCAAGTTTTCGAGATCTTCTTTCCCTGCAAGGTCTCCAAGATGCCTGTGCTAGGTCCGATCATCTTCCTGATTCTGTAAGGCCCTTCCCAATTAGCTCGGAGTTTCCCGTCCTCCCTATGGGCGTTTGTAATCGCTGACTTTCTCAGTACTAGGTCTCCTTCCTGCAGTTCTCTGTTCTTAACTCGTGCGTTGTAATAGGCGGCTATTCTTTGCTGGTATGCATCCAATCTCATTTTTGCCGTGTCTCGCAATTCATTGATCAGGTCTAGATTCTCCTTTAGTCCCTGGGAGTTAACCTCTTCGATGTAAGGGACCAATCTAGGTGACTCGGCTCCAATTTCAACTGGGATGAGGGCTTCAGTCCCATACACCAAATTGAATGGCATTTCCCCTGTTGATACTTTGCTTGTCGTTCTGTAGGCCCATAGGACACTAGGGAGTTCATCTACCCATGCTCCCTTCGCCTTATCCAGTCTGGTCTTCAAACCATGCAGTATAGTTCGGTTGCTCACTTCGGCTTGCCCATTAGCTTGAGGATAAGATACAGAGGAGATTCTCAACTGGATGCCCAGTCCTTCACAAAATGTTCGAAATGCGTCGCAGTCGAACTGTTTCCCATGGTCCGCGTTAAGCACTTGGGGGATCCCAAAACGGCAAATGATCTCCCTCCGAACCATTGCTTCCACCTTTTTTTCAGAAATTGTAGCCAAAGGTTCTGCCTCTATCCACTTGGTGAAGTAGTCTGTGGCTACTAGCAAATATTTCCTCTGTCCTGTGCCCAAGGGAAAAGGTCCCAGGATGTCTAACCCCCATTGTGCGAATGGTGTCGGCTGAAGAGTACTTTGGAGGGTCGAGACTGGTGCAGTAACAATAGGGGCGAACTTTTGGCATTTTTCGCACTTTCGCACCTTGTCAGTGGCGTCCTTCTTAAGGGTAGGCCAATAAAATCCTGCACGCAATATTTTCGTGGCCAAAGCTCGGGCCCCTAGGTGTTCACCGCATATCCCCTCATGAACTTCAGCTAGGGTGTACTCAGCCTGTTGAGGTCCTAGACACTTTAGCAAAGGCATGGTAAATCCACGTTTGTAAAGTTCTCCATTTACCACAGTAAATCTTGCACTTTGCAATTTCAACCTTCGTCTTTCATCTTTGTCAGTTGGGAGTGTGACCCCCATTATGTAGTCTTTGATTGGGCCCCTCCAATCACCTCCGACCTCGACGTCGCAGACATCCTCTTCTTCGATACTTGGCCTAGCGAGTGATTCCACTTTGACCATACCGCCTTTTAGTCCTCTTGAGGAAGCCAACTTTGAGAGGGCATCCGCATGACTATTTTCGGATCGGTTTATCTGTGTCAGTTGAAAGTTCTGAAACGATTATGCTAATAATCGCACTTTTTGCAGATAGGGGACCAAAGTCGGCTCTCGTGCTTCATACTCTCCCGAGAACTGGTTGACCACTAATTGTGAATCGCTATGGGCCATCAGATTGCTAGCTTCTAGTTTCTCCCCAGTTTCATTCCAGCTATTAAGGCTTCATATTCAGCTATATTGTTCGAGCTTGAGAAATTGAAACGCAGGGAATACTCATAGGTCTCCCCTTCGGGTGAAGTTAGCACGATTCCAGCTCCACTACCATCCATGTTGCGAGCTCCGTCAACAAATAACTTCCACCAAGCTAATCCGGTATCTGCTTGAGTCTCCCGACCAGTGCATTCTACGATAAAGTCGGCTAGCGCCTGCCCTTTTATTGCTTGGCGAGGTTGGAAGTGTATGTCATATTCGCTTAATCCAATGGCCCATTTCGTTAAGCGTCCAGAATGTTCTGGTTTCTGTAGTATTTGTCGTAAGGGCTGATCTGTCAAGACATCCACTGAGTGGGCTTGGAAGTAAGGTCGTAACTTCCGAGTCGCCATCACCAAGGATAGAACTACTTTTTCGACTAAGGGGTATCTTGCTTCGGCATCTAGCAGAACTTTGCTCACATAATAGATGGGACAGTCTTTATCTCCTTCTCTTCTCAGTAAGACTGCACTTACGGCCTTCTCTCCTACGCCGAGATACATGAAGAGATGGTCTCCGTTTTGTGGCCGAGACAATAGTGGCAACTCTTTCAAGTAATCCTTCAACTGCTCAAAAGCACTATTGCACTCTTCTGTCCATTTGAAGTCTTTTCCGGCCCTTATTGCTTTGAAGAATGGCAAGCTTCTTTCAGCTGATTTAGACAAGAAGCGATTCAAAGCAGCTATCCTCCCTGTCAACCTTTGAATCTCTTTAACAGTATTGGGTGGTCTCATGTCCAGGATGGCTTGGACCTTCTCGGGATTAGCTTCTATCCCTCGATTAGTGATCATGAATCCCAGGAATTTTCCGGATCTCACCCCAAATGAGCATTTATTGGGGTTCAATTTCATTTCGTACTGCCGCAACACATTAAACACCTTCGTCATTTTCTCGGCGTGAGACTCTTCCCTTCGGCTTTTTATAATCATGTCATCAACATAAGCCTCCATGGTGTTGCCCAAAAGGTCTTTGAATACCTTGTTCACCATGCGCTGGTAGGTTGCCCCTGCGTTTTTCAGACCGAACGGCATTACCCGATAGCAATATGTTCCACTGTCGGTAATGAATGAGGTTTTCTCCTCATCTTCTGGATGCATCATGATCTGGTGGTATCCCGAAAAGGCATCTAAGAAGCTAAGCAATTCATATCCACAAGTTTCATCTACCATCTTGTCGATTCGAGGTAGTGGATACGAATCCTTGGGACAAGCCTTGTTCAAATCTGTGAAGTCTACGCACATCCTCCATTTTCCGTTGGCTTTCCTCACCATCACAACATTAGCCAACCATTCGGGATAATTCAAAGACTTTCGAGACGAGGAAGATGAACCAGCCAACGATTCACCCCCGGATATCACATTAATAGCAGGCCTTGTGGGTTCATTATCTTCTTCTCTATCCCTTCTATCTGTTCTCCTGTCATTTTCTCTTCTGTTACCATCATTTTGCCTTGCAGTTCCCCTATTTTCACCTCTTCTGTCTCTAGAGTTGTCTCTAAAGTAATTTCCTCTGCCTCGTGCAGGATAAGTGTTCATGTTGCTTTTCCACACAAACTGATTTATCTTTCTATCACGTGCTAGCTGCTTCAGCTGATTCATTAAATCCCTACATTTTTCTGTTGGATGCCCATGTGTGGAATGGTAGTTACAGTAAGAGTCTGTGTCACGGCCCAGAACCCCGGATGCTTTCCTTGGGAACCGTATAAGACATGATCCCTCAATAGCAGCTAATACAGAAGCTCGAGACTCAGTAAGCGGGGTATAAGCGGTATACTTCATTGTAGAGGTTTTGTTAACCCTCCTCGACTGACTAGAGGATGCTTCGGGGACTTCTCTTCCTCGTTTCCTTCCTTCCTTAGATTCTCCATTACCCACCATTTTCATTACTTCTTCTTGGGTGACGTATTTGTTGGCCCGGGAAAGTAGGTCCGAAATTGTAATGGGCTGGTCTAATGACAGGGACTCTTGCAGTTTTTCAGACCTTGTCCCTTGTAACATGGCTGCCACAGCTATACCAACTTGTAAGTCTCGCACTTCCGGAGTAGCGTCTCTGAATCGATCGACGTAACTCTTCAACGACTCCTTAACTCCTTGCTTGAGAGTAAGTAAATAAGTCGGTTCTTTCCTTCTCTGACTATTCACTGCGAACGCCTTAAGAAACTCATTTCGGAGTTGGTCAAAAGAGACAATAGACCCCTCAGTCAAGTTATTAAACCACTTCATTGCATGCCCGGTCAGAGTTAGAGAAAAGGCCCTGCACATTATTTCATCTTCCCATCCATGTAGTAACATCAATGCTTCATAATTCTGCATATGATCATAGGGGTCTGTCTTTCCTGTGTATGTAGTCATCTGTGGCATCTTGAATTTTGGCGGTAAGGGTTTCTGCAAGATGGTCGTGCAAAACGGTACTCTTCTCCTCTGGCTCTCCTCTGCGGACACCAATTTTTTCTCTTCGAGCACCTGTTCTATCATTTTCTTCATATTAATTGGGGGAGTGATTTGATTTCTGGCGTGAGATGAATCAGGCAGGTCCTCGGCAACTATTTCCTTTCCTTTTCCTTGAAGTGCTTCAGTTCGAGCCATTTGTGTACACCAAGTGGGATCGAATTCTGATCCGGCTCCCCAAATGCTTAGGTCATCGTCACCGTTCCTTCCGGCACCTCCAATACCAGCAGTATTTGTCAAATCATGGTGGTGGGCGGAAGACCCTGCTGCTCGGTCGAAACCCTGTCGCCCTGGTGCCTGCCGCACAACACCAGACACCTGTCGCCTGACATCCGGCACCTGCCGCCCGACACCAGACACCTGTCGCCTGACCCCTTCCGCAGGTTCCAAATTTACGGCCTCATCAGCCTCCCGCTGGGTCCCTGCGACAGGCACTCCGCTCCCCAGTCCTGCCGCATCCTGGTGTATGTCATTCTCTTCTACGAGAAGGTCCTCCTGTCGCAGCGGAGGATTCGCCGCTGTCGCATCCTCCTGTCGCCCATCAGCACGGGGCGGGGCCCCTAGACTTGTTTCTCCCACCAAATTCTGTACAGCCGGCGGCAGACCCAATGTCGGGAGGACCCCTTTGAATAAGTCTACCATGGCTTTCAACGCGTGAGTCGTTTCTTCACTCTGCCGCCTTAGGGCCTCGAATTCGGCTATAGATACAGTCATCCTCTCATCTTCTCTGTTCACCTGATTTCTATGGCGTATTGGCTGTTCAGGGGAACTCACGGAATTCTCATCACTGCCTGTTCTCACGTTAGTAGATCTAGTTCTCACCATCTTAAGAAGTTTGATTGGCTTTTATACGATTCCCACAGACGGCGCCAATTGTTGTTGCACAAAACAACAATAAAGATATGCTGACGTAAATGGTCGTAATCTGTCTCCACGTGTCTCCTAGAAGCTTCTGTAAAATAGTAAAAAGTCAGAGGGACGCAGGGGTGGTTCCCTGCGTAGACACTCCGATGCTTAAGTCAGCCTCAAGTTCTTAGGTATTGGGAAACGTAAAAGCCAGTAGTTAGAAAAAGTTGAGAATAGAATTATACCTGGGGCCTATTTATAGGCGAATATTTGAGATTAGATATCTGAGTTGTTTGTGTCCTTTTACTAAGAGTTTGTTTCCCAATAGGATGCATCTTCCGTGGATCTCGGAGTTGACACGAGCCTGTCGCCGGCGAGAGACCCTATGGCGCGACACCTTTTCGGGCGGCAGAGGCCTCTCGCCGCAGCGAGAGGCGAGCGGGCCACGTACCGCCTTCGCGACAGAAGGAGTCTGTCGCCTGCGGCAGATAATCTGTCGCAGCCTAGCTTCTCTCGCCGTAGGCCACGTTTCTCAATGACCGTTTGCCGCGTGGGGCCTCCAATGATCTTTGGGCTTGGCCCAGTGTAGATGGACTTTTGCCATATCAGATTTAAATCAAAATCAATTTTTTCTGTATATATATATATATATATATATATATAAAAATTTATATATGATGCACTAACAGTGTATAGTTTTTATACATTGTTTATGCATCAGGGGTTGACACCTCATCAATAGATCCTTATGAACAAATTAAAAAAGTTATTTATATTTACTTTTAAGGGCTTGATATATTTTTTAATTTGCTAATTGATGAGGTGTCAACTTTTGATGCATTAACAGTGTATAGAAACTGTATACTGTCAGTGCATCATATACAAACCCTATATATATACACACACATACACACATTTTAAAGAGGCGTATAAATATATATATATATATATATATCATCATCATCATCATCATCATCATCAGAGCTTTATCCCAAATAAATTGAAGTAGGCTACATGAACTAATATCTGAATCTACGTTAACTCGTCCTCTCTCTCTCTCTCTCTCTCTATATATATATATATATATATATATATATAAACAATTCCAAAATCAAGGGATTAATAAAAAATATAACTAAAAAATTTTCATTAGGCAAATATCAAACATGTTAAGCGTACGTATAAAAAGAATCAAATTTTTTGATTGCAAGTGAAAATTTAATTCATCAAGCAATACAACAATTGATTACAAGCGAAAGTAACAATCAAGTACCAACATAAATATATAGAAAAAATATGATAGAAATATTCCACCCCAAGTCAAGTATACCATCCAACAGGTAAAAATGGTTTCAAAAATAGTATTTTAAAGATATGACTAATAGTATTGTTTCAGTTTTTACACCAAAAAAAGAAAAATCCAAAATTTTGCGTTTATTGTAAATCGAAATTAGGTTGTTACATATTTTACAACAGTAAAATTTTTTTAAGGATTTTTATTTTTCAATTGTTCTGAATATTTTCTTTAAAAAAAAACATTTTTTGTTGTGTAATTTTGACTCATCTTCATTTTCCAAAAATATATTTTTCATTTCTTTAACTATACATGTTTTCATTCACATTTTTTATTTTTGTAAAAATAAAAAATAACCTTATTTTCATAAACCAATTCAGACACTCAACTAAATGCCAACCTTGTATTTAAGATGTACTAAAACATCAACGTTAATATGTTTATAAAAATGGTATATTCAAAATTAATGGGACTGATAAAACTCAAATCCAAAACCATGTGCATTGAACTAATAAGTATTTGTAAGAGATTGATAACAAGAAAAAGAAAGGGGAGAGTTTTGTACTTTCGTCAATCCTTAAGGAGTGGACTGTGGCGCATGCGGAGTTTAAACTTTATAGTAACACTCATTAAAAGGAACACCGGTAGACCACCGACCCAAGCATTTATGAAGGCTGATAAAACGAGGAATAGACGAATAGCTGAAGGAAGAATCACCTAGCTAGCCAGCTACACGTTCCATAGAAAACCATGGTAGAAACTTCAACAACGATGGAGGAAACGGCGAAAGGAACTCCTGTTTACTTCCATTGGTCTTTTCATGAAGTTGCAAGGGCTATTCTCCGTTGTTTGGGACTTTGAACCTGAATTCCACCGAAACCCTTTGATGCAAAATGGCAGTAATAAAAATTATTTTACTTTAAGTTTTAAAGTCAGCATTTCTGTTAAAAATTTGAATAGAAATTTAATTTTAGTCTTTTAATTGTTTTAGAGTTCTAGGCTGAAAAATATTTTGTTTAATTCTATTAGTAGGATTAGGATAATAGAGTTTTAATAGAGTTTGTATCTTATTAGGATTAGGCTTGCTTGCTTGCCTATAAATAGGTTTTGTACTCTTCTTAAAATATAGTGAATAAATAATTGAAAAGTTTTTTCAGCAAAGTTTTTGCTCTTTGGTTGTGTGACTCAACCATTCTTAGGTGCGACTCCTAAGAAACCCTAGGTGAGACTCCTAGGTTTTTATTCTTTACTGTTTTAGTAGCATAATTGGCCCCAAATCACACCTTAAACCCTAATTAAAACCTAACTCAGATCTGTCTTACATCAATTGGCGCCGTCTGTGGGAACGAAAGGAGAGAATGACTGGACAGATCTGTGTTTGCAAAACAGTGTTTGCAAAAACAGACTTGCTTCTACAATGGTGACTAATGCTGAACTAATTAGAGATATTGGAAAACTACGACAAGTACATAAGCATACCCAGAAAGTTGTGGTTAACATAAATGAACGCCTCACTACTTTGGAAACTACCGTTAGAGCACTAGTAGCTTCTATGGCACGGATAGAAGCACATCTAATTCAAGCACCTCAAGGCATTGTTCAAGCCCAAATGGTTACTCAACTACCTATAGTTCAACCAACTTTAGTTGGAGAATGCGTTGAGCCCCATGATTATGCTACAGATATTACTGAGAAGATGAAGGTAGACATGGCAAAAGAAGTACAAAAGTCAGCAACTATCCCTACCTCAGAAGTACCTCTTGAAGTGAGCAAATTGCTGTCTGATTTTTCTCATGCTGTGCCAAAAGAGCTACCCAATATTCAACAAGCAATTGATCTTGTTCCAGGATCCCAATTACCTAACCTACCAGCCCATGAGTTTAAAAGACAAGTAGATAAGTTGTTGTCCAAGGGATTCATTCATGAGAGTTTAAGTCCATGTGCTGCCCCGATCTTTTTAACACCTAATTCTTGGAGAATGTGTGTTGATAGTCATAAGTTTCTTATTTCTAGGCTTGATGATATGTTAGATCTAATGGTTGGTTTTACCATCTTTTTCAAGATAGATTTGAAAAGTGGTTATCAAGAGTTTCTTGTGAAATGAAAAGGACACCCATGATTAGATTGCACTTGGATTATAGAGCAAAAGCTGCAACGCCTCAATCTTAAACTCGCCGGAGTCGAGTTTTTCCCAACCGGGGAGAATGATGCAAAATGGCAATAATAGAAATTATTTTACTTTAAGTTTTAAAGTCAGTATTTCTGGTAGAAATTTGAATAGGAATTTAATTTTAGTCTTTTAATTGTTTTAGAGTTCTAGGCTGAAAAATATTGTGTTTAATTCTATTAGTAGGATTAGGATAATAGAGTTTTAATAGAGTTTGTATCTTATTAGGATTAGGCTTGCTTGCTTATAAATAGGTTTTGTACTCCCCTTAAAATATAGTGAATAAATAATTGAAAAGTTTTTTCAGCAAAGTTTTTGCTCTTTGGTTGTGTGACTCAACCATTCTTAGGTGCAACTCCTAAGAAACCCTAGGTGAGACTCCTAGGCTTTTATTCTTTACTGTTTTAGTAGCATAATTGGTCCCAAATCACACCTTAAACCCTAATTCAAACCTAACTCAGATCTATCCTACATCACCCTTCATGTCCAAAGAAAGAACATGGTGGTGAAGTCAATAATACTCAAGCTGCTTGTTGCCGAGAACTCCCTGTAGCTTCCTATCCATCATCAAGTTCATCAATTAACTATTCAGATCCACCAAGCACAGTCACAGATCCAGCAGCCGATCCTCCTTCCACCATAGTTAGATTGCTAACTTCTTACATATACCTTCATGCATGCAATGGTTCAATTCTATACATCTTTTTTCCTTTATGCAGGGAGCCACTGGTGTTTATGGTTTCTCTTTCTACTCCTCAAAGGCCAGGGATAAGAAGGCTTGGGTCTCCATCACAATGGGTACCTTATAAACGAGAACCCGACACTACCCAACCCGATTAAGTAGGATTAGGGTAGTATATAATCGGGTTTGGATAGTAAAATTAATACCTGTCACGAGTTCGAGTAGGGTTTGAGTAATTACCTTAGGGTACTCGCTACCTACAACCTGATTATAAATAATAATCAATTAATATGATATTTATATTTTTTATATATAAATTATGTATTATTAATATTGTATTTAATTAAATTAATTCATCAAATATCATAATTATGATTTTTAATTTTAATTTATATTTATTAGTTAAATTAAATTTATTAACTTAATTTTTTAAATAAATTACTCCAAAATTGATTTTAAATTAAAATTTGAAAATCAAACTTTGACTTAATAAACGAGTATTTAACGGGTTCAGGTAGTTAAACGAGTATTTTTTTTATTTTATAGGGTTAAGGTTCGGATAACACAAATTAAAATAATCGGGTAGTTAATCGAGTTCGGATATTTCAAAATTAGCAGATATCCGACCCGTTTACATCTCTAGTCATTGATGTAAAAAAAATTTGTCACTAATTAGCAACCCAATTATCAATGGAAATTAAGTTTTTTTGCGACGGGGCGACGGGAGTGAGTATTAACGACTTTAATTTTTTCCAACAAAAAATTTGTGTCGTTAATGTGTCGCTGTTTGTCTTCAACAATGAAATTTTTTGTTACTAATTTTGTCGCTAAATATTCATTTTCTTGTAGTATGAAATATGCTTTGAATGAATGAAACATCAAGTGTAGATATTTGAGGGACTGGGGATGGTTTTGTTTGTGTGTGAGAGGACAGCAAAGAATCTTGTTTGAGGAAAAAGGGGGTATTTTGATGTAAGGTCGACGAGTTGACTGGAGAAGGAGATTCTTCAACTGACAACTGTACACGGCATAGTCCATAGCCATTGGTCGAAACGATGACCTACATCTCGGTTGGTTGTTATTATTATTATTATTATTAGCCAATTTAGTTGGGCTTGAGAACACGGCCCAATAAGCGATAGAATTAGGGTTTCAAGAACCAACATGAATCACAAAGATGATCAAGCTAAGCACTCGACTCTATGAACGAGGAACCTAGTTTGATTGATTACAAACCGCTCACTAATCTATTAAATAATACAGTACAAGGAAGTAGATCACTTTCTTACAAACAACTGTCCGCTCATACTCTTGCCAATAATCGTTCACTTATATTTCTGTAAATAACAATTAACTCATGCATGTTTTGTGTATTAGAGGAGTGGATTGTATAAGAAGAAAAATCATTTTCTACAAAAACAAGTCTTTGGAAAAGGTAAATATAAAAACACCTTGAAAATTCTTATTTTTATTAGTTTGCACCCAAATTTTCTCAAATATTCTTATTGACTTTAACACCAAAGTAAGCTAAATTGAAAACAATCTTAACGAACTTTTTATTTTATCGGTTGATAAAAAAAAAAATTAAGCCACCATCAATGAGCCCGGAACTTTTTTTGGCCTCAACAATTATTATTATTATTAACATTATTTTCTTTGGACGATGATGATCTTGGCTGTGGTCCAACCCTGTCTCTTACAAGGTTTTTGTACGGTCCAACAAAACTGTTCAACGTACAGAAAACTTGCAATTCTAGAATTCCTTACGTTGAAAAGAAAAGCTTCCCCATACAATGTTGAAAAGAATAGCTGATTGTAATGCCTTTGTCATACTTAATAACTTATGACAAATGGTAAGGACTAAGGAGTACCGTTTCAAAATATTTATACTAACTTTGAGCAAATATATATATATATATTATATATATTATATATATACACACACACACACACTAACATAATAAATTCGTGGTGACTTTTTAATTAATGAAATTAAAAATACAATTAATCACCAACAAACAACCATATATATATATATAGAGTATATTAATCTCATACACGATCAATAAGGTATAGATTTTTAAATAAAAATATTTAAAAATTATTATTAGTATTAAATTCACTAATTAATAAAGTGCTTTTATATGATTCAAATATAATATATGAAATTTATATATAATAATGCATCAAATATAAACTCATATATATATATATAATATACATACAATTATTACAATTTTGCCACAAGATAAAACAACATTTTGTTTAAAAAAAAAGTTCTACATAGAAATGATTTGAATATGAGGCGACAAAATGACCAACAAACATCTTGCCTTTGCCTTTCCTTAATTGTTGGTAAACCCAGCCAGGTGGGTCACGTAATTAAATGAATAATAAAGCATGAACTCAGAGCCTAAAGTCTCAAAATCACTTTTATAACTCATGTTATCATTTCCATAAAATGATTTGATTTATAAAATAGTAAAACAGCTCGCAATCTCAACATTTTCCATGTGAGAAAGGCACGGGTTAAGCTGGCTCGCCCATAGTCAGCTCACCAATAGTCAGCACGCCCATTGGTCAACTTGCCCAAAAAGGTTTCATATTTCTATTTTCAAAATAATTCATTTTTCTTTGAGAAAATACACACAAATCAATTCGCCCATGAACATGTTCGCCAAGTACGGTTCGCCTAGGGCCAACTCGCCCAATGCGGTGAACTTGTGTTCGCCCTCCAACCCTTGGCGATTAAACAAGTTAACCTGGCTCGTCCTAAGGCTCACCCTTTATGGCAATGCCATAGTCAACTCGCCCACCCGTAAAAACACAGGGGTCGCCCGCCCCAAAGCAACATTAAAATGGTTCGCCACATTGGCTCGCCCGGATTCCATCTTAAAATAGGGCTACTCGCCCAATATATTTTCCAAAACTATTTATATCTTCCTAATAATTGTGACACTTTGGCGAGACTCAGTTCGCCCTTCGCCCACATAGCTCGCCATCCATTAGTGGGCGTACACGTGGAAGATCGCCCAATCCAACTCGCCATTCATATTTGGCCGATTCGTGGGAGCTCGCCCAACATGGGAGCTTGCCTGACTATTCAACTCGCCATGTTCATGCATTACACTAGCATTGGGCGACCTCGCCCATTTGGACTCATACTTTCCACTTGGCGAGTTCTTTATATCTTACTCGCCTCATTCCACTTGGGCGATCACACCATTCTCGCCCTTTTGGCAATCCTCAATTTCCTACATTTTGGGCGATCATAGCCCTCGCCATTTGCCATCGTCCATTTGGCAATTGTTCTTATTGTCCAAGGAGTTGTCGAACATGCATGTCGCCGACTCATACATTTCTTGAGCTCGCCTCAATCTTTGGGCGAGTACCCATTTCTTTGCTCGCCCATTTGGCCAACAGTTGGAAAAGTCATTTCGCCCATCGTGTTTCTCATATATCCTAACAAGTTTTAGCTAAAACCAGACTATATATATGTTTATTACTTTGAAAAACATAGAAATCTACCCTTGAATATCAAGAGAACTATAGAAATATGGAACTCACCTTAACTGAGTTGCACTTTTAGACAGAGTGCTTTTCTGCCTCCCCTAGCTTCACTTCTCTTGTTCCTTAGCTCTTCAACACTGAAGAAGAGGTTTGGCTAACTAAAAGATGAAATTTCATGGCTCATATATGAGAAAAACGGAAGAACTAAATGTGAGCATGCAATAAAAACAGACTGGCGAGAAAGTGTCTGAAGAAGATGAAGTTTGCTACGTTTGTTCTTCTTCTCATGTCTTCCTTCTTATATAGCCACGTTAATCCTGTTAGAACATACCACTTGTTTCCTTATCCCGTTTTCTTCATCATTACCCTGTCTTATAGCTCATTAAATAACAGAGAAAAATGGCCATTCCATTAAATGGCAAGGTGAAGTTTTTCCACAGTTCATTAAGGAAAGTCCACGCCACCTTGTTTTCTTGCTGTAGTTTTGACTAAATTTTTCTTTCATTTTTTCTCCTTCCTCTCTAGTCCACGCCACTTCCAACCACTATTCTTGACTTTGTTTTATCTCATTTATTCTTCATTTGTCTAATAACATTTATTCCCTTTCACACTTCAACCAATAAGATTTCCTTTGCATTCTTTTCAACTTAATATTTGTTTTTTTTATACACCATACTATAAATCATAATTTCCAATAATTAAAATGAAAAGTGAAAATTCACATTCAATATTTCTTTAAATTCACTAATAAAAATATTTCTTTCTGTCATAATGTGTCAAGTCCTAAGACCTAACCCGCTAGACTTAATATCAAGGAGTCGCCACCAACCATTCAAACCTAAGGTGTGATTGGTCACCTATTCATGTCTAAAGATAAGGCATGGTCTACGTTCAAAGATTCTTAGACTCGGGAGTACGGTTACGTGTGGGGAAGGATTAGCACCCCCACAACGCCCATCCTAAGATGGTACCAACTAGCTTTAGGTTATCTTTATAGTTTGCCTTGGGTTCATATTAATTTCGATATACTTATATATTGGAAAATTTCTAAGATTTTTCCATCAATTTGGCTCCAACCTTAGAAATTCCCCACACCTCAAGATATTCAAGGAGTCTCAATTGACTTTCTTGAACTCCATCGTCGGATAAATTTTAATATTTTATGAGATTCCCTTTTTTCCTAATCATGTCTCTAATTTTTGACTCCATATTCATTTTATAAATTTCTTAGATTTTTTTTTAATTTATTTTTTATATTTTTTATATTCTTATATACATTTTTTGTAAGAAATAAACATGAATTATGTTTTATTGAAAATTCACTTTTAAGCGTCCCATCAATTTGGCTCAGCCCAAAAGAAACCTCCTCACCTAGAAATTTCCAAGGAGTCTCAATTGACTTTCTTGAAATTTCATCATCGGCATAACTCATATTTATTCTTTTTTCATTTATCTTATTTATTATAATTCTATTTATGATTTATACTTTATCTTATCTTATTTTATTTATTTATCTTTATTTGTTTATTTGTCTTTATTTGCTCATTTTTATTTATCTATAAATATGAATTAATAAAAAAAATCTTTCAAAAGTATTCCATCAATTTGGCTCAACTTAAGAAAAATTCTTTCACCTAGAAATTTTCAAGGAGTCTCGATTGACTTTTTTGAAATTTCATCATCGGTATAATCCATATTCATCCTAAGTATTCTATTAAATTTATTTTTATCTTTATTCTATGAGGTTTTATATTTATCTTATTCTATTTTCTTAAAAATTATTACCGTGAATTTAATGTCCAAACAATTAATCATGCAAAAGTAATATAAATCAAGAATTAAAATTAATTATCATGCAAACAAATTAAATCACATAATACAAGCTTATCATATGAATTTAAATTAACATACAAATTTTTATTAGATTAAATTCTTCAACATGCAAACTATCTTATTATCATACAAATTGAACGTTAGCCTCTAAGTTATTAAATTATTAATTTCATCCAACTATCACATGCATACAAATTATTTGACATACTAATTGTTAACTAATTAATTATATAATTAAACATTAAATCAAGAAACAAATAAATAATAACCCAAAAAAACTTAGTTTACTCACCTATATCCTTTACATTTCTTTCCACGTGACTCTCCTTTCTTGCCTTGGTTTTTCCTTGTTTTTCCAGCTCTTGCTTTCTCACGTGGCAGCCAAAGTTTAAGATGCAAAATAGGCTCAGCTTTGCTTCTCTCAATCAAAGGCAACAACACGTCTAGTGGTTTCAGCAACAGTAACGGTAGTAGGTTGGCAGCAGCTCTTCTTCACGTTGCCAGCAGGTTCCGGTCTTAGCATCAAACAGCGATACACGTGCTTCAGTTCGGTCCACAAGCAGCAGCAATGGTCGGGTAAAGACAGAAGGCAACGATGGTTCAAGGGCTATATCTGGAACGGTGCAGCAACACTGAGAAGATGATGACAGTGATGAACCGAATTGCAGCCGCAGGTTTCAGGGACAAAGTTGGCAGATGCGGGAAGACAGGGACAACAATGAATGATCCGGCAATTGCAGATGATGAGGGTGAGTAATGCACTTCGACGATGAATGGCAGAGCAGTGGGTGCGGTGGAGAAGATGATGTCAAAGCTTGGTTGTCGATACCAAGCGGTGGCGTGAAGGTGATGGATGATGTTGGCAGAGATGCCTGTTTGCTAAGAATGATGTAGTCGGCTAAGGGAGTATGATGGTTGTAGCAAGGTGAATCGGTGTTGGAGGGAAAATTTAGAGATGATATGCTAGATTGTGAATGACCCAACTCATGAGGTTTAATCTCTTTTTATAGCCACTAATTAGTTAGAGTCCTAATACAACTATACTTATTCTACTAATTATCTCCTATTTTTAATATTTTATCTATTTAATTCTTATGTTAATCCTAATCTAACTCTATCAAATTTAATATTAATCCAAATAATTATCCTAAAAATCTAATTATCCTAATTATCTAATCCTAAAATTAATTTTATTTTTATTTCTTTTTATCTTTTCTCTCTCTCTTTTTTTTATTCCTAAATCCTATTTTAATTTTAATTTCCTAATTAATGTCAATTCTAAATCTAGAAATTCTAATTTAATTCTAGCCTAATTCTAAATTGTTAAATTAAAATACAAATGTCACCCAACCCAATTAATTATTTATACAAATTAAGACCCCGGACAAAATAGGGTGTCTACACTTTCCACTATCAATCATATACAAATATGGTGTACAGTGTAATAAAAATCGGGTCTCACATGTATTGACCCCATCTGTCACCAATTTTCTTAAAAAAAGCTGAGTTCCATGCGTGCAATGATATATTTTCAATCTTCAGCCAGATAAATTTATCATCACTTACCTCTTCTGGACTCCACGGTTTGACCCAGATGAACCATTCACTGAGCCAGGTGCTCCCATTTTCAATCATTCCGATCATATCCTCCCTTGACTCAAAAGTCAGAAGAACCCAACTCCCACCCATTAAGGATAATGAGAAGTCGATGACACCTTCCTGTAGTATCCGTTGTTGCAGGAACTGAATGGAATGAGGGTTCGTTACCTTGGCTACTGCTGAGCATTCTAACCATTTCATCGCTAGTTCTGTACCTTCCAGTGAGATAGAAAGTTCCTCCCTAACAGTACCTTCATTCTTACTATCTTTCTCATTGTTTTTCTCCACCCAGACTTTCATTTCTTTACGTTTCACTACTTCAGCATATGATAATCTACCCTCTACAATCGATGGTCTATGAACATTTTCTCGCTATGATTTGCTAGTCTTTGTCTGGCGATGGTGCTCACACTCTTCCACTTGCCTTTCAAAATTAGCTTGTTTTCTTTCCCAGTTTTTTATATTTTCCCATTCATATTTGGCGAGATTAGCCCTAAGTTTCTATCCATTCTATGGTAATCCATCTAAAGCTCTAATAATAGAAAGTGCCTCTCGAAGATCCTTAAATCTAAACAACAAAATTTGCTCATCTTTCTGTTTCTCCAGTTGAGTGGAATATAAAAATCCATAATCCTCTCGAACTTCATGACTGTGTCTCGAAGATCAGCCTCTTTTTCGTAAGGATTGATGTTGCCAATAAAGACAGTGATCAACTTCCTTCTCTAGTGTTCTACATCTTTACTGATGGATAAAGAAAATCCAGATTTTCTACCTTGATTATGGCCAAAATCTTGCATTCAAAAAACACACACACTCTCTCTAGTCATCTCTCTCCCGTACGCTAAAGATGTATGTTCTTAGACTTTGTAAGAGTATTTGTGAGTTTGTGTTAAAAACGCATCACTTAATTGATTTGAAAATTTTAAACTAAAAAAATAGACATTTTTTAAAGTCAAGATTAACATTCATGTTGAATCGTAGTCTACAAAATATTTACTTTCGATCAAAAGAATACTATTTTCTTAAAAACATAAGCTTATTTTTTTTGAAAATATACTTTTCTTTAAATCAAAGACTATGGTCAATGTCAAATCGTAGTCTATACAAAATAAATTCAATATAAGCTTACGATCCAAAGACTACGATTTTCTTAAAAACGTAGTGTTAGTTTAGATTTATTTTCCTTCACTTTTTCATCGTGCTTTTTCAAAATATATCCATACCTACAATTTCAATTTCTAAGCTCACTCTCGCCCCCTCTTCTACTACTGATTAAAAGATTATGGTTAGTTTTTGACTCGTCATTTGTCTCATCTTGCCCTCACATCTCTTTACTATCACCTTCCTCATGTTAGTGTTTGTTTTGTGTATTTGTTAATTTAATTTATTGTCGAAACCCTCGGGTCTCCGAAAGTCACTTTGGGCTCCGACTAATATGGAGTTGAGCTACTATAGGATTTTAAACAGGGAGCAATCCCAACTCTATTTTTTCCATTCACAAAGCTTGAACTCGAGACTTTACTTAAGGGACACCAAGCTACTTTCACTTGCTTCAACAGATGTTGGTATATTTGTTACTTTAATTATCTGCTTTAGTTTTACAAAAATATATTATGCCAAAATGGTATAATTGTTGTATATTAAAAATATATTGTTTTACTAGGAAAAAGAAAAATTTGGATAAATCTTGGTTGCAAGCAAACAGATGATCAAAAGAATATGAGGAAGGGGTGGAAATATTTTTACATTTTGCTCCAAAAAATGCAAATGGCTTGGAATATATAAACCACTCTTGTATGATTTAGGATGTTAGAGGTCACCTTTATTTTATTGGTGTTGATAAAAGTTATACCAATTGAATGTTTTATGGGAAAACTAAGAAAAATTCATCATCTGCATCTATGAATAAAGAAGTAGAATTGAGAACTGATGAAAGTTATGAGTCATTTGATGGAACTGTAGAAATGGTTCAAGCTATGCATGATTGTTGTTTAGATGATCCTGAAAAACTTAACCAGTTGTTTGAAAAGGTTAGGAAGCCATTTTGTCCTGATTGTAAGAAATTTACAAGGTTATCTATGTTGGTTATGTTGTGCAACTTAAAAAGCAAGACATGGGTTGAGCGATCAAAGTTTCTCAGATTTACTTTGTCTGCTAGTAGAGATGTTTCGAGAAGGCAATCAATTTCTTTATCAATGTTTAAGGCTAAGAAGACATTGTCTTCTCTAAGAATGGATTATGAGAAGATTCATGCATGTTCTACTGATTGCATATTGTATAAGGAGTACAAGGATATAGAAAAATGTCTTACTTGTAATCAATCAAGATGGAAGGTGAATGAAAATGCAACTATCAAGAAATGATGTGTGCCAACCAAAGTTTTATGGTATTTTTCTCCCATACCAAGATTTCATAGAATGTTTTGTACAAAACAAATAGCTTAATATTTGACATAACATAAAAATGAGAGAGCATATGGACTTCTACATCATTCGGTAAACACACCATTATGAAAATTAATAGATTATAAGTGGTCTAGTTTTGCAGCCAACTCAAAAAATCTTTAACTAGCCATTTCAACTGGTGAATAAACCTATATAAAATTATTAGTAATACTTATAGTTGTTGGCCAATCATAATGGTAATAAACAATCTCCCACTATGGTTATGCATGGAAAAGAATATGATGTTAATCTTATTGATATCAAGCCTTAAGTAACTTGAAAATAATATCCTATTTACTTAGCACCATTGGTGGATGATTTGAAGTTATTGTGGGATGACAGTGTTGAAATTTATGACGCATACTGTCAGAAGACATTTACTGTAAAAGATATGTTGCTTTGCAAAATTAGCAATTTTTTTGTGTATGATTACTTGTCTGGTTGTTCTATCAACGATTATTATACTTACTTGATATGTAGGGAACAAACTCCTTTACAAGGCTGAAACATAGTAGAAAGATATCATATACAGGCCATAAAAGATTCTTGCCAAGGAATCATACTTATAGGAAACAAAAAATAATTAATGGCAAGACAAAGTTAGATATGGCAGCTAAAACATTAAGTGGAGAATAAATTCTATTGAAACTTAAGGGAAAAGGTTTACCATGTAGAAAACAAAGAGGGTTTCAAAGAAAGACTCTAGGAATGCATCAGCAAATATTTGAAATAAGTGGTTAATATTCTTTGACTTTGAATATTGGAAGAACGTATATGTGCAACACTGCTTATATGTTATGCATATTGAGCAAAAATATGACATTTTATGGTAAGAAAGAGTTAGATATGGCACCTAAACCATTAAGTGGAGAATAAATTCTATTGAAACTTAAGGAAAAAAGTTTACTATGTAGAAAACAAAGAAGGTTTCAAAGAAAGACTCTAGGAACACATCAGCAAATATTTGGAAGAAGTGATTGATATTCTTTGACCTTTAATAATGGAAAAGCTTATATGTGCGACATTATTTATATGTTATGCATATTGAGAAAAATTATTGTAAGAGTATCATCGACACATTCCTTTGTTGGTGTATGTCTTAGAGCCAACTTACTTAGTGAGAGGCATGGTATGATAGAAAGACATGTTCACTTAGGCGGGAAGTGATATAAAAGGTTTTCCTTCACTATCTTAGTTGATTATATTAATATATAATGACTTCAAGATGAGGTGAAGCCCATAAAACAACACAAGCCTTGTAGTGGCCTAGATAAAAGAAGGTCAATAATGACTCCATTTCTTTAATGTCTAATGGTCTAGTTCTAGGAAACATTATGATAGTGACTTTCGGTGGTCTTGCAGTGTTATTGACCCGTGCCAAAGAGCTCACTAAGGACATTTTATTCGATCGTTGTTTGTTGGTTAGAAACATCGGTGTTAAACATTTTTCTTATAATAAAACAATATTCTAATTAAAAAATATATATAAATATATATTATATTAAATCCTTAAATTATATATAAGTTTTCCCAACATACAGTTACAAAGGTTATTGGAAAGTAGAAAACAAAAAGCTTACAATAAAACTAGGGGTGTAAAATGGACGAACTGAATTGGATTGGGCTTGGCCTGCATGGACATGGGCTAAATAGACAGCTCACTTTTAAACAAACTATGGACAAGAAGTTCACTCTAGTCCTTTGCTTTATTATTATTATTATTATTATCATCATTATTTTTTGCAAAAAGAGAAATATGCTAAATTTTGGGCTAAGTCCTAATTTGAGCTTGATTATTGGGTACTTGGTTATGGCCTAAAGGCAGGGGTTTGGGCTTTGGTTTAAATGGGATTGGAATGGGTTGGATTTAATTTAAAATTTTGGATCATGATCTGCAAACTGGTGATGTACCTTGGACAGTGGATAAATATGCACAGATTGTGGATTGCATGGACCAGTCCTGTTTAGCCCCATTTTAAAATGGACCATCAAATGAAAATTTTGGTTTGCGGACTTTGGTCTATAATTTTTTACCCCCAAATAAAACCCATGCTTTATTTGTATCTCATGATGATTTATTGAACAAAAAATAAATTAAGTATTAAGACGAAAACTTATGTTGATATTAAATTAGAGTAATATAGGTTGCTAATCATTTTCCACACATAATTGTATTCATGGACCCTAAGCTCTGAATGCCAAACCAATTCTTATCTACAATTTGAATAGATGACCAATCACATTTAAGTTAAAATGAATAGTGGCTTTTCCTAATTTTGTATCTAATGATTAGATTTAGGGATTTATACATTACAACAGTACTTTTCTCTTGTGCTAAAAAAAATCTTAGAAACCCATTCCTAGAGATATTGCAACTTGGACATGAGAGCGTATGACATAAATCTAGTTCACGTAAGTGAGGGATTCTAAGGTAGGGTACGTAGGAAAGATCAGTGGAAATGGGTTGATCTAACACCGCCCATTGAATAGACAGCCTAGAAAAGATTCCTTGAAGTTGAGGGCACGTTAGTCAGTTCAGGGGCTTTAAATAGCGATTAGGAAATGGAGCCAAAAATGGTGCGAATTTGCACCTGCAAAGCTCTTTCGTTTACCTAAAACTACAACGTCCTCTCTGCATTTTTGGCAAATTACAATTCCGATATCTTTTTCCAATTCAGGGTCTGAGACTACCCCATCTCTCTCCCTTTTATTTTAGCTTGGCTCCCCATCTCTAGATTATTTGACAAAGAAAGCAAAGGGCTATTCTATCAGCCGATACCAGAGAAGAAAAGAAGTTCAAACACTTCGCCTTCTTTGGAATTCGTAATTTTCCGAAAGCTGAAGTGGCCGGAATTGTGGCCAAGCTCAGGTCTGTGGGCTTCATCTTCTTTTAAAGAAGAAAAAAACAACTGGTCTCACTTAGATCTTGTTAAATATGTATATACTTGCTTTTTATAACAATATCTGTTTTCCTAAATGCAATGGTTTCTTTCTTAAGTGGTTTATATCTTCTTAGATCTGTTGTCAGATCAAGCGAATCTTCTATTTCCTTGCATGAAGAAGATCTCTTTTCCATTTCTTTCCCTTCTTTTTCCTTCTTAATCGCACAAGTTCTTGCCTTCCCGACACAACAACGGCTTTTCTTCATACTTCGTCCCCCCTTCTTCAGATGATGCTTTTTCTTCTGTTCCCTGATGACCTGTACTTTAACATTTGTTTCCATGGCCACAACTATATATAGTTGGATTTTGCTATATTTTATGGTTTGGATTCCGGAAATATCCGCAGATCTTTTCAAATCTGTTCAACTACAGTTTGTTTAGAGTTAATGATATCCTTTTTTTTCATGTTCTCAACCAAAAGTAATAAATTTTCTTTTACGATCCAGCTAGAAAGAACATTACGTGTGCAAGGGCACAAAGCTGAAAGTAATTTTAGGTTTCCGTCGAGGTCCTACGTTAGAGAGTGCGACCGTATACGCACGAGTATTCACACTGGAGAGAAGGTGAGAGAGAGGATGAGTTATGCAGCCACAAAAGCATTACTTTTACGTATGAAATAAATTATAGTCGAAAATCTTGTTCATTTTACTAGCTAAGCTATAGATTGAAACTTTCTTGGAAGATAGGGTATGGGTAAGACTAGCTTTTTCTCCATGCCTTTCTTCTTCCTATCAGTTGATATTTTCTCAGTGGTTTTGCAGCCTTTATTTCTTCTACGTACGTCCGAAAGAATTCATTGTTCTGGATCTGCTTCTGCTCTCAATTTTCTTCTTCTGAACACTATTTTTTTTCTTAGCTTTTCATCACTTTCTTTATTGAATTAATCATACATCTCATTTTTTCCGAACCAAAACGAAAGAAAGAAAGAAAGAAAGCCTTACGAGATGGGTATTGTTGCAGGTTGTGTAGAAGTAATCTGGGAAGTGATCAAAGAGGGTTAACAGGTGAAGATGGGAAGAGGAAAGATCGAGATCAAGAGGATCGAGAACACCACCAATCGTCAGGTTACCTTCTGCAAGCGCCGGAATGGGCTGCTGAAGAAAGCCTACGAATTGTCAGTCCTTTGTGATGCAGAGGTCGCTCTCATTGTCTTCTCCAGCCGCGGCCGCCTCTATGAGTACTCCAACAACAAGTAATTAACTTCTCTTCTCTTTCTTAAATCTCAATCCCCCTCAATAATCACTTGGTAATAATCGTTTCAACATTTTTCGTAAGAAAAATTAAGCTTTGAAAACAAAAAAAGATAGCTGAAAGCAGAAAGTTGGTAGACAATGGAAAGTCAGCCGAATCTTAAGTTAAACTGGGTGTGGTTTTTGACTACTTCGGAGAGTGTCAGAAGCTCTTTGCCTAGTGCTGCTAAGTGATTATTAGTTATTTCCATTCATAAAAAGATCCAATCGTCGTTGGTCAAATGTAAATCGACGACTTTCTTTTCTTTCTTATGATATAAAATATTATTCCCGTTTCAAAAAATTTGAAACACTGTAAAAATTGATATTTTATTAAAATGTTAACAATTTTCTTTCTTCTATTTCTTTTTCAATTTTTTTTGTTGAAAAGTAATATATTATAAAAAAATAAATTATCTAAATAGGAAATCTTGAAGTGGTAAAAAAATTTCTTTCTTATATTGAATGTAAAATTGGAATCAATTTGAAAGAGAAGATTATGGTTTATTCAACATATTGGTATATTTTTTTCTTTGTTGCCGGCAGTCAGTCTAGCGATCAGGAAATAAATCGATTCTATATACGTTATTTCTGGATACGTTATTTCTGGACCAACGCTTTTCCTATACTTTCAAGTGTCTATTGGCTAAGATTGATAGCATGCATACTTATAGAGGTTAATTAGGTTTATTGAAAATCAACTCCAAAAGTTTATACTACATCAGTTCTTTGTTTACCTTTGAAAAATTCGTTGATTTTTGTTTTCTTTTCGTTGGTGCCAAGTGCGTTGGGCTCTTGGCTTTTACACACTTGAAATTTAGGAAAGCAGAGATACAATTAATATTCCTGATTAAATAACATAAAACTTTGGGTGTCAACTTATTACAAAAACAGTTGGCCTCATTTTATGGTAATAGGTGAGAGTATGTGATGCATATGCAACAAATTATATGGATAGTTGGTTAGGGTTAGGGAGCAGTGTTGAGTTTGAACCGTTGAGGAATGAGGAGGCCTAATTTCTTCTCTTCTTCTCAACATTTTCCTTGCCAAATGTGTCATGGATTGGTATTTTAACTGTTAAGCTGAGGTTTATGAAATAGGATAAAGCCTACCTCATCTCTCTTAATATGTTTGATGTCTTCAACATGAACCAGTAAAATTCCAGACTGTAATGGTATTTCTGATGATTTTTCAGAACTTAATATTGTGGTTGTGGTGTGAGAGCTTATAACAAAGGTTAGGGAAGATCTTAAGTTTACAGTATTTTGAAAGGAACCAAATGTTCCATGAACAAGATATTGTGTTCCGAATCCGATCATTTTGTTTTTTACTTTCACTTTTTAAAATGTCAATGGGCTGTAATTCGTAGAGCACAGAGTTCCAATACTTTCCTATTCCATTGCTTTTGAGATCTCATTTCTTCGGTTTATCTGCTTCTATTTCTAGCTAACCATCACACTTACCCACTGTCTGTTTGCTTCTCTCCCTCTTTCTTCAGTACTGCTTTTTTTTTTCTACGTCGCTAAAAGAAGACATTTAACCTATGTGTCCTTTCTCTTCTGGCTTTCACAATGAACCAATGTACAAAAAGAATAGAGTTTTCTCCTTACAGCAGCTTTTATATTGGCAGTAGGCCATACCAATTTCGAATACAACCACAAGCAGTCTTCACCCATTCTTAGTGGGCAGCAGTGCTATATCTTATCCACCCGCAATACTTGTAAAACACCACGTGCTATATCTAACAATATCATCCTTCCCCATCCTTCCCCATCCTTCCTCTAATCAAAATATTTCTGCATAACTAATATCCGTTGGATCGAGTGAAAGGAGCTCGGTGACTCTTAAATAAAGTCTTCAATTTGAGTTTTGTGAATAGATAAAATAGCGGTGGGAGAGTTTTCTTATTCAAGATCCGACCGTAAATCGATTTTGGATTAGTCACAGTTCAAAGTAACTTTCAAATACCGAAAGATTTTGATCAAAATTTTTTTTTTGAATTGCTTCAATTCTTTTTTTTTTTTAATAATTGAGATTGGAGATAAAATTGTCTTATTCGAACACAAATCTTATAACTTTTTCTTAATTTAATCATTCATTCAAGAGATAGTTGATCTCTTCCCTGGTGCATTATCCAAGACTAATGTTGCGGGCAAACCAACATCTTTAGAATGTGCAATCTACTGTCACACCTGAACTGACAGTAACAAACATTTCTTCTGTAACCAAACCCAAAGTTTACCCTCCTCCCTTTTATGACTTTCAAGATTTTCTATTCTTTCCTCTCATGGGAAGCAATCTAGATCCCTATCTTTGCCTTATCTTGCATTTTCACTATAAAAGGATATTTGAACTTCCTTTATTCCTAACATAATCCAATGCTGCTCTCTACTTTTTACGAGGGTTTCTTCAGTTCTTAAAAGTTACTTTTCCATGAGATTATCGCGCGTGTGAAACACGTGCTCATGCAGCAGATTCGTGGTGATCGACATTATGCACCTTTAGACTTTCACTTTGAGGGACTTCGAATCATGGAAAGGGGCCTCCTCTTTGCTATCTGTTGCTATCCTTACATCAATCATTATGACTTATGAGAAAACCAGTTAAAACAAGCAACCTAGCTTGTCATTAGTGAGTTCTCGATCCCATGGTTCGATCTCGTCATGAAATTTAAACATATTTTAATTATAAATACAAAATTTTAATTAGATTGAGATGCATTAATAAGAAATAGATTTATTTAATTTAAATATTTAATTATGAGTTAAAATTTTGTGCTTTGTTGTTAAACCACATTAAGATTTCGTGATATCTTCTATAGGACTGAGTTAATGTAACAGTCCGTTACCACATTTTTCACGTATTTTCATATAACTTTACCGGTTGGGCTGTCTGCGATGCCAATAACATTCTACAATAGGGATGGCAATGGGTACCCTATAAACGGGTACCCGGTGCTACCCGACCCGTTTAAGTAGGATTAGGGTAGTGTATAATCGGGTTCGGGTAGTGAAATTACTACCCGTCACGAGTCAAGGTAGGGTTCGGGTATTTATATTTTATAGGGTTAGGATTCAGGTAGCATAAATAAAAATAATCGGGTAGTTAATTGGGTTAGGGTATTATTAAAGTTAATCGGGTTCGGATTCGGGTATCCCAAATCTAGCAGATACCCGACCCGTTTACATCCCTATTCTACGATGATAGTGACAAATAATAATATTTATTTTATCAAATATGGAATATGAAGTTTTTTTTCATTATTCCTTACATCTGACATCCCCTATTATCTTTGTCTCAATAAAGTAGTACTGTATACATATGTCTGGAATGTAAAAGAGAAGAGACTGTACCTGTCACGTTTAACATAACATGTCTCAGCCCTTTAAACGTAGCTATACCCATCTGGGAGCTAATTCTCTAACTCCGTGTTATTTATCTGTGGAGTTAAAACAAAGGGGTGAGCGATTCATACGCTCTGTAAAGGAGACATATGCTGTTTTATAAAAACAAAACCATATTCCACAATTTATTTGTTTTCCAAAAATCACATCAAATAGGAAAACAGTGGATATAGTTACCAACACTTTCGATACACCAGTCAAATCACTGGCTAAACAGTTTACTTTAAAATGTAGTAAACAGTAAACAGGATTCAATAAATCCTTTCAGTAAACAGTAATCAATAAGTTGAGACTAGGCAACAAACAAATCATGCTCTATTCTCTTAGGAATATAAGTCATCCTCTTTTGGGGTGCACCCGTCGGCCACCACCCCTCACGACTATCTCAACTAGATCTATGGCCATAATCTATAGATGGTCCTCGGGTCCACTTGCCAAGTGACCTCGAGACCGCTGATGACTTGGCGGGTTCATCAGCCCTGTGACGCCCTAAGGTGCACCCGTAGGTCCATCGACCCGAGCTACAGCCCCAGGCAGGTCACACAACTACATAAATAATAAAGCATGAACTCAAGGCCTAAAGTCTCAAAAATCACTTTATCTCTCATGAAAACCTTTATGGAATTATCTCACCATATTATCATTTTCTCAAAATGATTTGATTTCCAAAAAGGTTTAGGCTTTCTGTTTACAAAACACCTTGACAACATTTCAAAATCTCAACCTTTAAAACCTGCTCGCCCATGTTCAGCTCGCCTATTGTGGCTCGACCATGGCAGCTCGCCCAGTGCGGTGAACGTGTGTTCGCCTGCCAACCTTTGCTTTTAAAAACAACAAGCAAAACTGGCTCGCCCTGAGTGGCTCACCCATTAGTAAATTCGCCCAAAAGGGTTTATATTTTCTATTTTCAAAGATATTAAAATGACTCATTTTTACTCAAGAAAATACCATCGAAATCTGTTCGCCATGGTCAGCTCGCCAGTCTGGCTCGCCCATGGTCAACTTCAAAAGGGGTGAACAAGTGTTCGTCCGCCACCCTCTACATTTAAACCAAAACACTGGCTCGCCCATTTCGGCTCGCCCATAGCTTTCTTGGGTCGCCCGCCCCAAAATATTTTAAAAGGTTTGGCTCGCCCGTCAATACCAATTCGCCAACAAATAACATAAGAGTCGACTATCTCTGCAGCTCGCCCAAGTCAAAATAATTTATTAAATAAATGCATGTCATAAAACAAAATAGTTTCTTAATATTTTCATAATATTTACTCCACAGGACATGCATTCACTTTACACACATCTCCCTTACTTGGTTCAAAGAAGCCTTGCTTCCTTCTCACCTTACAAATCGCATTCACCGAGTTCATAATTCCCGGCTGCAAAATAGTTTATAAATTCTATTAATATTTTCATTTTATATCACTTGGCGAGATTGAGATAAATCAAATGACTACTCGCCAAACAGAGTTCTAACTAGATCGCCCAACCGAGCTCGCCATTCAATAAATGGCTTACACGAGGAAGCTCGCCCAATATTTAACTCGCCAGGCCTACATTGGATTAAATGTGGGAGTTCGCCCACAATTCTACTCGCCCCCATTTGAGTTCGCCATACGTACTCAAGTGAGTTCGCCCAACATGGCTTTTTAGTCTAAGGTGGGCTCGCCAAAGACTTAACATGTGGTGACCTTGCCCACAAACACACTTCACATTATTTAGTTCGCCAATGATGGCTGAGCTCGCCCATTTATCAGTTCGCCCATGAATTAAACTAAGTTGGGCGACCTCGCCCTCTTGGACTTGGCGAGTTCATATTGCCTACTCGCCCCATTGGCGATCACTAAATTTCAACATTGGCGATCACAATAGTCGCCATTCTCATCACTCTTACACCATTTCTATTACTTTCCTTATTCATTCTCGATTATTTTCCTATTGTCCTACCACAATCTCAACCCAGTTCCATTTTATACTTCATCTACTGCAAGATATGAATTTATTTTATTTCTATGATCTATCAAGAATAAATCAAAAGCAAGACTATAATCATGCTTCTCATACTTGAAATCATAGAAACATATCATTAAATCTCAAGAACCATTAAATCTCACCTTACTCAACTGCACATCCAGAATAGAATGCTTTCTGTCTCACGTTAGCCTCACTTTGCTTATTCCTTTAGCTCATCAATGATGGAGGAAAGGTTTTGCACGCAGGTTTATTTGTTTAGCCAATTGAAGAGTAAAGCTCAATAACTCAAGCATGGCAGGATTGGAAGGAATAACACAAACTTGTAGTTGCATAGTTTTCGGGAGGAAGATGAAGTTTGCTAAGTCGGTCTTCCTAAATTTTTTCTCCTTATATAGCCATGCTATCCAATCAGAACCCCTTACTTGGTCTTATCCCATCTTCTTTCATTTATTTCACGTCTTTCATGCATTTAATGTATGAAGAAAAACTGAAGCTTAAGCTGGCGTGAAAGTCTCCCTTCCACACTCCTTTTTCTGCTTCTATTGACTTTGTTTTACTTCTCAACCAATAAGGCTAATTCCTTTATTGACTTTAGCTTTTTTGTCTCCAACCGTCTGATTTGCAAAGTCAATTTTGGCTGCAAATATGTTTTGAATCTATTTTCATTTTGTCCACAAGTGTTGATTCCAGTTCGCCCCTTCATCTTGAGACCTCAACTCATCAACTCACTTTCAGTTCGCCAACATTCACAGCTTGCTGTGCTCATCGCCACTTTGTCTTTATTCTAACTTAGGATTTGGCGATTTCTCCTACATTGTTGGCGATCACCAGGTTTGATCTACTAGCCCACTTGCTATTATAAAAAATTCTCAATCCAATGGGCGATCACAAGTCCTCGCCCAATTCGGCTATAATCTTAAGCAACTAAACTTGGCGAACTTACCTATTCGCCAAACCAAAGAGGCAACCAATCAACTCGCCATTATCAACTCGCCCTACTCATTCTTTGGGCGATCAAATCCCTCGTCACATTGGGCGATCACCTAGTATGGCTCAACTCGCCAACCTTACTCTGATTCACGCCACACATTGGCGAACTCACTTATTCGCCAGTATGGCCATCAGACACTAGTCATCCTCCATTGGCGATCACCCTTGTTCGACCATTGGCGAGCTCTTCCATTTAGTACTCGTCCGTCGAGTATTTCACATAAATTGCTCCGTTCATATCTCAAATAAAAGAGCTTTTCCACCCAAGTGGAAATCAATATTCATTATTCAATTAATTTCCATTTTCAATTTTATGAAATTAGAGTCTACAGTAGTGTAGAATCAGATCTTACAGTTAACGAGATCAAAACTCTTGACATTAGTGCTGTAGTTGAAGAAAGATCGATTTAAAAAAGAAAAATGTGTTTGAAAATTGTTGTGAAATTTATGATTTGACATTATTGAATGTTTTTCATTATTGTGGAGAAGTATCGTGAAGAATTAAATCTCTAAAAATGGCATAATGTTTAAAATCATGGAATAAGCCATTTTTAATATTATTTTAAGTAAACTATTATAAGTTCTATCGAAAAACTTAATTGTGACTTAATTTAAAATTTTATACAAAAAATAGAAGTTCTTAATTTTCTTAAAATGGTCAAATTACTTCAAGGTAGAAATTTTAAATAGTTATTTTCCTTCTATATTTTCATTTTAATTTTTAAATTCAAAATGTCTGTACAGAATAAAAATTATATAAAATATTTTAATCATATAAATTTAATGATTTAATTGATTAAATAAGTTAATTGAAAATTTATCAAAATCACATAATAGATTAAGATAAAAATTCAAAAACTCACGAATAATCAAATTAAAATCTATCCATGAGTATTTTTCATTATCCCTAATTAAGATAATTAAAAATAAAATTTAAATGATTAAGTTCTTTTAGAACTCTCTCACATCGTGTCACCTGAGCACTATAAATAGGGGTTTCTCCAAGCTATTGAGGCATTCAATTCCAAGTGGAGAGAACCTTAGCCTCCATAGAGATTCTTAAGCCTTGGTCTTCTCTCCAAGTTCCAATGCCACAAAGTTTTCTCTCCAAGTTCAAGACATCCAACTCAAATATCCAAGTTCCAAGACTACAAGTCAATTTCTCATGCAAAGACTACCAAGTCAATACTTTGAGCAATTGAAGACTAATTTTTCCTAGTGAAGAGAAATCTCTAGCCTCCACAAAGAATTCAAAGCATCCAAGACTTTGCATTCTTCCCAAGTTCAAGGCTACCAAGTCATTTCTTCATCAAGATCACTATGACCCAATCAAATCCAATTGATCTACTAAATAACAATAAGTCATTGACCATTCCTTTGAAGATCTACCAAACTACCTCAAGAATATTTGCAAAACTGATAAAACCATATCTTAGACCACAAATATTTCTTTTCTTAAGAATGTGAACACCGATAAATCACCATAATGCTCAAACACTTCCCTAAAATATGCAATGTACCATAACTTAGGAAAATTTGTAATGTGAAACTTACAAATAGTACCTTTCACTTGATACCCAGATTTGAATGGACACGTTCTACCCCTCTCATAATGAGAATTTTGTACTCTTTGAGAAATAGAGCTTTGCCCCTGCTTTCCCCAATGGGGATCCCTTGCATCCCCTTTATTCATCATATCATATCATGCCATTAATTGGTGGAGGGTACCAAGAGATGTTTTTCTTGCTTCATTTTTGCTTAGGAGAATATATCTGGAATATTATTGTTGAGAAGCAACATGTCAAGTTTAGGATAATTAGCTTTTATCTACTAGCAAAGTTTGGAATGAATAGGATAAGAAACATGATGAGGAGCAATACATTTTTTATTATTAAGAATTCTCTCATTGTGAGATAACCAAATTGACCACAAAATAGCATAGAAGAAAGAATCCCATATTAGTTTCTAATTTTTCTTTTATTTGAGGTTACCCTTAGAAAGAAAAAGAAGATTTAAATAACATGGGATAGCCTTAAAAATCTCTAGCCAGCTACAGTAAAGACACCAAATTTCCCAAAAATAACGATGAGGCAAAAGATGATCCTCAGATTCTAGGTTATAGAAAACACATTTGTTCTCTTTATTCAGCAAATATCTTTTATGAAGAAAATTAATAGTAGGAATATTACCCTTCAAAGCTTTCCAACAGAATAATTTGATATTAGAAGGAGCAAATATTTTTCATACGAAACTTTCAATAGGTCTAGCTAAATTTCAGAATTTTCCATTACACGTTTGAAGGAGTTTAAGCTATATTTTCCGTTAGTAGTGTGACACCAAACAACACTGCTAGGAGAGAATTGTGTGAGAGTTGCTGAATTTAGCAAATCCATTAAGTTTTGCCATTGGTTAATTTCTTAATCAAAAAGATTCCTTCTTATTTGAATATTTCATTCGAAACTTGTACCATTCCATTAACCATAATCTTTGATAAAGCCTTCTTTGTTGATTGAAAGAGCATAAATTCTTGCAAAGACATTTTTTAAAGGAAGATTTTGGATCCATTTGTCAGTCCATGGTTGAATTCTTTCTTTATTACTTGCACAAAAAATAAAACAAGAATTTATATGATTAGAAAAGAAATTCCCTCACACCAGTTGCTTTGAATATCCCTCTCTACACGAGGAATGGAACCATTTGAATAAAGAAAAGGCCATAAAACAGAAGAAGTGAGATATTTTTCACATATGACATCCTTTTAAAGAGCAAGTGAATTTGTACAAAATCTCCAAGGCTATTTTAAGAGCAGAGCTTGATCAAGTTGATAACACATTATCCACTTTGTTTCTTGCCTTTGAGGTGGTGTTCAAATCAACCAACGTTAATTTCCTTCTAGAATAAGAGTCTCTCCAAAGAAATTGGCGTAGAATCTTCTCTAATTCCAAGACCACACTTTTAAGGATTCTAAAAAGAGACAATTGTCTATATATATGTAAGACATCTTTTCTTTATGCATGACAAAAGATAACCATTAAAGAATACCTTCTCCATACTTATGACAAATAATTATTCTCCATAAAGCATCCTTTTCCACCCCATTTTCCTACCACCATTTCCCTACAATGCACCTCATGATGTTTGTCACCTATGTAAATCTAGGCTCTCTATTTGCTTCAACTTTTCCAAAATTACTTTCTCATCACATTATTGAGATAGACCCTGCCTCTTGCCCAAACTCTAGATCTCTTATGCCTCCTTCATCAAAACATTATTCTTGTTCTAAAAATATCCATCAAAGAATGATGTACTTGTAATCGACCCTTTCTTTTTTCCCTTTTCACCAATAACAAGCCTATTTTTGTTCTTTTTTCCTACTTTCTTTTCTACCTATTTTTGTTTGATGTCAACATACTATTTCAATTTTTTTCTCCTTTGGGATATGATGGGGTTTTGAATCATACTCTCTTATCTCCTTCGATTCTGTACAAAGTCAACTACCAGATATTGTTAGTGTGATTTTAATCTTTGTTTCAAGAGGAATAAAAGCCTTAATTTTTGCTTTGTCTAAAAGAGATATTTGAAAGATAAGATTCTACAAGCATTATATTTTGCCCAAAAAAATATTTCTAGTTTAATTTAAAAATAATATTTTGAGTCATAATATCATATAATTATGCTCTGATACTAAATGTAAGCATCAATCAAAAAATCATATGTGATAATTAGAACGCCAAGTAATCAAACAAATTAATTAATATATTTGTTTGTATAGATATAGTTGAAAGTGGAAGCAAAATACCAAACTTGATCAAACCAATCTTCTTCTTCTTCTTTTCCTTAGGCTAGCTCTTAATGGATACCATGTATTAAAGGTTAACATAGGAGTCATATATTGTAATATCCCGAATCTACAGTAAATCACATATTTTACTCTTATTCACACATTTCTATCGGTTGGGCTGTCTGTGATGCTTAACATTCTATTAACCCTTTAAGAAATAAATGGTACTTTCATTTCAGTACCAAAATAGAAATATGAATACATCATAATTTTTTAGAGCACCTACATTCCCTTTTTACTCAAAGTAGTACTGTACAATTTTACTGAATATATAAAAGAATATAATGTACCTTCGATATTGTATATCTGCTGACTTTAGCAGCCGATAACTCTGGAAGGTAAATTTTTTAATCCAAATCAATAACCTGTGGAGTGGAAATAAGGGGGTGAGCGACAACGTGCTCAGTAAAGGAGTTGTATGCTGCTTTATAAAACCAAAACTATATACCACAAAATGTTTATTTTCCCTAACAGCATACCTAGTAGGAAAACAGTGGATATAGTGAACAGTCTTTAATATTCAAATCACTGGCTAAACAATTTATGATATAATATAGTAAACAGTAAACAGGATTCAGTAAATCCTTTCAGTAAACAGAAATCAGTAAGTGGAGACTAGGCATCACCCTACAATTAAATCATACTATCATTGTTCCCGAAGGAACCTAGTAATTGTCCCCACTGGGACACAACTAGATCTATGGCCATAATCTAAAGGTGGTCATCGGGTACACTTGCCAGGTGATCTCGAGACCTTTGATGACTTGGAGGGTCAATCAGCCACATGAATAGTAATGCATGAAACTCGAGGCCTAAAGTCTCAAAAATCAATTTATATCTCATAAAGAACCTTTAAGAAATATTTCACAGATTTCATCATTTCTTTAAAATGATTGTTTTCCAAAAAGGTATTATGTTTTCTGTTTACAAAACACAATAAAAACAGCCAGTAATTTCACCATTTTTCTTGTGAGAAAAACACAAGTTAAACCGGCTCACCCATTACGGCTTGCCCATCGCAGTGGATTGAGCTTGCCTGTTTTCATTTGCCCATATGACGAACTAACATCTCCCACTGTGGCTCTCACATCAAGCTGAACTGAGGGGTTGCCCACAAAATATTTTTCTTTAAAAAATAAGGGATCGCCTACTGTTGGCTCGCCCAGAATTATATAAAAGGGGTCGCCTATCTTTGGCTCACCCAAATTCAAAACAGTTTATCAAACTAATGCATGTCTCAAACCAAATCATTTTCACAATATTTTTATAACATTTTTCTCCACAGGACATGCATTTCACTTCACATACTACTCCCTTACCTGGTCTTACGAAACCAAGCTTCCCAGTTGCGTCTACCAAAATCGTACTTCTCGGTTGCAAAATAATTTTGCCAACTCATTAACTTAATTTTCCTTTTTATTTTAAGCTATGATGTATATCAAAAATATAATATAAGTAAGTCTCATAGCTAAAAATGGCTCCTCTCAATGACATTCTTTCTTCCTTTTTCACTATGGCCGAATGGCCCTTAGATAATTAAGGTTATTGTTTCATTTTTAGTTAATGCACAATATGAATGTGCTACCTTCTTCCTTGACATTTTCCATCATTTCAGAAATAAAATTTAATATTTTATTTCCTTTATTTCTTATACAATCGGCAGCATAACATTCATCTTGTGTAAAAATAGGTTCTAGTCAAGGTTATGGTTCTATTCTTTTTCTTATCTTTAGCCTTCATATTTGACTTTCTTACCTTGACTAATTAACACAATTTTCAACCTTTTATTCTTTCCTTTTTACATGCCACACTCAGCCACTTTCTTTCCCTCTTAATTTCACGTCCCACATGAATTCTTTCTTCATTCTCTTTCACGTCACCTAGCTCCCATTTTTGACTATTTATTCCTTAAGTCATTTTCTCACAACTTAGTCTTCCTTCTTTCTTTCTTCTTCATTTCCACGCCATTGTCCAGCCAACTTTTATTGACTTTTATCTCAACTTCTCTTCATTCGGTCAGTAGAATTACTCCCTTTCACATTTTCCATTCGGTTTTTCTTTCACCCTTTCTTTTCTTTGTTTCGGTTCCAGCCACTACATCTTCAGCTTTACCATGCTTTATTTTATGTTTTCACACCATTAACACTATGTTCACACCTTAATTTATCAAGATCAAATTCCATATATTTCTATATTTTCCTCATGTTAAATCTATATTCACACCATTAACGCCACCAACAACTTGGAAATTCAACCATACAAAATTGCTACATGTTTTTGTGCCAAGCAATATACATACATATCACCTACTTAACATAACATCACCATAAGCCAAGGATTAAATACATGAAACATTGGCTGAAAATTTCTTTACCTTTGTTTGACCGAACCAACATAGCTCAAAGTTTGTGTTGTTTCCTCCCACATTAGTCCTCTATTTCTTGGTTTATTAGATGATCTGAGGGTGAAGGAGAGGTATATAGAAGAGTGTTAGATGATTGGATAGCAAGAGGTTGTAATCTTGCTAATTAAACGTGGGAGAAACAAGAGTAAAACAGAGCAGAAATGAATAGCAAAACAGCCACTCGTTGAGCATCTGTGTATAATCGATCATGAAGAAGAAATATGCTTGAGTTTGTTTCACTTAGTCAGATATATATTCTGTTATTAAAGTCACTTAACTTCCTATCCCTTTGCTCATCATTTTCCTTGTCCTTTAGCTCATTAATTGTTGAAGAAAATGGTAGGAAAATGGTATGGCGTGGTAACCATTTTCTGTCTTCATTAATTTGTGAAGAAAAACTGCAGCCAAAAGAAGAACGTGGCACTTGGCTTATTTCCCTACTTGTCTTATTTTTCAACCAATACAACAATTCCATGTTGACTTTAAATTTTTTTGCCATTAAACATCTTTCACATTGCCTTAAAATGGGTTCAGTCATGCATCACACGGCAACAAATTGACGTGAATGGCTGCACATTTTTGGTCTATTTTGCCTCTTTTGAGGCCTAATTCATCCAATTACCTTCAACCAACTTCATCTATTATTATTTCCAAATTTTATAGTACAAAGCCAAATAAAATTTTGGCATTTAACCGTGTATCATCACAGTAGCTACGTAAGTGGCGTATAAGCCATGTTCTTTTGCTGCTACACAATTTTAGACTTGTTTTCTCCGTCTCCCTTAATATCTCCTTTAATTAAAATAATTCACATGTATAATAAAATTTTCGTTTCTCTTATAACCATATTTTTTGCTATTTTTATACCATAAAATATCATTTTCATTCACAATTTTTCTGATTTCTTTTTCTTCTCTTATTCTATGCTCTTTAATTCATCATTTCATATTTGTTTCAACTTTATACACTATATTATAATTTATGAATCCAATAATTCCAAGTTGAAAGTGGAAATCTATTCCATCTTTATTTGGAATAATCAAATTCCACTATCACTAATTTACCAAGTATAGTGTACAGTGTAATAAAATCGGGTCTCACATTTTCTCCCCACCTTAAGAAATTTGGTCCTCCAAATTTCACCTAGACCTGTCACTGAAAGAGCTCTGGTTACTTCTCACATAATCCAAGATATCGAAAGGTCTAATGTATCGAGGACTTAGCTTTCCTCTCTTACCGAATCTCATTATGTCTTTAGGGGGTGAGACCTTCAAAATATATTATCACCCTTACATCTCGAGAATCTGCTCAACCCTATAGAGAGCTAAGAACTTATGGTCTCCCACTTTTTTCGATGCTATCTTGGATCGATATTGTTTGCCATATATAGTTTCGTAAGATGCCATGCTGATAGTCATCTGTTAGCTATTATTATAAGCAAGCTCTGTCAAGGTAGATGATCGTCCCAGGAGCCTTTAAAATCAAATGCACACTATCACAGCATATCTTCGAGTGTCTGTATCATACGCTCGAATTGTTCGTCAGCCTGCAGATGAGACGCGGTGCTAAAATTCTTTGGGGATCCTATGGCCTCCTAAATCTCTCTCAAAATAAGATGTGAAGCGAGACTCCCTGTCAGATGTGATGCTCGCTGGAACACCATGTACTCTTACTATCTCCCTGACATATAATTCGGCTAAGGCAATAATTGGACCAGTGAATTTCATAACCAAGAAATTGGGCAGACTTAGTTAATTTATCCATAATTATCCAGATAGCATCAGATCCTTTACGGGTTCTCCAAATTTCACTTAATTTAGGAAGTACCACCAATATAGGTATTTTTCATCCTTATATAATTTCTAACTTTCAATTAATCTCGTCTCTAAGATGAGACTGCTAGTATCTTTTTATAATTCGAATTTTCTTTAAGAGCCTCGCTCATCTCTTAGGGCCACCAGCGACCATCCCCTTGGTGCTCTCCCGCGCCCTAGGTTTACTCTTCTAAGTGAGTCGGCAACCACATAGTTTGTCTGCACCTCACAATGTATTGTCTACTATTGGGCGATCGCCCATCACTGATTTGTCCCTAAGGTCCTGAAGAACTCAGGCTTAATTCTCCTGAGCATGTTTCCTTCTTTCACAATCAATTTATACTCCCTAAAATCATTTATCATCTTTGGGAGTTCACTCTTTTCACTTCATTTCACACCACAATTAATTCATGCTATGTATCATTTATCATCTCATTCAGTGCTAAGTCAATAATGATTTGGTGTCTATCATTAGACAATTTTAATCAATCGTATGTAATTGTCCCAGTAGCCTTTTTAAATGCAATACACTTGCTCTCAATATATTCTTGAGCGTCCACACAATGTGCTTGGATATCTATATCAATAAGAGGCGGTGCTAACAGTAAATTTGCAATCCCAAGGCCTGTTGCTACTCTCGCAAAGAATGAGGCCAATCAGGGATCCCTATCACATGTACTCGCTCACTAGAACTTTACATACCTTTTCACCATTTCACAGATACATTTATCGACTAGGGCACTCAAGAGATCAAGAACTTGATGATGTAGAAGTGAATCAATTTGGTCATTCAATCCATAGTTACTTCTATAACATCATGATTCTTCTGAATTCTTTACTATCCCACAACCATCATTTCACAATGAAGCTTGGCTGCACTTTATTGGCAGACCTTACTACAACCATCATTTCATAATGAAGCTTGGCTGCACTTTATTGGCAGACCTTACTATTAATCATCATTTACAGTAAATGAGACATTAGGTAATAATTTTCCCTGATATCTCTTTTCAGATAATAGTATCATTACATCCCTGACTCTTATGGTACATGTAATATCACTTAATTATGGAATGTGCCTGAGGATGTAATCTTTTCACAATCAAATTTTGTAATTTAAATTATCACAATACCCATTTCATTTTCACATTACTTATCCAATTTCACAATCCCAATACATATATGTTTTTTTTTTACATGACTAACGGTACTTCATGTAGAGTATAACTAATTTCATCTGTCACATCTGGCTTGATATTAATTCCAGCCCTAACCACATGATAATCAGAGGAAATCACCTTTATTCTTATACTTGGGAACTACCTCATAATTCGTGTTCCCTAGTCATCATATGACTTGTCTTTGGATCATTCTCATCCTTTCACACTTTCACTTCCGTAGCTTTTAATTTAGTATAGTACTCTTCCGTTAAAATCATTTAACAATTTTGAATACTATACTCATACATACTCATTTACTTTCATTTCACTTTCTCACAAGTGTGTATCATATCAGTAAAGCAATGGATTCCACTAACTCCTCAACCATTCATTTATATCACACGGGTTAACCTCATAAACTTCATACCTCAATAACCATATTTTAATCTCACTTTAGTCGTAATATCCTTTACTTAGACAAATCAATGTCCACTTAATCATTTGAGACTGCACGTCTCTAATGTACATAGTTCAGTTAGAACTCATATTTTGCTGAACTTAACAATAAGATTTTCAATTTCTAGAAGTTTGTGGCATTATTCTATGATGCTGCTTATATCAATACAATATTCACACATCACGGTCATATACCATTATAATTTACCTGTATGAATTTGAAATCTTTCATTCATTAACTTACATACTTCACAGGATATTTAGTAAATCTCTTAAGTACCATAAAGAACTCATAAGAGCTATATCAAGTTCTGAACATCATCTTATTACCACTTGTCTATACGCTTTTCATCCGTCAATATCTTGTTCAAAGATTGATCTTGCAACTCTATATGCCTCACTGAGTGCACCAAGTAAAACATCAATCTTGAATAAATACGTATTCGTATTCATTCTCAACAATAATACTTGGAATTTGGTACTCAATCATAAACTATGCTTATTCTTTCGAACCATAACATCTGTGTTTTCACCACCTACACTGATACAAATGTGTTCTTTATTCATCAATCTCTAGATATCTCGTTATTTATATCCAACAAATCCACTATGTATCCTTATAACTTTCAAATCATTTCACATATATTTCACAATATTTCGGTTCTATAAATATCTAATTTATTCTCCTAAAAACATAAGGAGTATATAGAACCAATATTAACATCATCGATTACACGATTCACCTTTTTTTTTTGTTTTCACTCTATAAATGTATCACTTTTCATAATATTCAATAATCCCCAACCAATATACCCCATATTTTCACATTTAGTTCAGACCCCAAAATCCATAATAGGGCCAACTATCTCGTGACCTCCCATAGTATACACTCTGGTCACATTACTCATTAGAGCATGAGTGGGTTTAGCAGTAGGGAATATTGTTCATATAAACACTCCTTTACACTTATCAGCTACTTTATCACTATCAATCCATTCCAGATTTATTTAGTCATCTATGACTCAGAGAAATTATTTCCATATGAGGATATGTTCATCAATTCCCCATTACAAAAATTCCACGTTGACTTTAAATTTTTCTGCCATTAAACATCTTTCACATTGCCTTTAAATGGGTTCAATCATGCATCACACGGCAGCAAATTGACGTGAATGGCTGCACGTTTCTGGTCTATTTTGCCTATTTTGAGGCCTAATTCATCCAATTACCTTCAACCAACTTCATCTATTATTATTTCCAAATTTTATAGTACAAAGCCAAATAAAATTTTGGCATTTAACCGTGTATCATCACAGCAGATACGTAAGTGGCATATAAGCCATGTTCTTTTGCTGCTACACAATTTTAGACTTGTTTTCTCCGTCTCCCTTAATATCTCCTTTAATTAAAATAATTCACATGTATAATAAAATTTTCGTTTCTCTTATAACCATATTTGTTGCTATTTTTATACCGTAAAATATCACTTTCATTCACAATTTTTCTGATTTCTTTTTCTTCTCTTATTCTATGCTCTTTAATTCATCATTTCATATTTGTTTCAACTTTATGCACTATACTATAATTTATGAATCCAATAATTCCAAGTTGAAAGTGGAAATTTATTCCATCTTTATTTGGAATAATCAAATTCCGCTATCACTAATTTACCAAGTATAGTATACAGTATAATAAAATCGGGTCTCACATATATTTATAGTAAAACCCTAATAGCCCCTATCAAAAGCTATTGGGTTTATCGCCTACACAACCATCTAGACTTGACAATCTTAGATACGACACGAAAATGATAGCAATAAAAGATATAAAGGTGATATGAGTTAAAATTTGATAAAAATTAAATATGAATATGACAAAGCTAAAAAAATGGGTTTTATATTTGGCATGTTGACATAAAATTTTTGTATTTTACACAACATGAACACAATTTTACATCACACGAATACGAATTATATATTGTTACAACCACCACACTTACCCAATAAAATGTACAAAAAATTCATATTATAACTAATCACAATCAATTAATTAGACACACTTTAAGGAGATGAAGAGATCATTATTAAAAGGTTGATGAAAATGGAACTAGAGAAACTGACTGATAATGATAGTGGTGAGTAGTTATGGATGTTCTTTGAAAACATGTTGTGGTGGGTAATATCAATGACTATTATAACTTGGTTTTTGTCTACATCTTGTTTCTTTTCAATTTTGGGAGTTTGAAGTTAATATTATGGATGACTTTTCCGAGACTTAGTGCTTGCTCTTCTCTCTGCTTTGCCATATTCAAGCTTTGGTTTTATGGTATTAATGCTTTGTCTTGATTTTATGTCTATGTTTTCATTGTTGGAAGTTTAAGGTCTTTTTATCGAAGTGTCTTATGATTTTCATATTTTGTTTACGTGTTGAGAGTGATGCTTGGGGGTTTTTGTTTTAGTATTTCTTCTGATGATATTTTGTTCGAATTCTGGTATGTTGCAAGGAATTTTGTTTATCTTACTAGCTTTACTGCTAGCTCTATAGCCTTTCTAGCTTATTAATAAAATTTTTGGCTCAGCAAAAGGAAAAAAATTAGACTTACTTGCCTGTTTCATGCTAAAATTAAGTTATCAGCTTATCTTATTAATTACAAAATTATCAATTAATAGTAGTCCATTTATTAAAAAATTCTAATAATTATATCAAAAGGTGTGAATGCTATATGTTTAAATAATAAAATTTTTTGTTAAATATAACAATAAATTAAGGGATAATTGATGAGTGTCGTCAGTCACCAAAAATAAAATTTCCTAACTCTACTATGTAGATAGCGGAGCAAGGGTCGAACCCACAGAGACTGAATTTTTTAAGTTAATTATTAAATTAAAAATCTAATCTTAGGGTTTAGGGAAAGAAGAAGTTTGGGGGTTTTGGAGACTATTCTAAAATAAAGAAAACAAGAATTATTAAGTATCAAAGACAAATAGCAAAAAGCTTCAGTTACGAGGCAATCAATCATTCTTGGATTTTGATATTGATCATTGATTACAAAATATCACTGTCAATTAAATAGTCAACCGTAGCATAACAACAAGCTCTGTTACACCATCTTTCCTTACTGAGTCGTTAGTTAAAACAAGCTCTTTAACTAATCTCTAACTACTTAACCTACCTAAAACAAGCTCTTTAGATATAAGTTGTAGCAGCATTAACAACAAGAAAGATATGGGTTGACATTAGATAACAAACACATAAGCTCGGTTTATTTAATCTAAACCTTAATTCTCCTCCATCCCTAGTGATTAACTCCACAAGCAATTACGGACTTATGTTTTTAATCTGGCAGTAGATTATTTAGTTTAACAAAATAGTGTGCACCCTATCTAATCAAACAAACAACCATTATAATGTGCTCAGAGAATCTTGGATACTTAATCAACAATTATATAATAGGTTCAAGAATCTCACAACATGCTTTTCCCAAAAATAATTAATTTACCTCATAACTGAATAAGAAAAGTACTCACTAGACATATTCAAGATCATAAAATTCAAGTTTAATATTATAAAGATTACAAATATCATGCAAGAAACAATCAAAGAAGCAATCTTTAATAATATAAAATCAGAATTAATAATCAAGATTATAAACTAGCAAGCAAGAACACACAAACAATATTAATTTAAATAAAGAAAACAAAATCAGAATTAAAAATAATAAAGAAATAAGCAAAATAATAAAAATAAAATTTCTATTAAATCTACTCTAAAACTAAACAAGAGAGAAGAGGGGGAAGAGAGGGATGTGAGGGATGTGTTTATGAGAGCCTTGTGCTCTTTATATAGGCCTAAGGAAGAGTTTAAAAGACTTTCCTAAGCAATGTGGGATTCAGATAAGAGTTTACTTGGGAAACAAGTAATTTGAATAGTCAAACTCTTATCTTTATCTCATCATCTTTTACAATTATTTTCTAAATAAAATTTCTAAGGCCTATTTTTATTAATTAATTACAGATCTAAGACAAAATAAAATTAAGAAATTATCTTCTCTCAATAAAATCTGGTCTTGAACTTGCTTTGTTGAAATTTCTTCTCAATCTCGTTTTTCTGCCCAGAATTTCGTACTGATTTTGTCCAGATGTTTGACCCACCAAATGAACTCCGATTTTTGAGATCTTGGACATTCTGGAAACCTTGAGAAGTCCTCTACAACTTATATGAGGCTACTTCTTGAGATCAGGTCGTTAAATTGGTCAAAAATGTCAATCTTTCAAGCTGGACAGAAAATACTGCACTTTGCTCTTTTTATCTTCTTTTTATTCCAACTTTGATATTTCATACCTAAAACATAAAATAAACAATAGTAAGCTCTTTTAGGCATAAAACATCAATAAAGAAAATATATTAGCACATATAAAATTCACAAAATATCATCCTATCAGTAATTTCGTCATAGTTTCAAAATAAGGAGGATATTTAGTGAGTTTTCCTCTAAACATTAGCAAATTGCAAAAGTAGTTCTCAAAGTGTTTTTGTGATTGGCTTGACAATAATGTTAAAAACAATTTTCAACAAAGGATACCATCTTTGGCATTGTGTTGGTGATCAAAAGCTATGTTTTGGAAGTCAAATGCAATGCCAAATGAGACATAAATAAGATAAGACTTATATTGAATTTTTATAATGTTGATTTTTTTTTTGAAGATTGAAATTTCTTAAGTAATAAAGATCATTACAACCAAGCAACTAAGTTAGAAGTACGATTAACTCTTGATTTAACGAGGAAGTCTACAAATGAGTTTGCTTCTCTGAAAACATTATTGAAAGAAAGAGAGCCAACAGATGAAAACAAGTTACGTAACTTGTTGATAAGATTATGATATCTCTAAGGGCTCTCACTAAGTCTGTTTAAGCAAGCAATAATGGTTTTGGAGTCACTTTTGATGTTGAGCTTGGGAAAAGGGTTGAGCTTAGCTTTAACGATGAGAGAAAGAGTTTCAATAACGGCCAACAATTCAGCAAGATTCGAGTCAGCAACGTCCATATTTTTGGAGAAGATAAGAAGAACATTACCATCAGAATCCCTAAGAACGCCACTGATGCCTACTGGTCCTAATTTACCCTTTGAAGATCCGTCCAGATTAAATTTCCAAGTTCTTATAGGATAGGGGCACTAGAAGATGTTAACTCTGATGTATTTGGATTTTTGAGGAAAGGAAATATCCTGCCAATTAGAAGAAAGAAGCAGAAAATCTTGGCTTGGAAACTTCGCTTTAAGCCAGCATCCAACTCTTAATCTAATAAGATAAGTAAGATGCTTAGGAGAAATAAATTTCTTGTTGAAGAAAGCATCATTTTGGGCAAGACAAAGAGACCAAGAAATCGCATAAAGCAACAGATCCCAAATAATTTTCTGGTTGTTTCTTCTTGGCGAAGAATTCCAAGAAAGCGATAAACATTAGAAGGAGAAGACATAATCCATGATATATCCCACCATTGATAGCAAATACACCAAACTTTCCATGAAAATGAGCAGTGAAGAAGAAGATCAGTAGTTTTATTCTCAAGACAGAAAGCACACTTATTTTTTAAGTTGGTAAGTCAGCCTCTTCTATGTAAGTAGTCCATGACCGATAAACACCCTTTGATGGCTTTCCAACTGAATAACTCAACTTTCTGTGGGGAAGAACCTTTCCAAAGAAAACTCTCCACTGGATGAGAATGAACTTGTGATTTTTCAACATCTCTATGAAAAGAGCTAGATTGATAAATACCATTAGAAGAAAGTGCCCAAACAATCCTGTCGGTATAGAAAGAAGAAAGGATAACTAAATTTATGGTAGACACAAGGTTATTCCATTGTTCAATTTCCCAATCAAATAATGCTCTTCTAAGTTGGATAAACCAATCAAAAGAACCTCCATTCCAATGACCAAAATCTGCAATGAAACCTTCCTTGTTAATTGCCAATGCAAAAATCCTCTTAAAGGCTTCTTTAAGAACAATGTTTAGGATCAAAGCATCACTGTAGAATTTAATTTTCTCCCCATTACCTGCACAAAGAAAAAAATTGGATTTTATAAAGTTAGAATTAATCCTTCCCCCCATCTCCACCCAATTATTTTGAATATCTCTCCACATACGAGAAGGAGCTCCAGACAGACAGAGAGAAGGCCACAAATCCATATGAGAAATTGAATGGTTCTGACATATACTATTCTTCCAAATGAAAGAGTCATTGTTACCGGATCTCCAAGGCCATTTAAGAAGAAGGGCCTAGTTACAAGCTTCTATATTGATGATCCCCAATCTGCCAAAGGATTTGCTTCTACACACTGTAGACTAATCGTTCAATCTAAGCTTTCTATTGTTTTCTGAATCAGCCCAAAGGAATTGTCTTTGAATTTTCTCAAGTTCATTAACCACTCCTTTAGGAATTTTGAATAATGACATGTAATAATCAGCAGGTTACCAAGAGTAGACTTCATGAGAGACAATCTACCACTCATGGAAAGTGACTTGTTTTTCCAAAGATAGAGTTTATTATTGAAAGAGTTAATAACCTTTTGCCAAGTGGATTTAAGTTTTGGGTTAGCACCCAATGGCAAGCTGAGATATGAACAAGGGAAGGAACCACTTTTGCAACAGATACTACGCACCCAATTAACAATCACATCATCACTGATCTTGATTCCAAATAAAGCTAACTTTGAAAAGTTCACTTTCAAACCAGAAGTCAAATGAAAGCATCTAAGAATTCTTTTAATAGTCTTCAACTGTTCCAAGTTTGATTATAGAAAATAATGATGTTGTTGGCAAACTGCAAGTGAGAAATTTGCAAGTTTCCATGACCAATTTTGACTCCAGAGAAAAGCCCAATGCTAGTAACTTTACACAAGAGCAAATTGAGACATTCTGTGACCAAGATAAAAAGGAAAGGCGAAAGTGGATCACCTTGTCACAAACGTCTTTGCATTGTAATGGGAGAAGAAGGAAAGCCATTCACTAAGACCGACACAGTGGCTGTAGAAACATAGCATCGAATCCAAGAAATCCATTTCTGACTAAATCCCATGAGTCATAACATGAAAAAGAAAATTCTAGTTAATCTTATCAAAAGCTTTTCCAAAGTCGATTTTAAGAAGCATCCACCTTTGTTTGATTTCCTCATAGAGTCTATAATTTCATTAGCTATCAAGATGCTATCCATGATTTTCCTCCTTTCAATAGAGGCAGACTGAGTGTTCGAGATAAGAGAATTAAAAACTAACTTCAATCTGTTGGCAAGAGTTTTTGCAAGCATCTTGTATAGATTACCAATAAGGGATATAGGTCTGAAATCATTGAGTGATTCTGCACTTTGTTTTTTTTTGCAAAGAGGGTAATAAAAAAGTAGTTTAAGCCCTTAGGAAATTTCCCATTATTGTGAAAGTCTTGGATAAATTCAATGATATCATCTTTGAGAAGGCTCCATTTCTTTTTGATGAAATTGAAATTAAAGCCATCTAGCCCAGGTGCTTTATCACCATCACACGCATCAATAGCCGACCAGATTTCCTCTTGTAAGAAAGGAGCTTCAAGAAAGTCCACTTGTTGTTGAGTTAATTTATTAATATCAGAGGAATTAAATTGAAACAGTGAACCAAAGTCCTCTGAATAGATCTTTTTGAAGTGGCTCGCCACCGTAAGCTTAATTTTCTTAGGAGAAGAAAGCTGAGCACCTCTGAAAGAAAGATGACCTAAGAAGTTGTTCCTCCGCCTGCTGTTAGCAATGTTGTGAAAAAATTTTGTATTTTTATCACCTTCATTGATCCATTTTAATCTTGACTTTTGCCTCTATGTCCTCTCCTCAATTTTTTGAAGATCCAAAAGTTGTACTTTTTTAAAGTAATACATTCGAATAATCGCTCATCCTTCGGCCTGTTTTCACACTCAGCTTCGAGGCAAGCAATATCTTTCTCAAGAAGCATAATATCATGTGAGATCTATTCTGATATCCTTTTCATAACCTTAACAGGCCGTTTGGTTTGGGGGATTTGGATTTCAATTCCCCCTCTATTCCTTGGTCCCACTTTTTTCTATTGATTGGTTGGTTAAGAGACCAAGGAAAAATTTTTCACACAAAATGATTATTCCGGCCTTAAGCTGAAAACCTATTCTTTTGCATGAGGCTGGATTTGTTTTTGGCTTAATAGCCAAATAAATCCTCAATTTTTATTCCAAAATAGAATTCAACCCTCAACGTTTTATCGCATGAAATTCAGTCCATAAACTTTTATTTTAATGGAAATAGACCAAATCTGTTAAATGACCTAACTGCCCTTAGTTTTGCATACGTGGCATGCCACGTGGCAGCTCTACGTCAGCTGCTACGTATGCAAAACTAACGACAGTTAGTGTCATTTAACAGATTTTGACTTAATTGCATAATTGTAAAAGGTTGAGGGTTTATTTCCACTAAAATAAAAATTTATGGATTGAATTTTATGAGATAAAACGTTGAGGTCCGAATTCTATTTTGAGCTAAAGGTTGAGGGCTTATTTGGCTATTAAGCCTTTGTTTTTCAAAGGAATAAAATATTCTTTATGGACAAGCGTGTCCTTAACTTTTTGCCTAAATTACATCGTTACCACCTCATTCTTCATCTTCTTCACAGAAATTCTTTCGGGTTTTATCTCGTGTCCTCTCTTTTTTCTTCATTTTCAATCTAGAGATCTCCCTTCTCTATTAAGGATTCGTCGAAGACAGAGGCATCGGAGCGCTAGATCGACACCCTAGTGACCAGATTTGATCGCTTGGAGCGTGAATCCACATTTCAGATGAAGAATTTTTTTCAAAAAAAAAAACCATAACAATCCTCACAATCTGTGAGGAAACAACACAGCAACAACAAAGGAAGGGCAAACGGTGGTGGCTAAGGGAGGCAACAACGAAGGGCGACGACCCTAATCATGGACTGAAATCAAGAGCTTCTTTAGAAAGGGGTCCTTTGGTTTTTTAGAGAGAGAAAGGGAGAGAAACGAAGAAGAAATGGGGAGAGAGAAAATTTATTGATTGATATAAATGATAAGAAACAGAAATAAATTAATAATTAGTAATGCTGATCCCACCGCATCACTATAGACAAAATTCTCACCACAATTCCTCCAAAGTTGATTGACGATTCTCAAAAGAAACTGTATAAATACCTACCACATTTGGTTTTTCTTTTTCAGTGAGTTTTTTGAAGGCACGTCTTTTGCTCCTGGTACCGATGCCTCTAATGTTGAGAGAAATGATCTTCATAAAAGCAAAGAAAACCCCAAAAGTTCCGAGGAAGACCTCGACACGTCAACCTTCAATTGCCTTCTCTTCCTCCACCTCTAACTCACTGATCTTGTCAAGAATTGCTTCCTTTTCCACTAACGGAGTTAATCCCAATAGCTTAGCTCTGCCTCTTTTCTAATCGCCGAATTGCGATTTCTAATATCTTCATCCGACAACTTAGCATCTTCCAAAATCTGCTTAATGACAAAATCATTGTTCTTTGAGTTGTTCCCCCCTTTTCAGCTTTTCTCCCTTTAGTCTTATTTGCCTGAATAGAAGAAATAGAAATAAACTTTCTTCTTTTCCTCTCGATATGAATTATGATGGGTATTAGATTGTTTTCCTTCGATGGGCTTTCATTTGTATTTTCTGATTCAACAATGGGCTTACTGGCCTGAATCTAAGACTCAATATAATCAAAGCCTTGAGACACCGGGCCCTCCAACAAAAAGGTCTTTTGAAACTGACAATCTCTTGCTAAAGTCAAAGAATCATTCCTTAGAATGTCATCATCCAAGAAGCGAGGCCCCCCACAAACTTTCCTCGGAGATTGATTAACAATAATCAGAAGATCTATTGCATCTTTATTACCTGGGGGAAAAATAACAAAACAAAGGTGTTGACAAATAACTGAAAATTCAAATCCCTGTGGCGGCTCAATTATTGCTAAGTCATCTTGAGGAAAAATCGAGTATTCATCTACTCTTTCTTCAACTCCGATGGAGAACTCATCTCTTACCTGGTCTTGCTTAAAGGAATAATTCCGGAGTGAATTATCTGAGCTAGAAGAATAAGGGGAAGAACTAGCTTTGTCCTTGTTGATGACCTTAGCGAACGGGTTCCAAAAGAAATCAGCTCCTTCTTCACATGAGACTTTGATTCTGAAGGTTTCCCCTTTCAGATGAACGTAAATTGAATCTGGAAACAAGACGTCCTTTTTAGTAAGAGATAAAACTCTTTCCACGTCCAATCTTTTCTTATTCAACGTACTATCATCGATGGAAATAAATTCGCCCCACTTATGACCAATCTTCTTGAATAACGCTGAGCACCATGCATGCAATGGAAGATTCTCCAATTTGAGCCAAACAAATTTATCTGAACTAAGCAGGTCAGAGGACCGTGGCTTCACCCACTTGAACCATTCACTCAACCAAACCTTACCATTTTCTAACATTCCTAGCTTATCATCCTTGGAATCAAATGATAGAAGCACCAGGCTACCTCCCATCAAAGTGACCGAGAATTGTGAACCACCTTCAGTGAGAATTCTTTGCCGCAAAAACTGAATGGATTGGGTATTATGAACCAAAATGACCTCTGATTTATCCCACCGAGCCAAATCCAGGTCTTCCTCCTCAAGAACTATAGGATCAGGAGAAAGAACCATTCTGTTAGTTTCGCCAGGCAAATCCTTGATCCCTTGAGACGATCCTACACTATTATTTTTATTTTTGTCTTTCACTCTCCAAACCTGAACCTCCTTAATCTTGTCTTCCTGCTTGTTTTTCTTCACCACTTCTGCACATGATAATTTTTGAACGTAAGAATCCTCAACTGTTCTTTTCCCCTTGATTCTTTGATCATCGAAGTAGACACTACGATGATTTTTTGAAACAGCGACTCCCCTTGACAACTTCTCAGGTGCATACTTTCTTCTGGATTCAATTCCATATTTTGCCATATTCACTGAGAGTTTCCAACCATTTCACACTGTTCCATCGAGAGCTCTAATAATCATTAAAGCTTCCCTCAAATCTTTGAATCTAAAAATGCCGAACTTGCTTCTTCCGGGGTTTCTACGGACCAGAGGAATATAAAAATCCACCACCCTGGCATATTGCATAATAAGATTGAATAAATCACCCTCTTTGCTTATACGATGATTGTTTCCCACAAAGACTCAGATCAATTTTCTTCACCATCGATCCAAATCACTAACTTTAGAGTTATGCCAATGATCTAGATCTCTACGTCTGGAAATGAAAGCAGACTCCCTGTTTGCTTGAAGTGACTCCTTGTTGAATCGAAATCTCTCACTTTCTATCACTCTCTCTCTGCCCATTTTTTATAATGTTGATTTAACTATCTTTTAATTTTAATAATGTTGATCTAATTATTTTCATGAGAATGTCTATATACATTATAATTAAGAATGCGTGCATGACTCTTTCACTATGTTGTTCCTTCCTTTGTTCCTTTCCTTGTCCCTTCATGTATGTATGTATGTATATGCGTAAGAACATTATCATTTTTAGTATTTTCCTCGGGAATTTAAGAGCTATTTATTTCTTGGATGCAGCATAAGATCAACAATGGAGAGGTACAAGAAGGCATGTTCGGATAGTTCAAACACAAACACGGTTACTGAAATCAATGCTCAGGTAAGTATACTGCCATGCATATATACTAATTAATTATTGAGAGGAAAAAGGAGATGCATGGCACTGTTTCAAACTTTAAAGGGAAGATAGAGGCTTCGATCTTGACCTTGACCCTGACCCTTTCCCATTATTTACTTAATATATGAGCTTTTTACTTGTAATTCCAGTAAAGCATAATATTATTGGGCAGTGGTTATAATTAACAAGTAACACAGTATTTGATACAAAATATGCATACGTTTCAAGTTTCATTGCCTTAATATTGTGTTGTCAATTAGTATCTTGCATTGTTATGATTCTAAATTTCTATTTAAAAGAGTTGAGTAGTTTTAGAAACCTCCAAAACTTTGATCAAAATCTAATTCTTCCCACCCATTTAGGACTATATGCTAATAGTTAAAATATTATTAAACTATGAAAATCTTTATATTAATATATACTATTTTAAATATATTTTGAAATAGAAATTCAATAAAAAAATCTTTTATTAATAAAATATTATTTTAAGTCTTAGGTTTGAAATTGTCTTCAAAACCTGCCTCATAGACAGGTCTAGACATATGTAACGAACCCATCTTAAGTAATAGACCTCATATTATTGCATGAGTTTGCATGACAAGAATTATCATTTCCACAAATTTGTTCAAAGAAAGAATCTTACCCTCTTGCTATTTTGTATCATTAACTGAATGTAGTATTATCAGCAAGAATCAGCGAAGTTGAGACAGCAGATTCAAATGCTACAGAATTCTAACAGGTAATTAATATCCTTGTATAATGATGATTTGAACAAAGAAAAAAAAAAAGAAACATTGCCAATTTCAAAATTTCAAGGAACTAAGTATAAATAAAGCTTGCTTTTCAAAAACAAAAGTTAAATTTACAAATGAAGGTTGAACATCTAGAAATTAAACTATATTGTCCATGGATGGCATTTTTCTCCCTTCCCCAATTTAAGAATTTCTTTTAAGCAAAGAAGAATAGAAATTAATACAAGGTTTTGGATAGATTTCATTTCATATATGCAATTGCTCATATATAATTAACTTTCTTATATAAATTTGATATAACATTTTGACAAAAACACGTCTGGTAATTGTAAGAATCATTATGTCGATTCAATATGGCATATAATTATTTGTTTCAATGAATGTATGTATATATGCATTTGCTTAAACTTTTTTTGTTTATTTGAAGGCACCTAATGGGAGATTCCCTGAGTTCCTTAACTGTGAAGGAGTTGAAGCAGTTGGAGAATAGGCTTGAACGAGGCATTACTAGGATTAGGTCAAAGAAGGTAAATAGATAACAACAAAAGCAGTAAGGAAGTGTGACAGTGTAAATGCATCTAATCCATCAATTATTGCTGTGGAAACGTATGTTTATGATATCCACTTTATTATTAATATTAGTAAATTTAACTTATTCATTATTCGATCAAATTTTTTAGACATCAACAGTGAGATTAGAGGGTTGTTACTTGCTTTTTTAGGATATATATGTAAAAGAAAAAAATATTAATATGATTCAAAAAAATACACATGACAATTCTTTCATACCGCTTGTAGACTTTAAAACGAAACACACAATGTATCAAAAATAATAAACTTTTCACATAAACCTGTGGTTATAGGTTCATTTCTTCATAACATTGATGAAGTTTTAAAACACTTTAGGGGCGTTAAAAAACTATCATATGTGCTTCTTTTAATTATTTTTTTAAAATAATCATATAGATTGGTCAAAACAAGTAATGGCTTGCTTAATTTTATATGTATGACTGCTTTCATAGTCTCATATTTAATGTTTATACATACCATTTTCATTTTTGTTTCTTCTCTTATGTAAGTTTTGTTTATTTCTGGTGTAACAGCACGAAATGCTGCTAGCTGAAATAGAGTATATGCAGAAAAGGGTAAATTCTAAGTTTCTTATGACTTTCCTAGCTGAGGTTGTTTGTTTACCCCAATTCTAAAGTTCATTTACATTTTGTTTGAAGTAACGGTGTACCTTAATTTGCTGTTTTATAGGAAATCGAGTTGGAAAATGAAAGCGTTTGTCTCCGAACCAAGGTAAACACATAATGTTACAACTAGCTTTCACCATTCTATCATAAACCAATCAAATAATATAGCACATTCATTTATAGTTCACTCGTGGTTTTTGTCATCATCGTCATCTCAATCAAATTCAGAGCCTTAAGTCTAATATTAGAGTATGTTACATAAAACAATATATGATTTTATGCTAAGTCATAAATATAAATTTTTATGTTCCACTCGTTGCCATCCAAAACAATATGCTTTTCAAATTCTCGTACAGCTATGTTTTTTCGAATGACTTTCTTCCAAGTCATTTTTGGACTTCTCCAACTTTTGATCCTTTTTCCATTTTTCATAACATCCACTCTCTTAGCTAGATCATACACAGTGTTGGCTCAAATACTAAACCAAGATAGGGATGAGTTGGTTTTTCTAAAACTAAGTTTGTTTTTCTTAATCTAACTCTATGTTCATTACAATTACTATCCTACCATAATAAAAACTTAATCAAGTAAATAATTAAATAGTAAAAGCAAATAAAAGAGTAAGCGTAGAGAGATTGTACACAATGATTTTATAGAGGTTTTGCTACCCTTGCTTAAATCCTCTCCCTTGAGCTCTCCTCAAGGTATTGCCATTTTTTTTTCTGAGCAAACGTCAAGATTTCCATTGATAAAGAGGAAAATATTACAAATATCGAATCCCTGTAAACACAGGGTTCAAACCCAGCAAAAAGAGACCATTAAGACATAACAACAAAAACAAATAAGCATCAAAATCTAAAACTAGTAAACATGAAGTAGGAAAATTGACAACTCCCAACCTACTAATTGAAGACATTCAGTTCAATGGTGAAGCTAAGATCAGCTTTTATCCTCATACAATCTGCAACTTAGTTCTTCCATTGCTGTCTTCTGTTTGAGCAACAAAATCTTTATCATATGATCCAAGGAATCTTTCTCAAAAGAACAGAATGGCAAGGAACAAAGCTAAAATCAAAATGCTTTGGCAATTCGTAGAACACCTAATAGGCAAGATAATAAAACCATGAGCCTCTATAAAAACTTAAAGGGGTTTGAACCCAAAGTGCAAGCAAGAAGACCTTAACACAAAAAAAAAAAAAAAACTTTGCAGAGAAACAATAAACACACTACAATCCACAAAGCACCCTGACATCACCTTTCATATGATAATTCGTGCGGATGGACAACAACCCAAAAGTCAACACCAAACAGAATAATCACCAAGAAATCCCATAGTAAGATCCACCAATCAGAAAAATTTTAACCAAAGAACGAAAGATTCCATAGTGATAAGTTTCTTAGTTCGATAAACACTCTACCAAAACAATGAACTCCCTAGGAAAACAATTGAGTGCTTTTAATTGTTCTTCTGTTGCCTCTATACATCGTCATTCACCAAGGATTGTCCTCGAACACCCACAGAAATATCAAAACCAATAGAAGAAATGATTTCTTATCAAAAACAGAAAAATCCACTCAATCCAACAGCGAAGAACAATTAATCTCCTTTAAACCATCCAAACTATCAATAGCACACCTTAATCAATTCCGGCCAACTCTATCAATCTCTCAACAACACACTCATCATCACAATTAATAGAAAGACCGAGCATTTTCCCAATTTTCCATGTGCCTTGTGCCTCTTTCTTTACTACTTTGTATCGATTTTGGAAATCGCCATCTGATAGCGATTCATTAGCAAATTGGTCTTCTTGATTCTTCTTCTCTTCTTAGAGAATATTTTGTTCCATTCTTTCTTTGTAAAAGTTGTTTTTTTAGCTGACTCAGCAACTTAGATGCTGAGCTGTATAGTTTGTTATATAGAATAGTCAAACACACGAGTAGTCAATTATTCTTTCCTTCTGTATATAAGTTGTACAGACTATTCGAGAAATTCAAAAGCTCATTTTCACAAATTCTCAGCTCATTCAATAAACTAATATGGTATTAGAGGCCTAAAAATTAGGTGATTTATTTTCCTTCTGTCCAAACACTCCTTTCTTTCTTCTGCCATTACTATACAATAGTTATAAAGACTAATTCAAAGACTGAAGAACAGCCTTCTTATATGTATTTTCTTTATCCAAATGAGAATCCGCCAAACAAAAATCCGTCTTTGATTCTCGTTACCTCTGTTCTCACCGGTAGCAATTACTATTCCAGGTTTCGTGCTATGGAAATGGCACTTCTCTCAAAAAATAAGCTTCCATTTGTTGATGGATCTCTGCCTTGTCCTTCTCGCATAGATCCACTCTTTTCAGCTTAGGAGAGATGCAATATGGTGTTCTCTCTTGGCTTCTTCACTCTGTTTCACCATCTATTGCTCAGAGTATTATCTGGTTGGATAATGCTTATGATGTATGGAAGGATCTCCATGATCGCTTTTCTCAAGGTGATTCGTTTCGCATAGCTAAGTTACAAGAGGAGTTGTATTCCTTCCAGCAAAGAGGTCTTTCAGTTACTGATTATTTCACCAATTTGAAGATTGTTTGAGATGAACTCGTAAATCTAAGGCCAATTCCTAGTTGTTCTTGTACTTAAAAGTGTTCTTGTGGAGCTCTTGATCTTGCGAGGAAGTATCAAGAAAATGATCATGTGATCCGATTCATTAAAGGACTTAATGATAGTTTTTTTACTGTCAAGACTCAGATCATATTGATGGGCCCTCTACCATCCATCAACAAAGCTTTTGCTTTTGTTATACAATAAGCACGACAACTTACTACTATGATGACAGCCTCTACACAACAACAGTTTGAATCCACAGCAGCTTTTGCAAATAAATCTGCTTCTGGATCTGTTTCTGGTACTTCCAACTTCAGAAAGCATATGTCTAATACTAAATGACCAATTTGTTCATATTGTGGCTACACTAGTCATTATGTGGACAAATGTTACAAAAAGCATGGTTATCCTCTAGGGTATAAGCCAAAGGCTAGGACTCCTACTGTCAATCATGTAGAGTCTCTCACTGCTTCATCCAATGATCGTCCTATGCATCCTACTCTTGCACAATCCACTGCTGCATCAGGAGTTGCAATGTCTCCTCCACTAGTGACTTTCACTGTAGAACAACAAGTTGCTGAATCTCATTCAATCTACTGATATAGTATTTTCTTCAAGTGCTCTTGTTGTCACAGCCACTGATGTGACAACGTTTATTGGCTATCATCTCCTTCTTTTCTTCGTTTTGTCCTCTAGCCATTTATCCCTTTCATACCTTCATTTAATTGTTTTCATACCATAGATAGCATCTTAACCTTTTTATCAAAATTAAATCCCAACTATTTCTTGTTGCACTTTAATATTTGTTTTTATTTCTTTACACACCATACTATAAATCATCACTTAGAATGAAAAGTGGAATTTCACATTCAATGATTCTTTAATTTCACTAAAAGAATTTATTTCCACTATCAATTATGTACAAATATGTTATATAGTATGATAAAATTCGGGTTTTACACTACCTCTCTAATGAATTTTCAAACTTCAATGCGAATGTCGCCAAGCCCAACAGCTTTCCCTATCTTCACCCTTTTTAATGCCTCATTTGTCTCTATCTCTTTGATTATACACATAAAGTACCCATTTAGAATCTCGAGATACATTGAGATATTTTTCAAAATTTGGTTTTAGGAGTCGTTGAACACAACTTTTTTAATGTCATTATCCTTAATGATAGTTCTTTGATACTCATATTTTATACATTTCACGACTCTTAGGTCACAACTCTTCCTCTCTCTTGCTCAAACCAATCTATGTATCTCTTTCTCGCCATCGTTTATGTCCAACTTGTCATAAATCATGCTCACAACCTTCGCTTTAGTTTCTGCCACTACCTTTTTTGCCTTTTTCCTTGCTAACCTATATTTTGCAAAGTTCTCATTGGTGTTGTTCTTCTTCAAAGACTTGTAACAATCTTGTTTACTCATTATAGCTTCTTGAACTTCTACAATCCACTACATCGCATCCTTTCAAGTCGATGCTCTTCCATTTAATGCTCCTAGTATCTCCTTACCCACTTCCCAAATGCATTTAGTCATTTTGTTACATGGTACACGTGGGTTCTTCTCTGTTGTTCATCTCTCTTTTTGGATCCAATTATGTCGACATATTGCAGGACAATATTCTTTTAGCTACTACCATCAAATCCTTGCAACTCTTTTTTGTTGGTTCCTTCGATGTCGTTTATGAATCCTATTGTCTAGACTAGAAATCTATGTCGCGTGGTAACACTCGCACTTGGGATAATATTTCAATCTAGGCAATTGCGTCTATCATTTTTTATGGTAAAAAAGAAATCTATCTAACTTGTATTCAGCCCACTTTAAAAGGTTATAAGGTAGGATTCTCTCTTCCTAAATTATATCTTTACTAGGGTTAGGTCGTAGGATAAAACAAAATCTAGGATAGCATTTCCTCCCTTATCTCTTAACCTGTTATTAAAACCTCCGTGTACGCTTTCAAAACCCTTTCTATTAGCACCTACATGGCCATTAAGATCACTGCTAATAAAAAAGTTTTCTCTTAAAGGCACTTCTTGTACTACTTTATCTAAATCCTCTTAAAATTGTCATTTACTATGCTCATAGGCTCATCAAGTCTCATCTGTGATGCATATGCACTAATAATATTCAAAACCACTGCTTCTAGAACTAGCTTAACCACAAATAATTATTATCTCCTTGTCTCTTAACTTGTACATCCTCTTGATACTCTTTATTTATGAGGATATCTACACCATTATAGTCTCTATGTTTCCTTATATACCAAAAACTTATACCGCTAAAGTACTACCTCCCCAACCTTCCCTCTAACTCATTTGATCTTATGGAGATATATGATGTTAATCTTTTTCCTATTCATAACCTTTCAAATATTAGTTGACTTACCGATAAACGTGCTTATAATCCAAGATCCTAACTTAAGTTTATGGTTGTGGACTAATTTCTTGCCACCCTATCTATTGTATTTTACTTTTATAATCATGATTTTTATAAAATATTTTTATTAATATTATATTTTCTTTCACAATTTTTTAAAATAAAAAAAAATTCATCCATTTTGTCAACTGTCATTGAAAACTAACTGAATTCGGTGTTTCAATGCCACATGAATTTTCATGTGGATCGATGCCAACATGATAAAAAAATATATCAGCCTGTTTGATTTTTTGGAGAGAATTTATGTTACACGGGCGTTTCATGTGATACTAACCCGTCACATTTTGCTAAATTTCTTATACAACATTTTTTAGAAGGCCGTAGTATAAAAAAAATTAAATTTTAAAAGCGTCGCAAATGAAAAACGAAACATTGCAAAAAGATAATGGATGATTGATATATTTTACTCCAGAATTATATACTACACTTTTCACTTCCATAACATTTTTCACTCCATTATTTTACATATCCATAAGAAACTTTCCCAGTGATGAATAAGAGGTAGAAATGTTAAAAAGCGAGGGAAATGATGAATTGTATCTTTAACGTACAAGTTTCATTAGCATTTAAGAAGTGACACTATGCCCTATAAATATCTGGGGTAATATTGTAGCTAGCAATGCTGTTGATTGTATTTGGTGGTGGAGATGCTAATTTATGCAACTCATTTCAAACGTTAGATTGCAGAAATTGAGAGGCTGCAGCAAGCTAACATGGTTTCTGGACCAGAGCTGAATGCTATACAAGCACTAGCTTCTCGCAATTTCTTCAGTCCCAATGTGATGGAGGGAGGAAGTGCATACTCGCATCGTGACAAGAAGATTCTCCATCTTGGGTAATTCTCTGTTGCATTTCATTTGCACCCAATAATTTGTTTTCAAGGTTTTGGTCATTGCTTTCTAGTACTTTTAGTAATACTTGTTTTCCCAAAAATGACATTGCAGCCGTATATATAACTAAAAATTCTAACCCATCACAGACACTGCCAAGTTAAATATTGCTCGAAACCATGGGTTGAAAATTTCATATCCAGCATGTATGCACTGTTAATTAGAATAATAATTCCATTTTGTCCTTTTATCCTATATTTAGCTATTTTTGGAAGTTCCTTTCTTGACTTCTTAGGAAAAAAAAGATATGATTAGTAAGACATTTCATTTTATTTGGGATCTTTTATAATTTTACGAAAATATTTGAATCAATTTAGATTGAAACAATTCATTTTCTTGAGCTTAATTTGTTTTCATTATAAGTAAAGTTTTAGATTAAATGCGGCTTTCATATTCGTAATCAAATCTCTATTAAATCAAAATTTTAAATACGATATATATATATATATATATATATATATATATATATTCTTTTGGGCCCCTGTATTGTTTTAATTGGGCCCCAAGATTTGTTTTCTGACCATTAAATCGTTTGGGCCTTGAGCTCAAAAATATTGATTTGTCTATTTTTATTTTATTTTATTTATTTTTTATTGTTCCTTTTTATTTATTTTCTCTTAATATTATTTTAAAACAAAAGGAAAAAAAACGAAACAACAAAGAAATTAAAAAAAAAAAAAAGAAAGAAACATTCGGATTCAAAATTTTTTGAATGGTTGAACTACTTGACAATCAAGGAAAATCAAAATTAATGAATTTTTGGAAGGACTTGGGGGAAAATGAAAAAAGAAAAGAGCTGGGAATAGGATCTACGATTTTTCAAATCTCCTAAGTTTCCTTTGAAGTTTTCCTACTAAATTGTATTAATCCCCAAAATAAATACTCTCAATCAACTACAATTTAACACAGATAAAACAAGCAATTAAACAACTAAGGCTTGGCATCATCAACCACAGATGCTTGGGAGCTGTCAAGCTTGGTGCACGATATCAATAGTATATACAATGATTTTGAGGGTGAAATACACAAAACCCCTCTACAAAATAAAAAAGATCACAAACCCCTATTGTTTTAAAATATTATTTTATCCCCTTTGACTATTAAATAGAGTTAGTCAATCTGTTAGTTTAATTAGCCTCAATACCACATTAGATAAGTTTTGCTACATTGACTCAAATTTAAAAATAAAAAAATAAAACCATTATTTATTTATAACTTAATTTTTAATTTAACTTAATCATTAAAATTAAAAAAGGCCCTAAAATCTATCTAATCTCCCCTTTTTCTCAGCCAAAGCTCTCTTTGTCTCAATATTTCTTTTCTTAACTTTGGCTTTTGTTGGTTCATGATTAAAAGCCAAAAATTGTTGATCTCCTATACAATCCAAACAATTATTGTCGCTCTTGCTGGTTCATGATAAAAGAAAAAAACCAAAATTTTTTAAGCCTACATTCTAATTAGCTCTTGTTCAAGATTAAAGGAACATGGATTTTACAACAATCCTATCGGTTTTTGTTAGTCCATATTTCTAACAAGGTAATAAGAGACCTTAGAGACTATTGCGAATAGAGGATGGAGTTGGTTGAAGGAATGGCTTATTGAGATAAAGAGGTGGTATGATGATTTTGATTATAGATTTAGAACTACTTGGATCATGTGTTATGCAGTCACACTACACAATTGGAACTATAATGCATTAAAATATTGCTAGTTTATGGGGAGAGCTGCTATCCATGGATGGAAAAACTTTGAATACAACAATTATAATAGAGGAGATGCATTAATTATGAGGGATCAATTGGACAAATTGATGAAATTATCCTTGTTAAGTGTAGTTGAAAAAACTATCTTGGTAGGGTTACTAAGGTCGGGTTGGATGTTATTTCACTATTTCAATACTACTGTTAAACTTTTAAGTTCGATGAGAGTGTTTAGACCATGTCATCAATCTAATTCAAATGTTTTTTCATGCTCTACATGTTGTTTGGTAAAGCTACCTTGATGGTGGATAAAGATGAACTTGTTCTTTCTTGATCGTTTCCAACATTTTCGTCCTTAAACTTCTTGTTGAACTTTGATGAAGAATGAACAAATGCATGATATAATGCCACTGCCATTGGGATTATTCTCCCATAATTATGTATACAATGGGAATTTGTCAAATAACCTTAGGATACCATGAAGTCACCATTCGTTATCACATTGCACTTGTGAAATCAAACCACTAAACACCTTTGACAAGTATAAAAGTATCTTACCTTACCATTATTTTAGTAAACAATGTTTAAGACAGTTATTACTACTTATTTCTACTTTGAGAATGAGAGGGTAGAGAAAAAAATATCACCAATTCTAATATTTGCAAGTATTTGAAGCCATTCAAAGAATTGTGATCCTTTAATTAAGTGTTTTGATTATTCAATTGTGTCGTTTGCGCAAACAAATACAATTATTTAATATAATCACAACTTTTGAAATTCAATGATTAGGTTTTCAAACATTCATAAGCGAAAGGACTCTTTTTGAATGAGTATGTAACTTTTAAAATATGAAACCATTCATTTTTAGCACTTTGTACTAGGGTAGTCGGATGCTTGAATAGCAGTCAACTTCTTTAGTGTATGTGTTACACAAAATGCAACCTGCAGGTAAGGCAGTTGGATGCTCTCTTATGTAGTGGATTGTCCTAGTTTATTTTTCTAAACAAAAGCAAACTAAGTGTATGCGCTGTTGATTGACTCATACTTTTCCAAACCTAAAGCCATCCTCGTGTAAGGGAGTTGATTGCCTTCATAAGGCTATTGGTTGTCTTCATAGTGCAATTGACTGCACTATTATTATGCTTCTGTAATCTTGGAAACTTTTCCGTAGCCAATGTATCAGCTTCCTTAATATTAGTTCCATATTTCTATTGAATAAACTTCATATTTAATCAATTCTTCTTCCATTATTTTGAAAATTTCCAACATTATAAAGGATGAAATCAAAGAGACAAAACAATTAGACCATAAGAACTGAAATTGGTTGTAGATTGGTGGTAACTGATGCAAAAGGGTAGTAAATTCTTAGGTAGTTTTTACAAAAGTACATAATGCATTTAATGAAAGTATGGGTATATTTTGCATTTGCAATTTATAGATGATACAATGTTATTTATGGAAGTAATGAGTGAATATGTGGTGATATAAGGAGAATATCAAAGTATTGTAGGTAATCTCGGGATTGAAAATTAACTTCAATAAGTCAAAGGTTTATCCTATGGGGGTAGAGAAGAGTATGAGTTTAGAAATAGCAAGAAGTTTAGGTTATGGAATAGTTTCTATTCGTTTTTGTGTATTTAGGTGTACCATTAAGAGCTACTCTAAGAAAAGTTATTACATGGGAACCTGTTATCAGGAGAATAAAGGAAATACCAACATTATGGCAAAGGAAATTCCTCTCTTTTGGAGGAAGAATTACTTTACTTTGTTTTGAATTCTTTACCTGTGTACTATTTGTAAATTTATAAAGCTCAAAGGGGTAATTAAGAAAATGGATCAAATTAGGAGTAAGTTTTTACGTGGAGGTAGTGATAAGAGGAAATTTTCTAAAGTTATACGGGATATGGCGTGTAAACCTAAGTTGTTTGGAGGGTTGTGCATTCAAATTTTGGTTTATAAAAATTTAGCTCTCTTTGGGAAATGGTGGTGGAGATATGGGGTGGAGAAGTATGCATTATGGAGGAGATTAATTGTGGAGAAATATAGGGAAGGGCGAGTGTTAAGGCAACCTAATGACAGTTAAAATGATAGAAAATCCAGGGGCTGGAGAGATGTTATTAGTATTAGAAAATTTGAGTGTAAAGAAATTGGTGGGCAGTGAGGGGTGTAGATGGGTTATAGGTAATAGAAATAGTATATATTTCTGGTTGGATAAATGGGTTGGGATCGGCTTTTTAAAGTTTCTTTTTTTAGAGAGATGTTGATAAGGTTGGAGAAAAAAGTGGAAGGAAAAAGCTTAGTAAATAACTATGAGGATCAATTAGTTTGGGAATGTGATATGTCAGGCCTTTTCTATTAAGAGGTTCACAATGGAACTTGACTAAAAGAATCTTACTACTGATCAAAAAGTGTATTTTGCATCCATTTGGAAATATAATGTTCCTCCAATAGTACAGAGCTTTATTTGGCTGGCAATATTGAATTGTATACCATCAAAGTGTTTCCTACGTTCAAGAAGAGTTATTAGTGAGGTGGGCTAATGTTTATGCGTTGGTGTGAGGTTAAGAAGAAGATTGTTGCCGTATTTTAGTGGCATGTAAGTATGCCTAAAAACTATGGGGTAAAGTATTTAGTTGGTGGAATGTAGTGAGGTGATACCAAGTTCGATGAAAGAACTTAGTCATCAATGTGACGGGATATTCTTCGAGGGTATAATTAAGAGGAGATGGATGATGGTGTGTGGAGCCACTCTGTAGACATTATAGAGTGTAAGGAATGAGTCTCTGCGTAATGAAAAATCTTGGGATGGTGAGGAGATTTTGTTTACAATAAACTTAAGGTCTGGTCTATTTTTTGGGTAAAAGCTGTTGAAAAAGGCAAGATTGTGGATGAATCTAGATAGTGGACTCAGCTAAGCGAATCGGTGAGTGTTCAGAGAAGAGTTAATCTAAGAGTTGTTTTATCGCGGAATGTGCCTAAGGATAATATGTTACTATTCAATGTTGATGGCACGACTTAAGGAGAACCTAGACCTGTAGACTGTAAAAGTGTGTTGCGAGATTCAAATGGAGTTGTTTTGGGAATATTTTTTTGGTCCTTTTGGTGTGTTAGATTCAAATATAGCAGAATTGTGTGCTATTAAAACTGCATTAAAAGTATTTTCCTCTTCAGAATGGGTTAAAAAGAGTGTTCTAATAATAAACAAATTTTTAGGGAATCCAACTCTTGCAAATTCCCTGGCTAAGATAGTTCCATAGGAGTTGATAAAACAAATTTTTTTCTATGCTTTTTGGGATTAAGATGAATTTATGTTATAAAATATATTTGATGCTTTTGTTAACTTAGGTTTCTTAGGATATCTACTGTAAAGGGTCGAAAATGTTGTTGAATATATTATATCAATGAAAACTAATTATTAACAACCAAGGTTACTCTAACCGTAGTAACCCTTTCTTAACAGAGATTAAATCCAATATTCAAATCCCTTTTCCTCCAAAATACGAATCAAAAAAATGAAAACAAATAATTCTAATTTTTTATATCTAACAATCGAATTTTCGAACTTGTATGTTATGATGTATCTAAGAGTCAATTATATATGTTGCAAACCGTTTTCTGACTGTTTACAAAACTATTTATTGGATCGTTTACTAACTGCTAACTAAAATAACTAGTGAACTGTTTACTGAAACATTTACTGAACTGTTTATTGAACTGATCACTGAACTGTTTATTGAATCGTGACCGATTGTTTACTGAATCATCTACTAACTGTCTAAACTTCTTATTGAAACATTTATTGATTATCTACTAAACTATTTTACTGAACTCCTTATTGAACGTTTACTGATTGTCTAAACTATTTACTAAAACATTTACTAACTTGTTTACTAAATTTTTCGTTGAAATGTTTATTGAATCATTTACTAACCAATTTATTGAGCAGTTTACTGAATGATTTATTGAACGGTTTGCTAAATTATTTACTAAAATAATATACTGAATCGGTTGCTGAAAGCTTACTGAATGTATAGAAGTTTATACTCTTGATCTGATTGATTTCAAATTATAAAGGATTTTTTTTTTTGGTTACAAAATTATAAAGGATTTGATAACAATTGTTTGTTGTACATTATTATCACTGAGAATTAAATACACATGAACTCCTTTGTAAAATCTTTTATAGGTTCCCTATAGTTGGATTTAAGGATTAGAACAAGTGAGGTGCTCTAAAGTATCTTTTTGTACTCAACTTGGTACCTATGCTAAGTTTTTGGCCAAGGTGAAATGGTGCGGTTACCATGCTTAATTTAATAGATTAATGGCTATAGAATACTGTGCTAATAAATATAAGATTATTGATAAAGTCGAAATTGAAAATGGAAGCATTGGTGCTAATAAATAATAAACATGATAAGAAAATTATTTTCTGTTACAGTCTTTTCCTAAATTTGAAATTGAACCCTACAAAATAAAATTTTAAAATATGGAAAAAAAAGAAAAAGAATTTCAATAGGTAGTTATTGATCATGGAATTAATTTTCATCTTGCTGTAATCCTTTTGCATTTCAACATGTATGATTTTTTTTTTTTTGCCTTAATGGTTTCATTTTTTTTCTAATAGACAATATATTATTGTAAATTCTTATACTTGACTTTAATTTACATTTTACAAGATGAAGGAATGGGACTAATAATTCATTGTTTGCAACATCGATTGCAGGTAGAGAAATGGAGAGCAAATCTGAAAATGGTGCTTGGATATTATAGTAATTAACTAAATAAGCGTGCATATGAACCATATGTGTACAACCAAATATTATATTGTGAAGTCGATGTGATGGGTGTAACTGTTACTTGTTTTTGTTTTTTGCTTTTGGTTTTGGAGTGGCACTCTGACTTGTAAAACAAATATTCGGTGACTCAGTATATAGTAATAACTAATAAGTTAAAAGTGTTAAATTCGAGTTTTTATATATTTATATATATAAAGAGTTTATATATATATATATATGATGTATTGACAGTATATAATTTTTATACACTATCAATTAATCATAAGATAACACTTCATTAATGAGCAAAATCTAAAAGTGTACAGGTCCTTAAAAATAAATTTAAAAATTTTGTTAATATTTATTTCTAAAGAACTCTTTATGAGGTGTTATTCCATGGTTAACTGACAGTATATAGAAGTTATATACTGACAATGCATCATATTTATATATATGAACTCTTTATGAGGTGTTATTCCATGGTTAACTGACAGTATATAGAAGTTATACACTGACAGTGCATCATATATATATATATATATATATATATATATATATATATATATATACACACACACATACACATAGAAATGATTAAAAATGCATTGACACTGCAAATGATAATTTTCTACAAAAATTTATACAATATTACTACAAACGCTTTTTACAACAGCTTGTAGCATTTTGCAAAAAGGTTAATTCTTTTGAGGTTCTCAAAGTTTTATCATAATTTATCTTTAATCTATCAATTTTGAAAATAGGCATTTTGGTTCAAAATCACAAATAGTTTTAACATATATCAACCAATTACTAAACTTAAATTAATAATATCACATTTTCAATTATTAACAATAAATTTCATTACTATTTATTATTTTTAAGTAATTTTTTAAAAATTATTTTATTTAATATTTTTATTTTTTAATACCAAAAAAGATTATTATGGATATTTCATGAGCAACAAATGTTTAGATTAATAGATTTTTTAATATTAACTTAGTAGAATAATTTTTTTGTACTTTTAAATTTATAATTTTAAACCAAAATATCATTTCTCAAACTAATGGATTAAAATTGAATTATGATAAAATCGTGGAGACTTAGTGGAATTTACCCTTTGCAAAAATATTTTATTCACAACAAAAATTTGTTGCAAATACTTTTTGTAGCAGCACTGTTACTAACATAAAATAAAAGTCTTAATATAAAATATTGTACAATAGCTTATAATTATTTACAGACTTTTAAAACCGATTATGTAGACTAGAATTTATTCTTAGTTTGGAGACTTCGGTCAAGTTTAGGATTTCTTTTAAAAAGATAGATTTAATTTGGTAATCAATCACATCGACCTAAAAAATATTGACAACAGATCGATTTCTCGAACTTGTATGCTATAATGCATCTAAGTATCAATTTTATATATACTATATTAAACAAGATAAGATAATTATTTTCTACTGCATTTTTTTCCTAAATTTGAACTTGAGGCCTGCAAAGTAAAATTGGGTAAATTTTATTGAGGTCCTAAAGGTTTTATCATAATTCAACTTTAGTCCATTTATTTGAAAAATTAATATTTTAGTTCAAAATTATAAATTTAATGGTACAAAAAAATTGTAATATTAAGTTAATATTAAAAAATGTATTAACCTAAATATTTATTACTCATGAAATATCATAATATCCTTTTTGGTATTAAAAAATAAAAATCTTACATGACTAATTTTTTAAAAAAATTTCTTAAAAATAATAAATAGTAATAAAATTCATTGTTGATATTTGAGAATGCAATATTATTAATTCAAAGTTTAGTAATTGACTAATATATGCTAAAATCATTTGTGATTTTGGACCAATTTCAAAACTAATGGACTGGCGTTGAATTATGATAAAACCTTGAGGACTTCAGTAGAATCTACCCAATACAATTTTAAAATTTGCAAAATGAAAAAGGTTTTCTTTTTTTTTCTTGGTAATAGAAAAAGATTTTCAACATAAGGTAGTTATTGATAATGAAAACAATTTTCATCTTGCAATAATCTTTTTGCATTCCTTACATGTATGAATTTTGTGTTTGCTTTAATAGTTTTATATTTTCTTAAAGACTATATATATTATTGTAAATTCTTATACTTGTCTTTAATTTACATTTTACAAAATGAAGGGATGGGACTAATAATTCATTGTTTGCAACATTGATTGCAGGTAGAGATTTGGAAAGGAAATCTGAAGGTGGTGTTTTAATATAATAGTAATCAACTAAATAAGCATGCATTTGAACCATATGTACAACTGTTACTTGTACATGTGATGGATGTAACTGTTACTTGTTCTTGCTTTTGGTTTTCGTATTGGTCCAACACTCTGATTTATAAAACAAGTATTTGGGAACTCAATATAAAGTAATAAGTTAAAGAGTTGAATTCGAGTTTTTATATAGAAAAAAAAAAGGAAGAAAAAATTAATTTATTAAAATATGAAAGTTGGGAAGATGAAATTGTTAATTTTAATTGTTTGTAGTTTATCCAATTATTTTATTGTATATTCCAATATTTTAAAATTTTGATTTTGATATATATATGTACACACAGATAACAAAATTTCATAGCAAAATTTTTAAATTAGTTTATATAAATATTAAAAACTATATATTTTTTACAGAATAAATAGTGTTATGTCGCACAGAGCTAGCGCAAATGAAATTTGCTACAAAAATATATACAAAATTAAAACAAATGCCTTTTACAACACCTTATAACAATTTGCAGAACTTTTTATCCACAACAAAATGTGTTGCAAATACTTTTTGTTGCACCACTTTTTTTAGTTCGCCGGAAGTATAAGGGAAAAAATTTTGAATGTTTAAATTTAATTCTTCTTAAAAATAATAATAATCACTAGATAAGTTTTAATTGTAACCATTATTTCTTAAGTTTTAAGTTTTAATTTAATTCTTCTTTAAAATGTGGCTTAAAAAAATCAAAGTAAAGTTAATGTGATTAAAAAAACATAAAATTCATAGAAATTCGAAAACTGAAGTTTAATTATTGGAGTGTCTAAAACTGGAAGAGTAAACATCTGGTCACAGAAGGTATTTAGTTATTTTACTAGAAAACGTTACAATAATTTTTAGGAGAATAACAATAAAATAAAATAATTATCTCTAACCCAAAAAACGTTACAATAATTTTTAGGAGAATAACAATAAAATAAAATAAAATAAAATAATTATCTGTAACCCAAAAGAAAATGTCAATTATTTTCTTGTTGATTTTCTTTTCCTTCTAATTCTTTCCTCTTTATCTCTTCATGGATTAGCCGGCCAATTCAATCTAGAAATCCGGTTTAATTTTTGGATGAATTTAGACAAAAATATAAAAGTGTTAAATGGATTTGAATTTGGAAATTGAAGATCAATAAAAAATCAGATCAAATTTTTGCTTGTAAATTGAAGCCTGATAAAAGTTTGAGTTGAAATTGGACTTCCATTTAAAGTCCAAACCCAGCCTAACGTAGAGGTGTCAAATGGGTTGGGCGGCCCATGGCACGATACGATTCGGCACTGTATGAATTGTACTTGGCATGACCCATATTTAAATAGACGAGCTGGTCCAAGCACGATATATAATTGTGTGTCGTGTTGGGTTAGAAGTTTTTAAACACATGGATTGACACGACACGACCTATGAAGGGCTAGTGCTAGCACGTAGCACGTAGAGTTGGCAAAAACTGGCCCGAGCTCGAAAACCCGTCCGAATCCGCCTGAGACCGAATCGGGACCAGCACAAATTGACCAAAAAAGTCAAAGGCCCATAACCGAAAAAGCTCGAAACCGAAAAAACTCGAAATCGAAAAAGCCCGAAATCGAAAAAACCCGAACCCGACATAACCCGAGCTCGATCCGAATCGAGATCAAAACTGATTCGACCCGAAACCCGTAAAAAATCGAATTTATAACTTGAGAAAACCCAAATTATAATTATATAATTATTATTTAAAAATAAATAAATAATTGATATACTTTTTTAATTAAAAAGTTTAAAATTTTGAAAACAATTATTATTTATTATACAATTTTATCAATTATGTATTACCAGCAAAATAAATATTGAATCTTTTTAATTCAATTAAATTAAATTAATTTAAAATACCATAAATATGATATCAAATACTCTTTAATATTATACTTATTGCATTTATAATAATAAATATATTATTAATTTAACATTTGATTTTATTATAAAAATCATTTTAACATTTTATTATTTTTATTTTATAATAAAATTTTAATCTTAATACAATAATAAATCAAATATATAAAAAATTATATAATTTCAATATTTGTTTGAAACTTTGAATTTGATATTTTGTGCAACACATTAAAAATTTTTTTAATAAAATTAAATTTAAACTATATTTTTTTAAAGTTTCAAGTATAGAAAGACATTAAATTTAGATTAAAAAAAAAACCTAATCTTAAAATTAAAATTCAAGTTTTTAAGATTAGAAAAAGTTAAGTAATTAAATTAAACAATACAAGTACAATTTTTTTTTATAAGCTTCGGCATCATTAAAAGAAAAAATTATAAATCAAGCTAGTGATAATTTTATTTTTAGCCTTAAAACAAAAGACATTAATAATTCAAGCTATTGGTAATTAATTATTTATTATATTATAAATATCTTATACATGAATAAACCAATTTGGTATCTTCTAATAATGATTTATATATTATATTATAATAATCATTTAAGAATAAATTATGTAATCTCTTAGTGTGTAAGTATTATTTTGATAGAATTAAGTATTTATTAAAAATAATTTATTTATTATCTATTAAATGTAAAATTAAAGTGTGGATAAAAATAATAATTCTAATAGTAAATTAAAGTGTAATTTAATAATATATTAGAGTAGTATTACTGTGTAAGTGGTAATTTTAATAAAATTTGTTTTTTATACTTTATTAATATTATTATTAATTATATTTAAATAACTCGCATTATATTAATTAATTTAGTAATATCTAATATTTAACATTATAATTAGATATTCAATCAATTGGTGTATATCTAATATTATTATGTTAATGTGAACATGAAAAAATTAGTACTCAATTGGTGTATAACCTTATATGATATGATTATATCAAATGTTATTATTTATAATATAATGTCAATTGGTGTATATAACTTGTTTAATTTGACGTTCTAAATTTTTAATGAGATATTTGATTAATTAATATGTATGAGTACGATTATATTTAATATAATAATGTTATATTATGATTTATGTATAAACCAAAAACAAAATAAATATAAAATTGAGGTAATTAATTGACCAATTATTCAAAATATTAAGTTTTTTTAATGTATACTATAATCTTATTCAACATTATAATTGAACAATTAGTTAACTAGTTATGCGGTTAGATTTAATTTAATTACTAATTATGTTGGTATTTAAAAGACAAAATAAATGTAAAAAAATTCTTAAAAACTTAAAATTATATTAAAAATATAATATAATTATTAAAAAAGCTAATAAAACAAAGTAAAAAAAAAAAGAAATTTATTGAACTAAGAGTGTCTAAATTCCAATGGCCTAATGTTGACCTAAAAAAATACAATAACCTAATAAGTTATTGTTAAGAGTATAAAGCTATTGATATAAATGTTTAATTATTTAGTGTGATTTATTTATAATTTGTTAATTATTTATTTGTATAGCTAATACTTTTAGATTTTTACTTTCTTTTAGTTTTACTATATATTTGGCTCACTTAAAAAATAAATTTTTATATAATTATTAATATATAATTATATATATTTTATAACATGTGAATATCGCAGGAAACTAAAGAAATAAATAATAATTGTCAAGTAATAAAAACATTAAAATGTAAAAATTTATATTTATATAAATATTTATTAAATTTTAACTTTAATTTAGCATTTCTATTATATTTTTATTTAACTATATAAAATTAAATTAATTATTACATTTAAAATTATAAAAATACTTATAATTTATGAAATTTTAAAATAATTTGACAAAGTCCGCTAAGCCCGCCGATTAAAACAGGACCGAATCCGAAACCAGATCGAAACCGAAAATAACCGAAACCGAAAACACTTGAAACTGAAAAAACTCGAGATCGAAAAAACCCGAAACCGAGAAAAATTAAAAAAAACCCAAAATCGAAAAAACCCGTAACCGAAAAAACCCGAACCCGAATATAACCCATCCGAGCCCGCCCATTTGCCACCTCTAATAGCACGTAGATTAGCAAGGCACGGCACGCAAGCCCATGTGCCGTGCCATATTGGCCCATTTATATAAATAAAATTATATTTAACAAATCTAATTATGAAGTATTTCAATTATTGATATATAAATTTATAATATTTTCATTTTGAATATAAAATGTATAATATGTCACATATTTTGTATATAACTTTTTATTAAATACACTTCTAATAAAACTCATCAAAAACTAAATTATTAAAGACTATTTTATTCAAAGATTGGTTAAATGTAGAAGTTGGAGCACTAGATAAACCATATTATATAAGTAAATAATTAGGTGAAGAGAATGAAAAATAAAATAATAATATTTTATATTTTATAGTCTTGTATTTGTATATGTGTGTGTGTTTATGTTTTTAAATATTATGATTGTAAATTTCAAAGGAAAACATTAGTACAATGGTAAATATTGTTCTTTTGTAACTTGGAGATCACGAGTTCAATGTAAAATACTCTCTCTTAATGCAGAGAAAAGGCTATATACAATGACCCTCCCTAGGCCCCACAAAATGGAGCCATTTTTAACGTGTTGCTCTTTTTTATAGGATTGTAAATTTCGATATCTTTATTAAGTAAATTTTATTATATTTTCTCATGGAGATAGGCATTTTACCTTTTAGGATTGTAAATTTCAATATCTTTATTTAATATTTATTATTATATTTTCTTGTAAATATAGGCATTTTGTCAAAATGAATTATGTGTCTTTTTATTTTATTTTTATTTATCTTGCATGTTATTTAAATTAATAAATATTTAAAAATAATAAAAAAGTAAAAATTTATTAATGGGTCATGCTTGGCAAAATAAGGCACGAAAGATAATATTGGGCTTGACCCAGCACGACCCATTAGTGCTATGAGGCCATGTGCCGTGCTGGGCCACGTCTTTAAATTTTGTGGACCATGCCAGCATGGCTCATTAAAAAATAATACAATATCAGCACGAATCCATTAACATATGGGCTAATATTTAAATGGACCGTGCCGACTTAGCATAGCCATTTGACACCTCTAGCCTAACCCAATGGATTTAAATTTTTAATTTTTTTTATGACTTAATTAATTTGATATTAGATTAAAACATGTTGTGTTTTCTAGATTTAAAATAAATTAAAGATGTCAAGTAATTATTGAAAAATATATTAATACATTTTTTATTATTTTAAATCTTTTTTATTCATTTAATTTAAGCTTGTATTTTTTTTTGTAAACTTTGATTTAGGTTTTTAATGTTTTTGTAATCTTTTTTATAAAAATATATTTAAATTTATTGTGTCATCCTTATTAATTATTATGTTACCTTTTATTTTTTTTAAAATTTTATTTTATTTTTGACAAACTTAAAATTGTTTGAAGAAGCTAGATCAATTTATCATATGTAAAATACAAATCTGAATAAAAAATTAAACATGAAGAATCCAACCAAACATACCTCAAACTAACCTTCAATCTCTTGATCTCTTATCTAAAACCAGCTCCATTCCAACTTGATCCCCGAACCGCTCTAGATAAAACCACAGTGCTCAAATCTCTTAACACTTAAATATTTACAGGAGTATAAACTTAGAAACATTGGACACAAGAAGATCAATTCGGAGAAGTGCGAACATTTATGCAGGTTTTAAACATTATAGCATTTTTAAAAGATTTAAAATATTTGCAGTCATCAAGTCACAAATTTCAAACCAACATGTTAGGAAAAGAGAAGGGCAGGAAGTACGACGTAATTTTCAATGTTGTGAGGATAGTTAAGTCAGAGAATGGCACAACGTTTTTCAGCTTGCCTGCGGAGCTCCTCAGTTTCCCTCTGTGCTTTTTCAAGATTCTCTCTAAGCTTGCGAATTTCATCATTTGATTTCATTTGAGCTAACTGTGCCAGCTCTTCTGCCTTCATCCGCGCTGCCTGCTCCTCCGCCAACTGCTGCTCCAGCCTGGTGGTTGCCTCCTTCAGCTTTGACTCAACCTATACAACACCATCATTCATTAAGCTACAATGACTCAATAAACCTAAAAGCAAAAGTAGTGAAACATAAATAACCTGAAGATGGAAGAAAGCATTTTCTGAAACAGAATTTAAGCTTAATGATGCTCGAGTCAAGCTCTTTCAACATTAGATATTAATCCAACTGTTCTCATATTTCAGTAGGATTCATATTTCTTATTTAACCACAACAAGAATGTACATTGACCAAGTCCAAGCAAGCTTCCCAATAACAAGCATTTGATGGTACCATTTATCGAAAATCCCAGCAGGGGAGGAGGAAGAAAGCATACTGCATGTTCAAACACCCGCAATGCTCCTAAAAGATAATAATTTAAATTCTAGGAATTTATTTCTAAACTTAGGCTTCAAATTGTTCCTCCTAAAATGTGAAAATAGCTTGGGTATATTGTGATTAACATACACAGTCAATCTTGAGCCACAATGAAAAATGGTTGAGGTTGGTTGATAGCTGGCATAAAACCAGTCATATCCATTTCAGTTCACACACCCAAAATGCTGGAGGAGAGAAAAACTACATAAAGTTTTAGTTATTTCTTTGGAGTCAACAGATTTTCTCCTAAACAAAGACATGATTTAAACTCTAGCCATTTTATTTCTAAGCTTACAGCTTTAAATTGTTCCCTCTAAAATGTGAAAATGGTTAGGGCTATATTCTGACATACATAGTTGATCAGGAGCCACAATGAAGAAAAGTGAGGTTGGTTGCTGGCTAGCATAAAACCAGTCACATCCAATGAATAAGATTTGTTAAAAAGGAATAGTTAAAACATTCCCTCCTAGTGACATACTGCATTTGATCTAGTTGAAATGAAATTAACAAGAGTAGTTTTTCAGTAACAGCAGAACAGATCAATGCTTAGATATAAGAAGTAATCAATAATTCCCACACATCAATGGACAGCCATAATTCAACTTAAAGTAGGTGAAGCAACAAAGGAACTCGGTAATAGATATCGTAAACTTTGATAAGATGGAATGCTATGAATAAACGTAGTGAAAGAACTACATTGATGGCAGTCTAAACAATACTGCTCTGAGTATATCAACATGTCCATGCCCATTCTCAGGTTGGATTAGACAAGGCCAAAACGCAATACATTTGGAAGAAAGAAATAGATTGACTTGAAATTCCTAGCTAAGAATAATTTGAAAGGGCATATGGGAAAATACAAGTTTATGGTTGTGGAGATAGAAATCAGGATTTGAAGTTTGCAATGGCATGCCATACCTGGTGTCAACTAACAATTCTTTCAAAAGAACTCAAACTTATTACTCCCTCCGATTCAAATTGCATGTCCACTTTTAACTTAGCAAGGAGTTTAAGAAAAATAACTTTAGTGTTTTTTACTTTTAAAAAACATATAACATTGATAAAATATAGTTTAAATGCCAGAAAGTAAAAAATATATATTAAAAAAATTATATGGAACATAGAAAAACTAAATCTTGTAGATGCCTCAAAAAAATATAGACTAGTTTTGGAATGGACAAAAAAAGGAAAGGAAGGAGTAATTTTAATAAAAAAAGATGGACATTCAATTTGGAAAGGAAGGAGTAATTTTAATAAGGCTAAAGGGTCAAAAAAGCCCTCAAAAAATAATGGTTTTCACAATTAAGCCCCTAACTTTTTTTCGCAATCAATTGAGTCCTTATATTTCAATTTTCACTCAATTGAGCCCTTTTGTGGATGGAAACTGTTAAATCCGTACGGTATATGTGGCCAAAAAAATAACAGACTTAACGATTTTTGTTTACAAAAGGACTCAATAGAGTGAAATTAGAAATATAAGGGCTCAATTGATTCTAAAAAAAAATAGGGGCTCAATTGCAGAACCTATCATTACTGGGAGGCTTTTTGGACCATTTTGCCTTTTAATAAAACTTGATATATTACTTGTCAAATAGGTTTCTTCCTCAGTAGACAAATCTTATACAAGCAGTGATAAGATTCCTCTTTTTAAGTTTAAAACTCAACATAGTTCATGGCACAGATTATTCAGCGATTAGAAAATGACACACAAGTGATAGTTGTAGTTGAAATAAAAAGATGAATGCAAGGTAATGGTTAAAAAATAGAACTGTACGATATTTATAAAGATGCTGAGTAAGTTAATGAGGCACCTAAGTTGGCATTATATCTAACTCAAACTCCACTACTACTATTTTACTCTCCCCCTTGTATCTTTCCACTTTCTCCACATTATCTCCTCAAGAAAAATTTCTTTTACAGTATCTTTTCTAGGCTTATCAACCTTGTAGTCACAGCCAAACATTTAGTAGAGAAAGAAATGATGTTGTAGGTAAAATAGTCAAATAACAAAAATGGAAACAAGTTGAGAGGCAACATATATGTTTGGAGTTGGACGCATACAATAAAGATGGAAGATGTACTATAAAGAAGTTGGTTGATACATGAAAAATGGAAGAAGAGGACTAGCAGTAAAACAAAAGTCACATGGGATAATTAAGAAAAGAACTTGGCATCTCCACACCATCCAGTCTGTTCGGAACAAAAGCAAGGAAGACAAATATTCATCTAGCCAAAACCTCAACTTGTTGCGATGAGTTGAGCTGGGAGATGATGCCAGAATGAGAAAGCATCATTTCTTCTACCAAATTAAATTTGAGAAAATGCAATGCAATGTAGGCATATTCACCACGAGAAACTAACAGAAACAACTTGAGATGAATACCCAACACATATGTACCATAATTGCACTCCTTTTGACCACTAGCAAAACAGTACAGCTAATTTAAAAAAAAAAAAAAAACAAAACACAAGAAATAACACATAAATATAGCGGAGACAGCCTAATAGAGCACATTGGCAGCAGTCCGCAGACCTGCTTAGAAGGCATACAAGGCTGGTTCTAAAGCCAAAGCTTTGATTTGGCACGTGTCCAAAGATGAGAAGCTTATTGCTAGCTTGAAGTAGGTTCAATTAATAGTCTTTGAGTCATAAGTTTTTGGAAACTTTAAGCTAATATTGCAGGTTCTCTTGTTATTTTCCCTTTTCTTGCATTTTAAGTGTTAGAGGCATTTATATGGTTTTCCAACAGCAGGAAACTGAAGAAGTTTTATTCTAGAGTCATATTATGGGATTTCCTTCTGTTATTAGGTTTTTCTCATAGTTTAGGTTGCAGCAATTGGCTTTTTCTTATTTTAACTGAACTATATACGCTAACAAAGATCTATAAAATCGGAGAAAAAATATCTACAAAATGCAATGTAAACACAGATGCATATCACCATCAAATTAATAAGAAAGATATTCAGATTACCATCTCAGTAATTCGCCTAAGCTGCTGTTCATATGATTTTTCAATCTGCTCCTTCAACCCAGATATTTCTCGCTTGGAGTAGCCTTTTAGAGAAGCAACCTCGTCTTGTTGATCACGGAGTTTAATTGCCCCTCTCTGTCCAATAAATACAATCACTCGCATCACTTCTTTATACTAAAGTCACCACAAACTGAAAAAGAAAAACGCTAACCTTCAGTTCCACAAACAACTCATCAGAGTATGGCTGCCCACCATTCTGTGCTATGACCATGTTCACAAGTGAAAGAAGATCCTGAACTTGTTTTTCTCTCTTGGTTTCATCCTTAGTCTTGTTATCAAAAAGTACAAGTCTGTTTCCACAAAGAGCTAGAATATCCTGACCAATTTAAAGTAACAGAAAAGTATCAGAAGGCTATTGCACATCAATTATGCTTAAGTTCCAATATTCTCATTGAAAAAGTACTAACAATTTTAACTTAAGACCAGAATTATCTGAATCAATATGTAAATTGACAAAGATTCTTTTGGCTGATCAATGCATGAAAAGAGAAATCCTTCACCTAGTGCCTAACATTCTATGCTACCCAAGCATTCCCCTATTATTCCTCCAATTTCAGAGCATTGAAACTTAAACATTATTTTGAAACCCAAGGAAACAGAGTACATTAAATTCAAGAGATATCCAAGTAGGCTTTAAAAAAAAAAGGCAGAGAAGAAAATGGACAAAATCTATAAATTCTGTATGGAAAAAAGAACAAAGCAGAGCCTATTCACCTGCAACCAAAAACATTAAACAATACTGAAAGAGAGATTATACCAAACTTCAAGTGTTTTTCATCAACCAATTTACCATTTTATAATACACCCAATGAACAGATTCTGGCAATAAAATATTCTAGATGGAGTTAAAAGAAATACCATAGAACCAAGCAAAGATTCAACATGATTAGTAGAGATCAATTGATTCCTCATTATTTCTTTTACATATGATACAAGAAGCCTTATGTCATTACCATGTCATTTGTGAGAATCTCTATGTCGGCAATGCAGACAAAGACAGCCACTTTGAGTCACCTAAACAATCCTATCTTCCTAAATCAAACGCTCATGCATCTAGCTAGCCTTGAACTAAGATTAAAGATTGATCATAAAGTTTATGCCATCCAACTTAATCACCAATAACTTATCTTTAACCCGAACAGGCATACATAATACATAAAATAAAATGATTCCCCAACCATAACATTCATGAAAAGCCACAAATGCCAGTTCCGACTAAATTCACACCAAACCAATCTTGAATTTTTACATTTCATCAAATTCAATATGTTTAAAAGGAACTATAACACTGATCGGTATGAACAAGCTAATAAGATCATGTGCCCAGAAACGGAGTGACATAAAAAACTTATTAAAACTCAACACAATCAAAATTCTAAACTTTACATGTAATCAAAGCACTATACCTTCATAATTAGAAAATGTAAAACAGTATAGTCAGTCAATTAGGACTCCTATCTTTTTTTATCCCATCACTTCATCAGATTGTATTCTTCAAACCTCAAAAAATAAGTGAACTGAAAACAATAAACTTGGTCATAATTGAAAAATCAAGTTGCATTTAATTTAGGAAGCAACCTTTAATGGCTGTGGGCATTCACGACCTAAATAATCTTCCAATGTTTCCTCATTTTCTTCAAGCTCATCCCCACCAGTAAACACGACAATCATGTAGTTAATAATTTTGCTGCCAAACAAGGTTTGCAAACTATTCAATGCAGCCTCCTCTTCTTGTGAAAAGCGGGTCCTGACAGAGAAAACCACAAGAACTGCATGGATCCCATCCCTGGCAAGATCAATACATTTGACAATTTCTTTTCCAATGAATTCAGATCCAGCTGAAAAATCAAACAACCCTGCAATGACATGTTAAATTAATCCTTTATAGTAAATGCATTGATAACCTTGGAAAGAATAGCCTTCCCATGACCAAGTTAATGACACTACTATCAAATATAATTGGAAAAATGTGCAAGACACCATACCAGGAGTATCAATGACATTCAGAATTTGCCCATCTCTGAGCACTGTTCTCTGCAATTCAGAAGTACTAGTAACCCCAGAAGAGCTAGCCCTTGATTTGAAGGACTTTTTTCGAAGAATGCTATTACCAGTCGCACTTTTCCCATTACCTGTACGTCCAACTAAAACCACAGTCCTGATTTCATTGGAAGGTGAGGTAAACTCCCAATCATCATCTATCGCACTTCCACCCATCGTGAGCAATTACCTGCTACACAGATAATAATCTCACCATTGAATTAAAATAATGCATCTGATCAATCAAAAAAAATTTTTTTTTCTAATTTTGAACTTTACTATTATCTATGAACCAAAATTCCCAATCAACCACTTGACCAAACATAGAAAGCTACTCAACTCCAACCAATAAAAAATTAACAAATAGAAAAGATAAAAACATTTATAATTAAAGAAAATGAAGCTCGGCAACCATAGAACTAACTTGATAATCTCACTTGTATTAAAGCACCTAATTTCGACTTAATTATCGATGATTACAGTCTACCAGATTAAACAATTTTGCCAAATCTTGTTACTTGGCTCAAACCTCAATAGAATGGCTAATTATATTTCAAATATTTAACGAAATAAAGAAAATCACAATTATGCAATAAATTTCATAAATGACTTTGCTTCACCGCAGCTATGAAAATGCAGTTTTAATGAAAAAAAAAACTTTTTTTTATGGGTAAATGATCGAGTTCTAACAATTTACAAATAATCCATAAGAATTTTTAAAGTATCAGGTTCTTTTCCTTAAATTCCCGACTTTATTCCAGCAAGCAAGTTGAGGGAAATCAGGCGACATATTCAAAGCCCAAATAGCAAGAGAAAAAGAAGAATAAGATTAGATTACTTACCAGAGAACGAAGAAAATGAAAATAAAAACAGAGGAGAGTTAAATTTTTTAGAAATATATATAATAAAAGAGAAGGAAGGAGAGGAGGAAACTTGTTGTTAGAGACTAGAGATAACCGGGACTGTTTGTTGACTTGATAAATCCTACTTTGAGTTATCCATCCGTCTTCTTTATAACTCAACTAAGATTGCTGCTTTGCGTTTATCAAAATTTTCATTTCAAGATTTTATTTCGTATTATTATATTATTTATTATTTCTACTAAGGATGGATTTTTTTTTCTTATTTATAATATATATCTATACTACGTAGTACGTAAGCAATTTTTTTTACTCTTATTATCTACTTTGTTTGTGTCATAAATATCATTTTAGTCTAACTTTTTAGATTTTTTTTGTTACAAGTCTAACTTTTTAGTTAAATTTTTTCAATTCTGACTTTTGTTTTTTTTAATATTTGATTAAATTAATTTTTAAAAAATATTTATAATTTATAATTCATAATCTATCATCGACATTTAGAATCTATATTTATAATTTATAATAATTTATTTAAATTACAAATGTTTTCGAAGTAATTAAAATATATATTTTTATTCATTATATTTAAATATTGTCATTTTAAATATTTTGTTATGCAAATATTATATGATTTTTCTAATTTATAAATTTTTATTTCATTGCTTCACATCCAATTTTAAGGAAATCCTAACTAGTTTCCATCCATAAAATGAATATTACAAAAAAAAAATCAAAGAAATGTTCATCTGGTCCATAGGCTGGGTCAGGTCAAATTTGGGTGGGTCTAGACTATATATAAATAAACAACATGCAAGCTCGAGCCCTATTCGACCCGATCATTCAGGTTTGAATTTTAATCCAAGTCTGTTTTACATATTTTTTGCACAATTCACGGCCCGACTCGACTCGATTTTTTTTGTATTTTAATTTTTTTTTCTTTTTTAAAAATTATTTTATTCATATAAAGTTTAATTTAATTTGTAGAACTTTACATACCAATTTTCATATTATATATATAATGTTTAATAATGAACAACATTTTAAATACATATAATTACATTATATTTACTAAAAAAATATAAAAATTTAATAATTTAATTATGTTCAGGCCGGGCTGGGTTGGACCTAAGTTTCCATAGGCAAAGCTTGAGCCCAGTCCGAAAAGTCATCGAGCCTAATTTTTGTCTAAACCTATTCATTGAGCTTTTTTTTTTGTCCAAGTCCACTAAAAAATCGAACTACTTTTTGGGTTTCAACATACCGCCCAACCCATGGACAAGTATATGTGGCACCCTTTATTAAAATTTTTTTTTATTCTTGAAAAGAAAAACTCAATGAGAGTGTTCACATGGAGCCTTCTTTAGCTCCCTTTTCTCTCGGTTTTAAATTTTTTATTCTTTCTTTTTCTTTTGCCCACTCAAGCTTTTTTTCTTTTTATATAACATTTATTTTTTTTTACCTTTTTTCTTCTTCAATTGAGCTTTATTTTTTCTTTTTTTTTCTTTATGCTCAAAAAATATATATATTTAATTTATCAAAATTATCATTGTCTGTGAAAACCACTATTTTCATAACCATACATAAGCTAAAAGATGCTAATTATGCCTTTGGTAATCGATTAGTAACCATCCGTATTTGTTTACAGGGATGCAAGCTTTAGTACATTCTAGTGCATAGACTTTTTTGAACACACGCACCTATCTTGGAATTATTGAATAATCATACTATGGATATATATACGACCTCTTACACTTCTTTTTTGGCTTAGGAAGAAACCTTACTCCCACTTTACAAATGGCTACCCAACTCTAGAGGTATTCAAAGTTTGGAAAAATTTCAATTAATTGACCAACTGAATTAAATCGGTTAATCGGTCGATCACCAAACTTAATTTGGTCGGTTATTGGTGTAAGTGTCACGACCCCAAGACTACGACGTGCACTTAACACTTTAACTTCATTACGGCTTGCCAAATTTACGAACCAATTTTTTTTCCACTTAAAGTTTGTATTCGATGTCAGTGTCACCATTAAACAATCTTCAGCTTTCTCAATTTCGATTTAACTTAACGTTGTCATTTAAATAATTAACTCCTAAGGCAATTCAACTTCCACAATATAATATATTCGAGATTTAATCTGTCCAAAAGAAAAAGATCGAAAACCTCTCTTTATATATAATCAATTTTCCTAAGTTAATTGCCTGCAAAAAATACAACTACTTCCAACAACACAGCTCAATTCCAAAGTCCACAATTATATCATCATACATTACACACAATTCTAGAATCATCATCATATTCACATTCTATACAGTTCGTAGTTATCATACTACAACATATCTGGGATCGCACTCGATAATCATACTAGTCTATAATAATCTAGAGCAATACAAGTTACATCCCAAAATAATTCCATAAGTATGTACTGTGCATTTTAAATGTCACACATGATAATTAAAATGACCACTTTCATATACCTCAAGAGAAACAAAAACAATGCTTGGATGACTTAGACCAGTATCGCTAATAAATACCGTCCCCGAGGCCTCACACCAAAACTCCAAGTGTGGAGTCTAGCTCGTATGATCTGCAAGATTGTTAGAAAGGAGTGAGCAAGACGACGACTTAGTAAGTAGTTTAAGTAAATGCATGTTAGACTCATGTCAATCTACATGCAAGTACACAAATCAGTATAGAAGTGACATGTATGCATGGTATTCAGTCATGATATCGATAATCTGACATGAATGTAAATCAAAACACTTTCACTATGCACTGTGATTAAATCAAACCACCATGCATTTGGCTTAAATCAAAACACTATGCACTTCGCTAAATCAGTCAATATGAATTTCGATAAACCAATCAGTATACTTTACAATAAATCAATCAGTAGATAGTTCAGTAAATCAATCAGTGGGTACTTCGGTAATTAAATAGTATGCAGTTCGGTAAATCAATAAGTGGGTACTTCAATAAATCAATCAATAGGCAGTTCGGTAAATCAATCAGTTCATAAAACAAAAGGTTAATACCCGTAAGACATATAATCTTAATTCACTGAAATCAATTCTGATAGAATAAAAACAGTAGTTAGAGTTTAGGCAAGAATCCTCAGTCAGTGATACGATAACAGTGTCCATCCTAGCTAGTGATGGAATGGTGTCGCAAGCAACACAAAATCTATGGTCATAGAACAGTACTTCAGTCTCGCTGATCAGTCAAGAGCTGGAATTTGTCGCTGGTTTTCCAGAAAAGCCTAACAGTTTACCTAGAGCACTAGGCTTGATAGGTACAGTACAGTGGTCTAGGGCACAAAGCTCGATAGACAGATAATAAGGCCTAAAACTAAGCTCGATAGGCTAGAAATGACCCGAAAGTCGTAGGATATGCCTCCACTCAAAACAGTTCGAAAACGATTTCATTGTGTAGCACTTGGCTTCCATGAATTTAAAAGCACTTATTAAATCGATTTTGAATTAGAAATATAAAAAAGTTTCGATATATTTCAAAGGTAAAATCTTGAAATGAAAATTTTTGAAATAAATATTAGGTAATTAAACTCCAAACATGCTGTACGTGAATGCACATATGCATCAACTCATTTCACCCAACATGCACGCTTGGCTGGCCACAACACACAAGGCAAAAAAATAGGTTTCAATCCAATCCAAGCATAACCTAATTTATAAAACCAACTATACCTAAATGTCCAACCATAGCTTTCATGTTTCCTTAACGTAAAATTAACCGAAATATTTATTAACTTTAAAATCATTCCTACAAGATGATGCTAACATACTTTACTTATCCTACTTATTTCGAGGCTTAGCAAACTTTCCTCCTCAAGCTTCCAAGCTTCTATGCCACTCCTAATCATTACCAACCAATTTCATTACCGTCACACCAACATAATCATACTATGCTTAATCACTTATTTAAAACATTTAACACTAGTTCACTTCTACATTACAACTAAATCCTTCATTATCGTGTATCTGATATATATGTATCTACTTATACATATATATACACATATGCATGTATAATATAATATAATATAATATAATATAATATAATATAATATAATATAATATAATATAATATAATATAATATAATATAATATATATGTATATATATACACCCTAAATCTAGAACCAAAGTATAGTTTTCTCACCTTGATGAGCCTTCTTAGTCAAGTCTCGCATTGCCTACTTTCCTCAAGATTTTGAGTCCAACCTTACACCAAGAGTTTATCCTTTATTATTATTCTAACAAAATCACGTTATTGTTTATATATATATATATATATATATATATATATATATGTATGCATTTATGAAATTACATTTAAATCGTTCTCTTTATATCAATTTGATATGTATTTATACATATCTGCATGTGTTTATATAGGCACATATATAAATATATACATCTATAAACATCCCCTCATTGTACTCTTTTCATATATATATATATATATATGTATGTATGTATGTATGTATGTATCTTAAACTCAAATTTAGAGTTCCTTACCCTCTTAAAATTTTGATCGGCTTTAATTCCTTGCATCACATCTCTTCTTAACCCAAAGGTGGTTATTTTTCCTCCTCTCTTCTCGGTTTAGACAGCCTCTCACTGCTTCAACCTTCCAATGCCAAGGCTCTCAGGCTTCAAGGGCACTCATCCAGCACCCAACGACCCCTGTTTCACATAATTTTTTTCAGGCCATTAAACCACTGACCAACTCAGCTCAAAACCAGTGCTTGAACTAGCCAAAGACCCTGCTCTACACCTTCTTCTTTCTCAGCCTGCTTCAGTTCTTCTTCCAGTAATGGAGGCCCCTCGTAGCTGCTATTTTCTTTCTCGTTCACGCACCCAAAACAGCACCGATAGCCCTTGTTTCCAAGCCAAAATTTAGCAGAGAACCCCAGCTCAAACCACTCTCAAGAGCATCCAATTTTTCTGCCGTTTCAAGCCATCAAGCGTCTTTTAAAGATCAATAAAAAAAACACTCGAAAACTAGCAAAAAATCCAGCCTAGAGACAGCCAACCGGACCTTACCTTGGAAGTCTCTATTTTCAAGCATAACCTCTGCTCTTCATGTCGTTAACTTAGCCTTACAACCCTGCAAAACCAGTCCCAATCAGCTCCAAACCAGCCCCAAATGCAGCCGCTGATCAGCCGGCAGCAGCTTCTCTCTCCCTCTTGTCTCCTCCTTCCCTTAACTGCAGCTTCTTTCTTTTCTTAGGCTACCGCTTCTCTCTCTCTCTATTTGTTTCCCCTCATTCAATTTTCCTTTCATTTTTTCTTGTTACAGAGGGCTTCTGTGAGAAATTCTATTCCTACCCCACGTTTTACTATTCCTACCCCAACCCATTTTTTCAACAGTAAAAAAACGGATAAAATGACAAAATTCGCCCCATCAGATAATCTGGCATGATGCGCAAGTCTTACTTGCGTGACCAACACGCGCAAGTTTCACTTGCGCGAACGTCGAAAATTCGCGCAAGTTTACTTGCGTGAAAGTCGCATGTTCGCGCAAGTTTATCTTGCGCAAACTAGTCGCGCAAGTGAAATTTGCGCGACAATATAGCGCAAGTTTCACCTGCGCGACATTTGCGCGCAAGTGAAACTTGCGCGAGATGTGGAAAAAATGTGTTCTGTAGTTAAAAAATATTAGGCGTTTGTTGTTAAAAGTATAACTGTTGTAAAAAATATTGCTCTTCTGCGTCTTTTTCTTCTCGTTCTACTTTTTCTCTCTTTTTGTTCTGTTCATGCGTTTTCTCTTCTACCATTTTTTTCTTTCTCACGAGCCCACCCTTTCCAGTTTACATTTCATGGAAAATCTTCCTGATGATAGCTATTATGATAGTTACGAAGAGTACGAAAGTTTTGTTGAAAGTGTAGAAGCCGACGAAGAAGGAAAAGAGGTTAAAATTTGTCTTCTGCAAATTGAAATTCGGAGAAATTGCGCCATATTTCAGCGCAAGTCACGCTTGCGCGGGATTTTCGCGCAAGTGCCCGTGCAAGTGGCGTTTGAGCGAAAATCCCGCGCAAGTAGAGCTTGCGCGAGACTTGCGCGGAACTTCATGTTTCGCGCAAGTGTCAGCTTGCGCGGAACATGCCTGGCTTGCACAGATCTGTCTTTTTGTGCGCTCTTGTACTAAAATTCAATCTTAATTTTTTAATATATTATTTATTATAATAATTATAATTAATGAATTTGTTTAATATTTGCAGAATGATAAAAGGATAGTGTATAGCGGAGAATCGAAAAGTGTCCATGAAGAAATATTTGACTGTACCGATGCATTTACTACTAACCAAGTAAGTAGTTTTAAAATTAATATAATGTTTTAATACAAATCTAGTAGAAAAAACTAATTATTAAATTTATTTTGTTTCAGGTTTTCAATTGTCGAAATACCTTGATCGCATGGGCTAGAGAGCTTGGAAAAGAGCTAGGTTTTGTTGTTATGATAAGATCATCGGAAGTTGATGTTCCTCGAAGAAGACCTAGAGTTCGACTTGTATGTGAAAGGTATGGAACAAATAAGTCAAGTACAAATGAATTGCATCGCTTGGGAACGGGAACAAAGAAATGTAATTGTCCATTCGAGTTACTAGGGGTGAAATTGGACGAGATCGATAGTTGGGCAGTGAAAGTAGTATATGGGATGCATAATCATTTGGCTGCACAACAACTAGAAGGACATTCCGTTGCTGGTCGATTAACAGTGCAAGAGCAAAGTATGGTGGGTGATATGATAAATGCTATGGTAAAACCAAGAAAAATTTTAATGATGTTGAAACAACATGATAAGAAGAATGTAAGTACCACCAAGACCATCTACAATGCACGACAAAAATATAGAATGGATGACAAAGCTGGTAGATCACAGATGCAACAACTCATGAAATGCTTGAATGATTGTAAATATGTTGAGTGGCATCGGAGTGATGAGTCAAGTGATTGTGTTAGAGACTTATTTTGGGCACATCCAACAGCTATAGATTTGTTGAATGCTTTTTCCAATGTATTAGTTATGGATTGTACATATAAAACTAATAGATATCGACTCCCACTCCTTGAGATTGTTGGTGTAACATGTACAAATCTAACTTTTTCAGTTGCATTTGTTTACATGGAGGCTGAGCGCACTGACAACTACACTTGGGCATTAGAGAAGCTGAAAAGTTTGATGTCTTCTGATTCAACACCTTCTGTCATTTTTACTGATAGGGATTTAGCATTGATGAAAGCAGTACAGACAGTGTTCCCTAGCGCAATTAATCTCTTATATAGATGGCATATATCAAAGAATGTACTTGCTCATTGTAAAAAGTTCTTTGAGAGCATGGAGAAGTGGGAGGCATTCATGTCATCTTGGGGCGTTCTTGTATCCTCTTCAAATGAGTATGAGTATGAAGCAAATTTAAGTTCAATGGTCTCTCATTACCGTTCTTATCCTAGAGCGCTCGAGTACTTAAGAGATACTTGGCTAACTACACATAAAGAGAGATTTATTACTGCTTGGACAAATAAAGTAAAGCATTTTGGAAATGTTACAACAAATAGGTATGCATGTTTACAAAGTTTAAAAGTTCTTATTTTCACAACTTATACAATTTATTCATTATAATCAAACATTGTTCGAATGTCATGTAGGGCTGAGAGTGCACATGCGAAGTTAAAGAGGCACCTTGGATCGTCCCAAGGAGATTTTGATTCATCTTGGAAAGTTATCAACTCTCTGATTGAGCTACAACATACGGAGATATAGGCTTTGTTCGAGAGAAGTGTTATTGTTGTTGAACATAATTTTAGACCGGCTTTGTTTAGGGAGTTACGAGGATTGGTGTCTAGGACAACGTTGAATATACTTTTGAAGGAGGTGCATTGAGCAAATGATACCGGCATTGACCATCTTATTTGTGGTTGCATCATTAGAAGCACACATGGGTTGCCTTGTGCTCATGAGATTGCTGAATTCATGAGGGATGAGAAACCTATTCCCTTATCTGTTTTGGATCCTCATTGGTCGAAGTTAGACTTGAAGAAGAAAATTGTTGATTATTTGGCTGAGCTGAATCTTGATGCCGAGTGGGAGCTAATAGTGAAATGCTTCAATGCGTGTGATCTCTCAGGAAGATTAGCCTTGAAGAAAAAATTAAGAGAACTAGGTGATCCATCAACTACATTCCTTATTCCTCTACTCGAGAAGGCTAAGAGCAAAGGCCGTTCAGACAAATCAACTCGACGTGCCCCTTCATACTTTGAGATTGTTGAATCTCAACATGATAGCACATCAACACCTGCAAATTTAAATTCAGCAACTAAAAGGATGAAGCTACCAGTTAATCGAAAAAAGAAAGTGAAATTTATTGATTCTTTCCCTTTAGAGATACGCCCCTTCATACGCTCTATTGTGGATGTTGAGTCAGATGGACATTGTGGCTTTCGGGCTATAGTTGGGTTGCTAGGCATGGGTGTTGATGCATGGGTGAAGGTGTGACAAGATTTGATTGACGAGATATGTGATTTTCGAGCTTACTATGTTAGTCTCTATGGATCCATGGAGCGTGTTGATGAATTGTTAGAGACATTATCATATTTCAACATACCGGCTCCTTATGATAAATGGATGACTTTACCCGATATGGGTCACTTGATAGCAACAAAGTATAATGTTGTGCTCGTCCATTTATCTTCGAGACAATGTTTGACATATCTCCCGCTTAGAACTACACCACCTCCACCGCTACAGCATGGATTCATAACAATTGGATTTGTTAACGATTCTCATTTTGTTGAGGTATTGATAATGATATATATATCACACTTTAGATATTGTGTATTTCATTTATTATGCGTTTAACAAGGCTATTTTTCAGGTATTTATGGACCCGTTTGCGCCAATACCTCCGATTGCATGCAATTGGTATCGGTATCGATGTGACTTTGCTTGTGAGTGGGAGCTTCCATATGTATCTCGCATCAAAGAATTTCAAAATTTATTTTTGAGATCAGATGTTGTCATTAGAGAAACCATTGACTTAGATGACATATAATATTTTATTAAATATTACTGTATTTGATATGTATGCCTTGTTAAGATTGTATTATCGATTTATACATTATATGTTTTAATAACATTATCCAAATATCATAAAGATAATCTGTATGTTTAAGAAACAAAAAATCACTAAATATCATTACTAAATTATAAACAAAAATCACTACATATTTTAATAACATTATCTAATATCATAAACATAAACTGTATCTTTACAAAACAAAAGTCATTACCAAATTTACTAATACACTAATCCTCCGATGCATCCGATATAATTGCCTTGCCTCTCCTCCTCCCGATCCTAGTATAAAAACGTGTAGGCGGAGGAGCTATGTCTGATATAACTGGTGGAGCTGTCTCCGAGGAAATAGGAGCTCATGGAGGAGCTGGATGAGGTGCATGTGATGGAGCTGGATGAGGAGCTGAAGATGAAGCAGCATCTGACGACCCAGTTAATATGTCATGCAGGTCGTGAAGTCCCTTTGCCAATGTCTCCACATCTTGGTTGCCGCACATGAGTAATTCAATGTAAGAAATTGCCCTCGAATTGCGCTGCAAGACAATACATGAAAGAAATTTTATCAAATTAAATAGTATGAGAAAATTTTATTCACTTGAGATTTAGTGTTAATAACTTACGCTAGAATAATCGGACTCGACAAGGGGAGCTTGAAACCTCGATCTGCGTGTTGGGTTTTGTACGAATTGATGAGAAATGGCTTCATACCAAGCCATATAATCTGGAGCTGTCTCTCCTGGGATCACACATCTTCGTCCTCTATTCTCTTCTGTGAGGACATACATAGGCCATCTCTGCCATATATTATTCATAAACTGATAAATGACATCGTAAGTGGCGCTCGTATTACCTCTCCGTGCTCTAAATGGCGCCAAAGGTCTTGGAGGTACGGTCTGTACATAGCCCCACTACCGTAACACTCACTCTGGATGATACGGCTCCACGACATCCCAGCTTTCAAGCAGACAGTGAAAAACGTGATCAGAGGCAACGGATGATGTATCCGACTATCTGCATAGGGATCCCAGCACACCTGGTTACACTGAAGGTCATCTAGCTGCTCTCGCAAAACCTTCACATCCTGGCCATAAGTACGTGGCTTCCATCGTCGAGCTCGAGGCATACTCTCCTCGTAGTTAACGTTCACCTCCGAACTTAACGACGGAAAGTGCTCATAAATCCAAGCCTACATCAAATAAAACATTAATCATTAATAAATTATAAACAAATAATTTATAATTAACAAGTTAGATAAAGTATATTATAATACTTGTAAAAGGGTCATATAGCTGCCAATCCCATGCACTTTCGACCTGCTCGCAAGACCCAGTTGTCTATACATATGAGCAAGAGCACCTGCATCCCACGCGTATTCACTGATAGTCGCTACCTCCTCTAAACAGTGCAATAATGACACGGCAACATGTGACCCACTCTTATCTACAAAAGGAGTGCATCCAAGCAAGTGAAGCAAGTATGCACGAGTAGCAAATACTATCTCCTCATCACTGGAGCTGTCGGTGACATGGCTAAATTTTGCTCTCAACCACTGCAATGTCACACTGGACCCACGACCGGTGCTCGTCGCCGCTTGAGCCTCAGAAATAGAGACTCCTAACAACTATACTAATACTATAACGGCTTCCTTCATAGAGATGTGCCGGCAAAATACAATCGCCTCAGTCACTGGTATGCCTAGGAGGGTAGCTACATCATCAAGAGTAATCGTCATCTCTCCAAAAGGCATATGAAATGTATTCGTCTCTGGCTGCCACCTCTCACAAAAAGCAGAGATGATGGTGTTGTTGCATGTGCGGTAACTACAGTAAACTAAACTCGCTAAGCCGGACTGCATAACCAAGGAGAGAATACGAGATCTATCATCATCTAAGATCCACTGAGAGATTTTGTTGCTATGATTCAGGACCTTCAAATTGTCTCGCTCCTATATCGAAAACAACAAACAATAAGTTATTTCAAAAGCGTCATGTTATCACATCTTGCAAAAACATATTACTAAAATTTTGAAACGAGAATTACCTGCCCATCCCATATTGCAAAAGTAACATGTGATCTAAAACTTCTGAGAATGGATGTATCAGTCGGACCTCCAGGACAAGGCTCGACTTCCTCCTCTGCATAATCTGCATCTAGCTGCTCAGCCTGCTCGACCTGCTCAGCGTGCTCGTCCTGCTCGACCTGCTCGATAGGTTCGACTTGTTCAGCTTGCTCGGCTTGATATCTCCTTACTCGTCGTCTCCTCTCAGAGCCGGTAGGTCGCTGTCGTCTTCCTTGAGATGAATCTCCACCTCGTGTATTAGCCATGTCTGAAAAAGAAAAATATTTAAATAATTATCAAACATATTAAAAGCCAAGACACTAAGTGCAATAGTTGAGTGCAAGTGTGTGAGGAAGTAAAAAGTGTACAAGTGAGTGGAAGTGTGAGTGAGTGACGTGAGGTGTGTGTCGTGCAAAGTGAGAGTAAGTGAGAAATAATAGTGTCAAGTGTGTCTACATTGTCAGCAAGTATAAATAAGCAGATCATGACAAGTGAGCCTACAGTGCTTAAATAGAACATAGCATGAAATATATCTGACAATGCTTAAATAGAACATAGCATGAATAATATATCACATTATTTATTTGATAATATATCACACCTATTTGATAATATATCACATTATTTATTTTTCAGACAATGCTTAAATAGAACATAGCATGAAAAAATTTACATCAAGCACATACCTGGTGGTAGTAGTCCTACAGTGCAATAGCTTGTACAGATTGATGGCAGCAATCGAAGGATGATGGTGGCAATAGTCTGCATAATTATAAACTTTAGTCAGATGATTAAATAAAAAATCATAAAAACCAGAAATAATTGCAAAGGAAGCTAAACAGATTCTAAAACAGAAGGAAAAACAGAATGTAAAATGCCCGCGCAAGTAAGACTAGCGCGGGATCCTCGCGCAACGCAAGTGAGCCTTGCGCGGGGTCCTCGCGCAAGTGACACTTGCGCGGGTTCCTCGCGCAAGTGACACTTGCGCGGGATCCTCGTGCATGGTGTGCCCGCCGCTCGACTTGCGCGGCCTCTCGCAGGCATGCCACCTGCGCGGGGCTGGCCTCGCTCAGGCGTGCCACCTGTGTAGGGCTGGCCTCGCGCAGGCTTACCACCTGCGAGGGGCTGGCCTAGCGCAGGCGTGCCACCTGCGCGGGGCTGGTTTGGCGCCAATGGCACACCTGCGAGCGGCGCGAGCGGGCACATGGTGGCGCAGGAGCTTCGTACACAACTAAGAATGCCATTTTTACCTTAACAGCAGGAGATTCGTACCAGGAAGGGGGAAGAAGGAAGGAAAAGAAGGAGAATGAGAAGGAAACGGAAGGAGGAGGAGGAGGAGAAAGAAGCTGGTGTGAGTAATGGGTAAAATTGTATTTTACTTAATAGGGTTTGTTTGGGGTGGGGTAGATTTAGTAAAATGTGGGGTATGTATAGAATTTTCCGACTTCTGTCCTCTATGCATATATTATATATTTTATTTTTTTTCTTAAACGTGGGAGCAGTTTACAAGGTGATTGGCTTCCCCTTTTCTCCTTTTTTTTATATATTCTATTTTTATATATATATATATATATATATGTTAATGTGTTACAAGTATGTTTACATGTTTAATATATATATTTTTAGGATTTATATATGATGCACTGATAGTGTATAGTTTCTATACACTGTCAATGCACCGAGATTGACACTTCATCAATAGGTTCTTATATGCAAATATAAATAAAATTTTTTAATTTGCCCATAAGGGCTTATGATGAGGTGTCAATCTCTGATGCATTGACAGTGTATAAAAACTATACACTATCAGTGCATCATATACAAACTCATATTTTTATATATTAGTAATATATCTATCATTTTCCATCATTTTGATTTTTATATATATATATATATATATATACCTTTTTTTTATACTTAATATATACATATATATATATATATATATATATATATTTATATATTCTTGTTTATTACACACACACACACACACACACACACACACACACATATATATATATATATATATATATATATATATATTTTCCATATGTTCATGTGTACATCACAGAGTGGCGAAGCTAGGATTTCAGATTAGGGGGGCCAAACCATATGCATAAAAAAATTAATTATTCAATAAAATTTGTGACTAGCTTAAAATTTTTTATTTAGCTTCTAATATATTATTATTTTACCAAAAATATAAAAATATTTGTGAAATATGACATTCCATAGATAAACATATATAGATAAAAAAATTAAAGTATGAAAAATATATATATATATATATATATAATTATTGAAAATGGAGGAAAGAAAATATTCTTATTTAAACAGTGCATGATTATTTTTGGTAAGAAAAAAAAATCATTTGAGTTGAAAGTTTTAATAAATTTTATCTCAATGTATACAATAAAAACTATCAGAAAAAACTTTTATTCCATTCTGTTTTGAAACTTTGTTTTAAAAATTTTCATTGCTGAATAATTTTTTTTAAATGATGCAATAAAAATCATCAATATGAGATCAATTAATCTATCAATAAGAAAATACACATTAACTTAATCGTTCTTCACAATTACAAGTTAATCTAAAAAAATTAATAATAAAAAAATTGAACTATATTAATTAATTATTTCTTTTGAATTTTAAGTGATATTTTGTTTAACAATATTTATTTAGGATATAAAAATAATTAAGTGACGTTTAAAAAAATGTTTAACTAGTTTTTTTAAAATATATCTAACGTACAAAGTTTAAATTAATAACATCTATAAAATAATTTCATGAAAATTAATATCAAATAATTTTTTTCACTGTATAAAATGATATTAATACCCTTTGGAAATTTGTTTAAAATTTGATAATTGATTTTTTTGTCTTAAAATTTAAACTCTTTGATTTAAAAAGATTGATTTTTTTATTGGAATTTATGAGGAGAGGAGACATTTTTGTTTTTATGGAGGGTCAAAAGTGAATTAAAATCTATATTACATACATGTACAACAATACAATTAAAAATTTTCAAAAATCTTGGGGGGGCCATGGCCCCTCCTTGCTGTAACATAGCTCCGCCATTGATATCACATCCAATTCAATATATTTATATTCTTTATATTAATTAATAAATAAATATTTATTTATTTATTTATTCTTTTTAATTATTTAATCACTTACACCACATGTACTCAAGTTTTGTAAATGTAATCAAACATTCATTGACTTATTTCATAAATATTCAAATTATCAATTTATTTTCTTCATTGAATTAATATATATATATATGTCGAATTTATTTATATAATTCTAAATTACATATATTAATCATTGATTGCTAAATTTACAAAACTTGAAACTTTATTCTCATTACCTGAAATAATAATAATTACAAACTACATTTCAACACTTAACTTATTTAATGTTTTTTATTTATTACAAACTCGGTACGAAATTTGCAGCGTTCACAATAAGATTTTAGTAAATTTCGATTATTGGTTAATTCATTTTGAAAACGAATTAAAATAAATTAGGGATAAATAATTTAAAATTTTAAAAATTGGTGGAGAGGCGCAAGCTATGCGTTTTGGTGACCTTTAGTAATTGGGTTTATCGGTTTAGTTAGGTTAACTCAAAAATTATTTCACTAAAATTAAAAAAGCTCAAGTTTCACAAACTTAGTAGTAACATGAATACGAGCATTAAGTTGTTAGTTGTGGAAATAGTAATGTTTTTATTGAAATATTTATCAAAGTTATAAGATTAATTGCTAAATGTATATGTGATTATTATTTTACTTTTATGTTGATGTATTTATATTAGAAATAATATCTACATTGTTGAGGAGTGTTGTTGATGATGTATATATATGAACAAAGGTAACCTAGCAAAATATTTGTACAAAGTTTAGTTAATCGGTTAATTAATTGAATTTTATTTCGGTTCGGTTAATTTAAAAATGCAAATTTTGGTTAGGTTAATGAAAGTGAAAATACATATTTCGGTTATTCTGGTTTTGGTTGATTCGATTCGAAATTAACCGAATAAACACCCCTACCCAACTCTCACAAATTTATCCTCTCAAGGTTATCTCTCCCGTTGTTTACAAGATTTAAGATTGGGTGACTGTTTGTGTAAACAAAGAAATCTCAATAGGTGAGTGTTTACAAATTGATGAGTACAAAGATGAAGAAATAGATGAATGCAAGAAGTTTTTGCTCACGAATGCTTTTTAAGATTGAAGATGTTTCCAAATTGATTCTCTTAAGTCTCATGGTCTTCAATGTTTGTATTTATACCTTTTATACCCCCTTAGCTTTTGTAGATGTTTGATGAAGCATTAAATGCGAAATTCCCGTTGCAAGACTCATCCAACTAGCCGTTACCTGCTTGCAAAAGAGGGCCGGGGGGGAAGGGATCAATCCTACCCTTAGAGGGGATCGATTCCTTTGTTTTACAATAGTGAAAACATAGGCCATTTTGGCATAAGGAATCGATACCTCTCTTTTGGGGGATCTGTCCCTCTATTTTAAGAAACAAAGTTTAGCTACTAACTTGTAGGGGATCAATCCTATGAGTAAAGGGATTTTTTTGGCATTTTAAATATTCAAAAATAATTTTTAAATAAATTTCAGTTTCTTTAAAATATAATAAGGCTTTAAGTGCATGAAATTGAGCCTAAAAATTACCAAGTAATTTTCTAAAAATATTTTCAATAATACTATGAGAAAATTACTAAGTATGATTTTCAAAAGATAATATCTAAATAGATTAGGACCAATTTATAATTAATCATATAAGTTATGGTCTTGAATTGATAAAAACCTCAGGAGATGGGAATTTTTACAGTAAGGTCATAAATGTCAACTTTATTGTAAGGTCAACGTAAAGAACACATGACTAAGCGTAAATCTAAAGTCATTAGGCATAAAATATATTAGAAGTATCGTAAACACTTAATAATTAACTTAAGGTTAATGTAAACAAGACATGATTAAACACAAATATAAAGTTATTATGCGTAAAATATGTTAGAAATATGTAAACACATTAACGCTATTTACAATAATGTTTACATTGATAATCATATTTTTACGTACGCCTAATAACTTTAGATTTACGTTTAATCATGTGTTCTTTACGTTGACCTTACAGTAAAGTCAAAATGTGTGATCTTACTATAGAAATTTTGATCTCCGATGGTTTGTGAAAAACTTAAGTAAATTTGCAAATTTACAATATGGATTATACATTCAAATATGCTTAAGTATTTTTCATTTTAAAATAAATATATCAATTTAAATCTAACAATCTCCTTTTTTTAATATGACAAAACTTAAGGTAAATTTTGCTTTGAAAATACTTCCCTTTAATTTAAGTATGATTTTCAATAATAATTTTCAAACATTATCTTCTCCCTTTTTTGTCATAACAAAGATAATAAAGACAAAAATTTTGCAAACTATATGCACTCCCTTAACAAGTGCAAAGAATTTCAAACATTGAGCCAAGAGTGTTAGTAACACAATCAATATAAACAAGTATATCATATCAATACATGAAGCACATAGATCATACATGTCATCAATTTAAAGCTCAAGAGATTATGTCATTTGGGTGTATTAAGACAGAGAAGAGATAAGCAATGAAGCATATATAATGAAATCGAATGTTATAAATGAAATAACATATTTTTGTGCAAAAGGATAACGGCGAAAATACATGAAAATTTAAAAAAATTCGATAAATCTACATGAGTGAGAAAACATAAGTAAAGATCAAAACAACACCCATGATAACACATGTAGGTTCCCATGACGCAAAACTGAAGACCTAGGGGTGGAGGAGGAGGAAAACTATCAAACTTGTTGTGAAGCTCATCAACATGAACTCAAATGTTTTGAATTTCGTCAAACATGGCATTGTCGAGTGATAAATGCAGTAAAGCGAGTATCCAAATGAGCTCAGAAGTTGGTAATCAAGTGTGGCTATGGAAGGATCTAGGACACTAGACGAAGAAGGTGGATTGTCGACTACATCCTCGAGAGGATGCTCAGAATCCTGAGCAGGAGTTGGTACATTGTGCTTAACCTACCAACCTCGTGGATCCTCGTAGTAACCTATACGAGGAAGTGTGGTGAGGTTGATGTTGGTCTTAGAATCTAGGAGAATTCCTTTATCACATGAACGATCGATGCCTAGGGATGGGAAATGGTACGCAAAAGGCATCGCCAAAACAATGGTATTGACAGTACCTTGGACAATCTTCACTAAATCCTCAAAGATAAAGTGACTGAGATTAGGCTTCTCACCTTCATGATTTGAGTGGAGCCATCAACGATTGAGACACCGAAGCTAGGCATATTTGGTCTCGAAAGGCTAGTGATTATGGGAGATGATGACATGAAGTAAATGTGGAAACCTAGGCAAATCCCCTACTTTGTTGTCTTGAATCAAGAAAACTATAGGAACTTTGAATTCCTAGTTGCAATTTCCCTCATCGCGAATACCAAAAACACTAGGCAAAGAGGACAGGGTGATATGAATGTCATGACCCATAATGTATGACTTAATACAGATGACATGGCAAAGGTCATTGAAAGCATTGAGTTCCACATATGAAAAGAAAGCGCAGAGTATAGCACGAAAAACGAGGGTTTTAATCTGAAAGAAATTCGTACACGCAAACTCATCAAATAGAGCAAGATAAGGAAATTGGTTACAATCCAACAACGCTCATCGGCAGTGCAAAAGCATCAGTTAAAATAGATAGGTATGATGGGTGTGGATGAGGACATGGATAGTGCTTTGCGTTTTAACAAGGCATGTTTAACTTGAGGGGCCATTGGATGAATATGCGAAAGTTTGGTAAGGAATGGATGACTAGTGTGTCTGGAGAGGTGGTTGAGAAATTTTGTCAAACAAGTGATGGATAGCGGTTTGAAGTGGTGGTGATGTGATTGTAAAGAGATGGATTTATAATTGGAATTGAAAATTAAGTGAAAATGGAAAAGGAAGAATGAGGAATGAAATATTTAAGATGAAAATAGAAAATAATGATGAAATTTGGATGAAAAATGCGATGATTTGAGTAAGAATTGAGTGGTGTACAATATAGTGGTGAGGACGGAGTGTCGGATGAGAGGAATGGCTGTTTAAATTTATGAAATAGAAGTGAAAGCATCGATTTTATACATATTGCGCATGGGCTCTCAACACAGAATCCTTCTGTGTAACTAGGAGATCGATCCATTAGGTAAGGAGATTTGTAATAATTGCAATTTTTATATGTATTTGATCAATACTTGACTATTTGAATAGTATAAGATAGCTAAATACTGATTTTTTAATTTTCGATGTAGTGAGGCAAACTTCTTAACGGGTAGATATTTAGACCTCACATGAGTGCATGTTACCAAAAAGAGTATTTCTAAACACACCCTAACTATTGCTTGGTACACCTTAAGAAAATGTTTTTTTTTTTACCAAACTAATCTTTCATCACATTACTATTATACCCTTCTACAATCAGCACACCCTAAACTTTGCTGTATTGACTGCTCTATTACTTGGAAGGCATTTGCTGGTTACAAATGCTGGTGATTGTCGAGCTGTTCTTTGCCACAGGTGTTGCAGTGGAAATTTCTCAAGATCAATGACCTTCTTTTTTACCTGAACGCAAGCTAGTTGAGGAGTTGGGTGGCTATATTGATGATGGGTATCTTAATTGTATCTCTCGGTCACACAAGCTCTTGGAGATTGGGACATGAAATTTCCTTTTACGAGCACATGGTGCCGCGATAAGCCCAAGTTTGCGGCACTAAGGTGCCGCGTACACTACAATCCACGGGGCACCAACGTGCTGCGCATGCCCAAGTGGTCACGGCAATTCATTGCCGCGAGCTGCAAAATCGGCTCTTAATGCATTTTTTTTCGAAATTTTCACATTTATATTTGTTTAAATGAAAAAATAGTGAACTTTTAACGTCTGTTATTAAACATAAAAGCTATACTTATCTTATTTACTTCAAATACTCAAGGATTTGAGGAGGATTTGAGGGAATGAGAGTTAAGAAAAACGTTTGGAGGGGAGACTGTGGGTGTGCCATGGGTTAGGGGTATAATGAGATGAGAATGTTGAAATGTGGGGTGTGAGTAGCAAAAAATTTGGGGGGTTAGGGTGTAGGTAGTAAATAGGGTGTGTCTAGTTCAAGGTAGGGTGTGTTTAGAAAAACTCTACCAAAAAAACTATTATATAGATCATTAAATATTTTGAATATTTCAATCCTAATTTTATTATAAGTCATGCAAGAAAAAAAACTTTCATGAATTTTGTGACTTTTAAAAATATGATTTTAATTCATTTTAATATAAGATAAATCATATGGAGATGACAAAAGTCTAACATGAAAAACTTGTACGTTCGGCCCAAACCCAAATCAAACCAATCCGAATTGATTAAAAAAGTCAATATCCCAAACCCAACTTAATCTAAATCCGAATTGATCCAAATTCAAATTGACCGAATATGATAACCGTAAAATTTCCACTGTTTAATATTGGAAATTAATATTGAAGAGAATAGATAAGTTGAAATAAATAAATATAATTATGAGATCGGAATATTAGTGAAAATTTCGTGAATCGAGGAAGTGATGAATTAGGAAATTCGTGTGAAGGAAAATTAAATTGGAAATAAAAATAAGGTGGGAATTATGGAAAATAATGAAGAGAGGAAATTTAATTTGGATAAATTAAAATCCAAATTGAATAAGAAAATGAGAAAGGAAAATGATATATATTTATATAATTATATATTATATAAATGTATTTTTATACAAATATATATGTATTTAAATACTGTATAGTACATAGTATATATTAATATACATTGGCATGTACATATGTATATATACTATTTTATAAATTTAAATAGTACATATGTATACAAGTATAATGTTTTATGTATATATAAATATATACATATATGAAAAATGTACATATTAATTTACATTAAAGTTTGAATATATATATATATATATATATATTGTAAATACAATATATATTGTAGTATTACATTTATATAAATATATATAAATGTTATTTAATTTTAAAGTGTATAAATATACATATATATATACTAGATATATATATATATATATTTAATACACAATATATAAATATCTTTATATAAATTATATATATAGTATAATACTATATATATATAAAGTAATAATATTATATTTATAATATATAGTTATAAATATAATTATATATATAATTATAATAATAATAATAAAAAAGAAAAACAGAAGGAAAAATCGGGAAGACTCCCGATTTTCCTCCCGAGTGGAAGCCAACCACCGTCGGTCGCCCAAGTGAGGGAGAGAGGAGAGGAAGACGGCGCCGGCAGAGAGAGGAGAAGCTGGTGACCGGAGGAAAAGGGAAGAAACAGAAACGGAGAAGGAGAGAAATTGGCGAAAGCTGAGAAGGAAAAAGAAAAGGGGAAGTGGCGGTGTCGACCGATTCGGTCGCCGCCACTGCAACCGAACCTTCGAGGGAGGAAAAGGAAAGGGTAGGAGGCCACCGGTGAGGCGAAAAACGACGGAGGAGGAAGGGAGAAGAGGGAGAAGAGGCCGAACCTATTTCGGCCAGATCTGCCGTCGTGCCGTCGATCTAGGCTAAACGGAGATCAACCATAGCTTCGTCGTGATGTTCGCTAGCTGTGGAGACGTCGAACCGCTGGAGAACTGACCATCGGAGGAGAACTGGCGGTGAGGGAGGTTGGACTGGTCTGAACCGATCTGAACCGGTTCAGACCATGAAAAGAAAAGAAAAAGAAGAAAGAAAAGAAAAGGAAAGGAAAAAGAAAAAAAAAGAAAAAGGAAGAAAGAAAAGAAAGAGAAAGAAAAGCAAAGATAAAAAAAGGAGAGAGAAAAGGAAATTTTCCAGAATTCGAAAATTTAAAAAATTACGAAAATCTCAAAAATTCGGTAAGAATTACGGAAATTATTTCCAATTATTTAATTAAATAAATTATGAAAAAATTTTAAATTTTAGAATTTTAATTCCAAAAATTATTCTCGACGAACGAGATGATGGAATCGGAAGAGATGGAGTATGGGCGCGATCGATAGCGAGAAAGTCGCCGACCTAGAATAGGTAAGGGATGCGTGTGTGAACCGTAGGGATACTGTAAATGCATAATTGGGTTCACACTATTTTTATAAAATAATTTGGATATAAATTGCCTTTGAAAGTGGTGAAATTTGGTGAAATTGTGGCTGCTGTTGAAATTATAAATTGTAATTTCCGTGCAGGAAGGCTAGGTTAGAAATAGCCGTCATTCTGCTAAAAATTATAGAAATATTAATATTTTCTAAAGTGGAAATAAGTGGAATTTGGGGAAATTTCCATGAAATTCATTAAATTGCATAATTTTATAGTTTACCAAAAAACTATATTTAAATATTCCTGTTAAGGAATTTTATTTATGTGAAAGTACCAGCATGTGATTTATACTGTTCTATAAATATTTAGAACATTTTCTGAAACGATTATTACAGTGTGAATATTTTATAAATTTTTATTCATAAGATGAAAATATTTTCCTTATGAATATTTATGGCTTGATTTGAAGAAATATTCAGTGAAATTGATTACACAAATGATGTTTATATCACGTGTTTACTGTTTTGAGACTGTTAGGCCCCATATCATGCTCACGTGTCACGTGTTAGTGCTGATAGATACTAATCCTATTATCAGCGTCCCAAGGGACACCTGATCAGTGCACACTGTGGACCCCATAGACTATGGCCATAGATCTCATGTGTTATTATTTTCCCTATTCGGGATATTATTATAGCATGATATATTTAGGGTGTTGCCTGGTCTCCATGATACTGTACTGATGATTGTACTTATCACTGAACCTTTTGCTGGTACTAAATTATTTACAGCTACTGAGCTTTTGATATATTACGTGTTGAACTAAATATTATACGGTGTTTTACAAGTGTGGAAATGAGTATTTGTGAAAGGAATATTAATTCCGTATTTATTTACTTAAGTGTTTTATCACGTGAATATTTAATGTTTTACTGGGATTTGAATATCAAAGAAAACGATTACCCCCTATAGTCACTTCTAGGAGCTGGGACACGTACGGTATTCTAAAATACCTCCCATATTCTATCCGGTATTCCTAGCCAGCTATAGTATCCATCCTATTTAGTGAACTGTTAGGATGCAAATGTTTTTAGCATATAGATTTTATAGTATCAGTTTTACATACAATTCTTTTACTGAGCCATGGTTTGCTCACTCCCTTACTTTTAAACATTTCAGATTTTCAGTGACTATGAGATCTGACATCTGAGGATTTTGGGCTGCGCATTTGAGGACAATGTGACAGCTCGATTGAAATAAGAGGAACAATCTTTTATTTTCTGTATTTAGACTTATCTACAGTACTACTTTATTGTGAATTAAAATAGGGGATGTAAACGACATTATAATTTTAATATAAAATAGTTTAAATGAAAATGAAAAGTAAAGTATCACAGACAGCCCAACCGTATAAGATGTGTGGAAAAACGAAAAAATATGGTCACGGGCTGTGACAGATTTAATGGTATTAGAGCATGGTTGACCTGATGTCTGTTGATACTTTTGGAGAGAAAATGTGTTGAAAAATGTTAACATCCCCTGTAGTGCTGTGTAGTCTGAATACATAAAGAAAATAAATGATTACAAATTGAGTAAAATAATTTGAAGGGGGTGAGAAATTATAAATTGAGAATGTTAAAGAGGAAAATAGGCTTAGAATTTACAAGAAAATGGTGATCTTATAATCTAAATGAAGGTCGGTTCTGTAAGGAATAGAAACGGACTCGGTGAGAGCCCCACCAATACTTTTCTGTCCGGATCGAACAGAGACCTGAAAGTGATGATATAGAGGAAGGGAATGAAATATCATCAATAAATAGACCTTAAGATCACCGATTGAAGGTATTTTGAAGAGAGAAATTTTTTAGCAAAAATGACCAAAATACCCCTACTTCAAAAATTTTATTCTGAGCCATAATAGACCATCATGAGTTAGAATTAACTGATTTGACAGAGTAAATGATGGTGTAAGGCTATATTACAAGCAAAATGATCCAATTATAGATCCTATTAGATTTCTCTGTCAAAATCGAACAAGGTCTTAAACTGTTGATGTTAGTATGAGAAAGGATACTATCAGCACATAGATAATAAGATCCTTGGTTTAAATGTCTATTGAGGAGAAAGAAATAAATGTTGAAATGACGAAAATGCCCCTATGTTGAACTATGTTCTGAATAGTGATAAAACCAAGTTAACCGTGAATCCATTGATAGTAATGGAGTTATTAATGACATAGAAGATGTAATATGAATATAGCGATCCCTATTACTGATTCCACTTACACTTAGATTATGGACGCGAATTATAAGTGACCTAGTGAACGGGTTGGGCCTCACGACAAAACCTTAGGGGGCCAGTAGGCTCGCCAAAAAGGACAGTATAGATGTGTAAGGGCGGACGGCAGATGGGCTGGGGCCTTTCATGATGCGATTCAATAAGTGTATAGTGGAATGTCACAAGATGATTGGCCCGATTATTGATTGTAAGGGCATGAATTAAGAGTGTATTGAATTGGATGTTTATTACGGGATCATTGGATATTATGAAAAGTGAAATGACTATAGAAAATGACTGAGAAGGTGAATAGTACTAATAATGAAATCCATACCAGTATGGTTCATTATGGTTCTATACATTTTTACTGTTTTTGAGGTATCAAACAAATATTTATTTATAGAACTGGAGCATTTTGAGATATGCTTTGCAAATTGATATACTGTAAGGAGTACTGTAAATTGGAGAATATACATAAGAGCAGTGAAGTGATAAAAAGAAGAAGATAACAGCTAACCCGAGTTATTCAGGACCCTTGAGACAAACCGTGATGGGCGACCCAATGATGGGCGACCCGCAATGGACAATATGTTGTGAGGTGTGGGCGAACTATGTGGTCACCGACTCACTTGTAAGGGTAAACCAGGGGCGAAAGGATCGCCTAAGGGATGCTCGCCGACGGTTGATTCGAACGGGCGGGGCTCTTACAATTATCTCAATGGTAACAAGAGTGTAAGGAACTAGGTACGTAAGGGTGCCAAGGTTCGAACCTCGTGGATAACATGCTCAAGGGAGTTAAACCTGAATTCATTAAATGACATTGATTTTAAAGTAAATTACAGCAATAATAAATCGGTTAGCTGTAAAATGTGTTGATGACTGTTGTACTTGATACAACTTACTAGATTGAGATTCGTAATGTTGTGAAGTATGAGTAGATAATGAAATTACGGTGGAGAATAATTCAAAATGATTTGAATATAAAATGTCTCTGCCTTGAAAATATATAGTGAAAATGACAAGACATAAGGATGAACTGTCCAAAATGGTACACGTATAGTGATTAAAAAGTATCGGACGTTATTCTCGAAAAACTTTCAGAGTTGTGTGGATTGGAGAAATCGAGCTAACATTGACTCGATTGGTTATATGAAATCTAATTTTAAGCTATATCGGAAACATAGAAAAAGTCCGAAAGCTTTACAACAACTCTGGAAAGTGTGTGAATAATGAAATTCACTTGTAAAGGTGTGATTGATGGAAATACAGATAATGTAAATTGAGGATAATGAAGTTATCTGTATAAGTGTAAATGAGAGAAACACAGATGACATTGAGACGAGGATGAATTAAATGGTGTATTAAATTCTTATTAATTAATAAAGTTCTTATTAAGAGCGAATATTCATCTGTATGGGATGGACGCTTTATTGATCTAATCAAAGATATAAGAGGAGTTCATAAGATTAGCCTTTGTATAAAGCGTCATTAGATAAAAGTTAGAGACTGAGGTCCATGAAATAATGATTAGAACTCGATAAAATATTTACGAGTTCCTATGGAGGTATATAAGCCTAATGAATGAGGCATCCATACGAGAATAAATTGATGAGGTATCGAAATAGTTAAAAATACAAATGGAACATGAGCAGCATTGTGGTATGACCCTTCAAGTCTCACAAACTGTGATTTATAGGTTAAGATTGGCAAATAGGAGATTTGGCTAGACAGTGTCTCTTTCTGAGGGATAGATGATCTCGAAATGACAGAATGACAGTAAATCTGTCTATGATAGAGAGATAATGATTGAGATACGAAATTAATGAGTCTAGCTAGATACGACTGCCAGTCTATAAAAGAGTTATGGGACTAGCTGCTCTACTAATGGGATATAATTAAAGAAGTTCAAGTCGGTAAATGAATAAGTGTGAAGAAAAAAAGATGGTATGCAGTATGTTAAAAGATTTTAATAGTAGAGTACCATACCACTCGAGAAAACTGACTAAATTGATGAAAGTAAAAAGATGGAAAACAAAATAAGAAAGTAAGTTACGCGAGGGAACATAGAATAGTTCCCGAAATTAAGACTAAAAGTGATGTCACGTTGGTTATCACATGATTATGGTTAGATGAAAAATCGAGCCAAACTGACAGGTGAAAATAAATGATACTCAAAGGAGTAAATAAATGATTTAACTTTTTACTGCCAGTAATGTAATAGAAAAGTGTTATATATACATATAACCACCTCGAAATGATAGAAATGGTGGAATTGTATAGATAATGTGGTGATTAAATGGATAATTTGAGGATTTAATCATAGAATCTAAATCATGAAAAGTGTATTCCCAGGTATATTCTAAAATTTAAGTGATATTGAATATACCATAAGAATAAGAGATGTAATGATCATACTACATGAAAAGAGACATGAAGAGAAAATGATGGTCTCATGCTTTATTACTATAAGAGATGATTAATAGTAAAGTCTGCAATGAGATGCATCCTTGATGGAATAAATGTGAAAATGAATATTGTGGACAATAAAGAGTTCAAAAGAGATATGATGATATGGAAGTGATTAAGGACTGATTGTCTAACTAGAATCACTTATCCATTTTCAGGCTCTTAAAGTCTATAGTGCCATAGTCGAAATATAATGATGAAATGATGAGAATGTATATGAAGTTCCAGTGAACCCTATATGTGATGGGAATCTCTGAGTAGCTATATGTTTATGGGAAATAGCAAAAGGCCTTGAGAGCACCGCTCCGTACTGATGTAAATACTCGAGCGTGATATGTGGACGCTTGAGGATATATTGAGAGAGCGTGTGCACGAGATGTGAAAGCTACTGGGACAATTACATACTACTAATTAAATTGTGTACATAATAGTTGTCAAACTATAACGACTTGGCACCAAATGAGAAAACGGATGATGAACAGTATAAATCAGCTGTGATATGAAAAACAGTGTGAATAGACCTTTATGTGAAAAGAGAAATGAAATGAATAACTCTCGATTTGATAAATGAACTTAGGGAGTAAAAATGTATGATGAAAGACGATGTGTAATGGTCAAAAAGTGATTCTGATGTTAAGAATATGCTAGCAGTATTATGTAAAGGTTGATCTAAAGGACAAAAATCGTAAATATATGGAATGTACCACCTTTTGACTTAAGTTAAATTCGGAGGACCGAATTTCTTAAGGTGGGGAGAATGTGATAAATGTAAAATTTTCACTGTTTAATATTGGAAATTAATATTAAAGAGAATAGATAAGTTGAAATAAATAAATATAATTATGAGATTGGAATACTAGTGAAAATTTCGTGAATTGAGGAAGTGACGAATTAGGAAATTCGTGTGAAGGAAAATTAAATTGGAAATAAAAATAAGGTTGGAATTATGGAAAATAATGAAGAAAGGAAATTTAATTTGGATAAATTAAAATCCAAATTGAATAAGAAAATGAGAAAGGAAAATGATATATATTTATATAATTATATATTATATAAACGTATTTTTATACAAATACATATGTATTTAAATACTGTATAGTATATAGTATATATTAATATACATTGGTATGTATATATGTATATATACTATTTTATAAATTTAAATAGTACATATGTATACAAGTATAATGTTTTATGTATATATAAATATATACATATATGAAAAATGTAAATATTAATTTACATTAAAGTTTGAATATATATATATATATATATATTGTAGTATTACATTTATATAAATATAAATATATATATAAATGTTATTTAATTTTAAAGTATATAAATGTACATATATATATATATACTAGATATATATATATATATATATATATTTTTTTAATACACAATATATAAATATCTTTATTTAAATTATATATAGTATAATACTATATATATAAAGTAATAATATTATATTTATAATATATAGTTATAAATATAATTATATATAATTATAAAAATAAAAAAAGAAAAACAGAAGGAAAAATCGGGAAGACTCCCGATTTTCCTCTCGAGTGGAAGCCGACCACCGTCGGCCAGCCAAGTGAGGGAGAGAGGAGAGGAAGACGGCGCTGGCGGAGAGAGGAGAAGCCGGTGATCGGAGGAAAAGGGAAGAAACAGAAACGGAGAAGGAGAGAAATCGACGGAAGTCGAGAAGGAAAAAGAAAACGGGAAAGTGGCGATGCCGACCAATTCGGACGCCGCCACTGCAACCGAACCTTCGGCGGAGGAAGAGGAAAGGGTAGGAGGCCACCGGTGAGGCGAAAAACGGCGGAGGAGGAAGGGAAAACATGCCGAACCTATTTCGGCTAGATCCACCGCCGTGTCGTCGATCTGGGCTGAACGGAGACCAGCAACATCTTTGTCGTGATGTCTGCCAGTTGTGGAGACGCTGAACAGCCGAAGAATTGGCCACCAGAGGAGAACCGGCGGTGAGGGAGGCTGGACCGGTTCAGACTAGGAAAAGAAAAGAAAAAGAAGAAAGAAAAGAAAAGGAAAGGAAAAAGAAAAAAAAGAAAAAGGAAGAAAGAAAAGAAAGAGAAAGAAAAGAAAAGAGAAAAAAAGAATTTTTCGAGAATTCGAAAGTTTTGAAAATTACGAAAATCCAAAAAATTCGGTAAGAATTACGAAAATTATTTTCAATTATTTAATTAAATAAATTATGAAAATATTCTAAATTTTAGAATTTTAATTCAAGAAATTATTCTCAGCGAACGAGATGATGGAATCGAAAGAGATGGAGTATGGGCGCGACCGATAGCGAGGAAGTCGCCGACCCAGAATAAGTAAGGGATGCGTGTGTGAATCGTAGGGATACTGTAAATGCATAATTGGGTTCATACTATTTTTATAAAATAATTTGGATATAAATTGCCATTGAAAGTGGTGAAATTTGGTGAAATTGTGACTGCTGTTGAAATTATAAATTGTAATTTCTGTGCAGGAAGGCTAGGTTAGAAATAGTCGTCATTCTACCGAAAATTATAGAAATATTAATATTTTCTAAAGTGGAAATAAGTGGAATTTGGGGAAATTTCCATGAAATTCATTAAATTGCATGATTTTATAAAATACCGAAAAAACTATATTTAAATATTCCTGTTAAGGAATTTTATTTATGTGAAAGTACCAGCATGTGATTTATACTGTTCTATAAATATTTAGAACATTTTCTGAAACGATTATCACAGTGTGAATATTTTATAAATTATTATTCATAAGATGAAAATATTTTCCTTATGAATATTTATGGATTGATTTGAAGAAATATTAAGTGAAATTGATTACACAAATGATGTTTATATCACGTGTTTACTGTTTTGAGACTGTTAGGCCCCATATCATGCTCACGTGTCACGTGTTAGTGCTGATAAATACTAATCCTATTATCAGCGTCCCAGTGAACACCTGATCAGTGCACACTGTGGACCCCATAGACTATGGCCATAGATCTCATGTGTTATTATTTTCCCTATTCGGGATATTATTATAACATGATATACTTAGGGTGTTGCCTAGTCTCCATGATACTATACTGATGATTGTACTTATCACTGAACCTTTTGCTGGTACTAAATTATTTACAGCTACTGAGCTTTTGATATATTACGTGTTGAACTTAATATTATACGGTGTTTTACAAGTGTGGAAATGAGTATTTGTGAAAGGAATATTAATTCCTTATTTATTTACTTAAGTGTTTTATCACGTGAATATTTTATGTTTTACTGGGATTTGAATATCAAAGAAAACGATTACTCCCTATAGTCACTTCTAAGAGCCGAGATACGTACGGTATTCTAAAATACATCCCATACTCTATCCTGTATTCCTAGCCGGTTATAGTATCCATCCTATTTAGTGAACTGTTAGGATGCAAATGTTTTTAGCATATAGATTTTATAGTATCAGTTTTACATACAATTCTCTTATTGAGCCGTGGTTTGCTCACTCCCTTACTTTTAAACATTTTAGATTTTCAGTGACTATGAGATCTGACATTTGAGGATTTTGGGCTGCGCATTTGAGGACAATGTAACAGCTCCATTGAAATAAGAAGTACAATCATTTATTTTCTGTATTTAGACTTGTCCACAGTACTACTTTTTTGTGAATTAAAATAAAGAATGTAAACGACATTATAATTTTAATATAAAATAGTTTAAATGAAAATGAAAAATAAAGTATCACAGACAGCCCATTCGTATAAGATGTGTGAAAAAAACGAAAAAAATGTGATCACGGACTGTGACACCGAAACCCCAAACAATATAAACCCAAAATAGATTGATTTTTTCATAATTCAAATCCGATCTGATCCAAACTCGAAATGATATGATTTTTCCTTAACCTAAGATCCAAAATAACTCAATTCAAACCCTATGCGTATTTACCACCTCTAATTATAAAGATAAAAGATAATTTACTTTCAAAATTGCATCACCAAATTATAAAAAAAGGTAGTTTCTCAAATGTGAAATATCAATAAAATTAATAATAAGAAAGAGAATACAACACCAAATTTTTGAATCTAAAAAATATAATAAGTTTTATTACAGGTAAATATGCTACCAATTATTATTATATTTTTATTGAAATGATCCAATTCCAAATCATAAATTAAGCTAAATACTTGATTTCTATCTAGGTAACTTCAAAATAAAGAATTTTAACTCAAACTTAACCGAGCCAATCTACTTGCAAACTCACCTGTCCTGTCAAGCTCACTTCAAATCTTCCGACACTTGCGCAGATTATCCTACTAAACTGTTTGGGAAATTTTTAACGACTGGAAATAATATCGGCAATCTCCAGTTCAGTGAACAAACATAGCAGCTACATTTTCATCATGAGAAAATAAACCACCATTCTTTCTTTGAGCACAACAGAAGTACAAGGATTCAAGTGTGTATTTGAATTTCATACACCAGGATTAAGCGACAACCATTTCAATATTCAAATGTACAATCAAAATTATCCAGAGCAATTTTCATCATTCAATTGAAGATGTTTTAGGCTTAGCTGCAAGATGGAAAGCTTACGGTGCTAGGCCTGTGGAGCCATCCACCAGTCAAGGAGCCACTTATGCAAATTCCTGATTCCTCCTGTCCGGTCTCGATCATTGCCTCTTGAAGCCTATGGAGAAATACTGCAATGGGGTAGAACTTCAAAGTCTCCTCAGACTTGGTTAAAGACATAGCAAGAACTCGTTCAAGGATTGGCTCGCATGATAAGGAAGCACCACTTAACAATTAAGTGAAAGGGTAGAAATTTGAAAAGAGCAAACTACCAAGAAGGATGTAAGAAGAACAGTATGCCCATATCACGTATTCCCATCTCTTGCTAATTCTCGGAGAAGTCATTAGTAAAGAAGCAAACCAATAAAGAGAAGGACTTGCTGACAAGAAACGTGTTGCTACCTGTCAACCACCAGTCATTTATATGATGTTCAGTTCTAACTACCTTTTGCTGTACAGTTCAACTTACAACATATGATACAACAAACCACAGCTAGAATCAAAACAACGAATCGAAGTTCATTGATTTCATACTTTATGATTCTTTTCTATGAGCCATGCCAATCAATCATGTTCTAGTTCCTCTACAATGAATCATTTTAAACTTCGTTGTCCTTCAATTTTCCCCACTTTTAACAAGAAATCATGCAAAGATGGTAAAGTTACAACTTACAACACTTAGATTAAAGAAGCATGTCTAATCTTAATGCAAAACTTTGCAAGTAATATATTAAGGCCATGTGTGGTGCACAAGATAAGGATAGGATAGTATAAGATTATAAATAGGATTTGGATTAGATAATATCATCCTATTTTTTGTTTGATGTGTACGAAAATTAAAAGATAGGAAAAGATTATCTTCAGAACAAAAAAAAAATTTAAGCCACATTTGCTACTATACCAAGGTCCAATACTGAATTTTGCCATTTTACTTCAATTCTATTACATTGTACCACTATACTCAATTTTTGGACAAAAGCAATAGAGATAGAATATTCCCTTATCATAGTTGAACTCCATGGAAATTTAACAGAATATTCCATCTTCATTACCTTTTGTTTGAAACATAAAGTATAGTAACTAAAAACAGAGAGATATTTTAAGGAATAACATTTATGTATTTACTCACTTCATAAAATACTTTACATGATACCGTCTTATAGAAAATACACAGCACAATAATGGTAACTAAATATCTATTCCCGCTAATCTACAACCAAACTTCCCTAATTTACAGAAGTTGACTAATAATATATTTACAGAAAAATTAACTAGCAAATCTCTAAGAAACCGGTAATATCTCAGCCGAATCTTCTTTCCAACAGTAGCAAATTTTGATTCAATTAAAGTACAATAGCATAATTCAGCATTAATCCATTATATAACAGCAAATTTGGCCTTAATGTGGAAAAAAAAAGGGTTTAAGAGAGAAAGTCCAAACTGCACACCATCGTGTCATTTGTTCATAGGATTAAGAAAAATATCAAATAAGAAAAAAGGAAAGAAACTAGACAGTAAACAAACTAATTGACATCATCAATATTCATATCAATAAGCAGACTATAAGGCAACTGGAAGATCTCCTTGAGAAGCAGGAGATAAAATCAGTAAGAGCTAAGTAGGTTTGGTTGGGATAAACAGCCATTGATGAAATGTTTCTCCTATATAGGGATGTAACCAAGATTTATGATAAGTCAGGACAAACTGACACACACAAAAAGTTCAAATAAAAGTAACAATATCACAACACAAATTTACTCTAAATTGGCTCTCTCTTGATAAGATATTTCTAACTTTTTTTTTTTGAGTAATACCTTTTCATTAGAAGTTACAATCACAGTCAGCATATTATATTTTATGAATAGGTAACTATGAAAATCGCATTACTCAAACTAGGTAAATTAGTAAATAACTATAACAAACTAAACAAACTAGTAAATAACTAGACTAATTCAAGCTCACACTTGGTGAGACTCGAGCCTGAGACCTCAAAGTCTCAGGGCCTCCTCCTTGCCACTAAGCCAAGGCCTCATTGGCTTCTATAACTAGTTCAAATGAAGTAGTTTAGTTTATATATTATTACCAAAGAATAATATAATGAATGAACATAAGTAAGGGTGGCAAAAATTGACCCGACCTGAAACTAAACCCGACTAATCCGATTTGACTAAAAAAGTCAATAACCCAAATCCAACTTGATCCAAATCCGAATTAATCCAAAATCAAATTGATCCGAAATTCACATTGATCCGAACCCAAATTGATCCGAATCTAGATCCGAATTTAGATTAACCCAAACACAACCTGATCCAAACCTAAATTGACTTGAACCCAAATTGATCCGAATCAAAATTAACCCAAACCCGAAAAGATTCAAACTTAAATATAATATTATCAATAAATATTTAAATGTTAAAATTAATGATCAAAGTATTTTACTATAGTAAAAATATAATTTTTTTCAATAATGAGTTTTATTTTTTTGAATCTAGTTAAACTTAAATATTCACTTTTAGATTATATTCATTTGAACTTAATCTATAATTATTTAATGACTAATCTATTATAGAGTGCAGAAGCTATAGCATCTACACTTAATGTCTCAAATTATTCTATAAAAAATCAAGAGAAATTAAAAAGATGTACAAGAGTATTATGATATTTAGTAAGGATTATTAAATCACTTTGATAAGTTATTAATTATTATAGATAATAGAAATAAAATGAAAAAAATATAATTAATTTATGAATATTGGTAAATATAATATAAAGAAAACTATCATACAGATTATAAACTATTTTGATTATTTCGATCCCAGTTTTATTATAAGTCATGTAAGAAGAAAATTTTATTTTCATGAATTTTGTGATTCTTAGAAATATGGTTTCAGTTCATTTTTATATCAGACTAATCACATCTAGATGACAAAGGCTTAACTTGAAAAACCTGCCTACTCGACCTGAATCCAAATCTGACTAATCCCAATGACTAAAAAAGTCAACGACCTAAACCCGACCTAATTTGAGCCCGAATTGATCCAAACTCAAATTGATCTAAATTCAAATTGACCCAAACCTGACCTTATTCGAACCCGAAATGATCCGAACTCAAAATGATCCTATACAAAAAAACCCAACCCAAACCCGACATTTAAATATACAAATTTTTTTAATTTTATTAATTATATTTAATATATATTACTTATATTTAGACCTTTTTATGGGCTGGGCCATGTCAAATAGGATTCGAGCCTGGCTTAGGCAAAGTATTAAAGAAGTGAATATGAGCCCAAGCCCTAAAATTTATAATACTTAAAATTTCTCAATCGATAAAAAAATTATCTTAAAATAATTTTAAAAACTATATAATCCAAAAATATTAAAAAATATAATTTTAATATTATCTATTTAAACTAATAAAATATTAATTTATTTATTTTATTATATAATTTTAATTTTATTTTATTTATTTAAAAAATATTTTATTAACAAAATTGAAAAGTATAAAAATTAGCCATCAATATCATGTATATTATTTAAATGTTTAAAATTATTATTTTTTAAAAATAAATACAATTCATGTATAAAACATCTAAATTTATAAATAAATATGTTACATATGTATTTAAATAGATAAAATTAATTCGTGCATTGCACAAATTACTATCCTTTCAAATATAAATATAAATACTTTTATGCTATAATTATTCTTTTATATATATTATATGTATATAAAATGCATATAAATAATAATGATTATTTATATCAATAATAAAAATATACCTAAAAATGTTACACTAATGCTTGAAAATTGTTAAAATATACTTTTAATTTCTATTTTAACATTTTGTTGATGTGCTCAATAATTTTATTTATAGTATGTTTTTATTTTTTATTCTTCCTAAAATTTATTTATTTTGAATTTTATAATTTTATAATTAATTATTTAACTTTTTTATGATTGAATATCATGATTATATTATATATGCATTTTATATATACTTTAAATAAATAAATTAAATAATATTATTTTATATACTTACAAATTTAAATAATTAAAACTAATTTGTGCATCACACGAGTAAAAGCTAGTTATTATAGATAATAGAAATAAAATGAAAAAATTGTGATTAATTTATGAATATTAATAAATATATTATAAAGAAAACTATCATACAGATTATAAAATATTTTGATTATTTCAATCGCAATTTTATTATAAGTCATGTAAGAAGAAAATTTTATTTTCATGAATTTTGTGATTCTTAAAAATATGGTTTCAATTCATTCTTATATCAGACTAATCACATCTAGATGACAAAGGCTTAACTTGAAAAACCTGTTCGCTCAACCCGAATCCAAATCCGACCAATCCCAATTAACTAAAAAAGTCAACGATCTAAACCCGACCTAATTTGAACCCGAATTGATCTAAATTCAAATTGACCCAAACCCAACCTTATTCGAACTCGAAATGATCCGAATCCAAAAAAACCCAACCCGAACCCGATCCGATCTGCCCATTTGCCACCTCTAAGCATAAGCAAAGACCAAAATGCCTATTTCACTTTGTATTTCAAAATTTCATTAAATAAATCAAATTAGTAAATAACAACATATATCACAAAAACTCCAAAGAATGAAATTATTTCACACAACTTCTAAAAATAGAAAGGCATTTTGAATTCATGTATAATATAAAATGCAAATGAAACATGAATTAGCTAATTTTCTTGTGTTCACGAAAAATTAAATATTAGAATTTAAAGTAACAGTATTAAGCATGACCATTAGGGTTTCTAAACAGATATAACAAACAGAAAGTCATTATTTCCAAATATGATTGATTCACCATGACACTTCAGACATAAGCCCCACCAAGCTAGTATGCAAACTGTTGTGGAGTTTCAACAACAATCTAAGTCCGTGGTGAAGTAGAAAGGCAAAATGTTTATTGTATCTAAAAGAGAGGCATGAAGGGTGGAAGGAAAGAAGAGAAGAAAAATTTTAACATAATGCTTGCAAATGTTACCAAATATTTGCAAACATACTGTGGTCTGCAATTTCAAGGAAGGAAAAAAAAAGATGAAACTGACCTGGACATGCATGACAAAAAATGCTGTAACAACCATGAAACTCAAGTGCAGGATAAATGGGAGAACAGAAGCAGATGTGTATCCTAGCTTCTCTGATGATCCGTGATCTATTCTGCAATCAGCAGGATCCCCTCCTTGGTTCATTTTCTTCCTCAATTTAAGATCAAGATTTTCTGTCACAAGGATAATAATTGTTTCAACTGGTAGTCTAACTGTTCCAACAATTTTTTGAATATAATATCTTGCAAGAAAGATAATTGAAGGTTGAGCACACATGCAAAGACAAACAGGCATGCTTAACATAGCACTAAAATGACCACTATATGTGAAAGTGTTCACAACCTTGTTCAAATCAACAACCATGCCAAGATGTAACTTGCAAATTCACAATTGACCAGCCATTTTCTTTTTGGAGTTAATACCTTGCCTTTTAGAAGTGTATTTCTCTGAAATTGAGGGGCTGTTTGATCTGTGGGGTTTCTCAGAAGAAAAAATCATAGACATAGGCCTTTTTTCCTCAGCTGAAGCTCGAAAACCCAAGGATAAAACTATTTCAGGTCGTGACTTCACATAATACATAATCGAGTAAACTGCCAAAGACAATATTGGAGATGCCAGCAGAAAGTTTGGCAAGTGTTTTAATTGGAAATATCTCAAGAACCCCACTCCCCTGGCATTAAAAAAACAAGAAAAATACAAAACATTAAAGCATGCATCCGAAAGACAATCACATCAAACCAGAATCAATTTTGAAAGCTAAAAAGTAGATGCCAAAGATAAATTAATGCACTTCATAGTCAGGATTGTTCGATTAGCAACTAGAAAACCTGAGAATTATTAACATCTCATGCATGAATAAAACGAAATGAACAGGACACAATGACCAATTGCAAAAGAACATACCAATAATGACTTTGAATGTAATTGTATAGCAAAGGTATTCTTGCTTTACACCAAGGCCTCATTTCATCTGAGGAACGTCCAAGGCATATATTGTAGTAGCCATAGGCTTGAAAAGTAATAAATGGAACAAAAATGCATATACAACCCAGTGCTCCATTTAAAAGAATCTGCAGTGCCAACTAACATAGAAATAGAAAATTACTTATTAAACTATAAATTCTCATAAATCAACTGTAAGTGTAATGCAGAATCACAAAGAAAACAAAATTTTTACACATTTGCTCAAAATCAAAGAGTGCAGAATTAATAAACTAATATAGCTACTTAGACATTTGCAATATGATCCACCCTCATTGAGGGAAAAAGTAAGGAAACATGTTACACGTGTAAAACGCTAACCTGCAAATGCCCTACTGTGAACACAAGATTACATGGAAGACATTCATATCTGACAGACAAGAAGACCAAAGAGAACATGAATGGAATCCATAAAAAAGTTATCACTTTCACTGAACTTACAGTATGATCTTAAATAACATGTACTAATGAAATACAATACATATAGCCATTCATAATTCGTGGGAAAAGGTTAATTTAACTTGTTTATGTGTTTCGTGTGGCATTTCATTTTGCTAAAGACGTGTGAAACTAAAGTTGGCAACTTGGCATGTGCTAGAGTCAAAATTTTCATCTTAATCTACATAGAAAGGAAGTGTATAGAATGAGTAAGGAATGAATACGATAGCCAATGAGGCCTTAGCTTAGTAGCAAGGAAGAGGCCCTAGGACTTTGAGGTCTCAGGTTCAATAGTCACCATGTGTGAACTTATGTTTAGTTATTAAGTCTAGTTATTTGCTGGTTTAGTTAGTTGAGTTAAGCGATTTCTATATGGTTACAAGTTCTATGACTGTAATACTTAATTATGATTTTAACCTCTCATGTAATGTACTACTTAAAAGAATTGAATACAATAATGCTAAAAAAACCAACTTCACAATAATGAAGAGAAAAAAAAACATTTCTAGGAAATTAATTAAATGGCTAAATAAAGCATCATAAATAAAACTGCGTGAAGTTGAATATTAAAACCGGTTCATTTCTAATAGCTTAAGCTTTTAAGATTACTCCCTATCTCATTAACATGGTATTAGAGCTGAGGTCTCAAGTTCAAATCATGTAAATGTTACCCCTTCTCATTAATTTCTTCACCTAGTAAGGGGTTTATGTGCAATGCTTCTTTAATACTTCTTCAGCTTGCAATTTTCTTCTAAACTTGGGCCCACAAGCAAAGTTCATTAAAAATTCATTCCACTTGTGAAGGGATCTGTTAAAACTTAAATAAAAATCAGTCCCTTTCTTATAGCTTAAGGTTTTGAGATAATTGGTCACCAACTATCTTATTAACAAAAATAGTTAGGAGCTTAATACAATGCCAAGACCTGACTATCAGCAAGAATAGTTTGCTGGTTTCCATCTTTAACTTATTGTTACTGAATGATTGATATTGCATTGTTTGTTCAAGTCAGTAGGTAAAATCAATTAGTATTTTTTAATCAATGCACTCATGTTATATAGAATGAGAACTTTCACCTCTACCTAGGTTCCTAGGTGGCCCAGAATTAAAATAAAAAGGTAGCACATTTGCAGTACATGCATAGTTATAGATTTGACTAAGTCTCAACTAAAATGGACCTAGATTAATGTCCCTTCCATACTTTCAAGGTCATTGGATCCCCAACTAATATTTGGTGCTAATGAATAGGTCTAGGAGCAGTTATGTTGAAAACTATAGTAGCATAGATATGCAAAATTACCTTATTTTCTTAAAAAGATCGTTCCATGTAACTACACTGCCTTATATGAATGTACAACATCCATAACTCATCTACACTAATCGCACTTATTTAGAACTCCAAAAATCAAATGCACTTCTTACATACAAAGAAAATGGATGTAGAATGCATTGAGTTTATTTAGAACATATTTCTTTCCAAAAATCAAATGCACTTCTTACATACAAAGAAACTGGATGTAGAATGCATTGAGTAAACAGGCTATATGAAGGGAGTTACAAAACAGTCTTTTCAACTTTGCTTTGATTAAGAAGCCTTGTGAAAAATAAACATTGCCAGAAAATAGAGCGTGGTAACCAAAAGAAAACAAGAAACTTACAAAAGGATGCTTTCTCAAGAATAAAGCATCATAAGCCTGATGCATTGTCTTAAAACCGTAATAACCAGCATTGAGCACTCCATTAGATCTTGCAAAACCAGAAAGGGCAAGCCAAAACAAAGCAATATTATTTGCACGAGATTCTAAATAGTATAATCCACCAACTGAAAACAGGGCATACAAGCTCTCTGAATATCTGCAATCACAAAAAAAAAAAATCTACAATTAAGTTTGTAGACACCCTATTTTGTCCGGGATCTTAATTTGTATAAATAATTAATTGGGTTGGGTGACATTTGTATTTTAATTTAACAATTTAGAATTAGGCTAGAATTAAATTAGAATTTTTAGATTTAGAATTAACATTAATTAGGAAATTAAAATTAAAATAGGATTTAGGAATAAAAAAAAAAGAAGAAGAAAAGAGAGAGAAGAGATAAAAAGAAATAAAAATAAAATTAATTTTAGGATTAGATAATTAGGATAATTAGATTTTTAGGATAATTATTTTGATTAATATTTGATAGAGTTAGATTAGGATTAATATAAGAAATAGATAAAATGTTAAAAATAGGAGATAATTAATAAAATATGTAGAGTTGTATTAGAACTCAAATAAATTTTTTATTATAAAAGGGAGGCCTTTGCTCGACTGAAGGGCAAGGGAATTTTCGACGGTGACTCCAATACTTTTCCAAGCAATATCACCAGAAAACCATCTTCTGCTAGCCTATTCCTCTTACCAAACTGATCAACACCTTCACGCTTCACCGCTCATATCATGCGTCTGCTACAAACCGCTCCGAGACAGCCTCCATTGTCCCTGTTTCGCGCTGCTGCCTGATCGGGATCCATCCTTCACGCCATCTTGAACCGAAACTGAAGCCTTCGCTGTTTGTAAAATACACTACTGCTATCGTGGAAAGGGAGCAAATTTTGATAAAGCAAAGGACAGGCTAGCCGGTTAAGACAAAAAGAAATAAAGGGAGCTCCTGTCAGGTTAGTGGTTAAACAATATAATTTGTTAAACAATTATGTTTGAATAAATGGCATTGCATCATATTGCATGAATAAACAATAAAAAAAAAGGGGTCTTGTCTGAAATTACAATACTGCATGAATGAATAATGTTGCATCTTAGTAAAATTATGATTTGGTATTAAATGCTTGTACCTTAATTTGGTTAATAATTGAATGATTTAATAAATTCTATACTAATATTTAATTTAATAACTTGTACATTAGTTAACTAATATAATGATAATTTAATTGTTCAATATGAGTTCGTTAATTGTAGATTTATTTGCATGACTTGTATGATGGGATTAATTTTGTATGATTTAATTACTTTGATAATATTTGATTAATATATATATTGAATAAATAATTTGTACATTGATATGATTTGTTTAGTTTAATTTGTATGATGTTTGAATGATATATTTTATGATTTATATGTTTAGTATGAAATTAGATAAATAAAATAATAGAAAAAATAAATTAAATTAAAGAAAAAATGCAAATAAGAATAAAATAGAATAAAAATTGAATAAGGAAATAATAAAGTTATATTAAGGAAATGAATGCAAATTATCCGATGATGAAATTCCAAGAAAGTCGAATGGTACTCCTTGGAAATTTTTAGGTGAGGAGTTTGCTCTAGACTGAACCAAATTGATGGAAGGTTTAGAGTAAATTTTCAATATAATAATATGTGTTTATTTTCTAAAATAGAAATAAATAAAATATAATAATAAAAACAATTAAAATAGAATAGAATTAGGATATGAAATAATTTGAATTAAAGTAAAAAATATAATTAAAACAATAAAAAATAGAAAATTAGTAAGAATTGGGTATAGAGCCAAGATTAGGATTTTCATAATATGATCCGACGACGGAGCCTCTTCAAGCAAGTCAATCGGTACTACTTGAATACTCCTGAGGTGAGGAGATTTACTTATTTTCTGAACCAGATTGATGGAAGGATTTTAAGTAAATTTTCAATATTTTAAGCATATCGAAATTAAATTAAAGTAAATTTAGAATGACCTATTGGGTATAGAGTCAATATTAGGATTTTCATAATGTATTTAAATGATCCGACGATGGAGCCTCTTCGAGCAAGTCAATTGGTACTACTTGAATACTCCTGAGGTGAGGGGATTTACTTATAATCTGAACCAGATTGATGGAAGGATTTTAAGTAAATTCCCAATATATTAAGCATATCGAAATTAACTCAAAATAAGGTAAATTTAGAATGACCTAAAGTAGTTGGTACCATTTTAAGATGGGCGTCGTGGGGGTGCTAATCCTTCCCCACGCGTAACCGTACTCCCGAACCCAAGATTCTTTGAACGTAGACCAAGCCTTATCTCTAGACAAGAATAGGTGACCAATCACACCTTAGGTTTGAATGGTTGGTGGCGACTCCTAGAATTTTAAAGTCTAGCGATTAGGTTCACGGACCTAGACGTTATGACAAAGTTGACCCTTTGAAAATCAATGTATGAAGAAAGAAGTAAGAGAATTACATTGATGAGTAGAATATGGATGCTGGATTGAGGCAAAACAAAACAGAAGCCCGCAATGCTGCATGAGGGTCCCTCAAAACAATAACCGAAAGCCTGTGAGAGCAAGAAGCAACAGAATAGCGATCATAAGTATTAAGACAAAACATTATGATTCTCCATAAATTTAGAATACAAAGCAGTAATATATCACAGAAGAAAAGTTAATAAAAATTTTGACAACTATATCTGATCACAAGACAGAGGGTTTAATGGTACAATGGAAACTGTTAAAATTCACCAACTTTAGGAAAAACAAATGATAGAAAAGCTAGCACTTAAACATTACAAAAGTTAAATCATAATTGCACTAGATACCCATATTTCTTGCCATTCCAACTACCAAATATGGTAAGACTCTCTCAAAATATGACTATGCATTTCCAATTAAGTTTAATTGTATCAATCTGGCACATGTAGAAACCTCAATGCAAAAAAGAAATGTAGAAACTCCACTTATATAACATAAATACTACCCAATTATCAGAATATATTCAAATTTGTCTTTCTAGATAAATGGAGAGATTTAGAGCTCTTTCATGAATATATGAAAATATGAATTCATGAAACTGAAATCAGCTGTCAAATTTACATAACTTTTAATGAGGAAAATGCCAGCTCCACCACTTCAATGTCACAAGTGAAGAAAGGAAATCTACTAAGTGATCAAGACAACACTATTTATGATGGCATCCCTTAATATGTTAGTAAAATCCTCATAAATCTGCACTGCATTAAAACATTTAAGTTGCTGAACTTAAAGCTTGGTATGGTCAAGGAAAGATACCATTGAGGAAGAAATACAAGGCTTATGACTAAGCTACAAATTTACAGGATCCATGTTCAAGCAAGCACAGGTCTTTGCGCAGACAATTTTGGCATTCCGATAACAGTAGTCATCCTCTATGAAAGATTTTCACTTTCTTAAAATTTGGGTAAAAGGCATTTTGGCCATGATATCAAACTCTATTTTTTTGTAATTGTCAACTTTTTCAAATGTCAATTTCCATTAATCTTTCAGAAAACAAAACATTCCTTGCATCCGCATTACATTAATTCTCATAATTACACAAGATTCAGAAACTAACATCCCTTGCCACCTAGATATTGCAAGTGTACTCCAATTTGTGAATTAGCAGCACCCAAAACTTTCAAAGATATAAGCCTTAATTATCACTTCCCTACTATCAATTATCAAATCAAAAACTATAAGACACTATAAATAAATGCAGGCACCTCAGGCATTTAGCTCAATGGTAGGTGCATGTATTTTCCCCCTTGAGTCCCCTTCCCCCGAAATTATACTGACTAACGAAAAAGTATTTAAACCTCACAAATCAACAAAATGAAAATAATATCCATACATGTATGGTATCAAATGGGGGTAAAGAAGGTTTACCTGTAAAAGTAAATTGCCGCCAAAATAAATGCAACATTGCAAACAACATAACCAGACAATCCCAGCACCGCTCTATAACCAATCAGGGAAACCAATGGCGCAAAAACTGCAAAGCAACAGAAAATATTTCAAGAAAGACTGTTGGGATTTTAAATACAATCCCAATTCTTCAAATTTGTAATGAAGTACCGTACCTGTGCGTGATAAGATTAAGATGCATGCTGGCAATAAGGGCAGAAACGCGTAGGACTGCTCGTACTCATACCCGCACTGAGCGATCCGGACGAAGTAAACACTGTCCCAAACGATGCCTTTTTCAATGACGGAGCCAAGGGAGGGGAGGAGAGGGGGAGGGGAGGGATGGTGGTGGTTGAGGCAGGGTGGATTGAGGAGTGCCGAAGTGTCGTAGGGGGTGAGAAGGGTCCGCCAAAGGATGGTTACGAATAAGAGAAGAAGCCTTGAGAAGATTGCGGATTTCAAAACTTTGGTTTGGTGGGAATTGTTCAAAGGTTGTGATGAGGATTTGGAGGGTGATGAAGCTGTTGCCATTTTCGTATTTTGAACTAAATAAATGGAGAGATTTATGATATTTAGAACAGGGTTTATTGTCCACCACCGGTACACAAACAAACAAATCAATAACTTAATCTTCTAGATTTACTAACAAGTGGTTCAAAGAAGTAGAAATGAAGTTTTTTCAAAGTACTAGAATGTGTACCTGCGTTCTGCTGCGGGTTTTGATCATTAATCAAGAACTGTTCTGTTGTTCAACATTAATTTATTTATCAAGATCATATTTAATTGTATCAGGAAATCCACTAACAAATTTAAATTATTCATATGCTTAAATGCATAATAATTAGATAGATTCAAAGGCTTACTCTTTCCAGAAAAATACTAAAAAAATGAGGTTAAAATCTAACTTGTATTAGTCAGGAAGATAGTCACAACAGAAAAGGATAAGAACAATACATTATAGGCTTGGCTCATGCATGCAAAACAGCTAATTGCTTCCCTGCATCAAAAGAAGCACAAATAACTAAAAGAAAGAATGACGGTATAATAAACACATACATTGCATACAATTTTTGTTAAACCTCAGGCTTAGATAGACCCAACAAAATGAATTAATGATCTTAGCTTGATCATCATTTTATTATCTATTAATCTCTGCAAAAAAAAAAAAAGGAGAAACAGCAACATTTAAATTCAATTGAACAATCTAAATGCGAATTTATTTTTTTCTTATGAAAGAAGCTAATTAATAGGAAACCAACTTTTAATAAGACTTTGCATATACATTTGACATTAATCTCTACAATAAATACACAGGAGGATTGTTTAATAAGGATGAATTAATTTACATCCAAGAAATTTTATTCATAGAAAATTAGATCAAATCATAGTCTAAAATAGTTTAATAAGCTTTAAGATAATTCATAATGTTAAAAAAGCTTGTTAATAAAAAAATTAAAGAAAATAACTAAATAAAAGAACAAAATGAAAGCAAAGGGACACTGGGCAAGTAAAAATCTAACTTTTCAAAAAAAAAAAGGAGAAAAAAGAAATTGTGGGAAACCGTATTATTTTAGGAAAATAAATATTTCCAAGAATCAAGTTTATATATTTAGTTGTAATTATGTATTTATTGAGATCCCAAAAGTTTAGGGATTTCAATTAGTATGAGGAGTAGTTTCCTGATTTAGTGCGCTAGAGCGTTGTGTATATAAACAAACGTATTATTCAATAAACAATTCAATTCAAACCCTAAACATTAACATGGTATCAAGAGCTTTAGGTTTTTTCTTGGAAATCAATCACTTTTTCAGCCTTCATTGCTGATTTTTCTGCAGTTTCTTTTTCAACCTTCATTGTTGATATTTTCTGCAGTTTCTTCTTCAGCCTTCATTGCTGATTTTTTGCCTTAGGCCTTCATAGCCATTTTCTCATCCAGCCTTCATAGCCATTTTTTTTTTGCTCTGTTCTGCTCTGTTTTCTAATGAAAAAACAGAGTATTTCAAGTGTTCGTTTTCCAGCCTTCATAGCAGGATTTTTCCCCTGTTCTTCATCGTTGGCGATTTCTCTTTGTTGCCTGGCCTTCGTTGCCAAATTATCCCTGATTCTCACCAGTCTTTCAGCAAGTATTGATTTGTAAAAGATGTCAGTAGTTGCAGAAACAACCACTGCAGCACCAAAGAAACCAGCAAGTCTTAACCAAGAGGAGGTGGAAAGGGTGAGATCATTCTTAAGTAACCTCGAGAAACCTACAGGTACTTACACTTCGGCGTATTCAGGTAAGCGTCTATTTTCATTTGGATTAAATGCCTCAGAAACACCCTTTACTCAATCTTGGATCATGGATTCAGGAGCCACCGATCACATGACCCACTCATCCAAACATTTTTCCACATACTCACCATGTTCAAGCAATAAGAAAATAGCCACAGCTGATGGATCCTTAGCAATTGTAGCTGGTATAGGAGATGTTCGAATAAACCCATCCATAACCCTGAAAAATGTCCTTCATGTTCCTAAGCTATCCACCAATCTTGTCTCTGTACAGAAACTCACACAAGACTTGCTTTGTAATGTGACTTTTCACAGTAGTTATTGTTTATTTCAGGACAAGGATTCGGGGAGGACGATTGGACATGCTAGAGAACGGGATGGTCTTTACTACCTTGCGGAATCAAACAAGTCAAACATATTCAAGAGCAGATCACCCCACTCATTCATGTCCGAGTCTATGTTATCTAGTAAGGAGAAAGTTTTTCTTTACCATTGTCGGTTAGGACATCCATCATTTAGGGTTATTAAAATTCTGTTTCCTTCATTGTTTACAAAGTTGGATATTGAGAGTCTTCATTGTGAGGTGTGTGAACTTGCCAAACACAAGCGTATATCTTTTCCAATAAGCAATAAAAGAACTCCTTTTTATCTTGTTCACACTAATATTTGGGGTCCCTCTACTGTTGCTAATGTGTCAGGGGCACGATGGTTTGGGACTTTTATTGATGATTGTACACGATTTACCTGGGTTTTCTTGCTTAAACATAAGTCAGATGTTAGCACTGTGTTCCCTAATTTCTTCTCTATGGTAAAAAACCAGTTTGGTGTGAGTATTAAAAAACTTAGGTCAGACAATGCCAAGGATTATTTCAATCAAATTCTTACCCCTTATTGTCAAAGAGAGGGAATAATTCACGAGTCTTCCTGTGTGAGAACACCACAACAAAATGGAGTCGCCGAAAGAAAAAATGGGCACCTTCTAGACCAAACCCGAGCACAATTGTATCAAAAAAATGTACCAAAAAGTTTCTGGGGGGAAGCAGTTCTCACAGCCACTCATCTCATCAATAGATTACCCTCTAGAGTTCTAGGATTCAAAAGTCCAATGGATGTGCTTTCTTCGTTCTATCCGAACCTCTCTACCACAAACAATCTTACACCTCACATTTTTGGGTGTGTGTCCTTTGTTCATATCCATAGTCAAAACAGGGGGAAGCTAGACCCTAGAGCCCTAAAGTGTGTTTTTGTTGGGTATTCTTCAACTCAAAAAGGATATAAGTGTTACCATCCTCCGTCCAAGAAATTTTATGCGTCACGAGATGTAACATTCAATGAACAAGAGGCCTATTTCACTCAACCTTATCTTCAGGGGGAGAGTCTTAGGGAAGATAAGGAAGGTTTTCCTGGGTTGCCTGATCTTTCACTTTTGTCTCAACCCAATCATATGCCCCAACTATCTGTTGAGCTATTTGTTGAGCCATCTGTTGAGTTTGAACCTGAGTCAAATGCCCCAGTTGTTGGTGAACCTGAACCTGAGTCAAATGAGACCACTCCTACTGCACCAACTGTGTCCGAACCCGAACTAGTACCTAACCCCGAATCTGCTCTTGGAGATGTGAGATTTGGCAAAAACTTGGTGTACTCAAGGTAGAAAAGGCCAATCCAGGATCTGTGCAAGTTCAAGAGTCCAACTCAAGTCCTTCAAATGAGGTAACAATTACTAACTTTCCAGCATTACAAAGTGAAACCAAAGCCCAAATTACTGAAGATGACCAAGACCTTCCAATTGCTATTAGAAAAGGGACCAGAAAATGTACAAAACAGCCATTATATCCTCTTTCACACTACCTATCATTTAAAAATTTCTCACCAACCTACAAAGCCTTCCTTGTAAGCCTAAAGAACACCACCATTCCTACTACCTTATCTGAGGCATTGTCTAATGAAAAATGGAAACAAGCCATGGATGTAGAGATGGAGGCTCTAGAGAAGAATAAAACTTGGGAGTTGGTGAAGTTACCAACAAGGAAAAGGCCGGTGGGGTGCAAGTGGGTTTATACTGTGAAATACAGGGCAGATGGGTCGATTGAGAGATACACGGCGAGGTTGGTAGCCAAAGGGTATACACAGACTTATAGGATTGACTACCTAGAGACGTTTGCTCCAGTTGCTAAGATGAATACAGTAAGAGTAATCTTATCTCTAGCTGCCAATTTTGGTTGGGAACTACAGCAATTTGATGTGAAAAATGCCTTCCTACACGGGGAGCTTAAGGAGGAGATTTATATGGAGATTCCACCAGGTTATGGAAGGAATGTGATTGCCAATACTGTATGTAAGTTGAACAAAGCTTTGTATGGCCTGAAGCAATCTCCTCGAGCTTGGTTTGGAAGATTTGCTAGAGTCATGTTGGCCATGGGATACAAACAAAGTCAGGGGGATCACACATTGTTTATCAAACATTCTGCTTCAGGGGGAGTAACAGCACTGCTAGTCTATGTGGATGACATTATATTAACTGGAGATGACAAAAGGGAGCAGCAAATATTGAGTCAATGCTTGGCTAAGGAGTTTGAAATTAAGACTTTGGGAAGATTGAAATATTTTCTGGGAATTAAAGTTGCACACTCCAAAAAAGGGATTTTTATATCCCAACAGAAGTATGTTATGGATTTGCTTAAGGAAACAGGCAAAACTGCATGCAAACTCGCAAGTACTCCTATGGACCCAAACCTTAAGCTAGGAAAAGCAGAGGAAGATGCCACAGTGGACAAGCAAATGTATCAACGTCTTGTGGGAAGACTGATTTACTTATCACATACCAGACCAGATATAGCTTATGCAGTGAGCTTAATCAGTCAGTTTATGCATAGTCCAAAAGAGGTTCATTTGCAGGCTGCCTACCGAATTTTGCAATATCTTAAGGGAACACCAGGAAGAGGAATTCTGTTCAAGAGGAATGGGAGTACAACACTTGAAGCCTATACCGATGCTGACTACGCAGGATCGATCATCGATAGGAGATCAACCTCCGAGTACTGTACCTTTCTTGGAGGGAATCTTGTGACATGGAGAAGCAAGAAACAGAGTGTAGTAGCACGTTCTAGTGCTGAGGCAGAATTTTGTGCAATGGCACAAGGCATGTGTGAGCTACTTTGGCTGAAAATCATCCTAGAAGACTTAAAGATTAAATGGGAAGGGCCTATGAGGCTCTACTGTGACAATAAATCAGCAATCAGCATAGCTCATAATCCAGTACAACATGATCGAACGAAGCATATAGAGGTGGATAGACATTTCATCAAGGAGAAGTTAGACAATGGCTTGATATGTACTCCATATGTGTCAACACATGGGCAACTTGTTGATATCCTCACCAAAGGGTTGAGTAGCACGACATTTGAGAGAATTGTATCCAAGCTGGGAATGGAAAATTCTTACTCACCAGCTTGAGGGGGAGTGTGGGAAACCGTATTATTTTAGGAAAATAAATATTTCCTAGAATCAAGTTTATATATTTAGTTGTAATTATGTATTTATTGAGATCCCAAAAGTTTAGGGATTTCAATTAGTATGAGGAGTAGTTTCCTGATTTAGTGCGCTAGAGCGTTGTGTATATAAACAAACGTATTATTCAATAAACAATTCAATTCAAACCCTAAACATTAATAGAAATGAATTTACAAAATGGGACAAGAACAAGAAAAAAAAATGCAAAGGAAAGAATGGAAAGAGAGATAATATTACGTGGCTGATTGTGACATAACCATGCCCAGCCTCTATAGATGACCAAACCGTAAAGGGAAATAAAAGCAAAAGGGAAACAGGGCAAGACGCATGCGAGAGAGAGAAGAGAATTCGTCCAATTTTCAATTTTAGACAAAGGCAGATGAAGAAGAGAGAAGGAAAAAAAGGATAAAAGGTGAAAAAATGACAAAACTGATGTGGCTGCACGAGGATTCAAGGAATCCCACAAAATTTATTTATTTGATTTGGATATGTTCACATCTTGGAGTCGTCATTATTGGGAGTAGAAATGTAAACAAAGCGGGTACTCATTAAATTTGGGATACCCGAACTTGATTAATTTTTATAATATTTGAACCCGATTAACTATCCGATTATTTTGATTTATGTTACCTTAACCCTACCCCTATAAAATAGAAAATACTAGTTTAACTATCCGAATATGTTAACAACCCGTTTATTAAGTCAAAGTTTGACTTTCAAATTTAAGTTTAAAATCAATTTTAGACTAACTTTATTAAAAAAATTAAAATAATGAATTTAATTTAACTCATAAAAATAAATTAAAGTTAAAATTCATAATTCTAATATTAATGAATTAATTTAATTAAATATAACTTTAATAATAAATAATTTATATATAAAAAATATAAATATCATATTAATTATTATTTATAATCGGGTTTGGGTAGTAGGTACCCTAAGATAATTAACTAAACCCGTGACGAGTAGTAGTTTCACTACCTGAACCCAATTACATACTACTCTAACCTTACTTAATTGGGTCTGGTAGTGCCAAATACTCGTTTATCGGGTACCCATTGCCATCCTTAATTGGGAAGGCTCTACTTTTACCACTTCTGACCCGAACAAAATTACTCTCATACCATAAGATGTATAAGAATACATATTACACCCAAAAAAAACTTAATCTTCTAGATTTTCCTGTATCCTTAGGCTATCCATGTTGTTTTCTTCCTTTTTTTCCTTCAATCCTTTTCATTCCTTTTGTTTTAAGAGCTTCTAAATATAACCCAATTTTTGTTCTTTAAACTTCATTATTGAACACACCATTCTTTCAGACAAAAAAGAGAATTTATATTTGCACTACAATTTTTGCTCTTTATACCAGGGGTGTAAACAATACACTGGTGCTCGCAAGCTACTTGAGCTTGACTCGAGAAAAACTTGAACTCGACTCGATTCTTGTCAAGCCGAGCTTGAGCTACTCGAGCTATCGAATGAGCTGAGTTCGAGTAATAAGATACCTGGCTCGAGTAGCTCGCGAGCCTATTCAAGCTTTTAATATTTTATTATATATTTTATTATGTTATTATTAAATTACATAAATACCCTAATCTAAACTCTAATAGATTTTGCGTTTTGACTTCTAATTTAGTTTTTCATTCCACTTAGTTCTCTTCACTCTTCAGCAGCAGAAGTACCGCACCATTCTCCTATCCCATTCAACACCGGTGACAGCCACAACAAGCTGACAACCTTGCCCTCAACACTGGCAACACCTTCACACTCAAATCCTACCTCCCCTCCTCACCAGACAATAGCCAACAAGCCCCTCCTCACTAGATCCATAGCCGACAAGCCTCTCGGCCCTTCGAGATAGATTTGGTGCCAACAAGCCCACTATCTGTCAGATTCGATGCCAACGAACCCTTGGGCCCTCAAATTCTGCTTTCCCTCGACCATCGTTTACACTGCTAGAGTCTAGACCTTCACTCACTCATGGGTCACAATAGCAACCCACCTCGTTGGCCTCACGCAATCATGCACGATTGCCTCTCCTCCCTTGCACATGTAGCAAGCAGCAATTAGTTCACTTTCCGGCTCTCTTTCAGTCATGCAAGTGGCACCCCTCGCGAGCCTCGCTGTTGCTGGTAAGATTTTGTTTGTATTTTTTTATTAACACAGTGAGTCAATGACATACACGTCTGATTTATATGGTTTACTTTGTTTTTTAGTTCTTATTTATTTGGTTTACACTTTACACGGTGACAACTGACAACTCTAGATTTCAATTTGCTTATAATGGGTGTAGTTGTCACAGTAGTTTACTAACGCTTGTGAAGATAATGATGAAAAGCAATGCCATTTCTCTTGTGCATAATTTTAGTGGAGTACAGATGTAAACACCATTGTTGTTGAAAGAAAACTCATTTTGAATGTTGATATGTAAAATTATGTTAGTCTAATAATATGCCCATTTCTTTGCGATTGGATATGGGTTTTTTCAACGTTTTTGGAATCCTCAAGTCTATAGTACTTTGTTTCTCTTTGCGATTGGATTGTGATGAAGTGTCAAGAATTTAAGGTGGCATCGGATGGTTGTTGCTATGAAACTGATTGTGTTTTTTATGACTATGTTGGCTTGGCTGGTTGTTCACTGAATGATGGAAGGGGAACTTATTAGGTTGTAGTGAGTTTTAGTTTTTACGATGTGCCAACAAGATGTTTGAGTTTACGCTTCAATAGGTTTGTTAGCCTTTCCTATTTACCATGGGTTTTGACAAAGATGTTGGCTTCTTAGTGTTTTGGTGGGTTTGGTTTAGTCGGTGTTTGCTAGGTGGAACCTCAGTTTTCAATGACATTTGACTAAACTCAATTGTAATAGTTCTGTTATCAATGAAAATTTTGATGCCTTTCAAAAAAAAATGCCTATTTCTAACTTAGTAAGTTTTTATTGCTATAGAGTGTTAAAAGTGAAGCAAGATCACCTATGGACTTGACCATACATGCACAGACTTCCTCCATGGGCATCACCTTCTACAAACAATATTAAATTTAGATCACCTGTGGACTTATAGTATTGTTATTATTATTAAAACATTTTATATTTTACTATTTTCAACTGATAAATTTATTATATAGATAAATAAATTCGAGCTCAAGCTTGAGTTTTAGCATGAGACTCGAGCTCAAGTTCGAGCATTAAAATCAAGCTTAGATAGACGAGCCTAATCGAGCAAGCTCAAGTAGCTCGATTTCGATCTCAAGCTCAAAAATTTAGGTTCGATCGAGTACAAGCCGAGAATCGAGAATCGAGGATCGAGTTTCCGAATCGAGCTCGAGCTCAAGCACCCCACTGTATCAACTTGGCTCGATTACAACCCTACTTTATACTTAGAAAAATTCTATTTAGACCCATTTTTTCTTCTCACACCCTAATTTTCTTTGAGTTACTATTCATGTAAGGGAAAAAAGGGGTATGAGGCTAAAAAAAAGGGTGTACTCAGAATTTCCCTTATATGGAAAGACAAATGTACCTTAATAAAATTTTTCAAAGTATCTCATCTTCTTTTCTCTTTTCTCCATCTAATTTCACGTTCTTTCTGTTCTTTCGTTCTAAACCTTAAATTTGTTCTCTCTTAACAAAAAAGAAAATTTTAAGTTACAGTAGTTATTACGATAGCATTCATGAATATAAAAGCATGAAAACTGAACAAGATGTAAGTTTTAAAAAAATCAAAAAAGAAGAAAGTTCTCAAAAGAAATTTTTCAGATCTCTTGTTGCCCACGCAAGCAAATTTGTGCAAGCAGCTTGATCCCGTGCAAAGTGAATTTGCGCGAAGAGCATGATCTCCTGCAAAAGCATTTGCGTAAGGTGTCACAACCCGAAGATCGTGACATACGCTTAACACTTACACTTATTCAAACTTAATAAATTTATGGACTAAATTTTTCCTTTTTGTTTTACAATTTGTATTCGTTGCCAGTGTAGTCGCTAAACAATTTTCATTCATTCTTTAATTGAAAAGTGATTTAAATTACTCTCTAAGGTAGGCAAGTGTTGTTTGTAACCATAACTTATTGTTTCTTGGAAACAGATTGAAAATATCCTCTCTTATATTGTAAGACTTTCCTCAATTAAACCCCTGCAATCAAATTCAACACAATGCAACACAGTAGTCTTTCCCAATTCAACAGTCCTAATATCTACAACTACTCACCACAAACAAATCATGAATATCAGAATATTATATCAACTACTCATTATAATAGTTAACATCCTATTTATAGTACTGGACAAAAATCGCCTGAAAATAAAAGCATATACAAAAGAAGTATTACAATACCAAAATATTCAAAAACGATGACCTTGGGCGTTAAGACACTGTTCAATGACCTGAAATGTCCCCACGAGTCTCTTAGCTCGAATCAATTTGTAAAAAAATTAATCTCGTTTAATGAGTGAGTGCTCAGTAAGTTACTAATATAAGAATAGAGTTAAAATTATATCGTCTCTAATGCAAATGCATGAATTTTGCAAGCATATACCCCAGTATCATTTAAAAATCAATATTCTTTGAGTATTAATTCGATAATGCCCTAATAACACTAAATACCCTTGTATCACTGCAAGTTGTGGATCAGTGCAAAATGTATTATCAAGACAAGTTCAATTTGAAAACATATGAAAATTCTGTTACATAAAACTTTCCTTTCAAAACATGTCACGTATATAATCCCATATGAAACTTATATAGTCTCAAAATCGTTTTACATACACTTTAAAATACATTTCAGAACATGTACTATCTCAAATCATATCATGTGTGATACAAAATCATGTATAAATCATATTTAGTCCGAGTCATATTACATATACTGTAGAAACATATCATATCTAGAATTTCATATACGATAAACCATCCTCTAGACAATGTTTAACAGTTATTAAGAGATATTAAGAGACTAGGGATGGATCCCTATTTTGGTGTCATATCATCTCTAACCCATTGCAGCTATCAATGGGAAAGTTTCCCTCTAAGAGCATCTATTTATGGCCATAAATCGTCCCAGTCCTACTGATCATCTGGAAACTGAGGAATGTGTCTACGACTATTGTCAGATAACTTGGAATGGTCTCATCAGGCAAAATTTACATGTATATATCATGTATATGTAAATGGGGTTTCATGCCACACAGGTAGAACCACACAATATATATATATATACACACACACACACACACACACACACACACACACACTATGCTACAAAGGCATATGCCGCACAGGCATTCCATAGGGTATCTGTTGTTTCTAAATCGAATTCTCTTTTTCAAATTTTTTTTCGATTCCTTTATGACAGCCACACAATAAAGCATTTAAAATTGCATCATTTTTTAAATCAACGTATGATTAAACCGTATGTTTAGTTTGTACATGTTATGCATGATCTCAACGTATGAGTTAAACGTTCATGCATTGTGGCTATCTAGGCATTTCAAACATTTACTTTCATTTAAAAGATTTCAATGCATCTATTTTAAATTAATGCTTTTTCTTTTAAAACAACACAAGGTCCCGAAGGTCCAAGATGAATGAATTCCTAAGTACACATATTAGGCAAATAGACTAGGGCATATCTGCTATAGCCTCAACTTCTCATTCACACACCATCACGACATAGGTATCATCCATCAATCATTATACAATTACACAATTCCGCCAAGCCCCACTGGCTTCAATAAGGTCCACAATTTGTTTGTATAAATATACACTCAGATATATGCCAATAGCATCTATAGGTTACTAATATCACACTCCTCTTATTGAGATTACAATATTGCATAAATACACATTTTCATATCCACATATCATCCACACAAATCAAGTATCAATTCACTCCCCATTTCCCAACATTTGTTTCACAGTCCATAAAATCAGCATGCCATGTCGTAAGATCAATCATCATTCACCCATCAAATTTCTAATTTCAAGTTTATAATCTATCAAAATCACAATATATTCACCCATTTATATCCAAGTATCAATTCCTACAATATGCATAAGATAATAGGATTACGTGTCTGTAGTCAAGGTCACATTACCATAGCAAACAAACTACTACAATCCATTTTCACATTTCACACATCAAGTGATTTTTCTTTCCCAAGACCATGACATATTACATTTGCCTAAAGAAATTCAATTAAATATTCAATTACCAGATATCAACTTTCTTGCATATCCTATAATACTTTCAGAACATTTAAGTTACCTTAAGACGATCCATAGTGTTCTAGAACCCATAACGCATTCATACATATCAAAAAATAATTTTTAATGCCTTGTCCTGAGTAATTGATCTATATAGTCAATTTATACAAGGTCACACTATGTTTTTTCACTCCAATTTCTCTAGGTACTACAATCCACTTTTTTTTTTAGAGACTAGCTCACAATAGACATAGCACATTCCACAAATATCCAGTATATTCGCCTATGGTAAATTTTCAACTTTTTTGCCACCATTGCATTTTCACTCACAATTTCATAGCACTATAAAGTCATAAATTTATCAATTCTAGCCCATAATCACATGCCCCTTTTTATTTCCTCAACAATACATATAGTTGCATAGTCTTAATTCAACTTCATGCAATATATACCTATTTATATATATATATATATATATATATAATTACATAAATACGTGTTTCATCAAAGTCCACAAGGCATTAGCAGCATACTTTCTTATTTTCATCATCTCAATCGTCAAACAATCTAAGATATTCCAACAACCACCACAAACACATTAAATCAATAATTCAATTCAACTATTTACCACGTTCTAACAGAGTCCAATTAGATTTAATCCTTATTCTAAGGGTATTTTAACAATATGATAAGAAAATCTCCCACAATATTCCACATCATCCCAACGATGTTTCACGATATCCCAACACATTACAACAACCATCAGAATATTTAAACAACCATTCAAACTTATTCACACAACCTTTTGACCATACTCCGACATTGTTTTATCATTATTTCATTGTCAATCCTCATTATACTCAACAACATTTTGTTATCACCAACATTATTCATTCACAACATTTTAAAACTTTCCAATATAGTACCATAATATCATAAACCAATCTAACATATTACAATATAATACTACATCTACTTCTATAAGTATCTTACCGAGCATCAAAGTTAGCGCTTTGACAAGTTCCGAGCTTCGCCGAACATCAAAATAGGCCTTCTCTGCTTTAGCTACAATTGAAATGATACATATCCATATTTAGAAAATTTCATTAAAAATCTTGTTACTTGGCTCAAACCTCAATAGAATGGCTAATTATATTTTAAATATTTAACGAAATAAAGAAAATCACAATGATGCAATAAATTTCATAAATGACTTTGCTTCACCGCAGGTACGAAAATGCAATTTTAAGGAAAAAAATACTTTTTTATGGGTAAATGATCGAGTTCTAACAATTTACAAATAACCCATAAGAATTTTTAAAATATCAGGTTCTTTTCCTTAAATTCCCGACTTTATTCCGGCAAGCAAGTTGAGGGAAATCAGGCGACATATTCAAAGCCCAAACAGCAAAAGAAAAAGAAGAATAAGATTAGATTACTTACCAGAGAACGAAGAAAATGAAAATAAAAACAGAGGAGAGTTAAATTTTTTAGAAATATATATAATAAAAGAGAAGGAATTACATGGTGATCAATCACAACCTCTCGCAAAGCAATGCCTTATCCAATGGTTAAAAAACAATTGAATTTCAACTGAGAACCCAAATTAACATGAATATACGCATTTGAAATAAAAACCATAAACCCACTATTAAATTCTAGAAAAGAATTATGGGGAGCATTGGTTTAGTCTATGCCAAATGAGCAGACTGACAAAATAACTAAGTAATGAGCTGAAAATGAAAAGGGTAGAGAAAAATGAGACAACCAAAAACAAAAAATTATGAAATTGAGAGTCTATAGACAATGGGAAAACTAAAAATGGGTTATTTACTAAATTAAAATGTTAATTCAGGCAAGAAACTTACAGCAATTGAAAGGGTCCCAAAAATGACAGTTTGGAAGAAAAGAGAGAAAGGGAGGGGCCTCTCCTCTGCTCTGTTCTTCCAAGTTTGTTTCAGTGAAGCAACTATTTTTTTTTTTATCAATGATGAAATCTGTCGTTGGTGGAAGCAAAGTTTGCTGTTTTCTCGGCCTAACCCTAGAAATTCGAACAAAATTCGTTACTAATTCTAAATCAATTTATAATATATATCTATACCACGGGGTACGTACTCAATTTTTTTTTTTACTCTTATTATCTACTTTATTTGTGGCATAAATATCATTTTAGTCTAACTTTTTAGATTTTTTTTGTTACAAGTCTAACTTTTTAGTTAATTTTTTTCAATTCTGACTTTAGTTTTTTTTTAATATTTGATTAAATTAATTTTTAACAAATATATATAATTTATAATTCATAATCTATCATCTACATTTAGAATCTATATTTATAATTTATAATAATTTATTTAAATTACAAATGTTTCCGAAGTAATTAAAATATATATTTTTATTCATCATATTTAAAATATTGTCATTTTAAATATTTTGTTATGCAAATATTATATGATTTTTCTAATTTATAAAATTTTATTTCATTGCTTCACATCCAATTTTAAGGAAATCCTAACTAATTTCCATCCATAAAATAAAATATTACAAAAAAAAATCAAAGAAATGTTCATGTGGTCCATGGGCTGGGTCGAGTCAGATTTGGGTCGAGCCTAGACTATATATAAATAAACAACATGCAAGCTCGAGCCTAGTTCAACTTGATCATTCAAGTCTAAATTTTAATCCAAGTCTGTTTTACATATTTTTTGCACAAGCCACGGCTGGGCTCAACCCGATTTCTTTTGCATTTTAATTCTTTTTTCTTTTTTTAAAAATTATTTTATTCATATAAAGTTTAATTTAATTTATCGAACTTTACATACCAATTTTCATATTATATATATAATGTTTAATAATGAACAACATTTTAAATACATAGAATTACATTATATTTAGTAAAAAATATAAAAATTTAATAATTTAATTATGTTCAAGCCGGGCTGGGTCAGACCTAAGTTTCCATAGGCAAAGCCTGAGCCTGGTACGAAAAGTCATCGAGCCTAATTTTTTTGTCTAAACCTATTCATCGGCCTATTTTTTTATCCAAGTCCACTAAAAAATCGAACTACTTTTCGGGTTTCAACGGACAACTCGATCCATGGACAAGTATATATGGCACCCTTTATTTAAATTTTTTTTTATTCTTGAAAAAGAAAAACTTAATGAGAGTGTTCACATCGAGCCTTCTTTAGCTCTCTTTTCTCTCGGTTTTAATTTTTTTATTCTTTCTTTTTCTTTTGCCCACTCAAGTTTTTTTTCTTTCTATATAACATTTATTTTTTTTTACCTTTTTTCTTCTTCTATTAAGCTCTATTTTTTCTTTTTTTTTCTTTATGCTCAAAAGATATTTTTTTTAATTTATCAAAATTATCATTGTTTGTGAGAACCACTATTTTCATACCCATACATAAGCTAAAAGATGCTAATTATGCCTTTGGTAATCGATTGGTAACCATCCGTATCTATTTACAGGGATGCAAGCTTTAGTACATTCTAGTGCACAGACATTTTTAGAACACAGGCACCTATCTTGGAATCGTTGAATTATCATATTATGGATATATATGACCTCTTACACTTCTTTTTTGGCTTAGGAAGAAACCTTACTCTCACTTAACAAGTGGCTACCCAACTCTAGAGGTGTTTAAAATTTGAAAAAATTTCGATTAACTGACCGACCGAAATTAATTCTATTAATCGGTCGACCACCAAGCTTAATTCAGTTGGTTATTGGTATAAGATTTTGGTAAATTTCAATTATTGGTTAATTCATTTCGAAGACCGAAATAAAATAAATTAGGGATAAATAATTTAAAATTTTAAAAATTGGTGGAGAGGAGTGAGCTATGCGTCTTGGTGGCCTTTAGTGTGGCGCCCCCGGGTGCACCTGTAGGTCCTTGACCTAGGCCACTGCCCCATACAAGTCACTCAACCGTATTATCCGCTTTGGGGTGCACCACTTTGGGCCACTGCCCCTCATGGCTTTGTCAGAGTGCACCTCGAAAGGCCACTGCTCCAATTCGTGTCCGAAGCTACTCAAACCCTTGACTTTCTTAAGTGTCAAGTCACTCCTAACCAATTGTCCTAGGTTATGAGTGACTTGACACTTGAGGAAGTCAAGGGTTCAAGTCACTCCGGACGCAAATTGAAGCGGTGGCCTTTCGAGGTGCACTCCGACAAAGTCGTGAGGAGTGGTGTCCCAAAGTGGTGCACCCCAAAGCGGACAATACGGTTGAGTGACTCGCCTAGGGCGGTGGCCTATGTCAAGGACTTATAGGTGCACCCTGGGGTGTCACAATAAAAAAAAAATTTAGTTCGTAAATTTGGAAAGAGTATAAGTGTGATTGTTAAGTGTACATCGCGGCTTCGAGTCGTGACAGATTTAATGGTATCAAAGCAAGGTTTGTCTAGTACGTGTCAGTGTCATAGAGATCATTATTAGTGTTACATCCCATGTACTATGTAATGTCTGCATGTAACTTACCGTTATCAACTTATATTAAGATTGATTTGCTCTTGGTATAAGTATTTTATAAATTGAAATACAATGAGGAGGATTAGGCAAAGAGGTAGACTCAAGAGACCGGCTCGAAAATGGTCGATTCTACCTCCGACTCCATCACTCTCATCAACTGCACTTTGTAGTAGGCTGCATATAAAGTTAGAACCTTTAGGTTATCTATCACCTAATTACACTCCTTTCAAGGAATCTTAAATGAAAGAGTGTGTATCGTCAGTGCAAAGTGAAGGTGGGAGATAAGGAGCTAAAAGCAAATATGATATTATTGCACATTTACGACCTTGATGTCATTTTAGGTATGGATTGGATTGCCACCCATCGTGTTAGTGTACTCTACTATTGGATAACTGTAACCTTCTCCCTACCTCATCCGTAAATGGTATGTTTTGAAAAGTAATGAAGCGAGTAGTGCTTATTTGTTTTGTTATGAAGTATTGAAGTGATATCAGTAGAGGCATAATGACCAACATGGGTTGGAAATTGATATGGTATACCTATCAAGACTCATGAATGAGGAATGAATTTGTGATTGATAGAGTTGACTATGGAATGACCTAGCATAGTTTGGCTTAAGAGGTCATGCGATGATCTAGAACTTGAGAGGTGAGTTGAGCGTAATTCAAGGGTTTTGTTTTATGAAGCCACTCAAAACTTAAGGCCTTACGCCAACGATACCTTTTGTGTGAAAGTACATGATTCGATTAAAAGCATGATCCAGCCTTAATTTTGAAGACTATTGGAATTTGAAATTATGGTTTCAGATTATAAATTTTGGATTTTGAGGTATTAGGCATTCTTAATGAGCCTGGTTAAAGTATTATTTGACTTGACATATTGGATTCTATCAATAAGAGTTTAGAACTGTCGACTATAGGTTGCAAGAAGTGGACTTTATTGATATGTCAAAAAGGGGAATTAATGCTCAATTGCTTTTCGAACTTGAAAAGTGTATTTGATCATGTATATTTTGGGAAGTGAAAAATTTTCATAAGTCCATTTGCCTTGAAAACTATGCGACTCCGACAAACCTTCTAGATTAGAAATTATTTTATCTAAACCTATATGGACTTTGAATCATTGAACCTTGAAAATTATACAATTTGAACTACATGGATTTTAAAAGTTAAACCATTTAAAATATGTGGTTTTGACCTATGAGGAATCGAAAACAAGCAAATTTTGAAAATCAAAAGTACTCTTCAAACTCCTATTGGTAGAATCAGGAATTGAACGATACATGTTGTAGACTTTAAATTTATAGTAAATATTGGAGATTAGTAGGGCATGTTGTGCAATAATGCACATTCATATGAAGGATAAGATTGTGAGACAAAACACTCAAGATTGTCTTGATACGACAACTACTATCAGCGTAGCATAATAATTTCTAAAGTGTAAAAGGATGTATGGTAACAATGGGTTAAATAATTAATGCATCCGTGTTGAGGATGAATCGAATAGTTGAATTTTGAAGTTAATAAGAAGTTGATATTATCTTTAGGACAAGGGCAATATATTAATTAGAATATGAGCAATCGTCAGACTATGGATTATTGGGTAATAAAAAAAAGAAAAAAAATAGAAAAGAAAATATCTTCACAAGTTTTAGATAACAATTATCAATGTGGATAGCCTAATGAAAGAGAAGTATTATCACCTTTGCCAATCGGACATGAAAAAATTTGGAGGACCGAATTTTCTAAAGTGGGGAGGATGTAAAGATCGCCAAATTTCTATACTGAGTTTATAAATAATTGCACAAATGAAGCAATATATATATATATATATATATATATATATATATATAGATATGGAAATGCATTTTTGGAGTTTTATTATTTAAGCAATGAAACCAAGAAATTGAGTTTGGTACACTTGTTGAAAAATAACCAAAAATAAATTTTTAAGATTTATAAAGAATATATATATATTTGGACATTCATTAAAATACGAAAATGATTATATATATATATATATATATGTACCAAACCTAATGTGTGTGTATATATATAAGTATATGACTAAACAAACAAGAAAATTAATGTAGAAATGTAAATTTATATAAAAATATAAATTAAAAAAAATAGTTAGAAAGAAAGTAAATGCATATTAATCAAATAGAAGAGGCACTTATAAGAAAATAAATATGATATATATGTATATGTATAAAGATTAAGACAAATAAGAAAATATACATATATATTAAGTACATGGTAAGATATATATAGATTAATATACATGGGTATCATCATTATCAGAGCCTTTATCTCAAGAGATTGGGGTAGGCGATATGAACCAATGTCTGAATTCACGTTAGATCGTCCATATGTATTCTCCTCCTCCATAGATTCCTATCCAAGGCCATTTGCTCATCCAATTCTAAAACCTCCATATCTTTCCAAACTACTTCCTTCCAAGTCTTTTTTGGTCTTCCTCTAGTCTTAACCCTTCTCTCAACATCCATAGCCTCTATTCTCCTAACTGGAGCATCTACAGGTCTACGTCTTACGTGTCCAAACCAACGTAAACGATTTTCACACATCTTATGTTCGATAGGTACCACTCCAACCATCTTACGAATATCATCATTTCTTATTCTATCATTTCTTGTATATCCACCGTAACATTCGCATTTTTGTTACACCCATCTTTTGTGTATGTAGCTTTTTAGTCGCCCAACATTCACTACCATATAAAAATGTTGGTCTAACAACTGTCCTATAAAACTTACCTTTCAACCATATAGGAATTCCTTTATCGCATAACACACCTATAGCACTTCTCCATTTATTCCATTCAGCTTGGATCCTATAGATCACATCATCATCAATCTCTCTATCTGTCTGTACTGTCGATCCCAGATATCGAAAATGATCCTGCTTAGGTATCACCACCCCATCTAATGTCACTACATGGGTATATAAGTTTAAATTAAAAGGAACTAATAATAATAAAATAAATATGTATTATAAATATTATATATAAAAAATTAAAAAATTTAATTAAAACCTATTCCCGATTGGCTTCCTAAGGAAGCCAATTAGGATCTAACTACCCCCACTAACATGGGGGCTTTGCTTATTGAAACAGAAAGTTTTAGCCTTTGTGAAGGAGAGGGAAAATGAAAGATATGGAGAGAAGAGTTGAATGAGCAAAAAAAAAATGGGGAAGAATGATTTGGAGTTTTGTTGGCCAAGAGGAAGAGGAGGCAACCAACATTGCTGCCTGAAGAAACAATACCGAAGAGGAAAGAAAGCTGAAGAAGCAAGAGCATCGAGAGAGAGAAATAAGTAGAGATAGGAAAAGAGCAATTAAAGGAAAGAAAAGGGAAAACGAGAGAGGAAGAAGTTGCCGAACTGGGCAGCAGTATGAGGAAGAAGGTGCTACCACATGGGGCAGCAGCTGAAGGTGGCGTGAAACAGAGCTTCCATGCTCGGTAGAAGCAAGGTGATTCAGGGGCTGTGATGCGTGGCCTTTAGGGGCTGAACAAGGGCTCCTAGCTGGCACTAGTTTGGCGCCTATAAGGGGTAGTTGTTAAGGCTGAACATGGTCATTATTGTTGCTGCGGTTGGGGTTGGAAACACCGATGACAAGGGCTGGAAAGTAAACCAGAAAACTGAACTGGACAGGGGAAGAAAAGAAGTAGAAACTGTGATATGTAAGGGAAACGAGGAAATGGAATTTTAATGATGGATTAAAGCTGGCATGGGAGACTGAATCGAGAGTGACAATAGCACAAGAAGATATTGGAGCTTTCTGTTTCGGTGCTGGAATGGTGCTGATGAAGGCCGAAATATAAAGCTGAGTGGGATTGGTTTTAAACACTATAATAGGCGTCAAACATAGGGCACATGAGCTGAAATTACAAGTGCTTTTTGACGCAAAAATGGTGTGGGAAAAGAGGCTGGAACAACGGAGTTTATGAACTTTTAGGGTGCAGAACAAGGTGAGTTTAAGTGCTGAATTTTAGGAGCTGTATGAGCATTTTGGTTGGACCCAAAAAAAGTAAAGAAAAAGGTAAGAGTATTTAATTAGATGATTTTAATATATATATATATATATATATGATGAAATTGATTATTGAATGAAATTTGGTATTGATTCATAGGAAAAAAACAATATTAAAGCAAGAAGAAAAAGGAAACGAAAGAGGAAAGAGATGGAGTTTTGAGAAGGTGTTGTTAGATTTTAGTATGAAAATGGGTAAGAAAGAATTAGTAGCTTTGTAAATTTTTATAAATTCTTGTAGATTTTATTTAATTTAATTTTAAGTATTTAAGCAATGTTTGAAAATTTTAGAAAAAAAATGCCAAAATGGAGAATGACAAAGTGTTGAATTTGAGGTGATCAAACTTGGGTGTAGGTAGAGGTGGCAAATGGGTGGGTCGGATCGAGTTTGGGTTGGATCATTTTGGGTTAAGAAAAAATTGGATCATTTCGGATTCGGATAAGGTCGGTTTGGGTCAAGGAAAAATCGATCTATTTCGGGTTTGGATCATTTCGGGTTCAGATAAGGTCGGGTTTGGGTCAAGGAAAAATCAGTCTATTTCGGGTTTGGATCATTTCAGGTTCGGATCATTTCAGGTTCGGATAAGGCCGGGTTTGGGTTGTTGATTTTTTTAGTCAATTCGGGTTAGTCAAATTTGGATTCAGGTTGGTCGGATTTGGATTAGGGTTGATTGGACAAATTTATTGGATTAAGCTTTGGTCATCTTGATGTGATTTATTTGGTATGAAAATCAATTGAAACCATATTTCTAAGAATTACAAAACTCATTAAAATAAAATTTTCTTCTTACATGACCTATAGTACAATTAGGATTGAAATAATCAAAATATTTAATAATATGTATGATAGTTTTCTTTATAATATATTTACCAATATTCATAAATTAATTACATTTTTTCATTTTATTTTTATTATCTACAATAATTAATAACTTTTGAATCAAAGTGATTTAATAATCCATACTAAATATCATAAAACAGTACTATATATCTCTTTAATTTATTTTGATTTTTTATAGAATAATTGGAGACATTAATGTAGATGATATAGCTTCTGTACTCTATTATAGATTAGCCATTAAATAATTATACATTAGGTTTAAATGAATGCAATATAAAAGTGAATATTTAAATTTAACTAGATTAAAAAAATATATAACACTCATATTATTGAAAAAAAAATTATATTTTACTATATTAAAATACTTTGATATTTAATTTTAAAATTTAAATATTTATTGAAAATATTAAATTTAAGTTTGAATCTTTTCAGGTTTTGGGTTAATTTGGATTCGGATCAATATGGATTTGGGTCAATTTGGGTTCGAATCAATTCGGGTTTGGGTTAATCTAAATTCGGATAAATTTGGGCTCGGATCAATTCGGGTTCGGATCCGGTCGGGTTTGGATCAATGCAAATTCAGATAAATTTGGTTTCAGATCAATTCGGATTCGGATCGAGTTGGATTTGGGTTGTTGACTTTTTTAGTCAAATCAGATTGGTCAGGTTTGGATTCGGGTTAATTGGGTGGATTTTTCGGGTTAGGTCGACTTTTGCCACCTCTAGATATAGGCGTGATGTCTAAGCATTGGCATTAGGTAAGACATTTATATATTTCGATATTAGAATTATATCGTGCGTGAGAAATTGCGATTATGTGATGATAGTTGATAAATGGTGATTATGTGATCATAATGATGATTAGAGAATGACTTAGTGAATAAATAAATAATGATAAATAATGTTATGATGAAGAATTAATGAAAGTGAATATGGGATGATAGAAACTCACTAAAAATTTTGTTGTGGTTTTATGGCGATTTTACATCTATTATGATATGATTTGGAAATGATTAATTAACCTGTGAAATATATAGATATATGATTGGTATGATAGTGAAGAGTGGATTATTGGTATGGAGATGAACTTAAGCAATTTTGGTTCTAAGATAGATGTTTCTAGTATATGATTAAGCATAATAAGGACATGTTATTAAGACGTTATTGAACTTATTTGTAGTGAATGGAAGCAGTGTAGAAGTTAAGCTTCATTTCGAGGCTTGAGGATGATAAATTGCTAAGCATTAAGGTAAGTGGGTTAAGTAAAGTTTGTTAGCACCATCTCGTAGGAATGTTTTAAATTTATAAATTCGTTTATGCTTGGGTTGAATTGAAACTTGTTTTCTACCTAGCGTGTTATGGCCAGCCAAGCGTGCATGTTAAGTGAAGTGAACTAATGCATATGTGCATTCACGTATAGCATGTTTTGAGTTTAATTACTTAATATTTATGTTTTAAGGACTTGCATTATATTTTAAATTTTCAAAGTCTTGATTTGAATTGACTTTTGAAATAAATTGAAAGTTCTTTATATTGCAAACTCAAAAGTGATTTAATAAGTGCTTTGAAATTTGTGCAAGCCAAGTGCTACACGAAAACATTGTTTTCAAATCTTTTTTGAGTGCAGGCATATCCTATGACCTTCGGGTTATTTGTAGCCTATTGAGCTTAACTCTAGGCCTTATTGCCCATCTATCGAGCTTTGTGTTCTAGACTACTGTATTGTACTGTACGTATCAAGCCTAGTGCTCTAGGTAAATTGTTAGGCTTGTTTAGAAAACCAGCAGACAAGTTCCAACTCTCGACTGATCAGTGAGACTGGAGTAGTGTTCTATGGCCATAGAGTTCGTGTTGCTTGCGACACCATTCCATCACTAGCTAAGATGGACATCGTTATCGTTATCGTATCAGTGATTGAGGATTATCGCCTAAACTCTACGTACCATTGTTTTATTATTGATATTGATTTCAATGAATTGAGGCTTACACCTAAAGTGAAAAGTGATCAATTTGAAATTGTTTTAAGAGATTTAAGGCTTATGTCAAAAGTGACAAGCGATCGATTTGAAATTGTTTTCAGTGAATTGAGGCTTACGCCTAAACTGAAAAGTGATCAATTTGAAATCGTTTTAAGTGATTTGATGCTTATGCCTAAAGTGATAAGTGATCATTTTTGAAATCGTTTTTAGTGAATCAGGACTATACGCCTAATGTTTATTGATTATCGTTTTGTGAACTAATTGATTTATAAAAATGCATAGTTATTGATTTTAAACGAATGCACGGTAATTGATTTATCAAAGTGCATAGTTATTGATTTTAAATGAATGCATAGCAATCGATTTATCAAAGTGCACCTTCATTGATTTAAAGCAAATGCATAGAAATTGATTTATCAAAGTGCACCATCATTGCTTAAAATGAATGCATAGCAATTAATTTATCAAAATGCATAGTCATTTATTTAAAACAAATGTATAGCAATTAATTTGTTAAAGTACATAGTCATTGATTTAAAACGAATGCATAACAATTGATTTTTCAATGTGCATAGTCATTGATTTAAAACGAATGTATAGTAATTGATTTATCAAAGTTCATAATCATTGATTTAAAATAAATACATAGCAATTGATTTATCAATGTGCATAGTCATTGATTTCAAACGAATGCACAATAATTGATTTATCAAAGTGCGTAGTCATTAATTTCAAACGAATGCACAGTAGTTGATTTATTCATAGTCATTGATTTTAAACGAATGCACAATAATTGATTTATCAAAGTGCATCGTCATTGATTTTAAATGAATGCACAATAATTGATTTATTGAAGTGTATATTGATTGTTTTATCGAAGTGCATAGTGAATTACATAGTGATTGATTTATCGACGTGCATAGTATTTTGAATTTAACCGAAATGCATAGTGAAATGATTTAATCAAAATGCATAGTAAATTTGATTTAAATAAAGTGCATAATGAGGTGTTTTGAACTGAAGTGCATGGTGAACGTGTTTTAATTTAAGACTTCGATCGAATACCATGCATACATGTCACTTCAGTATTATTTTTTTCTACACTTGCATGTAGATCGACATGAGTCTAACATGCATTTACTTAAACTACTTACTAAGCCGTAGTTTGCTCACCCCTTTCTAACATCATCGCAGATCATACGAGCTAGAGTCTACGCTTGGAGTTCTGTATGGGCCTTCGAGGACTTTACATAATAGTGGTACTTACTTAAGTCCTCCAAGCGTTGCTTTTATTACTTTTGAGGTATATGAAATTCTATACATCATGTTGGTTATCATGTATGGACATTATTGAATGCACAGTACATGTCATTGGATCTATGTTGGGATGTAACTTAGGACCGCTCTAGATTATCATAGACTAGTAGGATTATCGAGTGTGATCTGAGATGTGATTGTAGTATTATAAATGTGGGCTTTGTGGAATGTGAAAATGTTTAATTGATGATTCTAGGATTGTGTGTAGTGTATGATAATGTAGACTGTGGATTGTGGAGTTGAGATATGATATTGGAAATATATACATTTTGTAGGTTAATTAATTGGGGAAAATTGATTTTATACAAGAGGAGGTTTTCGATCTTTTTCTTTTGGTAGATTAAATCTTGAATTAAAATATTGAGGAAGTAAGTTGACTTACTTTTGAAGTTAATAACGACAAGTCAAATTGAATTGAAAAAGGTGGAAATTGTTTAATGGTGACACTGACACTGACACCTAATACAAACCTTAAATCGAAAAGGAAAAATTTAGTTCGTAAATTTGGAAAAGAATATAACTGTGATTGTTAAGTGTACATCGCAGCTTTCAGGTCGTGACAATAGGCCATTTTGGCATGGGGAATTGATACCTCTCTTTTGGGGGATTGATCCTTCTGTTTTTAGAAACAGAGGTTAGCTACTAACTTGTGGGGGATCAATCTTATGAGTAAATGGATTTTTTGGGCATTTTAAATATTTAAAAATAATTTTTAAATAAATTTCAATTTCTTTAAAATATAATAAGGCTTTAAGTGCATGAAATTGAGCCTAAAAATTACTAAGTAATTTTCTAAAAATATTTTCAATAATACTATGAGAAAATTACTAAGTATGATTTTCAAAAGATAATATCTAAATAGATTAAGACCAATATATAATTAATCATATAAGTTATGGTCTTGAATTGATAAAGAGCTTAGGAGATATAGGAATTTTTACAATAAGGTCATAAATGTCAACTTTACTGTAAGGTCAACGTAAAGAAAACATGATTAAGCGTAATTCTAAAGTCATTAGGCATAAAATATGTTAAAAGTATCGTAAACACTTGATAATTAACTTAAGGTTAATGTAAACAAGACATGGTTAAACATAAATATAAAGTTATTATGTTTAAAATATGTTAGAAATATGTAAACACATTAACTCTATTGAAAATAATGTTTACATTGATAATCATATTTTTACGTACGTCTAATAACTTTAGATTTACGTTTAATCATGTATTCTTTATATTGACCTTACAGTAAGGTCAAATTTTGTGACCTTACTATAGAAATTCTGATCCCCGATGATTTGTGAAAAACTTAAGTAAATTTGCAAATTTACAATATGGATTATACATTTAAATATGCTTAAGTATTTGTCATTTTAAAATCAATATATCAATTTAAATCTAATAATCTTTTTTTTTTAATATGACAAAACTTAAGGTAAATTTGCATTGAAAATACTTCCCTTTAATTTAAGTATGATTTTCAATAATAATTTTCAAACATTATCTTCTCCCCTTTTTGTCATAACAAAGATAATAAAGACAAAAATTTTGCAAACTATATGCTCTCCCTTAACAAGTGCAAAGAATTTCAAACATTGAGCCAAGAGTGTTAGTAACACAATCACTATAAACATGTATAAGAAACACAATTCATGTCAATACATGAAGCACATAGATCATACATGTCATCAATTTAAAGCTCAAGAGATAATGTCATTTTGGCGTATTAAGACATAGAAGAGATAAGCAATGAAGCATATATAATATGACAAAACTTAAGGTAAATTTGCATTGAAAATACTTCCCTTTAATTTAAGTATGATTTTCAATAATAATTTTCAAACATTATCTTCTCCCCTTTTTGTCATAACAAAGATAATAAAGACAAAAATTTTGCAAACTATATGCTCTCCCTTAACAAGTGCAAAGAATTTCAAACATTGAACCAAGAGTGTTAGTAACACAATCACTATAAACATGTATAAGAAACACAATTCATGTCAATACATGAAGCACATAGATCATGCATGTCATCAATTTAAAGCTCAAGAGATTATGTCATTTTGGCGTATTAAGACATAGAAGAGATAAGCAATGAAGCATATATAATGAAATCGAATGATATAAATGAAATAACATATTTTTATGCAAAAGGATAACGTCGAAAATACATGAAAAATTAAAAAAATTCGATAAATCTACATGGGTGGGAAAACATAAGTAAAGATCAAAACAACACCCATGATAACACATGTAGGTTCCTATGACCCAAAGCTGAAGACCTAGGGGTGGAAGAGGAGGAAAACTATCAAACTTGTCATGAAGCTCATCAACATGAACTCATATGTTTTGAATTTCATTAAACATGGCATTGTCGAGTGATAAATGTAGTAAGGCTAGTATCCAAATGAGCTCAAAAGTTGGTAATCAAGTGTGGCTATGGTTGTCCACTACATCCTTGAGAGGATGCTCGAAATCCTAAGCAGGAGTTGGTACATTGTGCTTAACCCACCCACCTTGTGGATCCTCGTAGTAACCTATATGATGAAGTGTGGTGAGGTTGATGTTGGTCTTAGAATCTAGGAGAATTCCTTTCTCACAAGAATGATCGATGCCTAAGGATTGGAAATGGTACGCAAAAGGCATTACCAAGACAATGGTTTTGACAGTAGCTCAAACAATCTTCACTAAATCCTCAAAGATAAAGTGACTGAGATTGGGCTTCTCACCTTCATGAATTGAGTGGAGCCACGAACGGTTGAGACACTGAAGCTAGGCATATTTGGTCTCGAAGGGTCGGAGATTATGGGAGATGATGATATGAAGCAGATGTGGAAACCTAGGCAAATCCCCTACTTTGTTGTCTTGAATAAAAAAAACTAGAGGAACTTTGACTTCCTAGTTGCAATTTCCCTCATTGCAGACACCAAAAACACTAGGCAAAGAGGACAGGGTGATATGAATGTCATGACGCATAATATGTGACTTAATACAGATGACATGGTAAAGGTCATTGAAAGCATTGAGGAGTTCCACATATGAAAAGAAAGCGTAAAGTATAGCACGAGAAACAGGGGTTTTGATCTAAAGGAAATTCGTACACCAAACTCATCAAATCGAGCAAGATAAGGAAATTGATTACGATGCAAAAACTCGAAATCTATGATGTGTTTGAAGCGAATTTTCTTGGTGGAAAAATTCACTTTGTAATTGGTACGCTCATCGGGAGTGCAAAAGCATTAGTTAAAATAGGTTGGTATGATGGGTGTGGATGAGGACATGGATAGTGCTTTGCGTTTTAACAAGGCATGTTTAACTTGAGGGGCCATTGGATGAATATGGGAAAGTTTGGTGAGGAATGGATGACAACTGTGTCTGAAGAGGTGGTTGAGGAATTTTGTCAAACAAGTGACGGACAGAGGTTTGAAATGGTGGTGATGTGATTATGGAGTGATGGATTTATAATTGGAATTGGAAATTAAGTGAAAATGGAAGAGGAAGAATGAGGAATGAAATATTTAAGATGAAAATAGAGAAGAATGGATGAAATTTGGATGAAAAATGAGATGATTTGAGTAAGAATTGAGTGGTGTACAATATAGTGGTGAGGAAGGAGTGTTAGGTGAGAGGAATGGGTGTTTAAATTTATGAAATAGAAGGGAAAGCATCGATTTTATGCAAATTGCGTATGGCCTCTGAACGTAGAAGCCTTTTGTGTAACTAGGAGATCAATCCATTAGGTAAGGAGATATGTAATAATTGCAATTTTTATATGTATTTGATCAATACTTGACTATTTGAATGGTATAAGATAGCTAAATACTGATTTTTTAATTTTTTATGTAGTGAGGCAAACTTCTGTACAAGTAGATACGTGGACCTCACATGAGTGCACATTACCAAAAAAACTATTATCTAGATTATTAAATATTTTGAATATTTCAATCCTAATTTTATTATAAATCTGCAAGAAAAAAAATTTTCATTAGTTTTGTAATTCTTAAAAATATGATTTTAGTTCATTTTAATATCAAATAAATCACATGGAGCTGACAATAGTCTAACCCGAAAAACTTATACATTTGACCTAAACCCAAATCAAACCAACCCGAATTGACTAAAAAATTCAACGTCCCAAACCTAACCTAATCTAAACCCGAATTGATTCAAATTCAAATTGACCCAAACCTCAAACGATATAAACTCGAAATAGATTAATTTTTCTTTAATTCAAATCTGAACTGATCCAAACCTGAAATGATTCTATTTTACCTTAACTTAAGATCCAATGTAAGACCCGAATTTTATTATACTATATACAATATTTGTACATGATTGATAGTGGAAATAAATTGTTTTAGTAAAATTAAAGAAAACAATTGAAGATGAATTTCCACTTTTCATTTTGAGTTATGATTTATAATATGGTGTATAAAAGGAAGAAAAACAAATATCAAACTGTAACAAGAAATATATGGGATTTAATCTTGGTAAAGAGATTGAAGATAGTGGTATGAAAGCATTAAATGAAGTGAGGACAAATGTGAAGAATTAAAGTTGAAACCGAAATGGAAAGTATAAGAAGGGATTAATGGCTAGAGGACAAAACGAAGAAAAGAATGAGAAGATAGCCAATAAACGTTGGCTGGAAGTGAATTGGCGTGGAGAAGAGAAGAAAAGACAGGAGAAAAGTCAAGGAAAGGGGTTGTAGTGGACTTCTCGCCACTTTGCCTCTCCTGACAAAATTGGGCTAAGCAATAAATGGCAAGGTAAAATTAGTCAAGAACGGATTGCAGTAAGGACTTTACCACCGTTCCTTTTTGCTGCAGTTTTCTTTGGTTTTTAATGCAGGAAATGATGAAAGAAAACGGGATAAGAACAGGTGGTAGGTTCTAAGTGGATGTGAATGAGTATATAAGAAGGAATACATGAGGAAAGCTGATTTAGCCAACTTCATCTTCCTCAAAATTATTCTCGCCCATTCTGTTTGCATTTCAAGTTCACAATTAGTTCTTCCATTACTCCCATATATGAGCCATGAAACATCATCTGGCAGTAGCCAAACTTTTACTCCATAGTTGAAGAGCTGAGGAATAAGCAAAGTTAAGCTAAGTGAGGCAAGAACACATTCTGTTTTTGGAAGAGCAACTGGGTTAAGGTGAGTTTCATATTTTCCATGGTTCTCTTGATATTCCATACTAGATTTCTATGATTTATAACGTGATAAACATAGATATAGCCTGGCTTTAGTTAAATATTGTTGGAATATATAAGAAATTAGATGGAAAATAATCAAGAATGATTAAGAAAAACAATGGGCGAACGGGCATATCCAATAGCTTGCCAAACAGGTGAGCAAGAAGTACTCACCCAAAAGTTAAGGCAAGCTCGAGAGTTGCATGAGTTGGCGACATACGTGTTCGCCGAACTCTTTGGATAATCAGAATGACAGTTGGAGTAGGCGAGGACCAATAATCGCCCAAAAGGCGAGAATGGCGAACTTACAAATACAGAAAGGGCGAGTTGAATTTGGGGCGAGCTCCCATGTTGGGCGAGCTCCAACGGATAAACCACTAGGAATGGCGAGTTGAAATAGTGAGTGTGTTAGCTTTAAATTGCCATACATATTTTGAAATGACAAAAACTTAAGTGAGCTTTAATGTTTTAATTCATATTGTAAATTTGCCTTATCACACATGATTTTCTCAATACATTTTAAGTGATCATACCCAAACATTAAGACCATGATTTAATGATACATCCTTATTGGTCTTAATTCTTTATAAATGTTTTGAATATTTTAGAAAATCACTTAATGAATTTTTGGACAATGTTTTCATCAAAGAAAGTCATGAAAAACTCCCACAAAAGTGCCAATATGTTTTGGGTTGAATTAGGATCAAAGACCACATCATTTCTAACCCAAAAGTGCAGGAAAAACCCATTCTGGAAGAATGGGATCGATCCCCTAAGGAAAGGGATCGATCCCTTTTTGGCAGTGTGCCCCGGAAGGCCAAAATGAAGCATGGGATCGATCCCCTATGGAAAGGGATCGATCCCTTTATGTCAGAAAGTCCCCAACGGCTATTTTCTGTGAGATACAACGGCTAGTTTCGGTTTTGGCTCCAACCAACGTCCACAAACCATCCAAGGGGCTATAAATATAGGCTTAGAAGCTAAAGGAAGGGAGAGGAACAACCAAGCAACATCTTTCATCATCTTATTCATCTTCCTCAAGCCTCAAACAACAATCAAGAGCTCCAAAGTCTACATCATCTATCATTCTCTTATTCCTTGTAGTGCTTAGCACAAAATCTTGTATAGGTTTTCATTGAGCTTAATTTCTGTAATCACTTGCCTACATAGAGGCCTTTCTTTGATTACACAATTGTAAACCCATCATTCCTTGTAAAGGGGAGGTTTCTCTTAAGCCTAGAAAAGAGGGAGGTTTCTCTTAAGCCTAGAAAAGAGGGAGGTTACTCTTTAGCCTAAGAAAAAGAGAGAGGTTTCTCTTGAGCCTAGAAAAAGAAGGAGGTTACTCTTGAGCCTAGAAAAAGAGGGAGGTTACTCTTGAGCCTTGAAAAGAGGGATTGTAATCACAAATTCAAGATAGTGGATTTGGAGAAAATCCTTGGGAGCGTCTCAAGGTAGAGGACGTAGGCAAGTAGCCGAACCTCTATAAATCGCTTGTGTAAATCTCTCTTTCCCTACTCTTTATTTACTTGCAATTATAGTGTGTTTATTGCATTGAACTTGGATTGCATGCTTGCCTAGCTTAGAGAACTTAGAAAATATTCAAATAGGCTAGAGAATTTAGAAAAACCGAAAAACGAGCTTAAGGGTAGTTAAAAACCGATTCACCCCCCCTCTCGGTATTGCCTATAAGAGCTAACAATTGGTATCAGAGCTTGGGCTCGAGATTGAATTAGACTAACCTCTATCGAGCAAAACGATCATAAATGGCTCACTTGAATGTAGGCACACCCCTAGGAGAAGAGGGACAATCATTAGTTAGACCTCCACTCTTTAATGGTGAGAATTATTCATATTGGAAAACTAGAATGATGCTATTTGTACAATCTAATGATTATGAGGTGTGGAGAATTATAGTGAATGGTCCTAGAATTCCTATGAAGAAGGTAGATGGAAAGGATGTCCCTAAGAGTGAGGATGAGTGGGACACAAATGACATGATAGTGGCACAATTGAATGCCAAGGCCATGCACACTCTCTTTTGTGCATTAAGTTCCAATGAATATAATAGAGTGTCCCTATGTGAAAATGCTAAACAAATATGGGACAAATTGGCCATCACACATGAAGGGACAAATCAAGTTAGAGAGACCAAAGTAGGAATGCTCACACATGATTATGAGCTATTTAGGATGAAAGAAAATGAGTCCATTAGCGAAATGTTTACTAGGTTCAATGATATAATTAATGGACTTAAGGCACTAGGCAAGGCTTATTCCAATGTTGAAATGGTAAAGAAAATCTTGAATAGCTTGCCTAAGTCTTGGGAGGCAAAGGTAACCACAATAGAAGAATCTAAGGATCCAAATACCTTGTCTCTAGATGAGCTTATGGGCTCCCTACTTACATATGAAATGAAAATGAAAAGAAATGAAGAGCCTTCAAAGAAAGTAGGAGTAGCACTTAAGTCTTCCACTTATGAGGATGATAATGATGAGAGTGGAAATGAGGAAGAAAAGGAAATGGCAATGTTTGCCAAAAGATTCAATAGATTTATGAGAATGAAAGAGAGAGAGAGTAATAGGAGACATCAAAGGGGAGAGTCAAGTAGAAGAGAAAAGGACCCCTTAGTATGTTATGAGTGTAATGAACCGGGTCATACTAAGTTAGATTGCCCCTTACTTAGGAAGGAAAAGGATAGGAAACCTAGGAAGAAAGCATTTGTGGCTACATGGAGTGATAGTGATAGCTCCGATGAGGAAAACATAGATGATGAGGTAGCCTACTCATGCTTCATGGCCATTAGTGATGATGAAGGTAGTTGTAGTTCTAGTGAAGATAATGATTATACCTTTAGTGAACTACAAAATGCCTTTAATGATTTAGCAAATGAATTTCAATGCATGAACTCCAAATATAAGAAAATCATTGCTAAATTAAAAATAGAAAATGAAGCCTTGATAAATGCTAAGCTAGAATTTGAAAAGAAATTAGAAGAGGCTAACTTAGAAATGAATGAGTTGAATAAAAAGAACTTAAATTTGCATAACTCATTTTCTAGGTTTTATATGGGTCAACAAAAGCTAGATCACATGTTAGAAACCCAAAGAGCTTTCTTTGACAAAGATGGGTTAGGATATAATGCAATACAAAAAGAAACTCATCTTAAGAATTTCCTTGTGAGCAAAAATACTATGCATGATTTATCTCTTACATGCTCACTTTGCAATAGAATAGGACACTCTTCACAAGCATGCACAAATAGAAAAACCACATTTAGAGGAAGAGTGGTTAGAAAAATGTGGGTGCCTAAGCATGCTGTAAATAATTATGAATTGTGCTTGAAATGGATCCCAAAAGGATCAAAAATTATTTGTACTAACTCTCATGAACCCAAGAAAATTTGGGTACCAAAGCATGCTTGAATTTGTTTGTTGTAGGAGTGTTAGAGCATGGAGTTACAAAGAAACAATGGGGTTTGAGTGCTCAACACATCCTCATGGAGTTTGCTTGTGCCAATGAGAGAGAGAAAGAGCTTGAGGATCCACCCTTTGCAAGGTCACAACAATCCTTCAAGAAAGGCCTAAGGTGAATTCAACAATTCAAGACAAAGCTTTCTCAAGCAAAGGAGTTTTGTAAGCTTAAATCCTATCTCTTCAAAACTCATATGTATTAAAAATTATTTGTTTGATTTAATGAGGCACTTGGTTGATGACTCTTGATGCTTTGTGAGTTGAATGATTGATCAAAAAGGCATGATAAATGATTTTTGAATGTTGGATGAACAAATATTGATGATTGAATGAAAGGCATGTTTTGTGATTTTGAAATGATTATTGAATTTCTGTAGTTTGAGCAAGTTTTCTATGTGTTGATAATATATTTACTTGCCTCAAATTGCCAAATATGTCATATATGCAAAATTCCATGTCATGAGCCTTAATGAAGAACATGCATATTAGAAATCATGGCATAATGTTCACAAGTATGATGATTTGATGTTATATGTGCTTAAAATCTAAGTGAACAAGTTTGTTTTGACATATTTATGTAATTCAATGCATTGGTTTGGTCAAAACATGCTTAAATCTCAAAATGACCTCCTTTGAGGCCAAAAATGCTTTTTATTGTGAAAATTCTTCCAAAATTGCAAAATCTTTTGTAAAATGGTTTTTCATTCATATTTTTCATTCATACAAGTCCAAAATCATGTTTTACAAATGTTTAAACCATTACTTGGACTTAAAATACTCAAAAACGAAGTTTTGGCACCTCACAAGTTGGACTTTCTGTCAAAAATCTGCAGAACCAGGATGAGGGATCGATCCCTCTACATACAGGATCGATCCCTTTGGAAAAACATGCAGGAAATTGAACTCTGGAGTTTAGGGATCGATCCCTTTGCTCATAGGATCGATCCCTTTAGGCAATTTATGCCTTTTCTGCACTTTTCAACCGAATTTGAGAAGGATTTTTCACTTTCTTGATACTTTCTCTCCTCTCAACTTAAAATTCATTGTTTTAACTTCTTTTTAATGATCTTTAATGTATGAAAAATCATTTTTCATTGATATCATGCCTCAACTCCATCAATTTGAATCATTTCCAACAAATGGTATCACTTTCAACAATCAATATCAATTTTTCTTGAGCTCACAAGTGCAAATTCATTTTTCTTGTTGAAAACATTCATGAATCGTGAAATAATCTTGAAATATATTTTCAATGAATGCTTAAACATAATTTTGAGATTTATTTCAAGAATTTATGGATATATTTGAGAATTTAATGAACTTGTGCATAATGAGTGTTTTTCATATCTTTTGTTCATCTTAGTCAAGCATGCTTTTAGGATTATGTTTCTTAGCTTGACTCAACTACTCCACACTAGGTTTCATGATAATTATACATCTAGTGGAAGAATAATTAAAACTTGACCTTAAGGATTGATTTCAAATGTAAATTCAACAATTGGTATAAGGTCATAATTTTCCTTGGCTTGCAATGTGTGATGATAAATGGATCCTATATGTCAAATGCATGAAACTTTATCATCCATGAACTTAAATTTCTCTTATGGCCAAATTATTAAAGAGCTTGGGCTTTAATGACAACACCAACATTCAAAGATAAATGCAAACTTGAACAAATGTACCTTGATTGATATCCATGCATTTATGCTTGATTGATTTGATGTTGACCTTACATGCTTGCTTGAGTTGAATCAATAATCATGTCTATGAGATGAGAATATTTCTTTTCATGATATTATGTAATTAATCTCACTCATAGATTATGGATTTTGATGATAAAATACATTTTAGCTTGATAACATTGATTCACTTAGGTGAAGCCATTTTAGTTAAAATAGCATATACCCTCTAGAACGTTAAATAATGATAACAACTAGGGATATGGCTCGTAATTAATTAAAATGGTAATTTTGAATCTTTCCTTGCTCATAATTGGTTAAGGACTTGAATTGGAAAATGAGCATAGGATTTTTGTGCTTGAAACTATGGAAGAAAATGTGTTTGCTTGAATATCTTGACATTTTGTATCTTCCATGTGGTATAATGTTGTGAATATGAATATGGATTAATACTTTATGATAGTGTGCTAATGCTTAATTAATCCATATGCATAATTGATGATGTGTGATTGTGTTCTTGCATATTTAGAATGATTATTTTCTTGACATGATCACACTACACACAAATATTGGATTCATGCAAAATGACTAAGTAAACCATTAGTAACAATTGGTATTTAGATTGAAATAATAATTAGTATCATTGGAAACCATATTTTCAATAATTGGTAAGCCAAAACTAAATTGCCAATTGGTATGAGCTTTAAATTGACAATTCTTCTTGTGCTCTTTAGTTTGAAATGACAAATAGAGAAGAATTCACTTAGGATATTTTTGCATGAAACTCTTGTGTGCTAGAATTTGTAGTTAATTGCTATATATCTTGATTCTATGCACACTCTTGCTTGAACGTGATTTATGAGCTCATGCACATCATATGTCACCTAATGTTAGCTCATAATCATGATGTATTACCATGCACCTTAGTTGGACTTTAGAAAGAACAATTGATATACTTAGGTGCTTAATAAGATTGAGATGAGCAAGTCATAGACCTTAGTAGATATTTACATACAACTTGCTTAACTTCTTACCAATTGGAACCTTCTTGCAAAATTACTTGTCAACAATTGGTATCAAAATCATTTATAAACAATTGGTATAGGATCATAAGTCATATTCCTTGCATAAATATTTCATACTCTTTGAGAATATTGACTTATTTATTTGTGCTATAAGTCCCATGTACTAACATGTTTCTTGTTGGATGGAGCACATTTTTTCTCTCACATAGCCATAATTTTTAGGGGAAGCATATTTTTCTTATTTTTCCTTCTTTTTGCTATGACAAAAAGGGGGAGAGATAGATAAAGGGAGAGATATTAAGGGGGAGAGATAATGAGGGAAAATTCATTTTCAAAACCCATGCTTATATTAAGGGGGAGCTTTATAAAGTCCTGCTTTATTCGAGGGGGAGTATTTTATCAAAGAATTTTCAAAGCAAATTTACATTAAGTTTTGTCATATCAAAAAGGGGGAGATTGTTAGCTTTAAATTGCCATACATATTTTGAAATGACAAAAACTTAAGTGAGCTTTAATGTTTTAATTCATATTGTAAATTTGCCTTATCACACATGATTTTCTCAATACATTTTAAGTGATCATACCCAAACATTAAGACCATGATTTAATGATACATCCTTATTGGTCTTAATTCTTTATAAATGTTTTGAATATTTTAGAAAATCACTTAATGAATTTTTGGACAATGTTTTCATCAAAGAAAGTCATGAAAAACTCCCACAAAAGTGCCAATATGTTTTGGGTTGAATTAGGATCAAAGACCACATCATTTCTAACCCAAAAGTGCAGGAAAAACCCATTCTGGAAGAATGGGATCGATCCCCTAAGGAAAGGGATCGATCCCTTTTTGGCAGTGTGCCCCGGAAGGCCAAAATGAAGCATGGGATCGATCCCCTATGGAAAGGGATCGATCCCTTTATGTCAGAAAGTCCCCAACGGCTATTTTCTGTGAGATACAACGGCTAGTTTCGGTTTTGGCTCCAACCAACGTCCACAAACCATCCAAGGGGCTATAAATATAGGCTTAGAAGCTAAAGGAAGGGAGAGGAACAACCAAGCAACATCTTTCATCATCTTATTCATCTTCCTCAAGCCTCAAACAACAATCAAGAGCTCCAAAGTCTACATCATCTATCATTCTCTTATTCCTTGTAGTGCTTAGCACAAAATCTTGTATAGGTTTTCATTGAGCTTAATTTCTGTAATCACTTGCCTACATAGAGGCCTTTCTTTGATTACACAATTGTAAACCCATCATTCCTTGTAAAGGGGAGGTTTCTCTTAAGCCTAGAAAAGAGGGAGGTTTCTCTTAAGCCTAGAAAAGAGGGAGGTTACTCTTTAGCCTAAGAAAAAGAGAGAGGTTTCTCTTGAGCCTAGAAAAAGAAGGAGGTTACTCTTGAGCCTAGAAAAAGAGGGAGGTTACTCTTGAGCCTTGAAAAGAGGGATTGTAATCACAAATTCAAGATAGTGGATTTGGAGAAAATCCTTGGGAGCGTCTCAAGGTAGAGGACGTAGGCAAGTAGCCGAACCTCTATAAATCGCTTGTGTAAATCTCTCTTTCCCTACTCTTTATTTACTTGCAATTATAGTGTGTTTATTGCATTGAACTTGGATTGCATGCTTGCCTAGCTTAGAGAACTTAGAAAATATTCAAATAGGCTAGAGAATTTAGAAAAACCGAAAAACGAGCTTAAGGGTAGTTAAAAACCGATTCACCCCCCCTCTCGGTATTGCCTATAAGAGCTAACAGAGTGAACTCCCATATTTAAAGCCAATATATGATGGCGAATTGAACTGTGGGCGAGCTCCCGGAATAAGCCAATAACTGAATGGCGAGTAGGATTGGGCGAGCTTCCATGTGTAAGCCCATTACGACTGGCGAGCTCTATTGGGCGAATGGCGAGCTGTAGATCTGTCTCAAATCTCGCCTAAGTGTCGCAAATAGTTGAAAGGAAAAATAGTAATCATTTTAGGAAATAACTCGAAAAGAAAATATTAATGGTATTACTATTTACTTTGCAGCTGAGAAGTGAGAGTTGATAAAGGCGAGCGGGAAGCTAAGCTTTGAAGAAACCAGGTAAGGGAGATGTGTGTGAAAAAGAATGCATGTCCTGTGGAGTTAAATTTATGAAATTACTGAGAAACTGTTTTGGTTTTTGACATGCATTGTTTTGATAAATTGCTTTGATTTTGGGCGGGCTACAAAGCCGGCCCTATGATATTTGGGCGAATTGGTATTGGCGGGCGAGCCAAACCTGCTGTGTTGTTTTAGACGGGCGAGCCTTTCTATGAAAGTTGGGCGAGTGACCTTGTTTTAAATAGAATCCGGCAAGCCACAGATGAGCGAACCCTTTTGTAAATGCATTAGGGCAGGCGATCCCTTTTTGTTGAGAAAATGATGGGCGAGCTCATGAGGGGGAGCCAGTTTTACTTAATGTTTTAAAAGAAAGGAGTGGCGGGCGAATACTTTTTCACCCCATTCTAATTGACCATGGGCGAGCTGAACTAGGCAAACTTACCATGGCGAACAGGTTTCTATTTACATTTTCTCAACGATAAATTAGCTATTTTTAATATTTTTGAAAACAGAAAATATAAATTCTTTCGGACGAGTTGACCATGGAAATGCCATAGTTGGGCGAATTGACCATGGGAATTGCCATAACGGGCGAACTGGTCGTCTGGTGAGCCGTTATGAGTGAGCCAGTGTTTTGTTTTAAAAAGGGTGGCGGGCGAACACAATTTCACCGCACTGGGCGAGCTGCCATGGGCGAGCCACAATGGGCGAGCTGACATGGGCGAGCAGGTTTTAAATATTCAGTTTTCGGACTGTTTTCAAGGTGTTTGTAAACAGAAAACCTAAACCTTTTTTGGGAATCGAATCATTTTGAGAAAATATAATAAAGGAGAGATAATTTCCATAAAGGGTTTTCATGAGATATAAAAGTGATTTTGAGACTTTAGGCCCTGAGTTCATGCAGTATTATTCATGTAGTTGCGTGACCCACCTGGGGCGGTGGCTCGGGTCGATGGACCTACAGGCACACCTCAGGGCGTCACAAGGTTGATGGACCTGCCAAGTCATCAGCGGTCTTGAGGTCACTTGGCAAGTGGACCCGAGGACCATCTATAGATTATGGCCATAGATCTAGTTGAGATAGCCGTGAGGGGCGATGGCCTACGGGTGCACCCCAAAAGCGGATGACTTGTGTTCTTGAGGGAACAATGAGAGGATGATGTGTTTGCTGCCTAGTCTCAACTTATTGACTTCTATTTACTGAAAGGATCTATGGGATCCTGTTTAATATTAAATGGGTTTGAGTGATTGAATAAATAAGATGTTTTGGGAATATAATCTTTATGTTTATAAAGCAACATGCACCTTTCTTACTGAGCACGTTATCGCTCACTCCCTATTTTCCACTCCACAGATTATTGAACTTGGGCTAAGCGAATTACCTTTCAGAGATCTGATATCGAAGGTATGTTGTATGCTTTTATATATTCAGTAAAATGGTACAGTACTACTTTAAATTGAAGGGAATGTATATACATCTTAAGGAAATAATTTAATAATTCTTATAAAAGTGATAGGAGTTGATAAGCATCACAGACAACCCAACTGGTAAGTGAGTGTAATTGGTAAGTGAATATTATGTATTTTGTGGATTTGGGATGTTACATCCAAAATAACTCAATTCAAACCCAATGCGACCCACCTATTGCCACCTCTTAGTTCATTTTAATATCAAATAAATCACATGGAGCTGATGATAGTCTAACTCGAAAAACTTGTACATTTGACCCAAACCCAAATCAAACCAACCCGAATTGACTAAAAAAGTCAACGTCCCAAACCTAACCTAATCTAAACCCGAATTGATTCAAATTCAAATTGACCCAAACCTCAAACGATATAAACTCGAAATAGATTAATTTTTCTTTCATTCAAATCCGAACTGACCCAAACCTGAAATGATTCTATTTTACCTTAACTTAAGATCCAAAATAACTCAATTCAAACCCAATGCGACCCACCTATTGCCACCTCTAATTATAAAGATAAAAGATACAAATTACTTTCAAAATTAAATCACCAAATTAAAAAAAAAAGGTAGTCTCTCAAATGTGAAATATCAATAAAGTTAATAATAAGAAAGAGAATACAACAACTTTTTGAATCTAAAAAATATAATAAGTTTTATTACAGGTAAATATGCTACCAATTATTATTATATTTTTATTGAAATGATCCAATTCCAAATCATAAATTATGCTAAATACTTAATTTCTATCTAGGTAACTTTAAAATAAAAAATTTTAACTCAAGCTTAACTGAGCCAATCTACTAGCAAACTCACTTGTCCCGTTAAGGTCACTTCAAATCTTCCGACACTTGTGCAGATTATCCAACTAAACTATTTGGGAAATTTTTAACGACTGTGGAAATAATATTGGCAATCTCCAGTTCAGTGAACAAACATAGCAGCTGCATTTTCATCATGAGAAAATAACCACCATTCTTTCTTTGAGCACAACAGAAGTACAAGGATTCAAGTAATTGACCCTAAAGAAATGGTGAATATTTGAATTTCATACACCAGGATTAAGCGACAACCATTTCAATATTCAGATGTACAATCAAAATTATCCAGAGCAATTTTCATCATTCAATTGAAGATGTTTTAGGCTTAGATGCAAGATGGAAACTTATGGTGCTAGGCTGTGGAGCCATCCACCAGTCAAGGAGCCACTTATGCAAATTCCTGATTCCTCCTGTCGGGTCTCGATCATTGCCTCTTGAAGCCTATGGAGAAATACTGCAATGGGGTAGAACTTCAAAGTCTCCTCAGACTTGATTAAAGACATAGCAAGAACTCGTTCAAGGATTGGCTCGCATGATAAGGAAGCACCACTTAACAATTAAGTGAAAGGGTAGAAATTTGAAAAGAGCAAACTACCAGGAAGGATGTAGGAAGAACAGTATGCCCATATAACGTATTCCCTTCTCTTGCTAATCCTTGGATAAGTCATTAGTAAAGAAGCAAACCAATAAAGAGAAGGATTTGCTGACAAGAAACGTGTTGCTACCTATCAACCACCAGTCATTTATATGATGTTCAATTCTAACTACCTTTGGCCGTACAGTTCAATTTACAACATATGATACAACAAACCAAAGCTAGAATCAAAACAAGGAATCGAAGTTCATTGATTTCACACTTTATGATTCTTTTCTATGAGCCATATCAATCAATCATGTTCTAGTTACTTTACAATGAATCATTTTAAACTTTGTTTTCCTTCAATTTTGCCCACTTTTAACAAGAAATCATGCAAAGATGGTAAAGTTACAACTTACAACACTTAGATTAAAGAAGCATGTCTAATCTTAATGCAAAACTTTGCAAGCAATATATTAAGGCCATGTGGTGCATAAGATAAGGATAGGATAATATAAGATTATATATAGGATTTGGATTAGATAATATCATCCTCTTTTTTGTTTGATGTGCATGAAAATTAAAAGATAGGAAAAGATTATCTCCAGAACAAAAAAAAAATTTAAAGCCACATTTGCTACTATACCAAGGTCCAATACTGAATATTGCCATTTTACTTCAATTCTATTACATTATACCGCTATACTCAATTTTTGGACAAAAGCGATAGAGATAGAATATTCCCTTATCATAGTTAAACTCCATGGAAATTTAACAGAGTATTCCATCTTCATTACTTTTTGTTTAAAACATAAAGTTTAGTAACTAAAAACAGAGAGATATTTGAAGGAATACCATTTATGTATTTACCCACTTCATAAAATACTTTACATGATACCTTCTTATAGAAAATACACAGCACAATAATGGTAACTAAATAACTATTCCAGCTAATCTACAACCAAACTTTCCTAATTTACAGAAGTTGACTAATACTATATTTACAAAAAAACTAACTAGCAAATCTCTAAGAATCCCGCAATATCTCAACCGATTCTTCTTTCCAACAGTAACAAATTTTGATTCAATTAAAGTACAACAGTATAATTCAACATTAATCCATCATATAACAGCAAATTTGGCCTTAATATGGTAAAAAAAAGGGTTTAAGAAAGAAAGTTCAAACTGCACACCATCGTGTCATTTGTTCATAGGATTAACAAAAATATCAAATAAGAAAAAAGGAAAGAAACTAGACAGTAAACAAACTAATTGACATCATCAATATTCATATCAATAAGCAGACTATAAGGGAACTGGATGTAAGACCTGATTCTACATTACTGTGGACCCTAATTTCATAAAATTTGATAGTGGAAATTAAATAAATAATGAATGTTGATTTCCACTTGAGTGAAAAGCTCCTTAACTTAGGATGTAAACGGAGCAATTTCTGTGAAACACTTTATGGGCGAGTATAAGAATGAACGGCTCGCCAATGGGCGAGCAAGATAATTGATGATCGCCAATGGAGGATGACGAGCTGTATCTAACGGCCATATCGGCGAATAGGTGAGTTCGCCAACTTGTGGTGTGAATCATAGCAAAGTTAGCGAGTTGAGCCATAACTGGTGATTGCCAGCAATGTAACTATGGCAGTGATCGCCAAGTTTCAATGTGATCGCCTAAGGGAAGGAACTCAGCTCATAATCGTTAAATCTTAAGTTGGCACCAAAACAAAGTGGCGATGCTCAAGTGCAAACAGAGGCGAGCTTGAAAATTGCATAGGCAAGCCTTAGAATACTGGCGAGATGAAAAGTTGGCGAATTGAAATGGAGTGGGCAAGCTCAGGTCTCATGTGGAGTAGGCGAACTGGAATCAGCACGTATGGACAAAATGAAAGTAAATTCAAACCATTGCAGCAAAAATTGACTTTATACGCCACACAGCTGAAGAAAATTAAGAGAGGATGCTAAAGTCAATAAGGGAATTAACCTTATTGGTTAAGGAATAAAACAAAGAAGGCAAATCAGTCAAGAATGATGCAGAAAATATTGGCACGCCGTTTCTTTGGCCACAGGTGTCTTCATCCATTAATGAGGGTTGAAAATTAACCCGAGCTGTCTCTTTCATCTATTTAATGCATAAAAGACGTGAAATGATAGAAGGAGCAGAATAAGGGACAGGTGGTAGTTTTTGATTTGGATAGCATGGCTATATATATGAAGATTGAATGGAAAACCTATTTGATTAAACCTTTATTCTTATCACTGTTATTCTACTGCTTTTACCCGATTCTATGTTGCTACAAGTTCATGTTTGGTTCCTTCCATTTCTGCCATGCTTGATCTACTAAACTTCGTCTTTAAGTTGGCTAAACAAGTAAACCTGCTTGCAAAACCTCTCCTCCATCATTTGATGAGCTGAAGGAATAAGCGAAACGAGGCCAACGTAAGACAGAAAATGATCTGTTCTGGAAGTGCAGTTGGTTAAGGTGAGTTCCATATTTCTATGGTTCTCTTGATATTCAATGGTAGATTTCTATGTTTTACAAAGTAATAAACATAGATGCAGCCTTGTTTTTAGTTAAATCCTTAAAGAATATGAAAACTAGAAACAAGATGTGGTCTTGGAAATAGACAAAAACAAATAAGGAAAATACTGGAAAAGTGCCGAGAATGACGACTATTGTGATCGCCCATGTTGAATGTTAGGGATCGCCAATGAGGCGAGTAGGAAATAAAGAACTCGCCAAGTAAAAGGTAATGGAAATGGTATAAAATGATGATAAATGGGCGAGGTTAGCCATCATGGGCGAGCTAAATAATATAGAGCATGGTAGTGGGCGAAGTCGCCACATTCTAGTTCAATGGGCGAGCCCATCTCTGAATAAAAAACCGTGAATGGCGAACTCACATGCATAGGCAATGGCGAGTTGAATTGTGGGCGAACTCCCACATTTAAGCCAATATAAGCATGGCGAGTTGAATGTAGGCGAGCTCCCTCAAATAAGCCAATGTGGGAATGGCGAGAATGTTGGGTGAGCTCCCACGTGTAAGCCATCTAATGAATGGCGAGCTCAGTTGGGCGAGCTAGTAAGAGCTCTATTGGGCGAGCTAGTTAATTTATCTCAAGTTTCGCCAAAGTGCTGAAAATATTCGAAAAGAAAATATTAATAATTTTAAAAAATTATTTTGCAGCCGAGAATTAAGGAAGCGATAGGGAAGGCGAGCAGGAAGTTAGGCTTCGTAATACTAGGTAAAGGAGATGTGTGTGAAGTGAATGCATGTCCCGTGGAGTTAAATTTTATGAAATTATTGAGAAATTGTTTTGGTTTATGACATGCATTAATTTGATAAATCGTTTGATTTAGGCGAACTGGTAAAGGGCGGGCGAGCCAATGGAAGGCGACCCCTTTTATGTTGTTTGGGCGAACGACACTGTTTTAATTGAAATCCGGGCGAGCCAATGGAAGGCGACCCTTTTTTTGTTGTTTGGGCGAATGACACTGTTTTAATTGAAATCCGGGCGAGCCAATGGAAGGCGACCCCTGTTATAATGTTTTAGGGCGGGCGACCCATTTGTTAAGAAAATTCCGGGCGAGCCAAAGTGGGTGAACCCTTTTGTAATGTTTTGGGCGGGCGACCCTGTTTTAATAATCTCCGGGCAAGCTACAAAGCCGACCCCTTTATGACATTTTGGGCGAGCCAATTATAGGCGACCCATGTTTTAATAAAAAGCCGGGTGAGGCAAAAATAGGCGATCCCTTTTTGTGACAATGGGCGAACTGGCCATGGACAAGCCATAGTGGGCGAACTGGCCATGGACAAGCCATAGTGGGCGAACTGGTAAAGGGCGGGCGAGCCAATGGAAGGCGACCCCTTTTATGTTGTTTGGGCGAACGACACTGTTTTAATTGAAATCCGGGCGAGCCAATGGAAGGCGACCCTTTTTTTGTTGTTTGGGCGAATGACACTGTTTTAATTGAAATCCGGGCGAGCCAATGGAAGGCGACCCCTGTTATAATGTTTTAGGGCGGGCGACCCATTTGTTAAGAAAATTCCGGGCGAGCCAAAGTGGGTGAACCCTTTTGTAATGTTTTGGGCGGGCGACCCTGTTTTAATAATCTCCGGGCAAGCTACAAAGCCGACCCCTTTATGACATTTTGGGCGAGCCAATTATAGGCGACCCATGTTTTAATAAAAAGCCGGGTGAGGCAAAAATAGGCGATCCCTTTTTGTGACAATGGGCGAACTGGCCATGGACAAGCCATAGTGGGCGAACTGGCCATGGGCAAGCTGGAAGGGCGAGTTGCTATAGGCGAGCCAGTTTAACTTGTTTTTAAATGCTAAGGTTGGCGACTGAACACTAGTTCACCGCTATGGGTGAGCTGACCATGGGCTAGCCGCTATGGGTGAGTTGACCATGGGCGAGCTGATTTACTTGATATTTTTCTCACACGAAACGTGGGCTGTTTTTATTATGTTTATAAACAGAAAATGTAAACCCTTTTTAGAAATCAAATCATTTTGAGAAAATGATAATATGGGTGAAATAATTCCATGAAGGTTTTTCATGAGATATAAAAGTGATTTTTGAGACTTTACGCCCGAAGTTCATGCATTACTATTCACGTAATTGAGTGACCATCCTGAGGCGATGGCTCGGGTCAATAGACCAACGGGTGCACCTCAGGGCGTCACAAGGCTGATGGACCCGCCAAGTCATCAGAGGTTTCAAGGTCACTTGGCAAGTGGACCCGAGGACTACCTATAGATTATGGTCATAGATCTAGCTGAGATAGCCGTGAGGGGCGATGGCCTACGGGTGCACCCCAAAAGCGGATGATTTGTGTTCCTGCAAAGGGGTAGGGAACGATGAGAGCATGATTTATTTGTAGGGTGATGCCTAGTCTCAACTTATTGATTTCTGTTTACTAAGGGGATTTACTGAATCCTATTTACTATTTTACATTTTAATGTAAATTGTTTAACCAATTATTGGAATGGTGTATTGAGAGTATTGTTTACTATATTCACTGTTTTCCTACTTGGTATGATTTTAGGAAAATAAATACTTTGTGGCATATAATTTTGCTTTCTTTAAAGCAGCATATGTCTCCTTTACTGAGCGCGTGATTCGCTCACCCCTTTGTTTTAACTCCATAGATAAAAAGACACGAAGTTAGAGAACTATATCCCAAATGGATATAGCTATGTGATAAGCGTTGGGGCAAATTATGTTAAATATGATAGGTACAGTCGTTTCTCTTTTACATTTCAAACATAAGTATACAATACTACTTTATTGAAACAAGGACAATAGAGGATGTCAGATGTAAGGAATAATGAAAAAATTTCATATTCCGTATTTGTTAAATAAATGTTTATCATTTATTATTATCACTGTAGAATGTTAATGGCATCACAGACAGCCCTACTGAAAAAGTTGTATAGAAATACATGAAAAATTTGTAGCGGATCGTTACAAATTTAATGGTATCAGAGCTTTGGTTGGTCTGATGTCTGTTGATGCCTATAAAACGGAAAGTGTTGAAAAAGGTTAATGTCCCCTGTAGTACTGTATAGTCTGAATGTATAGAGGAGTCAAGTGATTGTGAATTGAGTTAAGTGTTTAAGTGTGGTGAAAGTTGATGAATTAAGGGTTACAAATAGAGATTGTAATCCGGGAATTTTACATGAGATAGGCAATCTTATCATCATAATGTCGGTCTATTCGGTAAGGTACAGTGAGAAACTCGGTGAGGGCCCCACTAGGACTTTGCTGTCCATATCGAACTAAGATCCTGAAATGATGATATTGAAATGCTTTCTCTGAGTCATAATTGACTAAATTGATCTAGAATAAAATTGTTGGTGAAATAGTATGTGATGGTGTAAAAGACATATTACATGTTTCATGATCCCTACTGGGAGCCCCATTGATATTTTGCTGAGTAAGGTGACCCGGAGTATATACTATGAGAGGTCGTGAGATAGTCGGCCCTGTTGTGGATTTTAGGGTCAGAATTAAAGTGAAAATATGGGTTATATTGGTTAGGGATTATTGAATATCATGAAAAGTGATATACTTATAGAGTGTGAACCAAAAAGGTGAATTGTGTGATTAATGATTTAAAATTGATGATTTTAATACTGGTTCTATATACTCCTTATGTTTTAGGAGAATGAATACAATATTTATAGAACTGAAATATTGTGAAATATATGTGAAATAACTTGAAAATTTTATACATATGTGTTTAGAGGATACATAGTGGATCTATTGGATGTAAATAACAAGACATCCAAGATGAAATGAGTTTGTGAATTAGAATTTACGGGATGATTATCTAAGTAAACTTTTGGAGTAATGTGGAATCGAGAGATTGTTGACTCGATTCACAACATGGAAATTTTTGTAAGCCTTACCAGAGAATCAGAAGAACTTAAGAAATTACTCAAGAGATTGATGAGTAGAGAAATCAACTGTTTTGGTATAACTGGTGAAAACGAAAATTATATCATTTTGAAAACAATGGGATTAGTACTCTCTTCAGTTGCTTCTAGGTTCCGGAACAAGAATGGTATTCTAAAATACCTACCTTATTCTATCTGGATCCCTAGCCGACTGTAGTATCCTTCCTACATGTGAGCCTAGAGCCAGCTAGGAAGATTTTAAAGAGAATGAATATGTGTATTGATATAAGCAATATCGTTGAATAATGCCACAAACTTCTAGGAATGGAAAACCTTACTGTTAAGTCAGTGAACATGAGTTCTAATTGAACTATGTACATTAGAGACGTGAGGTCTCAAATGATTAAGTGGACATTGTAACTATCTGAGTGAAGGATCTTACTATTTAAGTGAGATTAAAGTGTAGTTAGTGGGGTATAAAATTTATGAGGTTTACAGTATGGCATAAATGAATTGTTGAGGAGTTTGTGGAATTCGCTACCTTACAGTATGGCATTAATTCACTTCATCATCATCAGGTTTCGGGATGTTTTGAGTGCCTTAGTCGATATATATCGGTGAAACAGTGAGAACGTATGTGAAGTTCCAGTGAGTGAGTACATGTGATAGGAATCTCTGATTTGCCATATGCTTTGAGAGAATAGCAATAGGCTATGGGATTCCAAATTTTACTGTCAGCACCGCCTCTGATTGATAAAGATATACAAGCGCATTGTGTGGAAGCTCCTGGATATATTGAGAGTAAGTGCGTTGTATTTAAGAGACTACTGGGACAATTACATACGATTGATTAAAACTATCTAAATGATAGTCACCAAATTTTTATCGACTTTGCACCGAATGAGATGATAAGTGATAAGTAGTATGAATGAGTTACTGTGTAAAAAGAAGTGAAAATTTGCTAACTCCCAAGGATGATAAAAGATTTCAGGGAGTATAAATTGGTTTTGAGAGAAGAAGCCTGAATTCTTCAGAACCTTGGAAAGAAATCTGAGATGGAAGACCCACGAGTTGAGCGATTGCCCAATAACGGATAATATGTTGTGAGGTGTGGGCGAATTAGGCGGTCGTCGACTCACTTGAAAGAGTAAACCTGGGTGCGGGAGAGCGCCAAGGACAGGTTCGCCAATGGCCTGAAGAGACGGGCAGAGCTCTTAAAGAAAATTTGAAGCATAAAGAGATACTAACAATCTCATCTTAGAGACGAGATTAACTAAAAGTTAAAAATGTGATAAGGAATAAAAAATACATGTATTAATGGTACTTCCTAAAGCAAGTGAAAAATTGAATTACCCACAAAAGGGTATAGTGCTATCTGGATAATTGTGGATAAATTGATTGAGTCTGCTTATCTCTTGGAATTATTGATTTAAGTAGTGCCTTGGTCGAGTTATGGGTCAGGGAAATGGTGAGGGTATACAGTGTTCCAGTGAGCATTATATCTGACAGGGAGTCCCGCTTCGCATCTCAGTGTTGAAAGAGATTACAGGAAGCTACGGGATCCCGATTGAGTTTTGCACCGCAGTTCATCCGCAAACTGAGGGACAGTCCGAGCGTATGATATGAACGCTCGAGGATATGGTGTGAGCGTGTGCAGTTGATTTTATAGGCTCCTGGGATAATCCTTTACCCAAGCAGAGTTTGCTTATGATAATGGCCAAAGGAGAGTATAGGCATAGCACCTTAAAGGGTTTATTTAGCAGATGATATAATCCATGATAGCATGGAAAAAGTGGGAGACCGTAAGTTGTTAGCTCTCCAAGCGGTTAAGCAAATTTCGGAGATATATGGGAGATTATGTAATTTAAAGGTCTCATTATTCAAAGGCATAATGAGATTTGGGAAAAAAAGAGGAAAATTGAGTCCTCGATGCATTGGATCGTTAGAGATCTTAAATTGTGTGGGAGATGTGCACTACCTCCAAAGTTGTCAGGAGTGCATACGTATTCCATGTCTCGATGTAGATAAAGTACCATCTAGATCCTTCTCACGTGATTTGACATGAGCCACTGGAGATCAGAGAGGACATGAGTTACGTTGAGAAACCGGTACGGATTCTGGATAGGAAGGATAAAGTGTTGTGATCTAAGATTAATCCTTTGATTTGATGCTCTGGCAGTAAGAGGCTACTTGCGAGTTAGATAGCCTTATACGTGAAAAGTATCCAGAGCTCTTTCAATAATAGGTCCATATAAAATTTGGAGGACCAAATTTCTTAAGGTGGGGAGAAAATGTAAGACCTGATTCTACATTACTGTGGACCCTAATTTCATAAAATTTGATAGTGGAAATTAAATAAATAATGAATGTTGATTTCCACTTCAATGAAAAGCTCCTTAACTTAGGATGTAAACGGAGCAATTTCTGTGAAACACTCTATGGGCGAGTATAAGAATGAACGGGCGAGCAAGATAATTGATGATCGCCAATGGAGGATGGCGAGTTGTATCTAACGGCCATATCGGCGAATAGGTGAGTTCGCCAACTTGTGGCGTGAATCATAGCAAAGTTGGCGAGTTGAGCCATAACTGGTGATCGCCAAATTTCAATGTGATCGCCAAATTTCAATGTGATCGCCTAAGGGAAGGAACTCAGCTCGTAATCGCTAAATCTTAAGCTGGCACCAAAACAAAGTGGCAATGCCTAGGTGTAAACAGAGGCGAGCTTCAAAATTTGCATAAGCGAGACTTAGAATACTAGTGAGATGAAAAGTTGGCGAATTGAAATGGAGTGGGCGAGCTCAGGTCTCATATGGAGTAGGCGAACTGGAATCAGCACGTATGGACAAAATGAAAATAAATTCAAACCATTACAACAAAAACTGACTTTGTACGCCACACAGCTGAAGAAAATTAAGAGAGGATGCTAAAGTCAATAAAGGAATTAACCTTATTGGTTGAGGAATAAAACAAAGAAGGCAAATAATTCAAGAATGGTTTAGAAAATATTGACACGCCATTTCTTTGGCCACAGGTGTCTTCATCCATTAATGAGGGTTGAAAATTAACCCGAGCTGTCTCTTTCATCTATTTAATGCATAAAAGACGTGAAATGATGGAAGGAGCAGAATAAGGGACAGGTGGTAGATTTTGATTTGGATAGCATGGCCATATATATAGATTGAATGGAAAACCGATTTGATTAAACCTTTATCCTTATCGCTGTTATTCTACTGCTTTTACCCAATTCTATGTTGCTACAAGTTCATGTTTGGTTCCTTCCATTTCTGCCATGCTTGATCTACTAAACTTCGTCTTTAAATTGGCTAAACAAGTAAACCTACTTGCAAAACCTTTCTTCTATCGTTTGATGAGCTGAAGGAATAAGCAAAAGGAGGCCAACGTAAGACAGAAAATGATCTGTTCTGGAAGTGCAGTTGGTTAAGGTGAGTTCCATATTTCTATGGTTCTCTTGATATTCAATGGTAGATTTCTATGTTTTACAAAGTAATAAACATAGATCCAGCCTTGTTTTTAGTTAAATCCTTAAAGAATATGAAAACTAGAAACAAGATGTGGTCTTGGAAATAGACAATAACAAATAAGGAAAATACTGGAAAAGTGACGAGAATGGCGACTATTGTGATCGCCCATGTTGAATGTTAGTGATTGCCAATGAGGCGAGTAGGAAATAAAGAACTCGCCAAGTAAAAAGTAATGGAAATGGTATAAAATGATGATAAATGGGCGAGGTCAGCCATCATGGGCGAGCTAAATAATATAAAGCGTGGTAGTGGGCGAAGTCACTACATTCTACTTCAATGGGTGAGCCTATCTCTGAATAAAAAATCGTGAATGGCGAACTCACATGCATAGGCAATGACGAGTTGAATTGTAGGCGAACTCCCACATTTAAGCCAATATAGGCATGGTGAGTTGAATGTGGGCGAGCTCCCTCGAGTAAGCCAATGTGGGAATGGCGAGAATGTTGGGCGAGCTCCCACGTGTAAGCCATCTAATAAATGGCGAGCTCGGTTGGGCGAGCTAGTAAGAGCTCTGTTGGGTGAGCTAGTAGGATCTCTGTGGGCGAGCTAGTTGATTTATCTCAAGTCTTGCCAAAGTGCTGGAAATATTTGAAAAGAAAATATTAATAATTTTAATAAATTATTTTGCAGCCGGGAATTAAGGAAGCGATCGGGAAGGCAAGTAGGAAGTTAGGCTTCATAATACCAAGTAAAGGAGATGTGTGTGAAGTGAATGTATGTCCTGTGGAGTTAAATTTTATGAAATTATTGAGAAATTGTTTTGGTTTATGACATGCATTAATTTAATAAATCGTTTGATTTGCGCGAACTGGTAAAGGGCGGGCGAGCCAATGGAAGGCGACCCCTTTTATGTTGTTTGGGCGAACGACACTATTTTAATTGAAATCCGGGTGAGCCAATGGAAGGCGACCCCTGTTATAATGTTTTGGGGTAGGCGACCCTTTTGTTAAGAAAATTCCGGGCGAGCCAAAGTGGGCGAGCCCTTTTGTAATGTTTTGGGCGGGCGACCCTGTTTTAATAAACTCCGGTCGAGCTACAAAGCCGACCCCTTTATGATGTTTTGGGCGAGCCAATTATAGGCAACCCATGTTTTAATAAAAAGCCGGGGGAGGCAAAATAGGCGATCCCTTTTTGTGACAATGGGTGAACTGGCCATGGACAAGCCATAGTGGGCGAACTGGCCATAGGCAAGCCGGAAGGGCGAGTTGACCATGGGTGAGCCAGTTTAACTTGTTTTTAAATGCTAAGGTTGGCGGGTGAACACTAGTTCACCGCTATGGGCGAGCTGACCATAGGTTAGCCGCTATAGGCGAGTTGACCATGGGCGAGCTGATTTACTTGATATTTTTCTCACACGAAACGTGGGCTGTTTTTTTCTATGTTTATTAAACAGAAAATGTAAAACCTTTTTGGAAATCAAATCATTTTGAGAAAATGATAATATGGGTGAAATAATTCCATGAAGGTTTTTCATGAGATATAAAAGTGATTTTTGAGACTTTAGGCTCCGAGTTCATGCACTACTATTCACGTAATTGAGTGACCCGCCTGGGGCGATGGCTTGGGTCGATAGACCAACGGATGCATCTCAGGGCGTCACAAGGCTGATGGACCCGCCAAGTCATCAGAGGTCTTGAGGTCACTTGGCAAGTGGACCCGAGACCACCTATAGATTATGGCCATAGATATAGCCGAGATAGCCGTGAGGGGCAATGGCCTACGAGTGTACCCCAAAAGCAGATGATTTGTGTTCCTGGAAAGGGGTAGGGAACGATGAGAGCATGATTTATTTGTAGGGTGATGCCTAGTCTCAACTTATTGATTTCTGTTTACTGAGGGGATTTACTGAATCCTATTTACTATTTTACATTTTAATGTAAATTGTTTAACCAATGATTGGAATGGTGTATCGAGAGTATTGTTTACTATATCCACTATTTTTCTACTTGGTATGATTTTAGGAAAATAAATACTTTGTGGCATATAATTTTGCTTTCTTTAAAGTAGCATACGTCTCCTTTACTAAGCGCGTGATTCGCTAACCCCTTTGTTTTAACTACACGATAAAAAGACACGGAGTTAGAGAACTATATCCCAAATGGATATAGCTATGTGATAAGCGCTGGGGCAAATTATGTTAAATATGACAGGTACAGTCGTTTCTCTTTTACATTTCAGACATAAGTATACAGTACTACTTTATTAAAACAAGGACAATAGGAGATGTCAGATGTAAGGAATAATGAAAAAATTTCATATTTCGTATTTGTTAAATAAATGTTTATCATTTATTACTATCACTGTAGAATGTTAATGGCATCACAGACAGCCCAATCGAAAAAGTTGTATAAAAATACGTGAAAATGTGGTAACAGGTCGTTACACTGGAAGATCTCCATGAGAAGTTGGAGATAAAATCAGTAAGATCTAAGTTGGTTTGGTTGGGATAAACAACCATTGATGAAATATTTCTCCTAAATAGGGATGTAACCAAGATTTATGATATGTCAGGACAAACTGACACACACAAAAAGTTTAAATAAAATTAACAATACCACAACACAAATTTACTCTAAATTGGCTCTCTCTTGATAAGATATTTCTATAACTAGTTCAAATGAAGTAATTTAGTTTATATATTATTACCAAAGAATAATATAATGAATGAACATAAGTAGAGTCGGCAAAAAACTGACTCGACCTGAAACAAAACCCGAATATAATGAATGAACATAAGTAAAGGTGGCAAAAACTGACCCGACCTGAAACCAAATTCGACTGATCCGATTTGACTAAAAAAGTCAACAACTTAAATCTAACTCGATCCAAATTCGAATTAAACCGAAACCAAATTGATCCGAATTTAGATTAACCCAACCCAACCTGAACCAAACCTAAATTGACTCAAACCCAAATTGATCCGAGTCAAAATTAACCCAAACCCGAAAAGATTCAAACTTAAATATAATATTATCAATAAATATTTAAATGTTAAAATTAATAATCAAAGGATTTTTCTATAGTAAAAATATAATTTTTTCAATAATACAAGTGTTATATTTTTTTGAATCTAGTTAAACTTAAATATTCACTTTTATATTATATTCATTTGAACTTAATGTATAATTATTTAATAGCTAATCTATTATAGAGTGCAGAAGCTATATCATCTACACTTAATGTCTCCAATTATTCTATAAAAAATCAAGAGAAATTAAAAGAGATGTACAATAATGTATTATGATATTTAGTAAGGATTATTAAATCACTTTGATAAGTTATTAATTATTATAGATAATAGAAATAAAAGGAAAAAATGTAATTAATTTATGAATATTGGTAAATATATTATAAAGAAAACTATCCTACAGATTATAAAATATTTTGATTATTTCAATCCCAATTTTATTATAAGTCATGTAAGAAGAAAATTTTATTTTCATAAATTTTGTGATTTTTAGAAATATGGTTTCAGTTCATTTTTATATTAAACTAATCACATCTAGATGACCAAGGTTTAACTCGAAAAACCTGTCTGTTTGATCCGAATCCAAATCCGACCAATCCCAATTGATTAAAAAAGTCAACGACTTAAACCCGACCTAATCTGAGCCTAAACTGATCTGAACTCAAATTGATCTAAATTCAAATTGACACAAACTTAACCTTATTCGAACTTGAAATGATCCGAACCCAAAATAACTCGATCCAAAAAAACCCAACTCCAACCCGACATTTAAATATACAAATTTCATAATTTTGTTTATTATGTTTAATATATATTACTTATATTTTGATCTTTTTATGGTCTAGGCCGTGTCAAATCGAATTATGGCCGGGCTTAGGTAAGGTATTAAAGAAGTGAACATGAGCCAAGCCCTAAAATTTATAGTACTTAAAATTTCTCAATCAATAAAAAATTATCTTAAAATATTTTTAAAAACTGTCTAATCCAAAAATATTAAAAAAATATAAATTTAATATTATCTATTTAGAAAACTAAATAAAATATTAATTGATATTTATTTATATTATGAAATAAATAATTTTAATTTATTTAAAAAATATTTTATTAACAAAATTGAAAAGTATAAAAATAAGCCATCAATATCATGTATATTATTTAAATGTTTAAAATTATTATTTTTCTAAGTAAATACAATTCATTTATAAAAACATCTAAATTTATAAATATATATGTTACATAAGTATTTAAATAGATAAAATTAATTTGTGCATTGCACAAATTACTATGCTTTCAAATATAAATATAAATATAAATACTTTTATGCTATAATTATTCTTTTATATATATATATCATATGTATATAAAATGCATATAAATAATAATGATTATTTATGTCAATAATAAAAATATACCTAAAAATGTTACACTAATGCTTGAAAATTGTTAAAATATATTTTTAATTTCTATTTTAACATTTTGTTGATGTACTCAATAATTTTATTTATAATATGTTTTTATTTTTTATTCTTCCTAATATTTATTTATTTTGAATTTTATATTTTTAATTAAATATTTAATTTTTTTATGATTGCATATCTTGATTATATTATATATGTATTTTATATTTACCTTAAATAAATAAATTAAATAATATTATTTTATATACTTACAAATTTAAATTATTAAAACTAATTTGTGCATCGCACGAGTAAAAGCTAGTTATTATAGATACAAGAAATAAAATGAAAAAAATGTAATTAATTTATGAATATTGGTAAATATATTATAAAGAAAACTATCATACAAATTATAAAATATTTTGATTATTTTAATCTCAATTTTATTATAAGCCATGTAAGACGAAAATTTTAGTTTCATGAATTTTGTGATTCTTAAAAATATGATTTTAGTTCATTTTTATATCAGACTAATCACATCTAGATGACCAAGGCTTAACTCGAAAAACTTGTCCGCTCGACTCGAATCAAAATCCGACCAATCCCAATTGACTAAAAAAGTCAACAACCATAACCCAACCTAATTTTAGCCTAAATTGAACCGAATTCAAATTGATCTAAATTCAAATTGATCCAAACCTGATCTTATTCGAACCCAAAATGATCCGATCCAAAAAAATCCAACCCGAACCCGATCTGACCTGCCCATTTGCCACCTCTAAACAGAAGCAAAGACCAAAATGCCTATTTCACTCTGTATTTCAAAACTTCCGTTAAATAAATCAATTTAGTAAATAACAACATATATCACAAAAACTCCAAAGAGTGAAATTATTTCACACAACTTCTAAAAATAGAAAGTCATTTTGAATTCATGTATAATATAAAATGCAAATGAAACATGAATTAGCTAGTTTTCTTGTGTTCACGTAAAATTAAATATTAGAATTTAAAGTAACAGTATTAAGCATGGCCATTAGGGTTGCTAAACAGATATAACAAACAGAAAGTCATTATCTCCAAATATCATTGATTAACCATGACACTTCAGGCATAAGCCCCACCAAGCTAGTATGCAGACTATTATGGAGTTTCAACAACAATCTAAGTCCGCGTTGAAATCGAAAGGCAAAATGTTTATTGTATCTAAAAGAGAGGCATGAAGGGTGGAAGGAAAGAAGAGAAGAAAAATTTTAACATAATGCTTGCAAATGTTACCAAATATTTGCAAACATACTGTGGTCTGCAATTTCAAAGAAGGAAACAAAAGACGAAACTAACCTGGACATGCATGACAAAAAATGTTGTAACAACCATGAAATTCAAGTGCAGGATAAATGGGAGAATAGAAGCATATGTGTATCCTAGCTTCTCTGATGATCCGTTATCTATTCTGCAATCAGCAGGATCCCCTCCTTGGTTCATTTTCTTCCTCAATTTAAGATCAAGATTTTCTTTCACAAGGATAATAATTGTTTCAACTGGTAGTCTAACTGTTCCAACAATTTTTTGAATATAATATCTTGCAAGAAAGATAATTAAGGGTTGAGTACACATGCAAAGACAAACAGGCATGCTTAACATAGCACTAAAATGACCACTATATGTGAAAGTGTTCACAACCTTGTTCAAATCAACAACCATGCCAAGACGTAACTTGCAGATTCACAATTGACCAGCCATTTTCTTTTTGGAGTTAATACCTTGCCTTTTGGAAGTGTATTTCTTTGAAATTGAGGGGCTGTTTGATCTGTGAGGTTTCTCAGAAGAAAAAATCATAGCCATAGACCTTTTTTCCTCAGCTGAAGCTCGAAAACCCAAGGATAAAACTATTTCAGGTCGTGACTTCACATAGTACATAATCGAGTAAACTGCCAAAGAAAATATCGGAGATGCCAGTAGAAAGTTTGGCAATTGTTTTAATTGGAAGTATCTCAAGAACCCCACTCCCAGGCATTAAAAAAATAAGAAAAATACAAAACATTAAAGCATGCATCGGAAAGACAATCACATCAAACCTGAATCAATTTTGAAAGCTAGAAAGTAGATGCCAAAGATAAATTAATGCACTTCATAGTTAGGATTGTTCGATTAGCAACTAGAAAACCTGAGAATTATTAACATCTCATGCATGAATAAAACGAAATGAACAGGACACAATGACCAATTGCAAAAAAACATACCAATAATGACTTTGAATGTAATTGTATAGCAAAGGTATTCTTCCTTAAACCAAGGCCTCATTTCATCTGAGGGACGTCCAAGGCATGTATTGTAGTAGCCATAGGCTTGAAAAGTAATAAATGGAACAAAAATGCATATACAACACAGTGCTCCATTTAAAAGAATGTGCAACGCCAACTAACATAGAAATAGAAAATTACTTATTAAACTATAAATTCTCATAAATCAACTGTAAGTTTAATGCAGAATCACAAAGAAAACAAAATTTTTACACATTTGCTCAAAATCAAAGAATGAAGAATTAATAAACTAATATAGCTACTTAGACATTTGCAATATGATCCAGCCTCATTGAGGGAAAAATTAAGGAAACATGTTACACATTTAAAAAGCTAACCTACAAATGCCCTACTGTGAACACAAGATTAAATGGAAGACATTCATAACAGACAGACAAGAAGACAAAAGAGAACATGAAGGGAATCCATAAAAAAGTTATCACTCTCACTGAACTTACAGTATGATCTTAAATAACATGTACTAATGCAATACAATAAATATCGCCAATCATAATTTGTGGGAAAAGGTTAATTTTACTTGTTTGATTATTTGTGTTTTGTGTGGCATTTCATTTTGCTAAAGATGTGCGAAACTAAAGTTGGCAACTTGGCATGTGCTCTCCCACTCCCTTTCCTTCCCACCAAACACAATGTAATTAATTGGTTTATTCACTAGTTCAACTTGGCTTAGGAATTTTATAGCTTAATAACTGAGTTGAAGAATGGAACCTCCGAAACCAGATTTTGCTTGTCAAAGATCAACTCAAGTATTTGTCAATAATATTCCACAGAAGGTGCATTGGAGGTGCTAAGAACGATTTTCGGACGGTTTGGCATCGTCAGAGATGTGTTTCTGCCAAGTAAAAGGAGTCAGAGAGGAAGAAAATTTGGTTTTGTGAGGTTTGCGTCTCACAATGAAGCTCTAAGGGCAGTGTGGAATCTTAATGGAACATGGTTGTTAGATCATAAGATTGGTGTGAATATGGCAAGATTTGAACCTAGACAATCATTCTGGAGAAAAAAAGAAATAAAAAATACGGTAGTAAAGGATAATCCAGGAAATGTGGAGCAGGATATGGGGTCAAATGGGATATCAAGGTATGATAGAGAAAGGATGGTTCTTGAGAGGCATAAGAGGATAAGCGAAGACATTACTCAAAGGTCATATCTTCAAGTGCTAACGAATGGTTGTAATAAGGAGGAAGTAGTCGAGACGTTGGGTGATCAAGGAAAAGACAAAAAGGAGAACAAAGATTGCGATGGAGTGGTGGATGTCGAGAAACTTCATTGGCTGGAAAGGAGCTTAATTGGTTACTGTTATAGTTTCGTGGAAGCAGATAAGGTGGAGGAGTTTTTGAATAATGAAGGAATTCAGAAGGTTGAAGTAAAAAAATTAGCAGAGAATCATGCCCTTATTACCTTTGAGGATGTTGCAAGCATGGAGGAAATGATGAATAATATCGGCGACAGAATGTGTAAGTTGTTTGAGAAGTTAGAATTGTGGTCTGATGATTATATAGTAAAAAGAAGAACTACATCGATTTTATGCCAGGGGATCCCTGTTCACTGTTGGAACGTTGAAACTTTTCAAAATATTGCAAATTTGAGGGGAGATTTTGTTTGTTTGGAGGAGGGTCTATTTTCTGATAAATCTTTCGTACAAGTTTGTGTCAAGATAGAAACAGGATTCTCCTCTTTGATCAATTCAAGGATTAGGTTATTAGCTGGTAATAAAGTTTTTCCTGTTACAGTCATGGAAAAAATGATGATAGTGAATTCATGTTCTCATTGTTGCCATCGCCAGCCTAGTTTGGTTGAAGAAAGGAAGAGGAACAGTTGCTACGATAAGATGAACTCTGAAAGGTCTGAAAGGAATTTTGGTCTCAAGGAGAGTAATGAAGGGGGAGATAGTTCCGAGAATTTTGAAATTAATGCAGGTAATATCGAGGAGGTTGTTGGCGAATATGTTGTAGAGAATGATGATGAAAGGGATAGGGATGATGTCATAAGGGACAAGGGAGTAAAGGAGTTGAGTCTTTCCAAGACTACCGTATTAGTGGAAGACTCTTTTTCGGGCAATAGAAACATTGGGATGGGGAAGGATAGGGGTAGTCTTGGAGTTTCTAATCAAGAGGTTGAGGATGGGTTAAGTCATAAGACAAGTGGGTCAGGAGATATTGAATGGGAAAAAAAAAGTGACAGAGAGAATTCAAAGAATAGAGTGATTAGTGAGTGGGTTTCATCTCATGTGTCTGAAACAGAAGATGATAGAGTGGAGGAGGTTGGCAGAAAATCGAGACATTGTAAGATTAAGTGGAGAAGTTATGCAGAAATTGAAGAAGAAATTTTAAGAAATCATAATAAAAAAGGAAAAAAAGGGAAGGTTAACAAGAGGAAGGCAGCAAAGAAGGTTGATGTGGATAATAGTAGTAGTATTGTAAATGGTTCTTTGTCGGATGGGGATTTCTTGGGTGCTTGGAGAAGGGAACATGCTAAAGAAGCTAACGAAATTCTGAAGCTTGGAAAACAACTTAACTTGACTGAAGGGGGTAAAGAAAGAGCTATTTTAGATAAATTTATTCAGCTTGAAAGTGAAAGTAAAGGTAGATAGATTTATTCGGGTAGTGAGAGGTTGGTGAGGGTGATGATATGGAACTTGTAGTAAGTAGTATGATGATTTAGTGGGGTAGTAGGAAAGAGTGAAAAATGAGATTGTTAAGTTGGAATATCCGAGGTTTATCAAGTGATTCAAAAAAGAGAGTATTAAATAGTCAAATTAGGGAAGAAAATGTTGATATGGTGTTTATACAAGAAATTAAGATGGAGAGTTTTGATCAAAGGCACATTGATAGAATATGACCTACGGAAAGTTGTGAGTGGGTGAGTAAAGTTGCCGTGGGTAATGCTGGTGGATTAGTTGTTATGTGGGATATCAATGTTTTTAGTAAAAGTGAGGTGATTGTAAGAGATAGATTTATTCTAATTAAAGGTAGATGGATTTTTCAAGATTTTGAGAGTGTGATGGTTAATGTTTATGCTCCTTTAGATTTAGAGGAGAAAAGGAGATTCTGGAGTGAATTATTGGAGTTGAGAGCGAAGTTTGAAAGTGGGTGCTGTGTGGCTGGAGATTTTAATAATGTGAGATCATTGGAGGAAAGAAGGGGATGCGTTCTTGAAGGTGTTGGTGTTGCTGAATTTAATAATTTCATATCTCAAGGTGAATTTGTGGATTTACCATTGATTGGGAAAAAATTCACGTGGTTTGGTGCAGGATCTAAAAGAAGCAGAATAGATAGAGTGTTGGTTTCAGTGGAATGGACTATGAAATTTCATAATTTGTGCCAGAGGGGATTGAAGAAAACTGTTTCGGATCATTGTCCAATTTTGCTAACTTTGGAGAATGCAAACTGGGGTCCGAGACCATTTCGCTTCTTAGATTGTTGGATGAATGATAGGAATTTTGGTAGGGATGTTGGTGCCAAATGGAAGTCTCTCAATATTCAAGGGAAACCGGGTTTTGTGTTGAGAGTTAAATTGTGTAGATTGAAAGGTTTTTTGAAAATTTGGAATGAAGAGGTTTTTGGTGCTATTGACAGTAAGATTACTAGTTTAGAGGAGAAATTAGAGGAAATTGATAAGAGGGGGGATAGTAGAGAGTTTATTGAAGAGGAAGTGGAATTGAAAAAAAATATTTCTAAAGAATTATGGAGTGCAAAAAGAAACAAAGAATCATTGTGGAGGCAGAAAGCTAGAATTTCTTGGTTGAGAGAGGGAGACAATAATACTCGTTACTTTCATGCTAAGGCGAAAGCACGAGCGAATAGGAATTATTTAGGTGGATTAAAGGTGAATGGATTGTGGGTGGCTGATCTTAATGCAGTGAAAAATGTAGTGATGGACTATTTTAAGAAGGTTTATGATAGCAAAAGATAGGATAAACCAGGTGTGTTGGATTTGGGATTTCAAAAGTTGAGTGAGGAGGACAATGATATGTTGGAAGCGGAATTCTTTATGGAGGAAATCAAAGCTGCTGTATGGGATTGTAATGGTTCAAAAGCACCAGGGCCAGACGGTTTTAACTTCAACTTCTTTAAGCGATCGTGGCATTTAGTCAAACAGGAGCTGATGGATTTTATGATGGCTTTTCATGCAAATTCCAAGCTAGAGAAAGGTTTGAATTCTTCATTCATAGCACTTATTCCTAAAGTTGCTAATCCTACAGTATTGAAGGAGTTTAGGCCAATTAGTTTGGTTAATTCAATTTATAAAATTTTAGTTAAGGTGTTGGCGAATAGATTGAAAAAAGTGATTAGTGGTCTGGTTGGTGATAGTCAAAGTGCCTTTGTAAAGGGTAGACAGATTACGGATGGGATATTGTTGGCCAATGAAATTATTCATTGTATGAAGAAAAAAAGGTTTAACAGGGGTGGGGTGGTTTTTAAGTTAGACTTCGAAAAGGCTTATGATTGTGTCGAATGGGACTTCGTTATGCAGGTCTTGGATAGGATGGGATTTGAGGTAAAATGGAAAAGTTGGATTTTCGAGTGTTTATCGACTGCTAGAGTGTCGATTTTGGTTAACGGATCCCCAACTCCTGAATTTCCAATGAAGAGTGGTTTACGTCAAGGGGATCCATTGTCACCCTTTTTGTTTATTTTAGTTGTTGAGGTGTTGCACTTGATGTTTGTTAAAGCGGAGCAAAAAGGATTGTTTGAGGGCATTAAGGTGGCTGCTTCCGGGTTATGTATTTCTCATCTGCAGTTTGCAGATGATACTATTGTTTTTATGAATGCTGGCGTTGAACAAAGTTTGAATGTTAAAAGATTGCTTAGGTGGTTTGAAGCATTATCAGGTTTAAAGGTTAATTTTGATAAGTCTTTTGTCTTTCCAATCGGGATTGAAGATGAGTTGGGTCAAGAGATAGCTAGGATTTTAGGCTGTGAGTTAGGAAGCTTACCTTTCTTATATTTAGGAATCCCATTAGGTGCAAGTCCGGGTAGCATTAGTACATGGGAACCAGTGATCAATAGAATTAAAGAGAGATTAGCTATGTGGCAGAGGAAATATTTGTCAATGGGAAGAAGAGTGACTTTAATAAATTCAGTCTTGAGTTCATTACCAATTTACTATATGTCTGTTTTTAGAGCTCCTAAAGGTGTGTTAAGAAAGATTGAGAAATTAAGGAGGTCATTTTTGTGGGGTGGGGGTTTGGATAAAAGGAAATTAGCTAAGATTAAATGGGATAAGGTGTGTAAGCCGAGGAAGTTTGGAAGACTAGGTATTAAGAAGTTGGTAACAATGAACATAGCTTTGTTAGGAAAATGGTGGTGGAGGTATGGAGTAGAGAAAGATGCTTTATGGCGTAGATTAATAGTGGAGAAGTATGGTGAAGGGATTTTAAATTGGGTGCCCTTTGATGTACATAAAGAAAAAATGTCTTCAATGTGGAGAAATGTTATAGGCATTAAGAATGTGGAGGGAGTAGAGAATTTGGTTGGAAGGAATAGCTGTAGATGGGTAGTAGGGAATGGTAGAAATATTTTCTTTTGGCTTGATAAGTGGATTGGGGATGAACCATTGATGTACTCTTTTCATAGACTTTTTACGTTAGCTGAGGATAAGGAATTAAGATTGGCAAATGTTTGGGATGAAAATGGTGTTTGTAACATTAAATTTAGAAGGGATTTCTTTGAATGGGAGAGCAATTCTTGGAGTTTGTTGGTGAATAGAGTAAAGGATGTTTACCTGAATGGTAATTGCGATGATAGATTATTATGGGAAAGAAACAAGGCTGGGATATTTTCAGTAAAAAATTTCTACGGGGTATTGGAGGATCAAAACAGGGATGAATTACAGGAAGTTTGGTTTAGGAAGATATGGGATGTTAATGTTCCTCCCAAAGTAAAGACATTTATGTGGCTAGCTATTCTAGATAGTATTCCCACGAAAGTATTTCTCAGGAATAGAGGAGTTGTGCTAGAGGAAACTCAAATATGGTGTGTTTGGTGTAGAGCTGAAGAAGAGAGTTGTGATCATATTTTGCTGTCTTGTATTAAGGTGTGGAAAGTTTGGTGTTTGGTATTTAAATGGTGGAACTTGGAATGGGTAGCTCCAAATTCTGTAGAAGGATTGTTAAGGCAAAGTGAAGGGGTTTATCTGAGTGGTTTGCTAAAAAAGAGATGGCTAACAATTTGTGGTTCAGCTTTATGGGCTATTTGGTTGGCAAGGAATGATTCAGTATTCAATGGGAAACGATGGGATGAAAAGGAAATTTTCTTCTCTATTAAATTTAGATCCATGCTATGAATAAGGCTATTGAAGGAGATAACAATTTAGATGAAATAGGCTGGTGGAATAATCCAAGAGAAATGAACATTTCGTGTACTATGTTATCATCCAGATCAGGAGTTTACTGGTGTTGTCCACATGAATCAGCCCTTAAGTTCAATGTCGACGGTGCCTCTAGGGGGAAACCGGGATTGGCGGGATGTGGTGGGGTGATTAGGGACTACAAAGGAACGGTGCAGGGGATGTTTTTTGGACCCTTAGGAATTCTGGATTCCAACTTAGCAGAGTTGCATGCGATTCTGTGTGCTTTGCAGATGTTCTCAAATTCTGCCTGGGTAAGGAAAATTCATCTTGTTATTGAATCAGACTCCAAGGTGGCTTTGTCTTGGGTTAAAAATAGGTGCTTGAGACCTTGGAAGGTTTGGAAGATTTTTAATGAAATTGACAGATTAATGGAATTGATTGACATGGTTGAGCTAGTGCATATTTTTAGGGAGGCGAATTCATTTGCAGATTGTCTTGCTAAATTGGGAGTGGATCGATCAGAATTTTTTCACGCTTTTTTCTGAAGAGGAGTTTCTGTATTGTGCCATTGAAGACTATTGGTGATGGTTCAGGGTGAGGTCGTTGTTCTATTGTGAGAATGCTGGCTGCTGTTGTGAAGAGTCTTAATTTTGGTAGTACAGATTAAGGTCAAAGTGGTTTCTTATGATCCTTTCATCCGTTTCTTTATTTTGGCTATTTATCTATGTGGATAAAGTCATATGTCGTTTATCTCTAGGCCATTTTCTATTTTCTGAGGCAGTTTTTGTGGTAATTGCTTTTCTGGTGGAAGCTTTTGCTTGCTGCCCTATTGTCTTCGGTTTGGTTGTTGATCAATTTTGCTGTTTTTTTAGACCCTGTTGTGCAGGGATTGAACAGTTGTATTTTCGTTATTAATGAATTATGTTGGCTTAGCAAAAAAAAAAAAACTTGGCATGTGCTAGAGTCAAAATTTTCATCTTAATCTACATAGAAAGGAAGTGTATAGAATGAGTAAGGAATGAATATGATAGCTAATGAGGCCTTAGTTTTGTAGTAAGGAAGAGGCCCTAGGACTTTGAGGTCTCAGGTTCAATACTCACCGTGTGTGAACTTATGTTTAGTTATTAAGTCTAGTTATTTACTAATTTAGTTAGTTGAGTTAAGCGATTTCTATATGGTTACAAGTTCTACGACTGTAATACTTGATTATGATTTTAACCTCTGATGTAATGTACTACTTAAAAGAATTGAATACAATAATGCTAAAAAAACCAACTTCACAATGATGAAGAGAGAAAAAACATTTCTAGGAAATTAATTAAATGGCTAAATAAAGCATAAAAATAAAACTGCTAGAAGTTGAATATTAAAACTGGTTCATTTCTAATAGCTCAAGCTTTTAAGATTACTCCCTATCTCATTAACATGGTGTTAAAGCTGAGGTCTCAAGTTCAAATCATGTAAAAGTTACCCCTTCTCATTAATTTCTTCACCTGGTAAGGGGTTCTGTGTAATGCTTCTTTAATACATCTGCAGCTTGCAATTTTCTTCTAAAATTGGGCCCACAAGCAAAGTCCATTAAAAATTCATTCCCCTTGTGAGGGGATCTGTTAAAACTTAAATAAAAATCAGTCCCTTTCTTATAGCTTAAGGTTTTGAGATAATTGGTCACCAACTATCTTATTAGCGAAAATAGTTAGGAGCTTAATACAATGCCAAGACCTGACTATCGGCAAGAATAGTTTGCTGGTTTCCATCTTTAACTTCTTGTTATTGAATGATTGATATTGCATTGTTTGTTCAAGTCAGTAGGTAAAATCAATTAATATTTTTTTAATCAATGCACTCATGTTATATAGAATGAGAACTTTCACCTCTACCTAGGTTCCTAGGTGGCCCAGAATTAAAATAAAAAGGTAGCACATTTGCAGTACATGCATAATTATATATTTGACTAAGTCTCAACTAAAATGGACCTAGATTAATGTCCCTTCCATACTTTCAAGGTCATTGGATCCCTAACTAATATTTGGCGCTAATGAATAGGTCTAGCAGCAGTTACGTTGAAAACTATAGTAGTATAGATATGCAAAATTACCGTATTTTCTTAAAAAGATCGGTTCATGTAGCTACACTGCCTTGTATGAATGTACAACATCCATAACTCATCTAAACTAATCGCACTTATTTAGAACTCCAAAAATCAAATGTACTTCTTACATACAAAGAAAATGGATGTAGAATGCATTGAGTTTATTTAGAACATATTTCTTTCCAAAAATCAAATGCACTTCTTACATACAAAGAAAATGGATGTAGAATGCATTGAGTAAACAGGCTATATGAAGGGAGTTACAAAACAGTCTTTTCAACTTTGCTTTGATTAAGTAGTCTTTTGAGAAATAACCATTGCCAGAAAATAGAGCGTGGTAACCAAAAGAAAACAAGAAACTTACAAAAGCACGCTTTCTCAAGAATAAAGCATCATAAGCCTGATGCATTGTCTTAAAACCGTAATAACAAGCATTGAGCACTCCATTAGATCTTGCAAAACCAGAAGGAGCAAGCCAAAACAAAGCAATATTATCTGCACGAGATTCTAAATAGTATAATCCACCAACTGAAAAAAGGGCATACAAGCTCTCTGAATATTTTCAATCACAATAAAAAAAAAAATCTACAATTAAGTTGACCCTTTGAAAATCAATGTATGAAGAAAGAAGTAAGAGAATTTCATTGATGAGTAGAATATGGATGCTGGATTGAGGCAAAACAAAACAGAAGCCCGCAATGCTGCATTAGGGTCCCTCAAAACAATAACCGAAAGCCTGTGAGAGCAAGAAGCAACAGAATAGCGATCATAAGTATTAAGACAGAACATTATGATTCTTCATAAATTTAGAATACAAAGCAGTAATATATCACAGAAGAAAAGATAATAAAAATTTTGACAATTATATCTGATCACAAGACAGAGGGTTTAACGGTACAATGGAAACAGTTAAAATTCACCAACTTTAAGAAAAACAAAGGATAGAAAACCTAGCACTTAAACATTACAAAAGTTAAATCATAATTGCACTAGGTACCCATATTTCTTGCCATTCAAACTACCAAAGATAGTAAGACGTCTCAAAATATGACTATGCATTTCCAATTAAGTTTAATTTTATCAATCTGGCACATGTAGAAACCTCAACTCAAAAAAGAAATGTAGAAACTCCACTTATATAACATAAATACTACCCAATTATCAGAATATATTCAAATTTGTCTTTCTAGATAAATGGAGAGATTTAGAGCTCTTTCATGAATATATAAATATATGAATTCATGAAACTGAAATTAGCTGTCAAATTTACATAACTTTTAATGAGGAAAATGCCAGCTCCACCATTTCAATGTCACAAGTGAAGAAAGGAAATCTACCAAGTGATCAAGCAACACTATTCATGATGGCATCGCTTAATATGTTAGTAAAATCCTCATAAGTCCGCACTGCATTAAAACATTTAAGTTGCTGAACTTAAAGCTTGGTATGGTCAAGGAAAGATACCATTGAGGAAGAAATACAACGAGAAAAGGCTTATGACTAAGCTACAAATTTACAGGATCCATGTTCAAGTCAGCAAACTCCGCCTGTGTGAGTTAACGCAGCCGGTCCCAAGCCCGGGTAAAGGAGGAGGGTGGCGGTAGGTTTGGACAACCAGCCTTAAAAACTAGTCCAATCTCATGAAATGAACCAATATCAAAACATCGTTGGGGCGTCCCCTACACAGCGACGCGCTGCATCGGAGCCCGGGTGTAGTGAAAAGTGGGCAAGGGTTGCTAGGTCGTCCCCCAGAAGTGACGCGCCACATTGACGCCTGGATGTGGTGTTAAATAGGCAAAGGTTCCCACACCACAATGGACGGGGGTGGGTAAAGAAGTTAGTCCATAACCATAAGCTTAGGTTAGGATCTTGGAATATAGGTACGCTTAGTGGTAAGTTAGGTGAGATTTGTAAGGTTATGAGTAGGAGGAGGGTTAACATCTTGTGTCTCCAAGAGACCAAATGGGTTGGGGAAAAGGCTAGAGAGATAGCACCTTGGCAATATAAGCTTTGGTACACAGGGAAAGATAGAGACCGAAATGGAGTAGGTATCATTATAGATAAAGAGTACCATAAGGATGTTGTACAGATTAAGAGACAAGGGGATAGGATTATTTTGGTTAAACTAGTTTTAGGAGAAGAGGTGTTGAATGTCATTAGCGTGTATGCACCCCAGATAGGACTTGATGATGTTAGTAAACGACAGTTTTGGGAGGATTTAGATAAGGTAGTACAAGAAGTACCAATAGGAGAAAACCTTTTTATTGGCGGTGATCTTAATGGACATGTAGGTACAAGTAGAGAGGGTTTTGAGAGAGTACATGGGGGTTTTAGTTATGGTGTAAGAAACGAGGGAGGAGATGCTATTTTAAATTTTGCTTTATCTTATGACCTAATCCTAGCAAATACATTGTTTAAGAAGAGAGATTCTCATCTTATAACCTTTAGAAGTGGACCAAGAGCAAGTCAAATAGATTTCTTTTTAACTAGGAGTAGGAATAGACATAGATGTTTGGATTGTAAGGTTATCCCAGGTGAGAGTGTTACCGCGCAACATAGACTCTTGGTTCTAGATATGAAGATAGATAAACGACATCGAAGGAACCAACAAAAAGGAATTGAACGGATTCGATGGTGGAAGCTAAAAGAAGATTGTCATACAACATGTAGAGATAGTTGGATTCAAAAAGAGGCTTGGACAACAGAAGAGAACCCAAATGTAATGTGGAATAAGATGGCAAAATGCATTCGGGAGGTAGGCAAAGAGACATTAGGAGTATTGAACGGAAAAGTGCCGACTGGAAAGGACGCAACATGGTGGACTGCAGTAGTAAAAGATGCTATAAAGACTAAGCGAGAGCGTTACAAGGCTTTAAAGAAGAACAATACAAAAGAGAGTTTTTCGGAATATAAGGTAGCAAGAAAGGAGGCAAAGAAGGCTGTGGCAGAAGCTAAGACGAGGGTTGCGAAAGAGATTTACGACAAGTTGAACACAAAGGAGGGAGAGAAAAGGATATACAGATTGGTGCGAGCAAGAGAAAGGAGGAGTCGCGACCTAGGAGTCGTGAAATGTATTAAGGATGAGCATCAAAGAACTCTCGTTAAAGATAATGACATTAAGGACAGGTGGCGAGATTATTTTAACAAATTATTTAATGATGGACAAAATAAAGTTTTGGATAATATTTCGGTGCCTCTTAAGGATTTAAATCGGTGCTTTATGCGTAGAATCCAAGAGACAGAGGTAAAGATGCACTAAAGATGATGAAGAATGGAAAAGCTGTTGGACCTGATGACATCCCAATTGAAGTTGGAATTGCCTTGGAGATGTAGGAGTTAGGTGGTTGACAAATCTATTTAATAAGATTTGGCACACTAACAAAATGCCAGAGGAATGGAGGAAGAGTGTCTTAGTACCTTTATATAAGAACAAGGGAGATATTCAAAGTTGCGCCAACTATCGAGGCATAAAATTGATGAGTCACACGATGAAATTATGGGAGAGAGTGATAGAACGGAGATTAAGAAAGAATGTAGAGATATCGGAGAATCAATTTGGTTTTATGCCAGGTCGATCAACTATGGAGGCAATATATTTGCTTCGACAACTTATGGAGCGCTTTCGAGTAATGGGTAAAGATCTTCATATGGTCTTTATAGATTTGGAGAAAGCATATGATAAAGTGCCTAGGGAGGTACTCTGGTGGTCCTTAATGAAGAAAAGAGTTCCTTTGAAATATATTAAACTAATTAAGGACATGTATAGAGACGCAAGGACACATGTGAGGACAGGTGGGGGCAAACAAGTGAGTTTCCTATCGCGGTGGGATTACACCAAGGGTCAGCGTTGAGTCCATTCTTGTTCGTGGTAGTTATGGACGAATTGACAAAATCCATCCAGGATAAGGTGCCCTGGTGTATGATGTTTGCAGATGATATTGTCCTATGTCCGGAAACTAGAGCGGAGATCAATACAAAGTTGGAAGTATGGAGACAAACGTTAGAATCAAAAGGATTTAAACTAAGCAGAGTGAAGACTGAATACATGGAGTGTAAATTCAGTTCTAACCGACTGGAAGAGCATGATGTAGTGAAGTTAGATGGGGTGGCGATACCTAAGCGGGATCATTTTCGATACTTGGGATCAATAATACAGATGGATGGAGAGATTGATGGTGATGTGACCTATAGGATCCAGGCTGGATGGAGTAAGTGGAGAAGTGCTACAGGTGTGTTGTGCGATAAAGGAATTCCTACATGGTTGAAAGGTAAGTTTTATAGGACAGTTGTTAGACCAACATTGTTATATGGTAGTGAATGTTGGGCGACTAATAGGCTACATACACAAAAGATGAGTGTAATAGAAATGAGAATGTTACGGTGGATATGTGGATATACAAGAAAGGATAGAATGAGAAATGATGATATTCGTAAGATGATTGGAGTGGTACCTATCGAAGACAAAATGTGTGAACATCGTTTACGTTTGTTTGGACATGTAAGACGTAGACCTGTAGATGCTCCAGTTAGGAGAATAGAGGCTATGGATGTTGAGAGAAGGGTTAAGACTAGAGGAAGACCGAAAAAGACTTGGAAGGAAGTAGTTTGGAAAGACATGGAGGTTTTAGAATTAGATGAGCAAATGGCCTTGAATAGGAATCTATGGAGGCAGAGAATACATATGGACGATCTAACGTGATTTTAGATATAGATTCATATAGCCTACCCCAATCTATTGGGATAAAGGCTCTGATGATGATGATGATGATGATGTTCAAGTCAGCACAGGTCTTTGCGCAGACAATTTTGGCATTTCGATAACAGTAGCCATCCTCTATGAAAGATTTTCACTTTCTTAAAATTTGGGTAAAAGGCATCTTGGCCATGTTATCAAACTCTATTTTTTGTAATTGTCAACTTTTTCAAATGTCAATTTCCATTAATCTTTCAGAAAACAAAACATTGCTTGCATCCGCATTACATTAATTCTCATAATTACACAAGATTCAGAAACTGACATCTCTTGCCACCTAGATATCGCAAGTGTACTCCAATTTGTGAATTAGCAGCACCCAAAACTTTCAAAGATATAAGCCTTAATTATCACTTCCTTACTATTAATTATCAAATCAAAAACTATAAGAGACTATAAATAAATGTAGGCACCTCAGGCATTTAGCTCAATGGTAGGTGCATGTATTTTCCCCCTTGAGTCCCCTTCCCCTGAAATTGTACTTACTAATGAAAAAGTATTTAAACGTCACAAATCAACAAAATGAAAATGATATCCATGCTTGTATGGTATCAAATGGGCGTAAAGAAGGTTTACCTATAAAAGTAAATTGCCGCCAAAATAAATGCAACATTGCAAACAAAATAACCAGACAATGCCAACACTGCCTTATAACCAATCAGGGAAACCAATGGCGCAAAAACTGCAAAGCAACGGAAAATATTTCAAGAAAGACTGTTGGGATTTTAAATACAATCCCAATTCTTCAAATTTGTAATGAAGTACCGTACCTGTGCATGATAAGATAAAGATGCATGCCGGTAATAAGGGCAGAAACGTGTAGGACTGCTCGTACTTACACCCGCACTGAGTGATCCGGACGAAGTAAACACTGTCCCAAACGATGCCTTGTTCAATTACGGAGCCAAGGGAGGGGAGGAGAGGGGGAGGGAGAGTGGTGGTTGGGGCAGGGTGGATTGAGGAGCGCCGAAGTGTCATAGGGGGTGAGAAGGGTCCGCCAAAGGACGGTTACGAATAAGAGAAGAAGCCTTGAGAGGATTGCGGATTTCAAAACTTTGGTTTGGTGGGAATTGTTCAGAGGTTGTGATGAGGATTTGGTGGGTGATGAAGCTGTTGCCATTTTCGTATTTTGAACTGACTAAATGGAGAGATTTATGATATTTAGAACAGGGTTTATTGTCCACCACCGGTACACATACAAACAAATCAATAACTTAATCTTCTAGATTTACTAACAAATGGTTCAAAGAAGTAAAAATGAAGTTTTTTCAAAGTACTAGAATGTGTACATGCGCTTGGTTGTGGGTTTTGATCATTAATCAAGAACTGTTTTGTTGTTCAACATTAATTTATATATCAAGATCATATTTAATTGTATCAAGAAATCCACTTAACAAATTTAACTTATTCATATGCTTAAATGCATAATAATCAGATAGATTCAATGGCTTGCTCTTTCCAGAAAAATACTAAAAAAATGAGCTTAAAATCTAACTTGTATTAGTCAGGAAGATAGTCACAACAGAAAAGGAAAAGAACAATACATATAGGCTTGGCTTATGCATGCAAAACAACTAATTGCTTCCCTGCATCAAAAGAAGCACAAATAACTAAAAGAAAGCATGACGGTATAACACACACATACATTGCATACAATGTTTGTTAAACCTCAGGCTTAGATAGACCCAACAAAATGAATTAATGATCTTAGCTTTATCATCATTTTATTATCTATTAATCTCTGAAAAAAAAAAAGGAGAAACAGCAACATTTAAATTCAATTGAACAATCTAAAATCGAATTTATTTTTTTCTTATTAAAGAAGCTAATTAATAGGAAACCAACTTTTAATAAGAGTTTGCATATACAATTGACATTTATCTCTACAATAAATACAAAGGAGGATTTTTTCATAAGGATGAATTAATTTACATCCAAGAAATTTTATTCATAGAAAATTAGATTAAATCATAGTCTAAAATAGTTTAATAAACTTCAAGATAATTCACAATGTTAAAAAAGCTTGTTAATAAAAGAATTAAAGAAAATAACTTAATAAAAGAATAAAATAAAAGCAAAGGGACACTGGGCAAGTAAAAATCTAGCTTTTCAAAAAAAAGAGAAAAAGAAATGAATTTACAAAACAGGACAGGAATAAGAAAAAAAATGCAATGGAAAGAATAGCATAAAATGAAAAGAGAGATAATATTACGTGGCTGATTGTGACATAACCTTGCCCAGCCTCTATAGATGACCAAACCACAAAGGGGAATAAAAGCAAAAGGGAAACAGGTCAAGACGCATGCGAGAGAGAGAAGGGAACTCGTCCAATTTTCAATTTTAGACAAACGCAGATGAAGAAGAGAGAAGGAAAAGAAGGATAAAAGGTGAAAAAATGACAAAACTGATGTGGCTGCATGAGGATCCAACGTGAAGATCATAAATTTTCGAAAATACATAGTAAATATATGAGAAAATTTAATTTGGATAAGTTGCAATCCAAATTAAATAAGAAATGAAAATGGAGAAATAAATTTGGATATTAAGAAATCCAAACTTAATAAGAAATAAAAATATGTATTTTTATATATATTTATATAATGATATTATATAAATATACTTTTAATAAATATATATTTATACATGAAATATATGTATATCTATATATAATTATTTATAGTGTAATTATATACTTATATTAATTATATTATATTTATAAATACAATTTATAAATATAATAATAATAAATAAAAAAAAAGAAAAAAAAAGAGAAAGGGAATCAGGATACCCATTACATGATTCCCTTTCTTTCTTCTTTTCTGTACACAAACAGAGGAGAACCCTAAGATTAGTGCCGATGGAGGAAGAATGGCTGTCGATGGCAAGGCGAAAGGGGCATCTCGACCCACTGAACGATAGATCCGGCGATGGTGCTGATCGGAAAGGAAGAGAAGAAAGGAGGGACCGAATCGGAGAAGGGAAAGAGGAAAAACAAAAGAGAAAAAGGAGAGAGGAAAGAGGCAATGCTGGCCGATCCCGACGCAGCAACCACTGCCACCGACGCCAGCGAGATCAGTCCAAGCGAAAGGAACAGCTGGCGGTGAAAGAAGGGAGAGAAACGAGAGAGAGAGAGAAGAGGAAGAAAAGAAGACCGAAACCCACTTCCAGATCCACCGTCGTCTGCACCGTCGCTTGGGAAAATGAAGCCAGATTCGGCTTCGTGGCGATCCCAAGGTGCTGTGGAGTGGCCGAACCCCCGGAGATGGTGGCTGCAGGAGGCTGAAACGGCCGAACTGGTTTAGACCATAAAAAAAAAGAAGAAAAAGAAAAGGAAGGAAAAGAAAAAGAAAGAAAGAAAAAGAAAAAGAAGGAAAGGAAAAAGAAAGAGAAGAAAGAGAAAGAAAGAAAAAGAAAGAAGAAAAAGAAGAAAAGAGAAGAAGAAAGAAGAAGAAAGGAAAATGGGTAAGGAGACAGTATATGAGTTTAAACTTGGTCATAGAAATTTATTGAATTTTAATTTATTATTTTCTAAAGCGTGGATGTGTTGTTGAATTTTAATAAAGGTTTCAAGTGCTGATGTGTAAGATTTTGGCTAGGCTCGAAAAGTGGGAACACGCTAAGCTTGAGGCGAATTGGTAAGATACTTTTATAAAATAGTGGTAATATTATATTGCATGTTTTGGAATTTGTGATCTTGATGATGGATGATTATTGAAATGATTATTAAATGCTAAGAGGACCTACAATTAGTGGTAGGGGTCTTAGCAAGAGATAAATAAATGGTGAGAATCAACTGCTATATGGTTATAAATTGTAATTTCCTTGCAGGAGGTTTTGATAAAATTAAGCTGTTATGCTGCCGAAATTTATAGGAAAATCTGTGATGAAAAAGGTCAAAGTTTTTCCTGTATAAATGGAACCTTGGAAAGAATTATCGAAAGATAAGTATTGAAAGGACACTGGCATATTGCCAGAAAAACTTAATTTTTGGAATAGTTTGAATAAGTAAATGGCTGAACGAATAAATTGTGGAATTATCGACGGAGTAATGATCTTAGAATTTACGGATTTCTGATTTCTTGATTCTTGGAATAGTTTCGAACATGAAAACACGGACATTGCAAGAGGTTGGTGTTGAGATGGTTTTATCATAATACCTTGCATTGTCAAACATACGGGAGATAATAATCGGACCTACACTTGTGGTACTGGTCTTAATATCGACGTGTGGTACACGATGGATAGTACTAATATCGAATTATAAAAAAGGTATGCTATGTGTATACATAATCTTATTGAAATTGAGGTTGAGTTCCGACAAATCTAACCACTGATAGATTTAAATAAATGAGCGTCACACATGTTATTATACGACTTTGATTATAATTCTGGAATAGGTCTCGATAGCTATTCTTTCATATTTGAGTGACATGGAGAAATTTGGAAGATATGATAAATGGTCCATTTTAGTAGCGTGATTGAGACGATGAGAACAAGAAAGTAGATTGTGATGCCTTGTAGACATTTGATAGAACACATGTCTACATAAAAGTATACTTGTACATGTCTATGTTAAATAGATGTGAATTGGGATTTTTGCATTAATATGGATGGTCGTAAGGCGATTGAAATGATTGAAACACTGTTAATAGTGGAAATTGGCCAAATCTCCTAAGTGGGTAAATTGTTGACCCAAATTTGACTCGATAATATCTTTGTAGATAATTCTAGTTTGGTATTATACAGGCCATATGAAAATTGATTGAAAACTGTGATTGAGTTGGTGATAGTGAATGAAATTGGGCATCAAGTCGTAATTACGAATGGGTGCCAATATGCAAGACCATAAACAAATTTGATAGATGACTATTAATCTTGTGGTTGTAATTCCCTCGATGCCGACTCTAGAATATATCTTAAATGGTGATATTGGTAATTGCATAATTTCAGTATCTTGATGATTATAGAGAAATACGATATCTAGATGTTCATAGATACTAACAGGACTCATACTGATGGTGGTAGTCCTAGTATTGATAATGAAATGTATAAGTGATTGTATAGTCGATAACTGTGGAGAAAGAATATGACATATCGAGGAACCACAGTGAATATCGAATTTACCTATTAGGTATGATCTGATTGAAATCAAAAGGATGGAAATGAGGGGATTGAATTATAGTGAACGTGATAATTAAATGACATGTTTGATGAAAATGATAGTTCACTATTTGAAACTCGTGATTTAAATTGCATCGCATTTAAGCATGCCTTGTTACAACTTGAAACATTTTAATAATGTTTACATGAATACTATAAAGTATTGATTAGTTTTGAAAGGAAAGTATATGGTAGATATATATATATATATTTTATATATAAAACTTCTTAAATGATGATACCATATGCTTTACATGATCTTGGACAAGAAAAGCTAAAGATTTAAATGTTTTATGAGACTGTAGGCACCCTAAAAGAATTAAATTCAATAAAGCATAGTGGAAACCGCCTAATTGGAGACTACTCATTAGGCAGAGATGCTTGTCCGACAATAGTCGTGGACAGGTCTCAATCATGCCTGATCAGTGGGGTTGAGAGAGATGAGGTCTATGGCCATAGTTAGCGCCCTAGTTGGTTTCCAGGGGACGATGACATGATCTTCACTGCTAGCTACAATGATTTAAGTCTTTATTGATAGAGTATTAGGGATTTAGCTTAGTCTCAAACCGATATGATATGAAGTCTAGAGTATGATTTTATTGATATGAACTCTAGACTTGACATGATTTATACAGTACATGAGACATGTTTGAAATGAAATATATTTTGAAACTGTACATGTTATAAACATGTTTTAAAAGTACATGTGATATGATTTCGACACTTATATGATTCATATATGATTTTGTGTCGAACTTGACATGATATGCGGTATAGAGTATAATTTGATTTGATATGAACTCTAGACCTGATAGGACTTACAATATATGACAAATGTTTTGAAACCGCACATGTTTTAGACATGTTCTAAAAACGAATATATGATTTGCAAATTGTACATGCTCCGATCATGTCTTAAAAGAAAATATGAAATGAATTGAAAACTTATATATTTGAGCATGTTTTAAAAGCATATATGATACGATTTGAAATGATAGCGGTTTATACAGTAAAGTTACATAAACTGCCCACTAAATCATGACATAATAGTATGTTTTTTACATAAGATATGTCATGACCTTATACGGTACAAAAACATGAAGAGTATATGAGGAGTATCACGACTTGATGGTAACGATATTTCATCTACATGATGTCATGATATGATATGATACATGAATATAGAATATACACGAAGAGAATTATGACTTCGTACCATCTTGATCATGATTCTCCATATGGAAAGTGATCTGAGATGATAGAATACAAAAGTATGATTATGAAACGAAAAGTGACTTGATACGATATCTTAATTAGACTGGATGTACTATGAGATTGATGAGAGTATGGACTAATAGTATATGATATTCAAAGTGGATACGACATATTGTTGTGCGATGACTTGATACGATATCTCAATTGGACAGGTGTACTATGAGATTGATGAGAGTATGGACTAATAGTATATGATATTCAAATTGGACACGACATATTGTTGTGCGATGACTTGATAGGATATCTCAATTAAACATGACACACGATGCATTGTTGTGCGATGTATCGTGGTATAAGGATAAAAAGATTGAAAGTGATTATTGATTTATTTAGAAGTTTGAATGATAGACAGATGACAGGAGTTGAGTTAATGAGATGTTATCGATGAAAAAGGTGAACTGTAATTGCAAACTTGCAGGTTTTAAGCATTGCGGTTAAGACAGTATAATTCTACTCCTGCATTTATATTAGTATCTTATTGAGCCGTGGTGTTGCTCACCCTACTTAATTTCATCTCTTTCAGATTATTGAAGTTACAATCTGCTATGAGAGCTTTTAAGTGGGCCTTCGGAGACGGTATACAGGTTTGGCACTGGCCATTATCCTGCGAATCCACTTCGTTACTTTGAGGTATACATTTTTGTAAATCTCTTGTTTACATTTACAGGCTTTAATTAATACACAGTACTTACGTTGTCCAGTGAGTCGGGATGTAACTTAGAAGTGTGATAAAGTATTGTATAGAGAATCAGTGAAATTAGAGTAGTAACTACACTGACACCGAATACAAACCTTAAAATGAAAAAGAAAAATTTAGTCCATAAATTTGTAGACTAAGAAAAGTATAAGTATTAAGTGAAAGTCGTGGCCTTCGGGTCGTGACATTCAAGAAATCCCACAAAATTTATTTATTTGATTTGGATATGTTCACATCCTGGAATCGTTATTATTGGGAGCAGAAATATAAACGGATCGGGTATTTATTAAATTTGGGATATGTAAACCCTAAAAGGTGTCTATACGCAAGTGCACGTGATTTTCAAGTAATAAGGAGGTAAGTTTGGTAATATCATCCCGCAGAGACTAGTGTCGCGAAACCTAGCTAAGTACCGGATATTATTATATATGGTATATCCTAACAAATTATGAAAGTTTGTTTACTTGGGTGTGATCTACAAAGGCTAACAAAGCAACATAAAATAAAATAAAATAAATGAAAATAACAACACTAAAATAAAAGTAATTGAAATTAAAAAGCAAATAAAAAATACTTATAGTAGGAATGATGAAAATAAAATAATTGCAAAAGAAAAGAAACGAAAATGCAAATTAGTAAAATGGAAGGGTAAAAATGTAATTTCCTAACTATATGGGTCTAAAATGCTAATAATAAAAATATGCATGAAAATCCTAAAATGAAAATAAAAATGCATGAACATGTTAAAAAAAATTAAATCAAAACAAATGAAATTGAAAGAAAAATGAATTAGTACAAGAAGTTCCTAAACTAATGCATGAAAATGCCTAAGTAAATGAACTTGAAATTAAACCAAACTTTACCTAATCAAATAATTATATGAATAGTACCCTAAGACACCTAAAATGTTGTCACGACCCGAAGGCCATGATGTACACTTAACACTCAAACTTTATTTACTATTTACCAAATTTACGAACTAAATTTTTCTTTTTGATTTAAGGTTTGTATCCGGTGTCAGTGTCGCCTCTACAATAAATTTGCATTCTTAATTTGATTTACATTCACCGTTTAATTTGCTAACTCTTAAGACCACCCGACTTAATACTCTAATTCAATATTAAACTGATAAAAGAAAAAAGTCGAAAACTCCCTCTTATATAAAATCGATTTTCCCCAGCTTAATAACCTGCAAAATAATCAACTATTTTCAGTAGCATAATTCCAATCCACAATTCTCAATCTATTTCACTATATATTACCATACTTCCAATGTCATCAATTACATAAATATGGCATTTCACAACTCATAGTTGTCACAATTCACGTCTTGGATCTCACTTGATAATCATGAGTCTATAATAATCTAAAACGATCCTAAGTTACATCCAAAAATTCTATAAGCATGTACTGTGCATTTAAAATGTCATACATGAATAACAAGATAATTGTTTTTATACCTCAAGTGCAACAAAAACAGCATTCGGAGGACTCAGGCTAGTATTGCTACTTAAAGATCGTCCTCGAGGCCTTACTCCAAAACTCCGAGTGTGGAGTCTTATGATCTACGATGTTGTTAGAAAGGGGTGAGCAAAACCACGGCTCAGTAAGCAGCTTAAGTAAATGCATGTTAGACTCATGTCGATCTACATGCACGTGTAAAAAACAATGTTGGAGTAATAAGTAAGCTTGGTATTTAAGCATGGTATTAAGTCAAACACTTCTTCGTGCACTTCAGTTGTAAAACGCTTTCAATATGCACTTAATTAAAACCAACATACCATACAGTTCAGCTAAATCAATTCGTTATGCATTCGGTTAAACTCAATACGCTTTGCATTTCAAATAACGATTAATATATTTCGATAAATCAATCAAAGGCCACTTTGATAAAGAAATCAATAAACACTTGATAAAACGATCAATATGCACTACAATCATTTCGATCAATATGGATTTCAATAATCTATGAGTCATAAATCAAGAAATCAATAACGATTAGGCATATTGCCTTCATTCACTGAAAGCAGTACTGATAATGAAACAGTAGTGAGTAGAGTTTAGGCAACGATCCTCAATCAATCAATCAATATCCATCCTAGCTAGTGATGGAGTGGTGTCGCAAGCAACACTAAATCTATGGCCATATAACGATACTCTAGTCTTGCTGGTAAGTTGAGAACTGAAACTTGTCTGCTGGTTTTCCAGACAAGCCTAACAATTCACTTAGAGCACTAGGCTCGATAGGCACAATACAATAGTCGAGAGCACAAAGCTCGATAGACGGGTAATAGAGCTTAGAGCTAAGCTCGATAGGCTAGAAATGACCCGAAGGTCGTAGGATATGCCTACACTCAAAAACAGTTTGAAATCAATTTTCTCATGTAGCACTTGGCTTCCACGGATTCCAAATCACTATTAAATTAGTTTTGAGTTCGAGATATAAAGAACTTTCAATTTATTTCAAATGTCGGTTCAAACCAAGACTTTGCAAATATAAAATATGATGCAAGTCATTAAAACATAAACATTAAGTAATTAAACTCAAAACATGCTATACGTAAATGCATATATGCATCGGTTCATTTCACTTAACATGCACGCTTGGCTGGCCAAAACACGCAAAGCAGAAAATAAGTTTCAGTCCAGCCCAAGTATAAACGAATTTATAAAATTAAACCATTCATACGAGATGGTGTTAACAAACTTTACTTAACCCATTTACCTTATGCCCTTAGCCAATATCCTCGTCGGGTGCCTAATCCAAATATCTAGCTCCAATATTACCTCGATTCACTACAAATACGATTCACTTTCCGTTTTAGTAACTTATTATTATTAGGCTTAATTATGTGCTAGGGTACACATCTAACAAAAAATCATATTATCAAGTTTATTACTATGCCCGAATTCAATTCTTCACTATCGTGTACTTTTCGTATGTGTGTGTGTCTATACATATATATATATCTATCAATGCATATCTCCCAATCTCATCATATTAATAATATGCATTTAGTCATATATATATACTTGGACTTTAAACTAAGCAATGCAATGCCTTACTTTTACCTTTTATAATATATTAAAACCAAGCTTCATTTCTTTGTTTAGTCTTAACTGCTCAATTCGTGGTTGCTACCATTACCATCATTTCACATTCTTAATATTAGGTATATAAACATATATATTTTACATGTTTAAACTTAAACTTAAACTTAAAGAGGTACCCGTATTTAGACCTTCCAAGGCTTTCCAAAATGGGTTCAAACACCATTTAATGGCAGCCCAACACCACCTAGAATACCACCTTAGGCACCTTTGTTTTCCTTACACAAATAGCCACCTTTTCCTTGCCCTTTACTTCCTTCAAAATACCATGAAAAGCTTCCTTGGAACCTAGCCTAAGGCAATCTACAACATTCTTATAGTTGTTGTACTCCTCACCGGCAATTAGCCAAGTCTAGCTCTTAAAACCATCCTTGCTTCTTTACAATATCATTGTTTGCAGAAAATGAACTTCTAAATTGACTCCAAAGTCAGCCACAATCAGTCTCAGTTTTGTCCTGTGCAAGCACCCAAAATGCCTTGCTCCAAACATCAAAACAGTAACCTTGTGCTCTTGTTTCGATCCTTAAAACTCTTTTATTCACAGCCTTATTCAGCCTTTAAAACACTACCACTGCAGCTCTCAAAATCGCACCATTCAACCTCTTGATTAACCATTTCCAGTTTCATTATACTGTTCTAAAAAGCCACAAAACCCAGCCTACATTCAGCCTTCAATAGCTCTTAATTTCAGATCATATACCCATGTTTGATGCCTATTATACTGTTTAAAACCAATCCCACTCAGCTTTATATTTTGACCTTCATCAGCACCATTTCCAGCCCAAGCGACAGCAGCTAATGTTCATCTCAAGCAACATCTGTTTTGGCTTGATCCAACATTGTTTAGGTGTTCCTAAAATTCATGTCCCAAGTGACCCAAAACTTCTCTCAAAATAGAGGTTGGCTGCTACCTTTTAACACTCTTTCAAAGGTCTCAGCCTCCCTTCTTCAAGCTTCAAGCCGAATATATAAAAAAAAAAATACAGCTGAAAAGACAGCAACTTGAACAGCACCTTGGGCGTCCTTCTGCTTTTCAAGTCATTAAACTCATGCTATAGCTCATAAAAATAAAACCTTGGATCAGCCCTTTAAAATCAGTGCTAAACCAGCCGACAACCCAGTTTCTTTCTCGCTTGGTCTGCTGCATTTTCAAATCTGATCCAAGCCTTCTTCTTCCTATATCTCGCTTCACCTTCTTCTACTTCTACTCTCTCTCTCTCTCTCTCTCTCGCTTCACTCTATAACTGCATTTCTTTTCCTTTTTTTTTTTGGCTCATTTAGTTCTTCTCTCCATATCTCCCATTTTCCCTCTCCTTCACAGAGGCTAAAGTTCTCTGTTTCAATAAGCAAAGCCCCCACATTAGTGGGGGTAGTTAGATCCTAATTAGCTTCCTCAGGAAGCCAATCGGGAACAGGATTTTAATTAAATTTTTTATAATATATTTATATCATAATACATATATATTTTTTTATTATTATTATTAGTTCTTTTTAAATTTAAACTTATATCCATTTATTTTAATCAATATGTATCTTACTATGTACTTAATACATATATGTATATTTTCTTATTTGTCTTAATCTTTATACATATACATATATATCATATTTATTTATTTATTTTTTAAGTGCCTCTTCCATTTGATTAATATGCATTTACATTTTTTTAACTATTTTATAAAAATAAATATTTTTATATAAACTTACATTTCTACATTAGTTTTATTGTTTGTCTAGTCATATACTTATATATACACTCATTAGGTTTGGTACGTGTATATATACAATCATTTCCATATTTTAATTAATATCCAAATATATATATTCTTTATAAATCTTAACCATTTATTTTTGGTTATTTCTCAACAAGTGTATCAAACTTAATTTCTTGATTTCATTGCTTAAATGATAAAAACTCCAAAAATACATATCCATATTATTATTTTTTTAATATTTTTTTTACTTCATATGTGCAATTATTTACAAACTTGGTATAGAAATTTGGCGATCTTTACACATGATTTCCTTTAAATCGAAACAACATTCATACATCCAACCTCCGAAATTATATCTTCACACTTAGTACACTTCAATTCCATATTAATTTTTAAGTTTGGAAATCGAGAGTCTGCGGTCTTCACATCCTCCCCACCTCGGAAAATTTGGTCCTCCAGATTTCTCTAAGTCATCCAAAAGTAGGTGAGGTCATTGCTCCTCCATTGAACTCTTTAGCTCCCCTGTAGCTCTTTTTAAGGAGTGATGTTACCAAAACACTTCTACCATGGGAATTGTCTTAAGCCTCAGTACCTTATTCTTTCGTTCCAAAAATCCGAATCAGTCTTTCAATATAGCTTACATCCTCCATAATCTCCAAAGACTTATACTCAATCATGTGAGAGGGATTCGGATAACATTTCCTAAGCATGAATTTGTGGAAGGAATTGTGCACTCCCGATAGTTCTAGGGTAACACTAATCGGTATGCTATGTCACTCACTCTCTCAAGTATCTTGAATGACTTAACGTGTAAAGGACCCAACCTTTTTTTTTTTTACTAAACCTCATTATACCTTTAGATGGAGAGATCTTTAAGAAAACTCAATGCCCAACTTGAAACTCTAAGTGTATTCTTCGATTCTCGGCATAACTCTTCTGTCTCTAACCAGTCACATATCAACTTTATATTCTCAGAAATTTTCTCTAACATACATCTCTATTAAGGCACTGAGTGAATTAGTGGCCTTCATAGCTAGGAAGCATGTAGACCTTATCAATCCATCAACAATAACCTAGATTCCATTGTGATTTCTGCGGTTTTAGGTTGCCCTATGGTGAAGCCCACGATCACGTGCTCCCCTTTTCAAGTTGGCACATGTTAAGGATTGAGCAACCTTGCTGGTTTTTGGTGCTTAATCTTAACTTTTCAGTACACTAAGCATCTAGACACAAAGATCGCTATTTCTTTCTTTGTACCAGCCCAATGGTACACTTCGCTCAAATTCTGGTACATTTTCGCATTCCCTGAGTGTATTGTTTACCTGAAATTGTGTGCCTCTTCCATTATTGTCTCTTTAGGGCCTCACTATCTAGAATGCATATCTTGTCCTTATACCATAGTAAACCATCTCAATCGAGTCATAAGTATGGAACTAACCATGATGCCCGACACCACTATAATCATCTATCTTAAGTCACCTCAATATGGTTTCCACATTATGCTAAATACATTCGTCACATGTTATATCAATAAAGTCAACAATTCACATCTTGTGTCCATGTTTCTCATGCACTACATAGGCTATTGTGTAACATCCCAATTTCCACTATATAACATGTTACTCACTTATATCTTACACTTACTACCGGTTGGGCTGTCAGTGATGCTTATCAACTCCTATCACTTTAATAAGAATAATTAAATCATTTTCTTAAGATGTATATACATTCCCTTATATTTAAAGTAGTACTGTACAACTTTACTGAATACATAAAAGAACACAACATACCTACGATATCCAATCTCAGGAAGGTAAGTCTCTTAGTTCAGATCAGTTATCTATGGAGTGGAAAAATAAGGAGTGAGCGACAGTGTGCTCAGTAAGGAAGGTGTATGCTGCTTATAAAAATAAAAGCTATAATCTCAAAACCATTTAATTATACTAACGATCAAACTCATTAGGAAACAATAATTATAATTAACATGAAACAGGATTCCCCAGATCCTTTCATAAATCATTTAATTGAGACTGGGCAACAATTTAAATCATGCAAAGAACACAAGTCATCCGCTTTTGGGGTGCACCCGTAGGCCATCGCCCCTCACGGCTATCTCATCTAGATGTATGGCCATAATCTGTAGGTGGTCCTCGGGTCCACTTGCCAAGTGACCTCGAGACCGCTGAAGACTTGGCAGGTCCATCAGCCCTGTGACGCCCTAGGGTGCACCCGTTGGTCTATTTGACCCGAGCCATCGCCCTAGATGGGTCACGCAAAGTATATGAATGATAGTGCATGAATTCATGGCCTAATGTCTCAAAATCAAGTTACCATATGTATCATTTCCATAAAATGATTTGGTTTTCCAAAAGGTTTTATAACTAGTAAAACAACCCTCAATTTCAACATTTTCTGTGAGAGAAAGGCACATTTGGAGCTGGTTCGCCCATGGTTAGTTCGCCCAGGGTCAGCTCGCCCATTGACCAATTCGCCCAATGGTCAACTCGCCCAAGGGACTACTCGCCCAAAAAGTTTCACATTTTCTATTTTTCAAAAATATTAATTTAAAGTTTATTTATTTATTTATTTAATTTGCGTTGAGAAAATACTCATAAATCAGTTCGCCCACTGGTCAATTCGCCAAGGCTGCGAATTATTAGTCACCCGCCGCATAGCTTTTCAAGACAAAAAAATATGGCTGGCTGATAATAGTTCGCCCGCCTTACACTTAAAACAAGGGTCGCCCGCCCATACGACATAAAAAATTCTCCCAACTTTTAAAACAAAGGCACTAGCCCAGGTTCTCATGAAGGAGTGCTCGCCACTTGGCTAGCACGAGTTTCAACTTAGAACAAAGCTACTCGCCCGCCCTAAGTAGCTCGTTTAACAAAACAACATATGGCGACTTTGTAGCTCACCAGAGTCAAAACATTTTATCAACCAATGCATGTCAGAAAAACAAAACAATTTATAATATTTTCTTAACACTTTTACTCCACAGGACATGCATTTTCATCACATACTACTTCCTTACCTCGTCTGATACAGCCTTGCTTCTCGCCCGCCTTCCTCAATTCCCGTCTGCAAAAGCATTTATTCTAACTATTAATATTTTCTACAACGATTTTATTTTCCTAATAATAGTGGCACTTTGGCGAGGTAACAGCTCACCATTCGCCCAACATAGCTCGCTGTCCATTAGCGGCTTATTCATGGGAGTTCGCCCAACATAGGAGCTCAACTCGCCATGCTTATCAATTCATAATTGGGCTCGCCCATGTATTGAATTACATTTTGCGACTTCTTTTTCTCCTACTCGACCCACTGGCGATCATCAACATTTCACATGGGCGATCACTGTTATCGCCATTCTCGCCTTTTGGCGATCATTTGTCCTCGCATGCCTGGACCATAATACTGGCGAACTCACATAACAATTTCCCAAACTCGTCCCATCCTTTGGGCGAGTACTCACCCATTTTTAACAAACAATTTTCTTCTTTTTTCTTATTTATTCAACAGTATTTAACTACAACCAGCCTATATCTATGTTCATTATATTATAAACATAGAAGTATACCATCATTTATCAAGATAACCTTAGAAATATGGAAGCTCACCTCAACTGAGTTGCACTTCCTGGAGCAGAGTGCTTTTCTGCCTCACTTAGCTTTAATTTGCTTGTTCCTTAGCTCTTCAACGGTGAGGAAAAGGTTTAACTGATAGAAGGATAAAACTCTATGGCTATGAAAGGATCGGAAGAACAAGGTAATCTTTGTAGCAAACAAAATGGGCAAGTAACAATCTATGTCTTTTACTCGGTATTTCTCTTCTATAGCCCCTCAAATCCACTTAGAACTTGCCACCTATTCTTATCCTGTTTTTCTGTAATCATTGCACGTCTTCCATGCAATTAAAACCCAGAGAAATTGGTGACAAAAGGAACGGTGGTAAGCTTCCCGTTACAGTCCATTTTCTTCCTCCCTTTTTGACTCAGTTTTTCTCTTCTCCTCGCCAACATTTCTTCCAGCCGCCCACGTTGATTGGCTCTCCTTTCACTCTTTTCTCCATTCGTCTGACAGCCCATTACTCCTCATTAATTGTTTTCATACCTTAATAATTAATTAAATCCCATCTATTCTTTATACCCCATGCATACATTATAACATAAAATAAAAAGTGAAAATTCATATTCAATGATCCCTTAATTTCACTAAAAGGATTTATTTCCACTATCGATTATGTACACATATAGGATACAATATGATAAAATTTGGATCTTACATTTCTCCCCACCTTAAGAAATTTGGTCCTCCAAATTTAACTCGGACCTCTCATTGAAAAAACTCTGGATACTTCTCGCGCATAAGGCTTTCTAATTCCCAAGTAGCCTCCTCCTCGTTATGATACTGCCAGAGCACTTTAACCAAAGAAATCGTCTTAGATCGCAATACCTTATCCTTCCTATCCAAAATCCGCACCGGTTTCTCAACGTAACTCATGTCCTCTCTGATCTCCAGTGGCTCGTGTCGAATCACGTGAGAAGGATCTGGATGGTACTTTCTCAACATCGAGACATGGAACACGTTATGCACTCCTGACAACTCTGGTGGTAGTGCTAACCGATATGCCACATCTCCCACACGATCTAAGATCTCATAAGGCCCAATGTATCGGGGACTCAACTTTCCTCTCTTCCCGAATCTCATAATACCTTTGGACGGTGAAACCTTTAAAAACACATAATCACCCGCTACAAACTCCAATGGTCGGCGTCTAGTATCTGCATAACTCTTCTGCCGACTCTGAGCCGTGCTGAGCCTTTCACAGATCATCCGTACATCACGAGAAGCCTGCTCGACCAAATCGGGAGCTAACAGTTTACGGTCTCCAACTTCTTCCCATGCTATCGGGGATCTGCATTGTCTGCTATACAAGGCTTCATACGGTGCCATGCCGATACTTGTATGAAAACTATTGTTATAAGCAAATTCTGCCAGGGGTAAGTGATCGTCCCATGAGCCTTTAAAATCCAATGCACACGCTCTCAACATATCCTCGAGCGTCTGTATCGTACGCTCGGACTGCCCATCAATCTGTGGATGAAAAGCGGTGCTAAAACTCAACTGGGATCCCATAGCCTCCTGAAATCTCTCCCAAAAATGAGAGGTGAAGCGGGAGTCCCTATCAGAGGTAATACTCACTGGAACACCATGTAACTTCACTATCTCCCTGACATACAACTCGGCCAAGGCACTAACTGAATCTGTAGACCTCATGGCTAAGAAATGAGCAGACTTAGTTAATCTGTCGACTATCACCCAAATAGCATCATACCCCTTCCGGGTCCGTGGTAATCCCATAATAAAAACAATAGTTACATGCTCCCATTTCCACGTAGGAATCGATAATGGTCGAAGCATACCTGCCGGCTTCTGATGCTCAATCTTAATCTATTGGCATGCTAAACATCTAGTAACAAAATCTGCGATGTCCTTTTTCATCTTAGGCCACCAGTACATGATGAACAAAAAGCTATATTCTCGCAAGTGCACGAATCAGGATAGTATAGCGTGCAAGTACAAGAGTCGATCCCACAGAGATTTGCTAAATTTATTCAATTAAAATTCAACTTCTTATCCAATATAAGCCAATAAAAAAGAATTATCTAAGTATCTAATTAACTAATGGAATTAATTAACCTAATAAAACAAATAAATTCACCAATAGAGAAAAGCCTAGGAATTTGATTTCACCAATACATTGCAATTTTATGTCTTCAATCCTAAAAATCTCAATTCAATTCTAAGGTTCATTCTTCCTAATATATGATCACTCTGTTTGATGGCAGCTATAATCAAGTATTTTTAATCATTAATTACCTATGATGTGTAGCATAATCAATGACTAAAAATCCATTAAGAACAGAAGAACATCTAACAAGAACCAAATAAATATTCTAGCTTGATGTATGCATCAAATATTTATTCAATCATTCAAGAGAGCTATACATGGCTTAGCATATGATGTGTACCCTTACCATGTCTCAAACAATCAATTAACTTATATTAAAGGTGGCCAATCAATAACACAAATTAAAAGATTAAATTAATCACAATGAATGATACTAGAATTTTAGAATTGATCAATTAATCATAAAGACATAAAATATACAAGTAGGCTCAATCAAATTCCTAGTAAATAAATTAGTTCATGTTTAATATAGCAAAACACATTATCAAACTAATAAAAGTCATGCTTAATCAAACACTAACTAATTTAAAATAAAATATTGTATGAATCTAATAATGCAAATTAACTAAAAATAAAAATACTGTAGCATCCCCTTTTTCTGCATGATTCTCCATGGAATTCTTTTGACAGCAAATTACTCTTGCTAGTGGAGCACGCATGAGGTGACATGAGCATCAAAACAACTCATCACTTGAACTTTGAGTAGCAGTTGTTCACGGGTCTATGCGCAGCAACTCAAATTCGGTCCTTATGCTTCAAGGTTTGGTTCGGTACTACTCCAAATTCCAGCAGCAAATCAGGTGCCACAAGAGGTTGCGGCGGCCTACTTCTAGCGACTCATAGTAGACAGCTTGAAGCTTCAACAACCCATGCCGTGTGCCACAACTATCCACGTCCCAGGCACCACACAGCAAAACAACAAAATAAAGCCAAGATCGAGACCCCCTTAAGCTCTGTTCTGCCCAGCAAACAATTTTGCAAAATAAAAAGAAACACAGTAGCAGAAAGAAAAAAAACACTAACAGCTCAGTACCAATCCTCACTTCCCTTCTGTTCTCTGTTTGTTTTCTCCTTGTGTCTTGATTTTTTTTCTCCCCCTTGTTATTACTGCTGCCCCTCTCCTTTTATAATTTTTCTTCTAAGATTCTAGGGTTTCTTTTTAATCAAGCAATAAATCTCAGCCTTTCATTTTATTTTAATCCTATGGTCCAAAAATACTTAAAACAAATCAGAATTTAATTACAACTTTAGAAAGTCAAACAATGTATATTTCAAAAAATTTATTCCAATCACAAAATTTATTGTTTGATTTCATGCCATAATTTCTAAAATTAATTCCCAAATCACTTTCTCTAAATTAATTCAAAAGATACATTAAACAATTAATTTTACACAAGAATATAGCAATAAATGTGGTAATAAATAAGAAAATAATATAACAAATATATTATTATCAGTACACTTTCCAGAGATTCTGGTACATCTTAGTACTACCCGGATGTAACGTGTATCTAGAGGTATGGGCCTCTTATAAAATCAAATCTCTAAGCTGTTGATCACCGGGAACACATATCCGACCTCTAAACCTCAGTATTTCATCGGTGCCAATTTCAAAATCCAACTCATCTCCCATTTGAATCTGGCTGGCCACCCCAATACAATAATCATCACTCCTCTGAGCTTCCTTGATTCGATCCATCAAATCCGGCTCGATACAAAAACTAGCTGTAAACCCATACTGGTCAGAGGAAACAACTGTCAAACTGAGGTTAGAGAACTGCTCTATCAACTCATGTTCCCTGATCATCATGTACGATACCATGCCAACATGCTTACGGCTCAGTGCATCAGCTACTACATTAGCTTTACCTAGGTGATACAAAATCTCACAATCATAGTCCTTTAATAGTTCCATCCACCGTCGCTGCCTCAAATTCAGCTCTTTCTATGAGAATATATACTTCAGACTCTTATGGTCTGTATATATCTGAAATTTCTCCCCGTACAAGTAATGTCGCCATATCTTCAGTGCAAACACCACTGCGGCTAGCTCCAAGTCATGTGTCGGGTAATTCCTCTCATGATCCTTCAACTGTCGAGAACCATAGGCTATAACCCGACCATGCTGCATGAGCACACACCCTAAACCTTGAGCGGATGCATCGGTATACACCATAAATCCACCTGACCCGCTAGGAAGGGCTAATACTGGGGCACTAGTCAATCTCCTCTTAAGCTCACCAAAACTACGCTCACATGCATCATTCCACTCGAACTTTACATCCTTACGTGTGAGTCGTGTCAATGGAGCAGCAAGCCTAGAAAATCCCTCCACAAACCTGCGATAATATCCGGCAAGACCCAAGAAACTCCGTATCTCGGTAACTGTGTTAGGCCTCTCCCACTGAACAATGGCCTCTATTTTGGACGAATCAACTGATACCCCGTCCCTCGACACTACACGATACATGTCCGAGAAATATAATATGGTCAAGCCAGAACTCGCATTTACTAAGTTTAGCATACAACTTTCGCTCTCTGAGGGTCTGTAGAACAATCTGCAAATGCTGCTCATGCTCCTCTGGAGTCTTAGAGTAAATCAGTATGTCATCAATAAATACTATGACAAATTTGTCCAAAAATGAATGAAATACCTCATTCATCAAACTCATAAATGCTGCAGGGGCATTTGTCAACCCAAAAGGCATCACTAGAAACTCATAGTGGCCATAGCGAGTTCGAAATGCTGTCTTATGCACATCCGACTCCTTAATCTTTAACTGGTGATAGCCTGATCGAAGGTCTATCTTGGAAAACACCTGTGCACCCCTGAGCTGATCAAAAAAATCGTCAATCCGAGGTAGTGGATACTTATTCTTAACGGTAGCCCGATTTAACATCCGATAATCTATACACAACCGGAGGCTACCATCCTTCTTCCGAACGAATAATACTGGAGCTCCCCACGGTGACACACTGGGACGTATAAATCCCTTATCTAATAACTCTTGGAGCTGCTTCTTGAGCTCATCCAACTCTGTCAGTGCCATCCTATATGGGGGTCTAGAAATCGGCTCCGTACCGGGTACCAACTCGATCATAAACTCCGTCTCTCGATTTGGTGGTAACCTTGGTAAATCCTCTGGAAATACATCCGAGAAGTCCTTAACCACAGGAATCTCTTGGATCTTTGGATGCTTCCTCTCAACATCCTCCACACTAGCAATATATCCTTCATAAACATTCATACACAACCACAATTTCAGTACACATGTCATTTCACAACATAAATTCACATACTTTTTATTAATTTACAATAACTTTACAATGTACTTTCGGGATGAGAGAAGGTAATAAACTTAGTATTACAATCTAAACTAACATGGTTTGCAGCTAACCAATCCATACCTAAAATGATATCAAAATCATATATATCCAACAAAATTAGGTTAGCTGTCATAACCTTCTCTCCTATAGTCAACTTACAATTCCTATATATAATATCCGTCCTCTGGAAATCATTAAAAGGAGTTTTTTACTTGCAAGGTATATTCTAACAACTCCGGCTCTACTGGGGTCCTGTTGGCATATGCAGGCGATAAGAATGAGTGGGTAGAACCCGGATCAAATAAGGCAATTACGGGGATATCAAAGAGATAAATTTTACCTTTAATCACATCGATAGAGGCGTCGGCAGTCTCTTGATCCAACGTGTACACCCGACCCTGAGTCACAACCTTCTTACCCTTTTCTGCGGCTGTCGCCTGCCTAGGCTGTGAGGGTGTCGCTTTCTCTGGCTCACGTCGAGCTGCCGGGGCCGCTATCTGAGGTGCTGCAGGAGGTATAGTAGAAGCAGTTGACTCTCTGAGCATCGGACAATTCTTGATAAAGTGCCCCGTTTGTCCACATCTAAAACATACCCCAGACATTACAGGACAAGGGCGCGATCCATGCGACCTTCCACAATGTCTACATAAGGGCGCAACACTTCTCTGAGTGGTGGTGGGGCCACTAGCAGGAGTAGAAACTACTGGTCTATCAAATCTACCCTCTGAAATCTGTATGCCCGAAGATCTGGTCCTCTTAAACTGCTCTCTACCTGGTCTATCCTCCATAAACCTCTTAGCCTTTCCCTTTGCTTTACTTTTAGTTTTACCACTGAAATCGAGCTGGAACTGCTCATAATCCCTCTCACATAGCTGAGCCCGTTGAACTATCTCATCATAAGTCTGTATAACAAATGGGGCTAGCTTTACTCTGATGGATGGCCTCAAGCCAACTCTAAACCTCGAAATCTTATACCGGGTATTCTCACTAGTCTATGGATCAAAACGGCTCAAGGTAGTAAATTTGGCCTCATACTCATCCACTGACATACTACCCTGTACCAAACCCATGAATTCCTGCTGTAACTTTTCTTGAGCAGTGTCAGGAATATACTGCCTTCTAAAAGCTTCCACAAACATATCCCATGACAAATCCTGATGCTGAGCAAATAATACTGTCTGAGTGGCCTTCCACCAATGTCTCGCATCTTCTGCCAGCTGGAACACTGCTAAGCCTACTTTCTCTGTCTCTGAACATCTCATAATCTCGAGTAATCTATCAATCTCTATAACCCACTGTTCTGCCACCAATGGATCCCTAGTACCTTTAAACTTTGGTCGATCCAATTTCTTAAATGACTTCACCAATGCCACATTACAATAAGACTCTGCATTTCGTGGCTGCTGAATCAGTGGCTGCGGTGGAGCTATCGGTGGCTGAGGTGCTGGTGGTGGAATAGGCTCAAGCTCAGGCACAACTGGTGCCGGCTGTGGCGGTGCTGGTGCCTCTACTGGGGCTGCAGGAGCTGTAGCTCTCTCCCTCTCTGCCCTATCGGCAGCTCTATCTGCCTGATACATAGCCATAAAATCTGCTATTAACCTCTCCACCTGAGTTACACGATTATCAATGCTCTCTAGCTGTATAGGACGTGGAGGTCTTGGGGCAGGTTTTGGTGTCTGTGGTTCCGGAGTCTGTGCCGCCCTACCTCAGCCTATGCCTCTCACTGAGCGCATTCTCCTTCTTCCACTCATATCTGTACCACAGAAATCATTTATCACTTATCATTAACATATCAATTATATATTCAGTTTATACAATACTACAGGGAATGTATACTATTTCACCATTTACTTTAAGCATCGCTAGACATCCGACCAACCCTGCTCTGATACCATTAAATCTGTAACATCCCAATTTTCACTATATAACATGTTACTCACTTATATCTTACACTTACTACCGGTTGGGCTGTCAGTGATGCTTATCAACTCCTATCACTTTAATAAGAATAATTAAATCATTTTCTTAAGATGTATATACATTCCCTTATATTTAAAGTAGTACTGTACAACTTTACTGAATACATAAAAGAACACAACATACCTTCGATATCCAATCTCAGGAAGGTAAGTCTCTTAGTTTAGATCAGTTATCTGTGGAGTGGAAAAATAAGGAGTGAGCGACAGTGTGCTCAGTAAGGAAGGTGTATGCTGCTTATAAAAATAAAAGCTATAATCTCAAAACCATTTAATTATACCAACGATCAAACTCATTAGGAAACAATAATTATAATTAACATGAAACAGGATTCCCCAGATCCTTTCATAAATCATTTAATTGAGACTAGGTAACAATTTAAATCATGCAAAGAACACAAGTCATCCGCTTTTGGGGTGCACCCGTAGGCCATCGCCCCTCACGGCTATCTCATCTAGATGTATGGCCATAATCTGTAGGTGGTCCTCGGGTCCACTTGCCAAGTGACCTCGAGACCGCTGAAGACTTGGCAGGTTCATCAGCCCTGTGACGCCCTAGGGTGCACTCGTTGTTCTATTTGACCCGAGCCATCGCCCTAGATGGGTCACGCAAAGTATATGAATGATAGTGCATGAATTCATGGCCTAATGTCTCAAAATCAAGTTACCATATGTATCATTTCCATAAAATGATTTGGTTTTCCAAAAGGTTTTATAACTAGTAAAACAACCCTCAATTTCAACATTTTCTGTGAAAGAAAGGCACATTTGGAGCTGGTTCGCCCATGGCTAGTTCGCCCAGGGTCAGCTCGCCCATTGACCAGTTCGCCCAATGGTCAACTCGCCCAAGGGACTACTCGCCCAAAAAGTTTCACATTTTCTATTTTTCAAAAATATTAATTTAAAGTTTATTTATTTATTTATTTAATTTGCGTTGAGAAAATACTCATAAATCAGTTCACCCACTGGTCAATTCGCCAAGGCTGCGAATTATTAGTCACCCGCCGCATAGCTTTTCAAGACAAAAAAATATGGCTGGCTGATAATAGTTCGCCCGCCTTATACTTAAAACAAGGGTTGCCCGCCCATACGACATAAAAAATTCTCCCAACTTTTAAAACAAAGGCACTCGCCCAGGTTCTCATGAAGGAGTGCTCGCCACTTGGCTAGCACGAGTTTCAACTTAGAACAAAGCTACTCGCCCGCCCTAAGTAGCTCGTTTAACAAAACAACATATGGCGACTTTGTAGCTCACCAGAGTCAAAACATTTTATCAACCAATGCATGTCAGAAAAACAAAACAATTTATAATATTTTCTTAACACTTTTACTCCACAGGACATGCATTTTCATCACATACTACTTCCTTACCTCGTCTGATACAGCCTTGCTTCTCGCCCGCCTTCCTCAATTCCCGTCTGCAAAAGCATTTATTCTAACTATTAATATTTTCTACAACGATTTTATTTTCCTAATAATAGTGGCACTTTGGCGAGGTAACAGCTCGCCATTCGCCCAACATAGCTCGCTGTCCATTAGCGGCTTATTCATGGGAGTTCGCCCAACATAGGAGCTCAACTCGCCATGCTTATCAATTCATAATTGGGCTCGCACATGTATTGAATTACGTTTTGCGACTTCTTTTTCTCCTACTCGCCCCACTGGCGATCATCAACATTTCACATGGGCGATCACTGTTATCGCCATTCTCGCCTTTTGGCGATCATTTGTCCTCGCCCGCCTGGACCATAATACTGGCGAACTCACATAACAATTTCCCAAACTCGTCCCATCCTTTGGGCGAGTACTCACCCATTTTTAACAAACAATTTTCTTCTTTTTTCTTATTTATTCAACAGTATTTAACTACAACCAGCCTATATCTATGTTCATTATATTATAAACATAGAAGTATACCATCATTTATCAAGATAACCTTAGAAATATGGAAGCTCACCTCAACTGAGTTGCACTTCCTGGAGCAGAGTGCTTTTCTGCCTCACTTAGCTTTAATTTGCTTGTTCCTTAGCTCTTCAACGGTGAGGAAAAGGTTTAACTGATAGAAGGATAAAACTCTATGGCTATGAAAGGATCGGAAGAACAAGGTAATCTTTGTAGCAAACAAAATGGGCAAGTAACAATCTATGTCTTTTACTCGGTATTTCTCTTATATAGCCCCTCAAATCCACTTAGAACTTGCCACCTATTCTTATCCTGTTTTTCTGTAATCATTGCACGTCTTCCATGCAATTAAAACCCAGAGAAATTGGTGACAAAAGGAACGGTGGTAAGCTTCCCGTTACAGTCCATTTTCTTCCTCCCTTTTTGACTCAGTTTTTCTCTTCTCCTCGCCAACATTTCTTCCAGCCGCCCACGTTGATTGGCTCTCCTTTCACTCTTTTCTCCATTCGTCTGACAGCCCATTACTCCTCATTAATTGTTTTCATACCTTAATAATTAATTAAATCCCATCTATTCTTTATACCCCATGCATACATTATAACATAAAATAAAAAGTGAAAATTCATATTCAATGATCCCTTAATTTCACTAAAAGGATTTATTTCCACTATCGATTATGTACACATATGGGATACAATATGATAAAATTTGGATCTTACATATTGTGCGCTCATTAGTCAATGGGAGCACATAGTGTTTATAAGCATATACTTTTACATAAGCATCCTACATAGCAAGATTTACAAAATGTCGTAAGTCAATATTTTCTCAATCTTGTTACTACAACAATTATCAAAATTAACAATTCTCCATGGCCTCAATGAATTTGTCACACATCAATTAACTAACTCTCAACAATACCTCAAGGCATAAAAATTACCTTACAATGATCATTATATTCAGTGAACACATGACACTCTTCATGCGTATCATAGATACTGTTTTCAAGACATCATTATCATAGTGTCATAGAGTAACTGACCTATATAGCCTATTTTCACAAGGTCACACTCCAAGTTTTCTTAATTTACTCGATGGGTCATAATTCACTTTTCCACAAGAAAGTAATTCACCACAGACACATCACATTCCACAATCATTGATTATGTTTGCTTATGATCGGATTTCCACTTTCTTATGGACAATTCATTTGCACCAACCATTGCATAACATTATAAAATCATACGCATCAATTCCAATCCATCCCACATAAGTCTTTCACTTCCTCAACAATCCACATAATAGCATAATCTCAATTCTTACCTTTGCAATACACAAATGTATATGTATACAATTACATAAGCAAATGTATTCTCAGTGTATAAGACATCACAAGCATAATTCTTATTCTCATCATCCCAATCACACCACCAAGGTGAATTCTTCATCCTTTTCTACTTTAGAGGCTATTAAATTGGGCTAATATCAATATTTTAACAGGATGATCTCGAGGTTCTTATCTCATACAATCTTAACTTTCACATCAATTTGTTATCTTGCACAATATGCTCTAAAAAATCTCCAATTTCCATTCAAAGACCTCTTTTTATAACATGTGTTCATTTCGACTCAATAATGAGAAATCTCAAGAGTCTTGTAGGTTCTAAATCCACATAATTCAAAATTATTGCGTTCAATTCTTTGGACTTCCAAAATTCACGTAGCTCAAATGATATATTTCTAAAGGTTGAATACTTTCCTAAGTCCATGTACATTCCAAATCATATACCTTTTAACTCGTATGTTTTTTTTTGAAATCCATACACTTTTCAAAATATACAAGATCCAATGCATTTTTTTTTCAAGTCCATAAAGAGTTAGGTAGTTGTTCCTCTTAAGGCATCATAATAAAGTCTACTTCCTATCACACGTGGTGGACAGATTTGAATAAATTTCCTGCCACTAGCATTGTTAGGCCTAAAATCCTACTGATCCACTCCAATAGACCTAATCTAAACATTCTTTATTGAAGTTCATTAAAGATGCCTAATCCTTCAAAATCCAAAACTTCTATATTTTTACATCGTTTTCTAATTCCAATAGTTTTCAATACTAGTCTGGATTTTGCATTCAATCAAATCCTATACCTTTTAGGTATAATAAATTCATTGACATAATGCAGTTTAATCCTATCTTTTGTTCAAACCTGAGGTTTTATAGAGCAATACTTGCCAAAGGCTAAATATACAATTTAAACTTTAGGATATCATATAATCTATTTCTTAGGCCAACAATGTAAGGTCACTCCATTGTCATTTCCATCAAAGACAATCCTATACATTATTCATGAGTCCGGGGCAAGCATATCATATCAGTACTTATGCCATAATGTTCTTAAATCTTGCACTTAACAGTCATTAGTTCTAACTAAGTTTCTTTCTTGTTTCTAGATCAAAAGATTCAAACCACCTTTTTTTTTTATCTTGCCTTTACTTTCATTGTGAGTTAGGGTTCTTCTCCAAGTTTGGCTTAACAATTAGGCCATCTCTGTGGTCTCTATATAAGACATTATGTGCAATGCTACTAGTTCGCCCCTATTGAAGGACTTTAAACCACCAACAAATCTTTTGGTCTTTCTTGCCTCATTCTTTGCTATATTAGGTTCGTAGCAACATAAGGAGATAAAGTAAGACTTATATCGGTTCACGATTATAGTGCCTTGGATTAGCTTAGGAACTCCTCTTATTTCTGTTGTTGGGCATTTTCTGAAAGTACTACTCATTGAGAGTCTCAAGAAATGCTGTTCATGTGATAGTAGGATTTCCAATTCCACAACACTATCTTGGCTGAGCCCCACCAATATTTGTTCTCATTCTCGAATATATAGGTAACCAATGTCACCTACTCTTTTGAACTAAGCCCTATGGTTTCAAACACTTTCTCCATCCTTAATAGCCATATCTCAGCTACCTTTGGATCTTTCACCCCCTTAAACATCATAGGGCTCATCCTTTGGAATGCCTTGAATCAAGCCATTTGGCAGCCCACATCATGCAACAGTAGTAGAGGTGCTACCCATTGTGAAGGTGCATTTTGAGGTTATGGAGCCAACTAATTGATCAATGGAGACAAGGTAGCTTGCAGCTGCTGTGTGCCTCAACCACATCCAAATTGTCTTTCACACAAGCAGCAAAGTTAACTTCTACTTCTAATGCTCTAACCTAGTGTCTAGACTTAGAAGCTGTGGAGAAGATGGATGCGACTAAGCTTAGCTTGCTCGTAGAAGTCGTCCATAACCTCTTTTCAGGTTTCTATCTTGTATCCCATAAGGGAAACTATGCATTCAAAACAGCTCTCGTATTTATTGAGCACTTTATATTCAAGCAAAGACAGTACCATGGGTAACTATCCAGTCCATACCCAAAATGAAACGAATGTCGTAAATGTGCAACAATATCGAATCTACTATTAGGTTTCTATCTTTTACTTTCATTTTACACTGACGATACGCACACTCTTTCATCTAAGATTTTCTTGAAAGGAGTGCTAATAAAAGATAGATAATATAGAGGTTTTAACTCTATGTGCAACCTACTAACAAATGCAGTTGATGAAGGTGATGGAGTCGAAAGGGGAAATTGACTGTTTCCGAGCTAATCTCCCAGGCTTACTTTTATGCCCAATCTCCTCATTTTTGAATTAAATCAGAATAGAAACTTATATTAAGAGCAAATCAATCTTAATACAAGTTGATAATGGCAAGCTACATGCTGACATTACACAGTACATGGGATGTAACACTAATAACAATATCTATGACACTGACACGTACTAGACAAACCTTGCTCTAATACCATTTAATCTGTCACGACTCGAAGGCCATGACGTACACTTAACACTCAAACTTTATTTACTATTTACCAAATTTACGAACTAAATTTTTCTTTTCGATTTAAGGTTTGTATTCGGTGTCAGTGTCGCCTCTACACTAAATTTGCATTCTTAATTTGATTTACATTCACCGTTTAATTTGCTATCTCTTCAGACCATCCGACTTACTTAATACTCTAATTCAATAGTAAACTGATAAAAGAAAAAAGTCGAAAACTCCCCTTTATATAAAATCGATTTTCCCCAGCTTAATAACCTGCAAAATAATCAACTATTTCCAGCAGCATAATTCCAATCCACAATTCTCAGTCTATTTCACTAGATATTACCCATACTTCTAAAGTCATCAATTACATATATATGGCATTCCACAACTCATAGTTGTCACAATTCACTTCTTGGATCTCACTCGATAATAATATGAGTCTATAATAATCTAGAACGATCCTAAGTTACATCCCAAAAATTCTATAAGCATGTACTGTGCATTTAAAATGTCATACATGAATAACAAGATAATTGTTTTTATACCTTAAGTGCAACAAAAACAGCACTTGGAGGACTCAGGCTAGTATCGCTACTTAAAGATCGTCCTCGAGGCCTTGCTCCAAAACTCCGAGTGTGGAGTCTTATGATCTGCGATGTTGTTAGAAAGGAGTGAGCAAAACCACGGCTCAGTAAGTAGCTTAAGTAAATGCATGTTAGACTCATGTCGATCTACATGCACGTGTAGAAAACAATGTTGGAGTAATAAGTAAGCTTGGTATTTAAGCATGGTATTAAGTCAAACACTTCTTCGTGCACTTCAGTTGTAAAACGCTTTCAACATGCACTTAATTAAAACCAAATTACCATACAGTTCAGCTAAATCAATTCGTTATGCATTCGATTAAACTCAATACGCTATGCATTTCAAATAACGATTAATATATTTCGATAAATCAATCAATGGCCACTTTGATAAAGAAATCAATAAACACTTGATAAAACGATCAATATGCACTACAATCATTTCGATCAATATGGATTTCAATAATCTATGAGTCATAAATCAAGAAATCAATAATGGTTAGGCATATTGCCTTCATTCACTGAAAGCAGTACTGATAATGAAACAGTAGTGAGTAGAGTTTAGGCAATGATCCTCAATCAATCAATCAATATCCATCTTAGCTAGCGATGGAGTGGTGTCGCAAGCAACACTAAATCTATAACCATAGAACGATACTCCAGTCTTGCTGATTAGTCAAGAGCTGGAACTTGTCTACTTGTTTTCCAGACAAGCCTAACAATTTACCTGAGCACTAGGCTCGATAGGTACAATACGATAGTCTAGAGCACAAATCTCGATAAACAGGTAATAGAGCCTAGAGATAAGCTCGATAGGCTAGAAATGACCCGAAGGTCGTAGGATATGCCTACACTCAAAAACAGTTTGAAATCAATTTCCTCGTGTAGCACTTGGCTTCCACGGATTCCAAATCACTATTAAATCAGTTTTGAGTTCGAGATATAAAGAACTTTCAATTTATTTCAAATGTCGGTTCAAACCAAGACTTTGCAAATATAAAATATGATGCAAGTCATTAAAACATAAACATTAAGTAATTAAACTCAAAACATGCTATACGTAAATGCATATGTGCATCGGTTCATTTCACTTAACATGCACGCTTGGCTGGCCACAACACGCAAAGCAGAAAATAAGTTTCAGTCCAGCCCAAGCATAAACGAATTTATAAAATCAAACCATTCCTACGAGATGGTGCTAACAAACTTTACTTAACCCACTTACCTTATGCCCTTAGCCAATATCCTCGTCGGGTGCCTAATCCAAATATCAAGCTCCAATATTGCCTCGATTCACTACAAATATGATTCACTTTCCGTTTTTGTAACTTGTTCTCATTAGGCTTAATTATGTGCTAGGGTACACATCTAACAAAAAATCATATTATCAAGTTTATTACTATGCCTGAATTCAACTCTTCACTATTGTGTACTTTTCGTATGTGTGTGTGTCTATATATATATATATCAATGCATATCTCCCAATCTCATCATATTAATAATATGCATTTAGTCATATATATATATATATATATACACACACACACACACACACACACACTTAGACTTTAAGCCAAGCAATGCATTGCCTTACTTTTACCTTTTATAATATATTAAAACCAAGCTTCATTTCTTTGTTTAGTCTTAACTGCTCAATTCGTGGTTGCTGCCATTACCATCATTTCACATTCTTAATATTAGGTATATAAACATATATATTTTACATGTTTAAACTTAAACTTAAAGAGGCACTTACTCATATTTAGACCTTCCAAGGCTTTCCAAAATGGGTTCAAACACCATTTAATGGCAGCCCAACACCACCGAGAATACCACCTTAGGCACCTTTGTTTTCCTTACACAAACAGCCACCTTTTCCTTGCTCTTTACTTCCTTCAAAATACCATGAAAAGCTTCCTTGGAACCTAGCCTAAGGCAATCTACAACATTCCTATGGTTGTTGTACTCCTTACCGGTAATTAGCCAAGTCTAGCTCTTAAAACCATCCTTGCTTCTTTACAATATCATTGTTAGCAAAAAATGGACTTCTAAATTGACTCCAAAGTCAACCACAATCAGTCTCAGTTTTGTCCTGTGCAAGCACCCAAAATGCTTTGCTCCAAACATCAAAACTGTAACCTTGTGCTCTTGTTTCGATCCTTAAAACTCTCCTATTCATAGCCTTATTCAGCCTTTAAACACTACCACTGTAGCTCTCAAAATCGCACCATTCAACCTCTTGATTAACCATTTCCAGTTTCATTATACTGTTCCAAAAAGCCACAAAACCCAGCCTACATTCAGCCTTCAATAGCTCTTAATTTCAGATCATATACCCCTGTTTGACGCCTATTATACTGTTTAAAACCAATCCCACTCAGCTTTACATTTCGACCTTCATCAGCTCCATTTCTAGCCCAAGCGACAGCAGCTAATGTTCATCTCAAGCAACATCTGTTTCGGCTTGATCCAACATTGTTTTGTGTTCCTAAAATTCATGTCTTAGACGACCCAAAACTTCTCTCAAAACAGAGGTTGGCTGCTACCTTTTAACACTCTTTCAAAGGTCTCAGCCTCCTTTCTTCAAGCTTCAAGCCGAATATATAAAAAAAAATACAGCCGAAAGACAACAACTTGAACCGCACCTTGGGAGTCCTTCTACTTTTCAAGTCATTAAACTCATGCTATAGCTCATAAAAATAAAACCTTGGATCAACCCTTTAAAATCAGTGCTAAACCAACCGACAACCCAGTTTCTTTCTCGCTTGGTCTGCTGCATTTTCAGATCTGATCCAAACCTTCTTCTTCCTCTATCTCGCGTCACCTTCCTCTACTTCTACTCTCTCTATCTCTCTCTCGCTTCACTCTACAACTGCATTTCTTTTCCTTTTTTTTTTGGCTCATTCAATTCTTCTCTCCATATCTCCCATTTTCCCTCTCCTTCACAGAGGCTAAAGCCCTTTGTTTCAATAAGCAAAGCCCCCACGTTAGTGGGGGTAGTTAGATCTTGATTGGCTTCCTTAGGAAGCCAATCGGGAACAGGATTTTAATTAAATTTTTTTATAATATATTTATATCATAATACATATTTATTTTATTTTTATTATTATTATTATTATTATTATTATTATTATTATTATTATTATTATTATTATTATTATTATTATTATTATTATTATTAGTTCTTTTTAAATTTAAACTTATATCCATTTATTTTAATCAATATGTATCTTACTATTGTACTTAATATATATATGTATATTTTCTTATTTGTCTTAATCTTTATACATATACATACATATCATATTTATTTATTTATTTATTTTTTTAAGTGCCTCTTCCATTTGATTAATATGCATTTACATTTTTTTAACTATTTTATAAAAATAAATATTTTTATATAAATTTACATTTCTACATTAGTTTTATTGTTTGTCTAGTCATATACTTATATATACACACATTAGGTTTGGTACGTGAATATATACAATCATTTCCATATTTTAATTAATATCCAAATATATATATTCTTTATAAATCTTAACAATTTATTTTTGGTTATTTCTCAACAAGTGTATCAAACTCAATTTCTTGATTTCATTGCTTAAATAATAAAAACTCCAAAAATACATATCCATATTATTTTTTTTTATTTTTTTAATATTTTTTTACTTCATTTGTGCAATTATTTACAAACTCAATATAGAAATTTGGCGATATTTACACATGATTTCCTTTAAATCGAAACAACATTCATACATCCAACCTCCGAAATTGCATCTTCACACTTAGTACACTTCAATTCCATATTAATTTATAAGTTTGGAAATCGAGAGTCTGCGGTCTTCACAAATGTACCTAAAAAAATACCTAAATTCATAGAATTAATGTGAAAATAAAACCTAAACAGAATTGAAATTTAATGCAAAATTGAACCTAAAATGCCAATAAAATACTATAAAAAAATTAATCTAACATAACCTATACCTTAATCACTAATTACATGATCCTAAAATGACTTTAACTTAATGAAATATATCCTAAAAATGCCCAAAACAGTAACTAATTAAAATCTGGACAGCATACTATAAATGACACCTAAGCTAGAAACAATAGTAAAAATGCTATGTAAAAAGCTTCCTAAAACTACCCTAGTGCTTCCTAAAAATCCTATGATGATGACTTAACACTAAAATGCATTAGAACTAAGGAAATGACCTTAAATTAATGACCAACAGCAGCCAAATGCTAAGACAGTAAAAGAAAAAACACTGATCAGGAAAATGTAATATGAATGATAGAAATGGCTATGTAAATTCTAATAAAACTAATCAAATGTAACTCCTAAATTTACCTAATTAATATATGGACCTAATATGAACTTAAGACACTTAAATGACATTTAAAATGAGACAAAAACAGAACCTAAAAGACCCTATAATTCACGCCTAAACAGAATTTGTATGAAACAACTAATTAAATGCTACATGTAATTTAATCAAACACCTAATAAACTCTAACTTTAAATGCATGAAACTTCAATGTACCTAAAGACTAACTAAATGACACTAAATGAGACTAAAAAAAAAAATAGAACATAAATGACCCCAAACAGTGAAGACAAAACTGATCAGGAAAAACAACATGAAAGGCAAGATTTCGCTAGAAAATGGCTAAGAAGACTAACTTAATTAAACCCCTAAAAATTACTAACTAATATATAACTCTAATAACATTTAAAGACACTTAAATAAACCTCAAAACTGACCTAAAATAACCCCTGATGACTGCAGGAATTAACACCAAAAACTAGGTAAAAACAGAGAAGAAAAACTGTAACTTACTAAACGGAAACTCAGTAACTCCTAATTCAATGAAACTTCAAATTTGTAATTTTTGTGATTTTCCTTTACTTTAAAACATTAAAAGATAACCTAAGACATTAAACACAATAGAGGAAAAATTTTTAAACAGCCATTAAAAACCCCAGAAGCAATAAACAAAAACAACAAATTCCAAAGTCTCAACGACGCCACTTTTGTATCTACACTACCTTTGCAATTTTTTTTTGATATGAAACTTTAAAATTAGAGGTGGCAAAAGCTGGCTCGAGCCCGAAAATCCGCCCGAGACCAAAATTGGACTAATCCGAATTGACCAAAAAAGTTAAAGGCTCAAAACCGAAAAAATCCGAAATTGAAAAAGCCCGAAATCAAAAAAATTCGTACCCGAAAAAGCTCGAACTCGACACAACCAGAACTCGACAAAACCCAAACCTGATACGATCCGAAACCGAGACCAATCCGATCCGAAACCCTTAAAAACCTGAATTTATAATCCAAAAAAACTCGAATTATAATTATATGATTATTATTTTAAAATAAATAAATAAATAATTGATATATTTTTTAATTATAAAATTAAATTTTGGATAAAAATAATTATTTCTAATAGCAAAGTGTAATCTAAAAAATACTATGGTAGTATTATTGTGTAAGCGCTAATTTTAATAAAATACATGAATAAATCAAGCTATTAGTAGTTTATTATTTGTTATATTAACAAGATTCTAATTTGGTATCTTATAACAATGATTTATATCTTATATTTTACTATAACAATCTTTTAAGAATAAATTATGTAATCTCTTAATGCTTAAGTATTATTATGATAGAATTAATTATTTATTAAAAATAATTAATTTATTATCTATTAAATATAAAATTAAAGTGTAAATAAAAATAATATTTCTAATAGTAAATTAAAGTGTAATTTAATAATATACTATAATAGTATTATTGTGTAATCGATAATTTTAATAAAATTTGTTTTTTTATACTTTATTAATATTATGATTAATTATATTTAAATAATTAGCATTATATTAATTAATTCACTACAACAAATATAGCTGGGTTTACTGTGTGATAAGGAAAGGAAATGACTGCTTAGATGGGGAACAAAAACTAGAAAATTGAATTAAAGTAGGGGAATTGGAACAGGGGAGAAGGAGAAAAAATGGAGGAGAATGAAGAAAAGAGATATTAGGTCTTTAACATTAGTCGCATTTGTGCCTTTAAATTAACTAAAATGGTTTTTTTTAAATGAAAATTTGAGAAGAAATCAATTAAATAGATGGAAATAAAAATATGAAAATTTGAGAGGGAAATCAATTAAGTTAACTAAAATGGTTTTCTTTTTAAATGAAAATTTGAGAGGGAAATCAATTAAATAAAGGAAATGAAAATATGAAAATTTAAGAGATAAATCAATTAAATAGATGGAAATCAATTAAATTAACTAAAATAGTTTTTTTTTAAATGAAAATTTGAGAGGGAAATGAAAATATGAAAAATTGAGAGGGAAATCAATTAAGTTAACTAAAATGATTTTCTTTTTAATTGAAAATTTGAGAGGGAAATCAATTAAATAGAAGAAAATGAAAATATGAAAATTTGAGAGAGAAATCAATTAAATTAACTAAAATAATTTTTTTAAAATGAAAATTTGGATAAATTTTCATATGCAATTAATTTATGAATAATTTTGTTAAAAAGGTAATTTATAAATAATTTAATTTGTAAGAGAATTTAATATCTTCAAATAGTAATTGGCCAATTGAATATATAAACAACTAGTATTTTAAAAGATAAAAAATAGATTTGCAATATTAAACTTTTGAAACACAAATAGGTAGCTAGTATTAAGTATAAAAAAGATTAAAACAATTCAATTATTATAATATTTAAACGTTCTTTTCTTCATTTTTAATAACGTTAACATGTTATAATTTTTATTATTAAAACGTTTTAACATTTTTAATTTTTTTACTCTAGATTTCTATTACCCTAATTATATTCCTATATATGATTGATCTTAGGCTTATTTTTATAAGGATTAGTTAATTTTAGAATCAATATAAGTTTTAATTGAATAATAACTAAGAGTCTTAATCCAAGCAAACTATAACTTTGTGTTTTTTTTTTTAAATCGAAATAATTATATAAAACAAGAATGAACAAGTCCAGATAATATAATGTATCTATACGTTAAACATAGCAATATGTAAGTAATAATTATATAAAGAAAAAGTACAATAAATTTCAAATGATGAGATTTTGAAAATAATGAAAATAATAAGTTTTCAAATAATATAGATAAAAAAAATCGATTTTATAAGATATAACATTGATAAAAATTAAATTTTCACGTAAATATAATATAGTTTAAGAGAAAATTGCATTTATGATTATTTTTATTTTATATTCTCAAATTTTATTTTTGAATTTATATTTTATTATAATGAATATTGCCAATAATATTTTGTAACAATTATTCTGATCGTTTTGTATACATAATATTAAGAAAATTTTAATTTGACAATGACTATGAAAATTTGTTGTAAATATGATATGAGTATAATATAGACATCATAACAAATTTTCTTTTTGTTGTATAAAATATTTAAAAAGTTAATTAAGCAACAATAATAAAAAGTTGTTATAGACACAATAAGATAACGTCTTTTTATTTTATTTTAATTTTTTCAATTTGATAGGATTTTGCAACAATAAAAAGTATCATTGTATATAATATTTAAAATTTTAATTAGACAACGGCAATAAAAATTCGTTGCAAAAATAATAAAATATTGCAACACTGTTTTTTCTTGTTGCTAAATTGGTAGGAATTCACAACAACAAAGAATATAATTGCAGAAAATTTTTAAAAAAATCCTATAAATAACTATGAAAAATAGTTGCAAATGTAATGAGAATTTGCAACAATATCGTGAGTTTTTATAATTTATGATTGCTAAAAGCCTACTTTTAGTAGTGTAAATAATAAATGACAAGTATACAAAATTATAATCAAACAAATGATATTATTGTTTTTCTTATCTATCTTTCATCATTGAAAAGGTAAAATAAATTGTTTTACATATTACAATAATAGTATTATAAACAAAAATTATATATTAAATGTATTAAATATACATAATTAATATTTTGTGATATGATAATTTTTGTGACACATCAAACATGTCACCAATAATTTTCCCTTTAAAGTATTATTTTTTATTTTATTAATTTTTATTTAATTAAAAATAAATTTCTCTTCTAACAAATTTAAATGTTTTTTATATCGTCACCTATTAATTACACACTAATTTGAATTTAATAGTGACAGATAAATGTGAATATCTTAGGAAATGTGAATATCGTATGAAATAAAAAAAACTAAATAATCATTATCGAGTAATAAAAACATTAAAATATAAACATTTATATTTATATGAATATTTGTTAAATTTTAACTTTACTTTAGCAATTCTATTATATTTTTATTTAACTATATAAAAAATTAAATTAATTATTATATTCAAAATTATAAAAGTATTTATAACTTATAAAATTTCAAAAATAATTTGACTAAACCCGCTAAACCCGCCTGGTTAGAATCGGACCGAATCCAAAAATGTCCGAAACCGAAAAAACCCTAAACCTAAAGTACTCGAAACCGAAAAAATCGAATCCGAAAAAACCCGAACCCAAAAAAACCTGAATCCTAAAAAACTCGAACTCGAAGATAACCTGGATCGAACCCGCCTGAACCGGCCCATTTGCCACCTCTATTTAAAATCCAACTAAAGGCATTCAAATAGACATCCAAAACAGTAACTGAAAAAAAATTCAAAACACCATTTAAGAACCCCAAAATAGAAAATACAAATTACTAAAGAAGCATGTGGATCAAGCTCCCTCACAAGAGCTATGGAGGTAGTTTTTCAACCTCTTAGGCTCCCATGATCATAAAACTCAATCATGAACAAAAAGAAAAGAAAAAGAATGAGTAGAAGATGATTAAAGTGCTGGAATTTAAAATAACAAGTTGCTTAAATGACAACTTAGAAGAAAGATAAGGAAAGGTACTGAAATTGCAAGAAAGTAATAACAAAACTTGGAAATTAATTTGCAAGAAGTAAAGAACTTAAAGAAATAAAAATGGTGGCTGCTCTAAGCTTGTAAAGACATAAAAAAAGTGCTGGAAAAATAATAAAACTAAACCCTAAGCAGCACACCCTAGGTTAGGTCTCATAAAGTTGCTTGTATAGTCACTTAACCTAAAGATACAGTGGTAATTTCCTACCCTAGATGAGTTGGCATTAATTGCTACCTGTCTTCATGTCCTTGGCTCTTCAAAATACATATTTTCATGTCATTTAAGTGCTCACATCAGCCATGGATAACTCATCCCTTCTAGCACCTTCCTTTTTGTCTTTTAGTCCACATAAGCAAGCAAGGTGGCAAGGGCATGTGTCCTCATGTGTTGGCATGTGTCTTTTGTTCTTATCCACTAAGAGTGAGTAGGATGATGACATGTGGCATGCTAGATGTCAAAAGATAAGAGAGAAAATGAAGAATCATGCTTCCTTGTCTTGTAGTGGTCTAGTCTCCTTTCTTACCCATTTTCAGTCTATTTTTACCAAAAAGATTGAAATTCATCTAAAATTTATTTTTCTGCAAAACATGAGGAATTTAATAAAATTAGGGGAATAATTAATAAAATAATGGTGGATTTAAATAATTATTAATCAATAAAATACTAAAATAACTCTATTTTTATAAAGTTATCAAGATATCCGAACTTGATTAATTTTTATAATATCTGAACCTGATTAACTATTCGATTATTTTGATTTGTGTTACTTGAACCCTACCCCCATAAAATAGAAAATACCTATTTAACTATTCGAATCCGTTAATAACCTATTTATTAAGTCAAAGTTTGACTTTCAAATTTAAGTTTAAAATCAATTTTAGACTAACTTTATTAAAAAAAAATTAAAATAATGAATTTAATTTAACTCATAAAAATAAATTAAAGATAAAATTCATAATTATAATATTAATGAATTAATATAATTAAATGCAACATTAATAAAAAATAATTTATATAAAAATATAAATATTATATTAATTATTATTTATAATCGGGTTCGTATAACGGGTATCATAAGATAATTACTCAAATCCTTAAAGGGTAGTAGTTTCACTACCCGAACCCAATTATATATTACTCTAACCCTATTTAATCGGGTTGGGTAGTGCCAAATACTCGTTTATCGGGTACCCATTGCCATCCCTAGTTAGGAAGGCTCTACCTTTACCACTTCTGAGCCGAACAAAATTACTCTCATACTATAAGATGTATAAGAATACATATTACACCAAAAAAAACTTAATCTTCTAGATTTTCTTGTATCCTTAGGCTATCCATGTTGTTTTCTTCCTTTTTTTCCTTCAATCCTTTCATTCCTTTTGTTTTAAGAGCTTCTAAATATAACCCAACTTTTGTTCTTTAAACTTCATTATTGAACACACCATTCTTTCAAACAAAAAAGAGAATTTATATTTGAACTACAATTTTTGCCTTTATACTAGGGGTGTAAATGATACACTGGTGCTTGCAAGCTACTCAAGCTCGACTCGAGAAAAACTTGAACTCGGCTCGATTCTTGTCAAGTCGAGCTCGAGCTTGAGCTATTTGAGCTATCGAACGAGTCGAGTTCGAGTAATAAGATACCCGACTTAAGTAGCTTGCGAGCCTATTCAAGCTTTGAATATTTTATTTTGGATTTTATTATGTTATTATTAAATTACATAAATACCCTAATCTAAACTCTAATAGATTTTGTGTTTTGACTTCTAATTTAGTTTTTCATTCCACTTAGTTCTCTTTACACTTCAGCAGCAAAAGTGCCGCATCATTCTCTTGTCCCATTCAATGTCACAGCCCGTGACCTTATTTTTCACCTTATTCTATACGTCTTATTTGGTTGGGCTGTCTGCGATACTTTACTTTTCTTTTACATAGAAACAATTTCATATTAAATTATAATATGAATTACATCCCCTATTTTAATTCATAAGGAAGTAGTACTGTAGATAAGTCTAAATACAGAAAATAAATGATCATACCTTATTAAATAAATCAAACTGTCGCATTGTCCCCAAATGCACAGCTGAAGTCCTTTAGATGTCAGACTCTTAGTCCTCGCAAACCTGAAATGTTAATATTAAGGGGTGAGCAAACCACGGCTCAGTAAGGGAATTATATGCATACTTGATATTCAGCTATCTATATGCTGAAAAACTTTTTCATTTTTCCTATGGGCTCTAGGCTCGCATGTAGGAAGGATACTACAGTCGGCTAGGGATCTGGATGGAGTAATGTAGGTATTTTGAAATACCTATCTTATCCCGGAACCTAGAAGCAACTGTAGAGAATAATTTCCTTTTCGTTTGGAATTTTAATCCTTTTTACCTTTTTATTCCATAACATTTTCATATTCTTTTCAAAATAACGCTTTTATAAAATAAAGCATTTAAATAAAGTAACTAATATTCATATATTCTTTGAAAAGAATATTAGTTAAATTCTCATCATTCTCGTTTAAAACTTATTTCATGTTTTACTGTACAACCATAATTAGTATAGTACTTTAAATAGCAAAATCAGCTATTAAATCCTTTTCGTATAACATATATATCATTTAAATCTAATATTCAACTTAAAAATTAAAATAAGAATATTAGATTTATTTTCCTCCTCTTTCCCTTTTGAAAACATAATACATGTTCATATCACATGTCATATGAAGATCATCTCTAGTACTAAAATCAGTACTGAAATAAGCATTATGTAAAATGCTGTAAATCACTTTCATTGAACTTATCACATATCATGTAAAACGTTTACATTTAACGTATAACATATCATATAAAACATTTCTCATATATGGAGACTTAGGCATGCACACCCAGCCCGTTCACTGGGTCGTTACTCATATCATGCTATAGACCCCGAAGGGTATAAATAATCATGTCAGATCTATGACCATAGTCTATAATTGTCCTCGGCAGATCACTGATCAGGTGTCGACCGAGACTACATATCACATATCACATATTACGTATCACATGTCACATATCAGCATGATAGGATGCCATCTAGTCTCAAAACCGTATTTTTCATCATAAAATAACCTTTACCGAATTTATAAAAATATATAATTTCATAATTTAAAACCATAAAGGTTATAAAATCATTTAGTGAATATTTAAGAAATATATATAAAAATATTCACTTTATTTCTTTTCATTTTCCATCTCATATTACGTGTAATTTACATATCAGGAGAATTTTCGGTGATTTCATTATCACCATTCTCGAAAACATGAATATTATAAAATCACTTTTATTTTATTCATGTTTTTATGGAAAATATTCATTTTCTCGATTTTCATGGTTGAAAATCATTTCTCGTGAAATAAAATCATTTATTATGATTTTATGAAATTTTCTAGAATTTTTTTGATAATTTTGAAAATTTTTCGGTAGTATAACAGCTGCCGATTGGCTAGCCTCCTGCACGAAAAATACAGTTTAAAATCTCAACCGGTAATTCACCGTAATTTTCCAACCAATCATTCATCGCAATAATTTCATGAAATAATTTATAAAATATTTCATAATTAAAATCATGCAGACTGAATATCCTTATAGTGCTGCACATGCATCCCTTACCTTTTTTCGGGTTGGTGACTTCCTCTTATCGGTCGCTCCCGTACTCCATCTCTTCTGATTCCTCATCTCGGTCGTCGAGAATAATTTCTAGAAATTAAAATTCTAAATTTTAGAATTTTCATAATTAATTTATTAAATTTTTACTCGAAATCATTTTCTAGAATTCTTATTGAATTTTCGTAATTTTCGAGTTTCCGAATTCTCGGGATCTCTCGTAATTTCCGAAATTCCTGAATCCCGAAAATTTCTCTTTTTCTCTTTTCTTTTCTTTTCTTTCTTCTCTTTCTTTTTCTCTTATTTTCTTTCTTTTCTTTTCTTTTCTTTTTCTTTTTCCTTTTTTCCTTTTCCTGGCCGGACCGGTTCAGACCAGTCAGATCCCCTCATCGCCGGTTCCTCGCCGACGGCCGATTCTTCGGTGGTTCAGGTGCCCTTCAGCTGGTCGACGTCAAGGCGAACTCGTCGGTGCCCTCCGTTTGCCCTGGATCGGCGGCACGGCGACGGATCTGGCGGCGTGGGTCTCGGTTTCTCCTCCTCCTTCGTTCTCCCTTCCTCCGCCGTCGTTGGCCTCACCAGTGGCCTCCTTCACCTTCCCCTCACCTCCGCCAAGGTTCGGGTGGCGGTGGCAGTGCTTGGGCCGACCGGCATCGTCGTATCTCTTTTCCTTTTCTCCTCTCGGTTCCGCCGATTTTTCCCTTCTGTTTCACCGCGTTTCGCTTCTTCTTTCCATCCTTTCCCGTCGCCGGGCGCCTCCTCCTCTTCTTCCTCTTGCCGGTGACGTCTTCTTCTTCTTCCTTTGGTTGGCCGGCGTCGGCCGACTTCTCCGGGTTCCTGTCCTCTGTTTTTCCTTTGTTTTGAGACAGAAACGGGGTCCTGATCCCGTTTCTGTCTTAATTTCTATTTTATTTTATTTGTATTTAATATAATTATTTCTTTATATAATTATATACATATATAATTAGAATATTCATATAATTATATTTGTAAAATTTTATCTATAATTATTATATTTTATATATATATCTACACTTTAACTTTAAAAATAATATATATATATTTCATATATATATTTATTTGTATACATAAATACATATGTATTTATTTCATGATAAAATGGTATATATTTATCTATCATATAGATACTATATTTCATATATATATATATATATATATGTAAATATGTAAAGCATATAAAATATATTTAAAAATGTATTTATATAGTCAAATTATATAAATATATATATAAATACTCACCTTTGTATTTATGATAATTTGGATTTCTTAATATCCAAATTATATTTCTCCATTCTTATTTCTTATTTAATTTAGATTTCCATTCTCCAATTTAAATTCTCTCTTCATTATTTTCCATAGTTTCATCCTTCTCCTTATTTCCAATTTATCCAAATTTAAATTCCTCAATTTCCTCACTTCCTTAATTTCGGGAATTTTAACGATATTCCCATCTCGTAAATAAATTTTATTTATTTACATTAATTTATTTATTTTCTCGTCTATTTTCTTTAATATTAATTTCCAAAAATAGAAAATTTGCGGTTATCACATTCTCCCCACCTTAAGAAATTCGGTCCTCCGAATTTAACTTAATTCATAAGGTGATAGCATCCTGTATACTTATCATTCTTGACCTTTTGATCATCTTCCATATTATACTGCTAGTATACCATTAAGCTCATAATCACCTTTTATACCTCTATATATCATTTCTCATCATATACTTATACTCCCTTAAATTTCTTATCAATTGGGAGTTATCCATTTCCACTCCTTTTCATATCACATATGATTCATATTATTCATCATCCATCTTCCTTATTTGGTGCCAAGTCGATACATTTCGATAATTATCATTTACCGATTTAAATCAATAGTATGTAATGGTCCAGTAGCTCTCACATCTCGTGCATCCGCTCTCTCAACATATCATCAAGCGTTTCCATTCTACGCTCAGATATTTACATCAGTACGGAGCGATGCTGTCAATAAATTTGGAATCTCAGAGCCTTTTTCTATTTCCCATAAACATATTGCTACTCAGAGATTCCCATCACATATAGGGCTCACTGGAACTTCACATACATTCTCATCATTTTATAATCATATTTCGACTATGGCACTAAAGAATCTAAGAGTTTGATAATGGGAAAGTGATTCCATTTAGATAATCAGTCTTTAATCACTTCCATATTATCATATCTCCTTTAAACTCTTTATTATCCCCCATACTCTTTACATTTTTATTTCGTCAAATGCTGCAGTTCATTTGCAAACTTTACCATTTACCATTTCTTACCATAATTGAATCCAGAGACAATCATTTTCTCTCCATATCCTCTTTCCATGTAATGTCATCATTACATCTCTTATTCTTATGGTATATTCTATATCACTTAAATTTTAGAATATACCTGAGCTTATACTTTTCATAATTTAAATTTCATAGGTAACAAATCAATCATCATTTTCGTCACCACATTATCCATGTAATTCCACCATTTCCAAGGTGGTTGTATATATATATATATTTATCATTTTTCCATTTACATGACTGGCAGTAAATCATATAATTCATTTACTCCTTTGAGTATCATTAACTTTCATTTATCAAAATTGGCTTGATCTTCCATCTAGCCATAATCATGTGATAACCATAAGGAAATCATTTTCAATCTTAAAATTGGGAACCGCTCCATATTCGTGTTCCCTCATCATCCTGTACTTATCCTCTTATTACATATTCATCTTTTCCTTCATCATCATTTCAGTCACTTTTCCTTAGTGGTAAAGTATTCCACTATTACCTCTTTTAACATTTTGAATACTTTCTTTACTTTACACTTATTCATCCACCGACCTTAACTTCTTTACTTTTTAGTCACATTTGTAGAGCAGCTAACCCAATAACTCTTCTACAGACTGGCAATAGTATTTAGCTAGACCCAGTACCTTCCGTATCTCGATCACTATCTCTTCATCATAGACAGATCCGCATTGCTCTGTCATTCGAGATCATATATCTTAGAAAGAGATACTGTCTAGCCCTTCTTCTATTTGCAAATCTTAACATATAGGTTACAGTCTTTGAGAGTCTGTAGGGTTATACCACTATGCTGCTAATTTTCCATTTGTGCCTTAGACTGTATTGATGCCTCATTACTTTATCCATATCTGGATGCCTCATTCATTATGCTCATATAACACACAAGGTATTTCATTAACCTTGTAAACCTCAATAGGAACTCGTGATAATTTTATCGAGTTCAAATCATTATCATCTTATAACCATCAGTCTTCAACTTTTCATCTGATGACGCCGTGTACAGAGATTGGTTCTTATAAACTCCTTATACTTCTCTAATTAAATCAAATAAGGCATCAATTTCCACACAGATGAATATTTGTTTTTAGTAAGAACTCTATTGCATAATAGGAATTTAATATCCAATTATACTTCATCATCTCATTAACATCATCCATATTTCCATCAATTTCATCTATACAAGTGAATTTCATTATCCACATATTTTCCCGAGTTATTTTCTTAAGCTTTTCGGATTCCTTTATATTCTCCGATATAAGTTTAGAATAGATTTCATATTAACAATCGAGTCAATGTTAGCTCGATTTCTCCAATCTATATAACTCTGAAAATTTATCGGGAATCTCATCCGATGTTTTCTTTAATCATTCATCTCTCTTATCATTTTGGACATTCATCTTTGTGTCCTATCATTTCCACTGTACATCCTCAAGGCAGAGACATTTAATATTCAAATCATTTTAACATTTACTCCGCTTTGATTCAATTATTTCCTCATATTTCACAGCATATCGATCATCTTAATTAGTATGCTGTATCCAGTATAATTATTTGATTAACACCTTTCACAGCTAACCGATTTATTATTGAAATTCATTTTAAAATCATTTTCCTTTAATAATTTAGGTTAGCTGTTATCTTCCTCATCTCTTATCTTCACTTACTGTTCTTGTGCATACTCTCCAATTTCATATTGTTCCATACAGTACATTATTCTGTAAAACATATTTCAAAATATTTCGGTTCTGTAATTATTCATTTAATACTTCAAAAACTGTATAATTGTATAGAACTAAAATTAACCGTACTACTATGGATTTCATCCTCTATATTGATCTCTTTCTCATTCATCATCAATAATCATTTTACTTTTCATCATATCCCATGATCCCGTAATAATTATCCCGTTAATACACTTTTAATTTAGACCCTTAAAAATAAAAAAAACTGAGTCGCTCATCCTACGACTTCCCTATAACCATTTGGGTCACATCAGCAATATAAATGTAGATGAAATTAATAATCAGGATCGTTATACTCATTACATTCCTTTATACCATCACTAACTCCATTTCTATCAATGGAATTCAAAATCACTTGGTTTATTACTATTCAAAGCATAATCCCATATAGGGGCATTTTCGTCATTTCAGATTTATTTCTTTCTCCTCAATATACATTTAAACCAATGATCTTATTATCTATGTGCTGATAGTACCCCTTTTTCATACCACTATCAGCAGTTTAAGATCTTATTCGATTTCGACAGAGAAGTCCACTAGGATCCATAATTGAATTATTTTGCATGAAATGAAGCTTTACATCATCAATTTCTCTGTCCAATCGATCAATTTCAACTTCTTCTGGTCTATTTTGACTCCTGAAAAAATTTCAAAGGTAGGGGTATTTTGGTCATTTTTGGTCAAAAATATTCTCTCTCCACAAAATACCTTCAATCGGTGATCTTAAGGTCTATTTAATAATGATATTTCATTCCCCTCCTTTATATCATCACTTTCAGGTCTCAGTTCGATCCGGACAGAAAAGTACTGGTGGGGCCCTCACCGAGTCCATTTCTGTGGGGCCCTCACCGAGTCCATTTCTGTTCCTTACGAACCGACCTTCATTTAGATTATAAGATCACCATTTTAGTTAACATTCCTGAGCCGTTTTCCCTTTTTGACATCTTTAGTTCATAATTCTCACCCCCTTCTAAACACTTAACTCAATTTACAATCATTTATTTTCTTTATGTATTTAGACTATACAGTACTACAGGGGATGTTAACCTTTTCAACACATTTTCTTTCCAAAAGCATCGACAGACATCAGGCCAACCTTGCTCTGATACCATTAAATCTGTCACAGCCCGTGACCCTATTTTTCACCTTATTATATACATCTTATTTGGTTGAGCTGTCTGCGATACTTTACTTTTCTTTTACATATAAGCAATTTCATATTAAATTATAATATAAATTACATCCCCTATTTTAATGCATAAGGAAGTAGTACTGTAGATAAGTCTAAATACAGAAAATAAATGATCATACCTTATTAAATAAATCAAACTGTCGAATCGTCCCCAAATGCACAGCCGAAGTCCTTTAGATGTCAGACTCTTAGTCCTCGCAAACGTGAAATGTTAATATTAAGGGGTGAGCAAACCACGGCTCAGTAAAGGAATTATATGCATACTTGATATTTAGCTATCTATATGCTGAAAAACTTTTTCATTTTTCCTATGGGCTCTAGGCTTACATGTAGGAATGATACTACAGTCAGTTAGGGATCCGGATGGAGTAAGGTAGGTATTTTGAAATACCTATCTTGTCTCGGAACCTAGAAGCAACTGTAGAGAGCAACCGTAAAGAATAATTTCCTTTTCATTTGGAATTTTAATCCTTTTTACCTTTTTATTCCATAATATTTTCATATTCTTTTCAAAATAATGCTTTTATAAAAAAAACATTTAAATAAAGTAACTAATATTCATATATTCTTTGAAAAGAATATTAGTTAAATTCTCATCATTCTCATTTAAAACTTATTTCATGTTTTACTGTACAACCATAATTAGTACAATACTTCAAATAGCAAAATCAGCTATTAAATCCTTTTCGCATAACATATATATCATTTAAATCTAATATTCAATTTAAAAATTAAAATAAGAATATTAGATTTATTTTCCTCCTCTTTCCCTTTTGAAAACATATTACATGTTCATATCACATGTTATATGAAGATCATCTCATAGTACTAAAATCAGTACTGAAATAAGCATTATGTAAGATGCTGTAAATCACTTTCATTGAACTTATCACATATCATGTAAAACGTTTACATTTAACATATAACATATCATATAAAACATTTCTCATATATGGAGACTTAGGCACGCACGCCAAGCCCGTCCACTGGGTCGTTACTCATATCATGCTATAGACCCCGAAGGGTATAAATAATCATGTCAGATCTATGGCCATAGTCTATAATTGTCCTCGGCCGATCATTGATCAGGTGTCGGCCGGGACTACATATCACATGTCACATATCAGCATGATAGGATGCCATCTAGTCTCAAAACCGTATTTTTCATCATAAAATAACATTTAAGGAATTTATAAAAATATATAATTTCATAATTTAAAACCATAAAGGTTATAAAATCATTTAGTGAATATTTAAGAAATATATATATAAAAATATTCACTTTATTTCTTTTCATTTTTCATCTCGTATTACGTGTAATTTACATATCAGGAGAATTTTTGGTGATTTCATTATCACCATTCTCGAAAACATGAATATTATAAAATCACTTTTATTTTATTCATGTTTTTATGAAAAATATTCATTTTCTCGATTTTCATGGTTGAAAATCATTTCTCGTGAAATAAAATCATTTATTATGATTTTATGAAATTTTCTAGAATTTTTTTGATAATTTTGAAAATTTTTCGACAGTATAACAGTTGCCGATTGGCTAGCCTCCTGCTTGAAAAATATAGTTTAAAATCTCAACCGGTAATTCACTACAATTTTCCAACCAATCATTCATCGCAATAATTTCATAAAATAATTTATAAAATATTTCATAATTAGAATCATGCAGACTGAATACCCTTACAGTGCTGCACATGCATCCCTTACCTTTTTTCGGGTCGGCGACTTCCTCTTATCGGTCGCTCCCGTACTCCATCTCTTCCAATTCCTCATCTCGGTCGCCGAGAATAATTTTTGGAAATTAAAGTTCTAAATTTTAGAATTTTCATAATTAATTTATTAAATTTTTACTCGAAATCATTTTCCAGAATTCTTACCGAATTTCCGTAATTTCCGAGTTTCCGAATTCTCGGGATCTCCCGTAATTTCTGAAATTCCCGAATCCCGAAAATTTCTCTTTTTCTCTTTTCTTTTCTTTTCTTTCTTCTCTTTCTTTTTCTCTTCTTTTCTTTCTTTTCTTTTCTTTTTCTTTTTCTTTTTCCTTTTTCTTTTCTCTTTTTCCTCTTTTCCTTTTCCTGGCCGGACCGGTTCAGACCGATCAGATCCCCTCATCGCCAGTTCCTCGCCGGTGGCCGGTTCTCCGGTGGTTCAGGTACCCTTCAGCTGGTTGACATCAAGGCGAACTCGCCGGTGCCCTCCGTTTGCCTTGGATCGGCAGCACGGCGACGGATCTGGCGGTGTGGGTCTCGGTTTCTCCTCCTCCTTCGTTCTCCCTTCCTTTGCAATCGTTGGCCTCACCGGTGGCCTCCTTTACCTTCCCCTCACCTCCGCCAAGGTTCGAGTGGCGGTGGCAGTGCCTAGGCCGGCCGGCATCGCCGTATCTCTTTTCCTTTTCTCCTCTCGGTTTGGCCAGTTTTTCCCTTCTGTTTCATCGCGTTTCGCTTCTTCTTTCCGTCCTTTCTCGTCGCCGGTCGCCTCCTCTTCTTCTTTCTCTCGTCGGCAACGTCTTCTTCTTTTTCCTTTGGTCAACCGGCGTCGGCCGGCTTCTCCGGGTTCCTCTCCTATGTTTTTCCTTTGTTTTGAGACAGAAACGAGGTCCCGATCCCGTTTTTGTCTTAATTTCTATTTTATTTTTTTATATATAATATAATTATTTCTTTATATAATTATATACATATATAATTAGAATATTCATATAATTATATTTGTAAAATTATATCTATAATTATTATATTTTATATATATATATATCTACACTTTAACTTTAAAATAATATATATTTCATATATATATTTATTTGTATACATAAATACATATGTATTTATTTCATGATAAAAATGGTGTATATTTATCTATCATATATATATATATACACTCACACATGTAAATATGTAAAGCATATAAAATATATTTAAAAATGTATTTATATAGTCAAATTATATAAATATATATAAATACTCACCTTTGTATTTATGATAATTTGGATTTCTTAATATCCAAATTATATTTCTTCATTCTTATTTCTTATTTAATTTAGATTTCCATTCTCCAATTTAAATTCTCTCTTCATTATTTTCCATAGTTTCATCCTTCTCCTTATTTCCAATTTATCCAAATTTAAATTCCTCAATTTCCTCACTTCCTTAATTTCGGGAATTTTAACGATATTCCCATCTCGTAAATAAATTTTATTTATTTACCTTAATTTATTTATTTCCTCGTCTATTTTCTTTAATATTAATTTCCAAAAATAGAAAATTTGCGGTTATCACATTCAACACGGGTGACAGCCATGACAAGTTGACAACCTTGCCCTCAGCTTTGGCAACACCTTCACACTCAGATCCTACCTCCCTTCGTCACCAGACAATAGTCGACAAGCCCTTCCTCACCAGATCTGTAGCCGACAAGCCTCTCGGCCCTTAGAGACAAATTCGATACCGACAAGCCCATTATTAGTCAAATTTGACACCGATGAACCCCTGGGCCCTCAAATTCAGCTTTCCTTCGGCCATCGTTTACACCGCTAGAGTCTAGACCTTACCTCACGAGTCATGATAGCAACCCGCCTCCTTGGCCTCACGCAATCATGCACAGTCTCCTATCCTCCCTTGCACATGTAGCAAGCAGCAATTAGTTCACTTTCCAGCTCTATTTCAATCATGCAAGTGGCACCCCTCGTGAGCCTCGCTGTTGCTGGTAAGATTTTGTTTGTATTTTTTTTATTAACACAGTGAGTCAAAGACATACATGTCTGATTTATATGGTTTACTTTGTTTTATAGTTTTTATATTTTTGGTTTACACTTTACACGGTGACAACTGACAACTCTAGATTTCAATTTGCTTATAATGGGTGTAATTGTCCCAGTAGTTTACTTACGCTTGTGAAGATAATGATGAAAAGCAATGCCATTTCTCTTGTGCATAATTTTTAGTGAAGTACTAATGCAAACACCATTGTTTTTGAAAGAAAACTCATTTTGAATGTTGATATGTAAAATTATGTTAGTCTAATAATATGCCCATTTCTTTAAGATTGGATATGGGTTTTTTCTACGTTTTTAGACTCCTCAAGTCTATAGTACTTTGTTTCTCTTTGCGATTGGATTGTGATGAAGTGTCAAGAATTTAAGGTGGCATCAAATGGTTGTTGCTATGAATTGATTGTGTTTTTTTTTTTTATGATTATGTTGGCTCGGCTGGTTGTTCACTGAATGATGGAAGGGGTGCTTATTAGGTTGTAGTGGGTTTTAGTTTTTACGATGTGCCGACAAAATGTTTGAGTTTATGCTTCAATAGGTTTGTTGACCTTTCCCATTTGCCATGGGTTTTGACAATGATGTTGGCTTCTTAGTGTTTTGGTGGGTTTGGTTTAGTTAGTGTTTGCTAGGTGGTACCTCGATTTTCGATGACATTTGACTAAACTCAATTGTAATTGTTTTGTTATCAATGAAAATTTTGATACCTTTAAAAAAAAATGCCTATTTCTAACTTAGTAAGCTTTTATTGCTAAGGAGTGTTAAAAGTGAAGTAGGATCACCTGTGGACTTGGCCATACATGCACAGACTTCCTCTATGGGCATAACCTTCTACAAACAATATTGAATTTAGATCACTTGTGGACTTGTAGTATTGTTATTATTATTATTAAAACATTTTATATTTTATTATATTCAATTGATAAATTTATTATATATATAAATAAATTTGAGCTCGAGCTTGAGTTTGAGCGTTAGACTTGAGCTTGAGTTCGAGCATAAAAATCGAGCTTAGATAAACGAGCCTAATCGAGCAAGCTCAAGTAGCTCGATTTTGATCTTGAGCTCAAAAATTTAGGTTCGGTTAAGTGCAAGCCGAGAACCGAGCATCAAGTTTCCGAGACGACCTCGACCACCCCACTGTATCAACTTGGCTCGATGACAACCCTACTTTATACTTAGAGAAATTCTATTTAGACCTATTTTTTCTTCTCACACCCTAATTTACTCTATGATTTACTATTCATGTAAGGTAAAAAAGGTGTATGAGGCTAAAAAAAGGGTGTATTTAGAATTTCCCTTATATGAAAAGATAAATGTACCTTAATAAAAATTTTCGAAGTATCTCATCTTCTTTTCTCTTTTCTCCATCTAATTTCACGTTCTTTCTGTTCTTCTTTCGTCTTAAACCTTAAATTTGTTCTCTCTAACAATAAAAAAAAAAATTTAAGTTACAACAGTTATTACGATAGCATTCACGAATATAACAGCTTTAAAACCGAACAAGATGTAAGTTTAAAAAAAATCAAAAAAGAAGAAAGTTCTCAAAATAAAATTTTTAGATATCTTGTTGCCTACGCAAGCAAATTTGTGCAAGCAGCTTGATCCCATGCAAAATGACTTTGTGCGAAGAGCATGATCTATTGCAAAAGCATTTGCGCAAGGTGTCATAACTCGAAGGTTGTGACATATGCTTAACACTTACAGTTATTCAAACTTAATAAATTTACGGACTAAATTTTTTCTTTTCGTTTTACAATTTGTATTCGTTACTAGTGTAGTCGCTAAACAATTTCTATTCATTCTTTAATTGAAAAGTGATTTAAATTACTCTATAAGGTAGGCAAGTGTCGTTTTTAACCATAACTTATTGTTTCTTGGAAACAGATTGAAAATATCCTCTCTTATATTGTAGGACTTTCCTCAATTAAACCCTTGCAATCAAATTCAACATAGTGCAACATAGTAGTCTTTCCCAATTCAACAGTCCTAATATCCACAACTACTCACCACAAACAAATCATGTAATATTAGAATATTATATCGACTACTCATTATCATAGTTTACATCCTATTTATAGTACTGTATAGAAATCGCCTAAAAATAAAAGCATATACGGAAGAAGTATTACAATACCAAAATATTAAAAAACGAGGACCTTGGGTGTTAAGACACTATTCAATCACCCGAAATGTCCCAACGCGTCCCTTAACTCGAATCAATTTGTAAAAAAATTAATCTCGTTTAATAAGTAAGTGCTCAGTATGTTACTAATATAAGAATAGAGTTAAAATTATATCTTCTCTAATGCAAATGCATGAATTCTGCAAGCATATACCCCAGTATCATTTAAAAATCAATATTCTTTGAGTATTACTTCGATCATGCCCTAATAATACTAAATACCCTTGTATCACTGCATGTTATGGATCAATGCAAAATGTATTATCATGACAGGTTCAATTTGTAAACATATGAAAATTCTGTTACGTAAATCTTTCCTTTCAAAACATGTCACATGTAGTGTATAATCCCGTACGAAACTTATATAGTCTCAAAATCGTTTCACATACACTTTAAAATACGTTTCAAAACATATATTGTCTTAAATCATATCATGTGTGATATAAAATCATGTGTAAATCATATTTAGTCTTAGTCATATTACATATACTGTAAAAAATATCATATCTAGAATTTCATATACGATAAACCATCCTTTAGACAATGTTTAACATTTATTAAGAGACTAGGTATGGATCCTTATTTTGGTATCATATCATCTCTAACCCATTATAGCTATCAATGGGAAAGTTTCCCTCTAAGAGCATCTATATATGATCATAAATCATCTCAGTCCCACTGATCATCTGGAAACTGAGAAATGTGTCCATGACTATTGTCAGAAAGCCTGGAATGGTCTCATTAGGCAACATTTACATGTACATGTCATGTATATGTAAACGGGGTTTCATGCCACATAGGTAGAACCAACAATATATATATACACACAGTATCCTAGAAAGGCATATGCCACACAGGCATTCCATAGGTTATTCGTCATCTCTAAATTGAAATCTCTTTTTCAATTTTTTTTTCGATTCCTTTATAACAGCCACACAATAAAGCATTTAAAATTGCATCATTTTTCAAATCAATATATAGTTAAACCGTATGTTTAGTTTGTACATGTTATGCATGATCTCAATGTATGAGTTAAACATTCATGCATTATGGCTATTTAGGCATTTCAAACATTCACTTTCATTTAAAAGATTTCAATACATCTATTTTAAAATAATGCTTTTTCTTTTAAAATGACACAAGGTCCCGAAGGTTCGAGATCATGCGCTATGCATGAATAAATTCCTAAGTACACATATTAGGCAAATAGACTAGGGCATATCTACTGTAGCCTCAACTTCTCATTCACACACAATCACGACATAGGTATCATCTGTCAATCATTGTACAATTACACAATTTCACCAAGCCTCACTAGCGTCAATAAGGTCCACGATTTGTTTGTACAATATACATTCAGATATATACCAATAGCGTCTATAGGTTACTAATATCACACTCCTTTTATTGAGGTCACAATATTGCGTAAATACACATTTTTATATCCACATATCATCCACACAAATCAAGCATCAACTCACTCCCCATTTCCCAACATTTGTTTCACGGTCCATAAAATCACCATGCCATGTCATAAGATCAATCATCATTCACTCATTAAATTTCTAATTTCAAGTTTATAATCTATCAAAATCACAATACATTCACCCATTTATATCCAAGTATCAATTCCTACAATATGCATAAGACGTGTCTGTAGTCAAGGTCACATTACTATAGCAAACAATCTACTACAATCCATTTTCACATTTCACACATCAAGTGATTTTTCTCTGGCAAGACCATGACATATTACATTTGCCAACAGAAATTCAATTAAATATTCAATTACCACATATTAACTTTCTTGCATATCCTATAATACTTTCAAAACATTTAAGTTACCTTAAGATGATCCATAGTGTTCTAGAACCCATAATGCATTCATACATATCAAAAAATAATTTTTATACATCAATAATGCCTTGTCCTGAGTAATTGATCTATATAGTCAATTTATACAATGTCACACTCTATGTTTTTCCACTCCAATTTCTCTAGGCACTACAATCCACTTTTTTTTTAGAGACTAGCTCACTATAGACATAGCACATTCCACAAATATCCAGTCTATTCGCCTATGATAAATTTTCAACTTTCTTGCCACCATTTCATTTTCACTCACAATTTCATAACACTATAAAGTCATAAATTTATCAATTCTAGCCGATAATCACATACCCCTTTTTATTTCCTCAACAATACATATAATTGCACAGTTTCAATTCAACTTCATGCAATATATACCTATATATAATTACATAAATATGTGTTTCATCAAAGTCCACAAGGCATTAACAGCATACTTTCTTATTTTCATATTCTTAATCGTCAAACAATCTAAGATATTCCAACAATTACCACAAACACACTAAATCAATAATTCAATTCAACTATTTACCAAGTTCTAACAGAGTCCAATCAGATTTAATCCTTATTCTAACAATATGATAAGAAAATCTCCCATAATATTCCACATCATCCCAACGATGTTTCATGATATTCCAACACATTACAACAACCATCAGAATATTTTAACAACCACTCAAACTTATTCACACAACCTTTTGACCATACTCCGACATTGTTTTATCATTATCTCATTGTCAATCCTCATTTTACTCAACAACATTTTGTTATCACCAATATTATTCATTCACAACATTTTAAAACTTTCCAATATTGTACCATAGTATCATAAACTAATCCAACATATTACAATATAATACTACATCTACTTCTATAAGTATCTTACCGAGCATCAAAGTTTAGTGCTTTGATAAGTTTTGAGCTTCGCCGAACATCAAAATAGGCCTTTTTTGCTTTAACTACAATTGAAACAGTACATATCCACATTTAGAAAATTTCATGAAATTACCCAACAATTTCATTAAATAAAATTAAAGTTCCTTTTACCTAATTCTAATAATAAATATTTTTTATTATCTTTATTTTTTGGGTTGAATCGATCAACTGCCGTTCAATCCTAACAATGCTCACCTCTACCGATGACAGGTGTGGTGGCGACGGCACGACAGCTCCTACAACAACGGTGGCAGTAGGCTCCTCCCTTTCCTTCTCTGTCCATGATGGCTCCAGCAAGGTCCCACAGCCGTGTGCGTATTTGTAGTTCTGCTTTTGCCGGCGATGGTGGAGGTGGCGGCGACAGACCTATTTCCTTTCTCTTCCGCCTGCCTCTTTCTCCTCCAGACTTTCTTCTCTTCTCTTTCCTTTTCTTTTCCTTTCCCTTGGCCGGCCGTTCCTCTCTCTCTTGTTGTCGCCGGCCAACACTCCTTTCTCTTTCATTGATCGGTGCTCTCCTCCCTCTTCAGTTCCCTTTTCTTTTCTTTTCCTTTCTTTGGTCAGTTATAACCTCTCTCTCACCATCGGCTGCTTTTCTCCCTTCTCTTCCTCTTCCTTTCTTTTTTTTTTCTAAGTCTGCTTAGGCAGACATTAGTTGCCGTTGTTTTGTTGTTTTTTTTAATATATTTTTATTATTTTATTTATTATTGGTTTTTTTTTAAATATAGAGGTGTAAACGAATAGAATGTTTGACAAACTGTTTGTGAATCCATTCTATTTTTGTTCGTTTATATTTATTAAGCTTAATGAATGAACACGATTAACATTTTAGTGTTCATTTATTAAATAAGCCGAACATGAATAGAGGTGTGGTTCATTCATTTTTGTTTGCAAACAGGCTCGTTTATGATTGTTTATTGTTTATTCATATGAAGTGTCATTTGTTGTTGGTTTGTTTATTTTCATTTATTTAAAGTGTTATTTGTTTTCGTTTATTATTCTTTTGTTATTTACTAAAATACTAAAATTACTTATATTATATAAGTTATATTATATATATACCCTATTTTTAAGACATTAACCTAAAAATTTAGTACCTAATTCGTAAACATATTTATACAATACAACTTTTGTTGGCTTAAAAAATTAATAAAATATAATAATAAAATAATTATAAAATTGAATTAATTAATTATGCTTAAAATAATTATTTTTTAAAGTTTTAAACATAATGTACTGAAATTAAATTAATAAGAGTTTCATAATAAGTTAAGATCTCTTTCTTATCCATTGATCATTTATATATACATTACACATATGAGTATACACACAAACACACACACACACACACACACACACACACACACACACACACACACACACATATATATGATACTTTAATATATGTATACCAATATATGTATATGATACAAATTGTACTTAAAATTATAATTATCAATTTTAATAAAAAATTGTTGACTTAAGTTGTGTTGTATTTAAGATTTCATGTTGGATAATTTCAATTTGCATGTGAGATTTAATCTTTATGTAAGATTTTTAATATTTAATATTTAGTTTGTTCTCATGAACACTTGTTCATGAGCGTGTGTTCATGAACATGTTTATTTAATAGTTTATGAACATTTTTTGGCAAAGGCTTTTGTTTACATGTTCGCGAATACGTTTATTTAGGATGAACGAGCTTGTTTGCGAACAATTAACGAACAATCCCTACAAAACAAATGAATGAACACGAATGTAAAAACCAAATTCATTAACGAACACGAACAAACATGAATAGCACTAAAAAACAAAAAAACGAGCAGAGACATCAGTTCATTCGTTCGTTCGTTCGTATTCGGATCGTTTACAGCCTTATTTAAATATAGGTTTGCCTTCGTAGACCTTAGTTTGCTGAGCAAACACTGGAGCAAGCTTCCTCAAGAAGCTTGTCCCCTTTTTTATATATATATATATATATATTTACTTTATATATATTTACTTTATATATATTTATTTCCCTTATTTATTTGTTTACACACACACATATTTATACATACACATTAAATATACTTACGTGATATATGTATGTATATATATTTTAAAATATAACTCATTTCTTAGTTAATTAATGTATAATATGTTTTATACATCAATTTGATTTATTTTCCGTATTATATATTTTCATGTATACTTGTTATATACACTTAAAAATTAATTCATGAAATTCCTCATGACACTTCAATTTAATTTATTACTTTGTAGTTCTCTTAATTCTTCTTTAAATTCCCTAATAATCCATTTACTCTAAATCATTATGTTGATTTATATTTACTATGAGTCAAAATTTGCGGTTATCACACAAGGTGTCTTGCTTCGAGAAGGTCCTAACACAAGTTGGCTTGCGTAAGAATGAGCTCCACGCGCAAGCTGCATTGCACGGGGAGCTTGCCCTAGTACAAGACGCCTTGCATTGGGACATTTTTCAATGCTAATCATCGCTCAGCGTAATGCAACTTGCGCAAGAATATAGTGTCGGCCCAAGCTCTCTTACACAAGCAACCTTCTTTTAATTTTATTATAAATTTTATCTTAATAATTATAATTAATGAATTTTATTACAAATCACTAACAACAAAAACACTAATAATATATGAGATTTGGGATTTGAAGCAACTATTAGAGATGAAGAAATGATGGAAGCTGATGGAGATAAAAGATTGATGGAGGTGAAGAAACGACAAAAGGATGAGTGAAAGAGATAAAAAGAAGTAGGGTTAAAATTGTCAATTGATGAAGTATATATGGTGGTATTAATGATGTAATTAGATGTGTGGTATAAAGAGTAAAAATTGTAGTGCAAATAGAAATACTCCAAAAAATATTATTTACATTCATTAAAATTTACATAAAATACCTCAATTACCCTTTATTTTATTTTTTTTTCATTTTTATCTCTTATATTTTTTATTTTAATTGGATCTGACTTTTTCTAGATTAACAATTTTGAATTTTTAATTTTGATAAGAATTTTGTACGTCAATTTCTCAAAAATTCAAAAGCATTGCCAATTGTAATTAATATCAAGTCTTATTAACAAGAAAAAAAAATGAAAAGGATAAGGAATTGGCTTGTCTTTTCTTCAAATCCCCTACAATAAACAACAATTCTTGAGCTGAAAAAAAGCAATTTCCCTAAAACTCTTAACCCTTACCAAACAAAAATGGGTGCACCTTAACCCAACCCCTAAACTCACTTTAGTATTCTTCAACAAATAACAAGCTGGAGGTGCCCATGCACCCTTCTTCCCCTTTTCCTTGAACCACAATCCCTAATGCCCTAAAAATCTCCTCGTTTTGCTATTTTCACTCTTCGTTTTCCTTTTTCCTTCTTCTTCTATTTGTTCAACAAAAATCAACCCATCAAGCAATGGAGTTTCTCTTTTCTCCCACTTTTGTTTCACCATTACCTAGTTGTCTTCTTTCACTTTTTCCATCTTCATTTATGTCTTGTCATTGTCAAAGTACAAGTGGATCAAGAGGGGAGATTTTTGGAAAATTTTTTATCACTAGTGAGTTGTGGTTGATAGTTGTACTAGCGGTCAACCATCAAAATCTAGATTGTGATAAAATTGTGATTGGCAGGAAAGGAAAAAATAGAAAGAGAAAGAAAGAATAAGGAAAGGAAAAACAGAAAGAAATAAAATGGAAGCGAATGAAAAAAGAAAATTTTTTGTTATATTTGTTAGCTTTAAATTGATATATGTATTTTGAAATGACAAAAACTTAAGTAATTTTAAATGTTTGATTCATATTATAAATTTGCTTTATCAATTATATGATTATCTCGAACCATTTTAAGTGTATAAGACCATGATTTAATTGCTTATTCTTACTAATCTTAATACCTTATAAAATGATTTTGAATATTTTCATTAAGTAATTTTCTCAAGAAAATATAGAATACATTTTTAGAAAATTACTTAATAAGTTTTTAGACTAGGTTTTTAATTGAGAAAGTTGAGAAAAACTCACATAAAATTGAAAAATGTTTTGGGATGAATTAAAACCTAGAATTACGTCATTTCTAACCTAAAATAGCCCAAGAAAGTGCATAACAAGGATGAGGGATCGATCCCCCATGTTGAGGGATCCATCCCCTAATGGTAGAAAGCTTTAGGAAGCAAAATTGAAGGACAGGATCGATTCCCTAAGGGAAGGGATCGATCCCTTCATGGCAGAGCGCTTGGGAGGTGAGAAATGAAGCAAGGGATCGATCCCCTAGGGTATAGGATCGATCCCCTACCACGTGAAACACCTCCAAAAGCTAGTTTTTGTGAGATACAACGGTCACTTTCGATTTTAGCTCCACCAAACGTCAAGAATACGTTCAAGGGACTATAAATAGAGGCTTGGAAGTTCAAGACAAGGAGGGAGAATAGCTAAGACACTTCACGCTTCATTTTCTTCATCTTCTCCAAATTTCTCAAAGATTGCAAGAGCTAGAAACTCAATATCTTCCATTACTTACATCATTCTTGTATATCATAGCACAAATCCTTTAGAATTTCTCATATAGTGCTTAATCTTGTAATCATTTGCCTACCTAAAGGCTCTTCTTCATTACACCCTTTGTAAACCTAATCACAATTTGTAAAGGGGAGTGAACCCTTGAGTGCTTTATTGTAAGTGAAAATTGGGTAGATAAGGTTTACTCCTTGAGCTCAGAAAAAGGAGGGGATAGGTTTCGCTTGAGCCTTGAAAAAGAGGGAGGTTTCTCTTGAGCCTAGAAAAACAAGGAGGTTACTCTCGAGCTTGCAAAAAGAGGGATTGTATTACAAATTCAAGATAGTTAATTTAGGAAAAATCCTTGGGAGCTTCTTAAGGTAGAGGACGTAGGCAAGGTTGCCGAATCTCTATAAATCGTTTGTGTACATTTTTCTTTCCTTACTCTCTTTATTTATTTCCAATTATATTGTGATTATTGTATTGAATTGAATTGTATGCTTGTGTAGCCTAAGTAACTTAGAAAACTTCAATATAGGCTAGAGAATTTAGAAGAACTGAAAAATGAACCAAAGAGTAGTTAATAACCGATTCACACCCCTTCTTGGTTAACCCCTTCTTGGTTAAGTTATAAAGCCAACAATTTTAAAAAAAATTATTAAAGGTTATAATAATATTTTGGTTAGAGGATATTTCTATTTTAAAATTAAAGTGGTGTAAAAACTGCAAAACTTTGTACCATATTAGCGAATAAATAAGAGACATACAATAAACTAAGTATTGAGATACACTTTGTAATTATTATTATTTCAAGTAATGAGAATGAAGTTTCAACTTTAGTAAATTTAGCAATAAATGATTGATACCTTGGGATAATTTAGAAATTTCATAATAAGTTCAAGAAATATATAAGAACAAATAGATACATATATTCCACAATATATATGTATATTTATTTTAATAAAACAAAGGACACAAGTATGCTAAAGGAAATGTAGTGTACATGAACATTTAAATATTTAAAATAAAATAAGTGAGGAATACATATATATATATACACACACACACACACACACACACACACATGTTGAGTATTAAATATGTTTATATATATATATATATATATATATATATAAATATATGTAAATTTTAAAATAAAGGAGGAATATATATATATACACGCACACACACACACATACCTCCACTAAAAATGTATTAGACATGAAAATATATATTATATATACATATAGATATATGTATATGTATATATTATATATTTAATGTTTGAATTATAGATACATATACATATTATATGTAAGGAATATAACAAAATAAATAAATATATATGAATATATATTAGTTATATATATAAATATATATTATTATGTAAAGATAATTATAAATTATATAAATATAGATATTTGAGATAGGAATAAAAATATAAAATAAAATGAATTTGAAAATGATAAAATAAAATATAATTTAAAATATGTGCTTAGTGGAGTTTGATGGGACTTTCTCCCATCAAACCCCACTAAGCAACATCATCGGCATTATCATCCAAGGCTTTTCAAAGAAGCCTTGGAAATAAAAAGAAAATGAGAATGTAAGGAGAGGAGGAGAGACACGAGAGAGAACCAGAAAAGAAAGAAAGAAAATTTAGCTGAAATAAATCGGGAAGAAAGAAGGAAACATCGAAAGGAAAAAAAAGGAAAGAAGAGAAAGGAAGGTGCAGCCACTACCTCACCATCGTAAACAGTCATCGGGAAAAGAAGAAGAGGAACTGCTGTAGTAGAGTAAGAACGAACTGTAGTGAGGGAAAAAGGAAAACCGAAAGAAGGAGAGGCTGAAACAACCATTGACGTGGGAAGGAAATGAGCTAGTAGTGAAGTTCGAAAATCTGGAAATTTGGAGTGGTCCTTGTAAGCTCGACAGTGGACAGATTTAAGGCTAAGGGTGGACATTAAAGCACCAAAATGAAGTAAAATTTGGGGTTGAGCAAGGCATGAATAGGAACTGAAATTTACAAAGCTGTATAGGTTAGTGTAGAGGTCTCTTAAATTCTATTTGAAGCTGTTTTAACTTACGAATATGGGGCCATAATTGCTGGTTTTATTGGTTGAATATAGATGTCCTTATTCTTGACCGAATCCCTACTTGAATGAGGCTAAAATGAAAGCATTATGGGTGGCCTGATTAGGACAATCATCAGGGGCTTTTGGACAGCGTTTGAAGACTGAGTTAGGTGGTTGTGGGTGTGATTATTGGTTATTGAATGTTGAGTATGATTTGAAGGATAATTAACACTGACAAAAGGATAGAAAGAAGGTGCACTGTCAAGGTTTAACCCTATATGCAAAAAAAGGAAAGGAGAGCTTGAAGCTCTCGGTTGGGAACTGTCAAAAAGGGGTAAGACACTTGTGCTGTATACTCTTTATTTAATTATAATGTATAATTGTTTATACTTTTAACAATAGAAGTGTGAAATGGGATAAGTGACAACAAAAAGGTAATGTGGCAGTAAGGAGAATGTTGGAGATCTATAAGTTGGTGTATAGGCTCTCTCTCTCTCTCTATATATATAGTGACGAGAAGCAAGGAAATGTACAATGGGATTAAAGTCTACGTAAAATTCTTAATAGAAAATATATATATACACCCAAGTGCATGTGTATATGAGTGTGTGTGTATATATATAAATATATATATATATGGGTGCACGTGTGTTATTTGTACGAAAATGAAGATGTAGTTCTTGATTTAGAATGGACCTTGAATAATCTGAAATTTTAGATATATACTTGTTAGTGTGTACATAATGCATGATCCAGTTATATATTTTGGAATGAATGTAGTGGATTCGACTGGAATTGGAAGATCAAGCTTTAACAAAGGAGGCTTAAGTACGGATTTGAGAGCTTGAGGAAAAGTTTTACACCTCAAGGTAAGTGGTTTAAATAAACCTTACTAGTATCATTTCGTAAGAGATGAAAGAATCTTTATTCAATAATTATCTAATTTCATATCAAGTTTGGTGAAATATCACGAAAAAGACTATGAGGGTAAGTCTTGGTATGATACAAGTTTGACTTGATGTGATCGTGAATAGTATTCGTTTGGAATGAAACCTTATTTGTGACTTGTGCGTTATGTGTTATGACTTGTTTATGCTCATTGAGCATATAAATTTGTAGACAACGTAGTTGCCTACATCATGAGAAATGCATGTGATTTATTTAAGTCGCACCAAGTGAGCATGATAATATATTGTGATACTTTGAGAATGTATATGTGAATTAGTGTACAATATATATAGCTCACGATGTTGAACTTATGGACCTCGAATAGCACCTAGTTGTATTCATCGAAACTAGGATAATGGAATTGTATGACAACTGATGTATCTATGTGCATCGAGGACTTGAATGATTTTTAGAACATTACTACTAGAAATCATATACTACTAGAAATCATATGCCAAAGTGGCGACCGAGTAAGACCCATTCTTTTTGGACAGTGTGTGAGCCACCTCTAGAGAACTCGAAGGAACTATGTGCTACGCAGGTTTCTTCGGAACTGTGGGAGCCACCTCTAAAGTCTTTTGAGAGCTACGTGCTACACGAGTACCTATGAACTATTAGAGAGCATGCACCCAAGAGGCAACTCTGAGTAAGACCTATTCTTTTTGGATTGTGTGAGCCACCTTTAGAGAACTCGAAGGAACTACGTGTTACGCAGATTTCTTTGGAACTGTGGGAGCCACCTCTAGAGTCCTTTGAGAGCTAAGTGTTACACGAGTACCGATGAATTACTAGAAATCATATGCCAAAGTGGCGACCGAATAACACCATTCTTTTGGGACCTTATGAGCCACCTTTAGAGAACTCGAAGGAACTACGTGCTACACAGATTTCTTCGAAACTGTGGGAGCCACCTCTATAATCCTTTGAGAGCTAAGTGCTGCACGAGTTCCTATAAACTATTAGAAAGCATGTGCCAAAGAGGCAAACCTGAGTAGAACCAATTCCTTTGGGACCGTGTGAGCCACCTCTAGAGAACTCAAAGGAACTACGTGCTACACAGATTTCTTCGGAACTGTGGGAGCCACCTCTAGAGTCCTTTGAGGACTAAGTGCTACACGAGCCCCGATTAATCATTGGACATCATATGCCAAGAGACAAATGGATAAAACGGCTATGGCCTTGCAACGTTGTATCCATCACTAGTCAGGATGGATATTATACATATGACAGTGAGTCGGAATAACTGTTGAACTTTATTTGTATTATGCTATAGCATCATGTGCTTTTTGAAATGGTTAGTTACTTTACGCTTAACCATATTAATGAAAGAAATGAAAAGGATGAAATTGTGCAAGTTAAAGATATGAGGAAAAAGTTGAACGAGCCTATACAATCTGTTATTGATTTTATGTGAGTAGCAATTCATGGTAGAATGCATACATGTTATTTTATATGGTACATGCATGTATGATCATATTTTACGACATGAGCTTAGTCTGTATTTATTTAAGCTACTTATTGAGCCATGGATTGCTCACCCCTTAATTTAACATCTGCAGATCACACTAGTTGAAATCCAGCTTCAGGCATCGTATAGGCTCTCTCGGGAACAGTACTTGGTTGTGGTACTTGTCTATGTTCTTCGAGCTTTGCTTTTATTCTTTTGAGGTATACGAATTGTATATCATTTTGATAATTATGCAAACTTTAACTTCAGAGTAGTAGGAAGTAAAATGGGATGTAACTTTGGATCGCACTAGATTATTATATAGGTTTATGTGATTGTCGAGTACGATCCGGGATAAGATTATATTTTGAAGTACATATAAACTGCAAAGAAATGTGGAATTATTATTGTGTTGGATCTCGAGAAACATGAGATGCATGATGGTATGATTTGTGGAAATTAAAGCTGGCTGTATTGTGAAAATTAAAAATGTAATTGCAATGTAGGTAATTTGCTTGGGAAATTGATAAAATACAAGGGGGAAGTTTTCGACCTATTTCTTTTGGGATAAGTGAATATGAGGCTAAAATAACTATATTCACCTTGAGATTTATGATATAACTAGAGAAATAATATTATTAAGGCAAGATTTGGTTTAGTTACTACATTAACACTGAATACAAACCGTAAATAGAAAAAAGAAAAATTTAGTTTGTAAATTTCTAAGTGAAATAAGATAAGTGTTAAGTAAACGTCACGGCGTTCAAGCCGTGACAAGTGGTGTATAGAGTAAAAAATGAAGTGTATTTAAAAGCTCTCTTTTGTTTTTCCATCCTAGATATAGGAAGTGTCCTCAACTTCACTACACGTCTCCCCCTCTTCTCTATCCCTTCCACCATTGCGCCATTATCTATTGTTTTCTCTTCTACCCTGTACCCCCTAATAAGCAGAAGGTATGAGCCTTGTGAAAAGAAAAGGCGCATGTCAGGTCAACCAAAGCTAGTCAAATAAAAAGGGTTCAATACTCTTCACCTTCGAAGTGGAGCAATGAATTTGGGGAAAATCCTTGGGAGCATTTTAAGGTAAAGGACGTAGGCAAGGTTGCCGAACCTCTATAAATTGCTTGTGTACATTTTTCTTTCCTTACTCTCTTTATTTATTTGCAATTATATTGTGATTGTTGTATTGAATTTAATTGTATGCTTGTGTAGCCTAAAGAACTTAGAAAACATCAATATAGGCTAGAGAATTTAGAAAAACTGAAAACCAAACCAAAGAGTAGCTAATAACCAATTCACCCCCCATCTCGGTTAAGTTATAGAGGTAACAATTTTAAAAAATTTATTAAAGGCTATAATAATATTTTAGTTAGAGGATATTTTTGTTTTAAAATTAAAGTGGTGTACAGAGTACAAAATGAAGTGTATTTAGAAGCTCTCTTTTGTTTTTCCATCCAAGATATAGGACGTGTCCTCAACTTCACTACACGTCTCCCCCCTTTTCTCTATCCCTTCCACCATTGTGCCACTATCTACTGTTTTCTCTTCTACCCTATTCCCCTATAATAAGCAAAAGGTATAAGCCTTGTGAAAAGAAAAGGCTCATGTCAGGTCAACCAAAGCTAGTCAAATAAAAAGGATTCAATACTCTTCACCTTCGAAGTGGAGCAGTGAATTTGGGGAAAATCCTTGGGAGCGTCTCAAGGTAGAGTATGTAGGCAAGGTTGCCAAACCTCTATAAATCGCTTGTGTACATTTTTCTTTCCCTACTCTCTTTATTTATTTGCAATTATATTGTGATTGTTGTATTGAATTGAATTGTATGCTTGTGTAGCTTAAGGAACTTAGAAAACTTCAATATACGCTAGAGAATTTAGAAGAACCAAAAAACGAACCAAAGAGTAGCTAATAACCAATTCACCCCCCTCTCGGTTAAGTAATAGAGCTAACAATTTAAAAAAAAATTATTAAAGGTTATAATAATATTTTAGTTGGAGGATATTTTTGTTTTAAAATTAAAGTGGTGTATAGAGTAAAAAATGAAGTGTATTTAGAAGCTCTCTTTTGTTTTTCCATCCTAGATATAGGACGTGTCCTCAACTTCAGTACACGTCTCCCCCCTTTTCTTTATCCCTTCCACCATTGCACCACTATCTACTGTTTTCTCTTCTACCTTGTGCCCCCATAATAAGCAGAAGGTATAAGCCTTCTGAAAAGAAAAGGCGCATGTCAGGTTAACCAAAGCTAGTCAAATAGAAAGGGTTCAATACTCTTCACCTTCGAAGTGAAGCAGTGAATGGTATAAACCAACCTAATTATAGGAAAGAAGAAGGAGGTGAATGGTATAGACCCGAGTTTCTTTTGGCGTAAACTCCTACACATTTTCTCACCCTTTTCCTTTTTTGGAGTTTCTCTAAAATTTTTACTAATTTTTTAAAATTCAAATCTATTAAACTCAACTTTGCTGTCGATTTCTCTACACTGCACTGTCATTTGTTGCCGGCTTGTCTTTTGTTGCAACTTGCTATTACTCTAGAGACTGGATCTGTTGATCTTATGCCAGCAATCTAGCTGGTGATTGAGTTTTCTTTTTGTACTGTAAGGTTAATCTTAGGTTAACCAAAAATGAATTAACAAATAGGAAGCAAGACCTACTCTCTCCCATCTATAGGTGACAAACAGGTCGAGCTGAGTTGGCAAGGTCTATTTAAATATTTGTTCATGTTTTAATTAATTGTGTTGGCTTAGCACAACACATAGCTCAAAAATTTATGTGTTGATAAATTAATTAGAATTCTATGTTTTTCAAAAAAAAATGTCATTTCGCCAGTAATCTGTCACTTTTTCGTTGATAATTATGATGAAAGTTATTTGTTGGTAAATTTTTGTCAGAAAAGCCCTGTTTTTTGTTAGTGTCATAGACCCATAGACATTCAAATAATTAATAAAAAAATTATTTCAATAAGAACTGTGATTCTAATATTTTATTTGCAAAATAAAATTTCCAAGAATATAATAGATAAGAATATAACCTAGTATCTATTGTATTTTGCCATGAGAAAACGTCATTGTCACTCTTAAACTTTTAGAATCTATTAATTACCTTATGCAAAGCACCAATAATTATGCCATGCAGTCCTAGACATAAAGTTGCTTATAGGAAACACTTTTGTTGTATATAAATAATGCACCAACCTTCATGCAGCTTGGAGATTGATGGGAAGACCCTCATCTGGAATGGGAGATGGAATGTATGAAATCTTCTCATGCGGACTCAGTTTCTTCCATTTGAATTTGGTGATGAGGTTGTGAATGAAAGTGAGGATCTCCAGTTGCGCATACGCCTTCCTATGGCACATTCTAAGACCTCCACCAAATGGTACTAATGCGCAGGGTGGAGGTCCGTTTCCTACAAACCTTGAAGGATCAAATTTTTCTAGATCTAAGAATTAGACGGGATTGTTGTTGGTTGAATGCATGTCCAAAAGGCATGAAGAAATGAAGAAATAACTAAGGATTTGGGCCGGAGGTAGATTGCTTAAAACTATAAAATAATGAGATTGGCATACATGCAATGAAACATATAGCTAGGCCTAGGTATTACCTTCCATCCCTTTGGAATTGTGTAACCTGTGTAAGTGAAGTCAGTTATGGCCTCTCTAAAAGCTCCATTAGCAGGTGGAGCCAGCCTCATTGCTTCGTATGCCATGCGTGAAGTGTACTTCATCTTCTGAATATCTTCCTATTTAAATGGTTCTCTAGGCCTTTTGGAGGTTAAAACTTCTAATTGTTCTGCAATAGACCACAAGAAGATGAAGAAGTATTACTATTACCTAATTCCAGAATAGAAATTTTAGATAAGCAGGATTTAGCCAATCCAAATTAATATACATACCTTCCAAGACCCTGTTATATACGTCTGGATAATCAGTAAGGGCTTTAATGCATAAGGATCTCATAATTATAACTCTTTATAATTCCCTTGCAAGGCTAATTTTGTTCCATGGGCTTCACCATATTTAGAGACAAATACTTCTGATGAGCTTGATGTCACAGCCTGTGACCCTATTTTTCACCTTATTCTATACATCTTATATGGTTGGGCTGTCTGCGATACTTTACTTTTCTTTTACATATTAACAATTTCATATTAAATTATAATATGAAATACATCCCCTATCTTACTTCATAAGAAAATAGTACTATGAAAATGTCTAAATACGAAAAATAAATGATCGTACCTCATGTTTTAAGTCAAGCTGTCGCATCGTCCCCAAATGCACAGCCGAAGTCCTTTAGATGTCAGACTCTTAGTCCTCGAAAACCTGAAATATTAATATTAAGGGGTGAGCAAACCACGGCTCAGTAAGGGAATTATATGCATACTTGATATTCAGCTTCCTATATGCTGAAAATCTTTTTCATTTTTCCTATGGGCTCTAGGCTCGCATGTAGGAAAGATACTACAATCGGCTAGGGATCTGGATGGAGTAAGGTAGGTATTTTGAAATACCTATATTGTCCTGGAACCTAGAAGCAACTGTAGAGAATAATTTCTTTTTTTTTTTGTTTTGAAATTTAAATCCTATTTCCTTTTTATTCCATAACCTTTTCATATTCTTTTCAAAATAATGCTTTTATGCAATAAAGCATTTAAATAAAATAACTAATATTCATATTTTCTTTGAAAAGAATATTAGTTAAATCATCATCATTTTCCTTTAAAACTCATTTCATGTTTTACTGTACAATCATAATTAGTATAGTACTTTAAAATAACAAAATAAGCTATTAAACCTTTTTCGTATAACATATAAATCAATGAAATCTAATATTCAATTTAAAATTTAAAATAAGAATATTAGATTTACTTTCCTCCTTTTCATTTTTTGAAAACATATTACATATTCATATTACATGTCATATGAAAATCATCTCGTAGTACTAAAATCAGTACTAAAATAAGCATTTTGTAAAATGTTGTAAATCATTTTCATTTCACGTATCACATATCGTGTAAAACATTTACATTTAACATATAACATATCATATAAAACATTTCTCATATATGGAGACTTAGGCACGCACGCCCAACCCGTCCATTGGGTCATTACTCATATCATGCTATAGACCCCGAAGGGTATAAAATAATCATGTCAGATCTATGACCATAGTCTATAATTGTCCTCAACGGATCACTGATCAGGTGTCAGCCGGGACTACATATCACATATCACATATCACATATTACATATCACATGTCACATATCAGCATGATAGGATGTCATCTAGTCTCAAAACCATATTTTTCATCATAAAATAACCTTTATGGAATTTATAAAAATATATATAATTTCATAATTTAAAACCATAAAGGTTATAAAATCATTTAGTGAATATTTAAGAAATATATATAAAAATATTCACTTTATTTCTTTTCATTTTTTATCTTGTATTACGTGTAATTTACATATCAAGAGAATTTTCGGTGATTTCATTATCACCATTCTCGAAAACATGAATATTTTAAAATTACTTTCATTTTATTCATGTTTTTATGGAAAATATTCATTTTCTCGATTTTCGTGATTGAAAATCATTTCTCGTGAAATAAAATCATTTATTATGATTTTATGAAATTTTCTAGAAATTTTCGATAACTTTCGATAATTTTTCGGCAGTATAACGGTTGCTGATTGGTTGGCCTCTTGCACGGAAAATACAGTTTATAATTTCAACTGGCACTTCACCACAATTTTCCAACCAATCAATTTTCATAATAATTTTCATAAATTATTTCCATAAAATATTTCGAAATTAAAACATGCAGACTGAATATCCTTACAGTGCTGCACATGCATCCCTTACCTGTTCTGGGTCGACGACTTCCTCTTATCGATCGGGCCCGTACTCCATCTCTCCCGATTCCTCATCTCGATCGCCGAGAATAATTTCTGGAAATTAAAATTCTAAATTTTAGAATTTTCATAGATAATTTATTAAATTTTTACTCGAATTCATTCTCCGAAATTCTTACCGAATTTTCGTAATTTTCGAGTTGCCAATTTCCCGAGAATCTTCCGAATTCTCAAAATTCTCCTTTTTCTCTCTCTTTCTTCCCTTTCTCTTTTCTTTTTCTTTTTCTCTTTGTTTTCTTTTTCATTTTCTTTTTCTTTTTCCGTTTCCTTTTCCTTTTCTTTTTCCTTTTTCCTCTTCTTTTCTGATCAGACCAGTTTAGACCGGTCTGCCTCCTTCCTCGCCGGTTCCTCGCCGACGGCCGGTTCTCCAACGATTCGGTGGTTCCTAAGCTGGCCGACACCACGGCGAAGCCAGATTTGGCCTCCGTTCATCCCGAATCGACGGCACGGCGACGGATCTACTCGGTTTTGCCTCGGTTTCTTCTCCTCCTCCGTCGGCCCTCCTCCGCCATTCCCCGCCTGACCGGTGGCATCCCACGTCTTCCTCCTCTTCCAGCGAAGCTTAGGTGGCAGTGGCGACGATTGATTTGGTCGGCACCGCCACTTCTCTTCTCTTCTCCTTCTCGGCTTCCGTCGGGTTTTTGCTTCTGTTTCCGTTTCTGTTTCCTCCTGTTTCCGTCACTGGTCGCCTTCTTTCACGTCGCCGGTGGCTTTGCCTCCTTTTCTTCTTCCTCTCTTGGTCGACCGACGGTGGCCAGCTTCCACGTGGAAGGTAGAATCGGGAGTTCCCGATTCTGTTTCTTCCATTTTTTTATTTTAATTATCCTATATTATATTTATATATACCATATATAAACATAATATTTTAACATATATATTTTATACACAAAGTACATATATATAAATTTTTATTTGAATTAATATATATATTTCATATATATATGTATTTATATATATATTGTATTACAATATATATACGTATATATACAAGTTTTGATAGTAAATATATTTACTTTTCTTATATATGTATATATTTATATATATATACATAAAATATCATATTTATATACATATGTATTATTTAAATGTACTAAACAGTATATATACATATACATACTAATGTATATTAATATATACTATAAAGTATTTCAATACATATGTATTTGTATAAAAATACATTTATATAATATATAATTATATAAATATATTTTATATTCTTTTCTCCTTTTCTTATTTAATTTGGATTTCCATTTATCCAAATTAAATTTTCTCAATTTTATCCAAATTAATTTTCTCCACTTCTTCACTTCATCAATTCGGGAATTTCAACAATATTCCCATCCCGTAAATAAATTTTATTTATTTACTTTAATTTATTTAGTTCCTCTTATCTATTTTCTTAAATATTAACTTCTATAATAGAAAATTTGCGGTTGTTACATTCTCCCCACCTTAAGAAATTCGGTCCTCCGAATTTAACTTAATTCATAAGGTGGTAGCATCCTGTATACTTATCATTCTTGACCTTTTGATCATCTTCCGTATTATACTGCCAGTATACCTTTAAGATCATAATCGCCTTTTTATACCTCTATATATCATTTCTCATCATATACTTATACTCCCTTAAATTTCTTTTCAATTGGGAGTTATCCATTTCCACCCCTTTTCATATCACATATGATTCATATTATTCATCATCCATCTTTCTTATTTGGTGCCAAGTCGATATAATTTGATAACTGTTCTTTAAACAAGTTAATCAATTGTATATAATTGTCCAGTAGCTTTCACATCTCGTGCATCCGCTCACTCAACATATCATCGAGCGTTTCCATTCTACGCTCAAACATTTACATCATGTACGGAGCAGTGCTGTCTATAAATTTTGGAATCTCAGAGCCTTTTTCTATTTCCCATAACATATAGCTACTCAGAGATTCCCATCACATATAAAGCTCACTGAAACTTCACATACATTCTCATCATTATATTTCGACTATGGCACTATAGACTTTAAGAGCCTAAAAATAGATAAGTGATTCCATCTAGACTATCAGTCTATAATCACTTCCATATCATCATATCTCTTTTAGATTCCTCATTATCCACAATACTCACTTTTCACATTTACTTTAACAAATGCTGCAGCTCATTTGCAAACTTTACTGTTACTCATCATTTACCATAATTGAATCAGGAGACAATCATTTTCTCCCCATATCATCTTTTCATGTAGCATTCTCATTACCTCTTTTATTCTTGTGGTTAGACCTGCTCATGGGCCGGGCCCATGACAGGTAATAATAAAGTTTTTACACGCCCAAGCCCGGCCCGGCCCGACATTCGGGCCTGATTTTTTTGTCCAAGCCCGTTTTCATTTTTATACTACAAGCCCGAGCACGACCAGAAAATAATTTTTTTATATTTTAATTTTAATTTTATTTGTTTTTTATTATTTTATACCCTTTAAAATTTAATTTAATTTGTCAAATTTTATATATCAATTTTCATATTAAATATTTATAATCATATTTATTATTCAATAATATTTTATATACATATAATTATATTATATTTAGTAAATATATATAAAAATTTAATTAATATTTAAAAAGATATATATAAAATAAAAAATAATAATAATTCGGGCCGGGCCGAGCCCGGGCTTTGAAAGGCAAGCCCGAGGCCTGGCCCGATTTTTAAACGGGCCTAAAAATTTTGCCCAAGCCCCTTTTTTTATCAAATATTTTTGTCCAAGCCCGACCAAATTTAGAACGGGCTTTCGGGCTTGGGCGGGTAGCCCGACCCTTGAACAGGTCTACTTGTGGTATATTCATTATCACTTTAACTTTAAAATATACTTGAAATTGTACTCTTTTGATAATTTAGATTCCATTATGGCATAATCAAATTATAATTTAATCTTCTCATTATTTAACTTCATCCTTGAATCTATAATTATCAATTTAATCATCTCATTATCCATATAAATCCACTCTTTTCATCATTTCGAGGTGGTAGTATATATATTTATCATTTTTTCATTTACATGACTGGCAGTAAATCATATAATTCATTTACTCCTTTGAGTATCATTAAATTTCATTTATCAAAATTGGCTCGATCTTCCATCTAGCCATAATCATGTGATAACCACAAGGAAATCATTTTCAATCTTAAAATTGGGAACCGCTCCATATTCGTGGTCCCTCATCATCCTGTACTTATCCTCTTCTTACATTTACATCTTTTCATTCTCATCATTTCAGTCACTTTTCTTCAGTGGTAAAATATTCCACTATTAAACTCTTTTAACCTTTTGTATATCATCTTTACATTTATTCGTCCACCGACTTTAACTTCTTTACTTATTAGTCACGTCAGTAGCGCAGCTAACCCATAAACTCTCCTATAGACTGACAATAGTATCTAGCTAGACTCAGTACATTTCGTATCTCAATCATTATCTCTTCATCATAGACAGATCCATATCGCTCTGTCATTCGAGATCATATATCTTTGATAGAGATACTGTCTTGCCACATCTCTTATTTGTCATACTCAACATATAATTCATTGTCTTTGAGAGTCCGCAGGGTCATACAACCATGCTGCTTATTTTCCATTGATATCTTAGACTATATCAATATCTCATCACTTATCCTTATATGGATGCCTCATTTATTAGGCTTATACACCTCATAAGGAATTTCATTAACCTTGTAAACCTCAATAGGAACTCATGATAATTTTATCGAGTTCAAATCATTATAATCTTATGACCATCAATTTTCAACTTTTCATCTAGTGATGCCTTGTATAGAGATTAGTCTTATAAACTCCTTATACATTTCTGATTAAATCAAATAAGACATCACTTCTATATGGATGATTATTTGTTTTTCATAAGAACTTTATTTCATAATTGGAATTTAATACTCCATTTATGTTTCATCCTCAATTCACCTCATCATCTGTATTTCCATCTTTTACATCAATACATGTGAATTTCATTATCCACAATATTTTTCAAAAATTATTTTCTTAAGCTTTCCAGATTCCTCTTTATATGTTTCCGATATAAGCTTAGAATTAGATTTCATATTTATGATCCAGTCAATGTTAACTCGATCTCTCCAATCTATACTACTTTGAAATCTTATCCGGAATCTCATCCGATGCTTTCTTTAACCATACCTCTCTTATCATTTTGGACATTCATCTTTGTGTCCTATCATTTCACTGTATGTCCTCAAGGTAAAGACATTTAATATTTAAATCATTTTAACATCTGCTCCGCCCTGATTCACTTATTTACTCATATTTCACAGTATAACAATCATCTTAATTAGCATCTGTATCTAGTATAATTATTTGATTAACACCTTTCACAGCTAACCGATTTATTATTAAAATTCATTTTAAATCATTTACGTTTAATAATCCAGGTTAGCTGTTATCTTTCTTGTCTCTTATCATCATTTACTGTCCTTATGCATATTCTCCATTTTTATATCACTCCATACAATACATTATTCTGTAAAACATATTCCAAAATCTTCCGATTCTATAAATATCCATTAAATACTTCAGAAACTAGAATAACAGTATAGAACCGAAATTAACCTACTGCTATGGATTACATCCTCTGTACTGATCTCTTTCTTATTCATCATCTGTAATCATAATACTTTTCATCATATCCTATGATCTCGTAATCATGTCCCATTAATACACTTTTTAATTCAGACCCTCAAAAATCAATAATAGAGTCGCTCATCCTACGACTTCCCTATAATCATTCGGGTCACATCAGCACTCCAAGTGTAGTGAAATTTATAATTGGGATCGTTATACCCATATTATGTCCTTTATGCCATCAATAACTCCCTTTCTATCATGGAATTCAAGATCGACTTGGTTTTATCATTATTCAAACCATAACCCACAAGGGGCATTTTCGTCATTTTCACATTTATTTCTTTCTCTTCAATTACATTTAAACAATTGATCTTATTATATATGTGCTGATAGTATCCTTTCTCATACTAATTTCAGCTATTTAAGATCTTGTTTGATATCGACAAAGAAGTCCACTAGGATCCATAATTGGATTATTTTGCTTGAAATGCAGCTTTACATCATCAATTACTTTGTCAAATCAATCAATTCCAACTTCTGCTAGTGTATTTTGACTCCAAGCAAAATTTTATAGCTAGGGGTATTTTGGTCATTTTTGGTCAAAAATATTCTCTCTCCTCCAAATACCTTCAATCGGTGATCTTAAGGTCTATTTAATGATCATATTTCATTCCCCTCCTTTATATCATCACTTTCAGGTCTCAGTTCGATCCGGACAGAAAAGTACTGGTGGGGCCCTCACCGAGTCCATTTTTGTTCCTTACGAACCGACCTTCATTTAGATTATAAGATCACCATTTCAGTTAACATTCCTGAGCCGTTTTCCCTTTTTGACATCTTTAGTTCATAATTCTCACCCCCTTCTAAACACTTAACTCAATTTACAATCATTTATTTTCTCTACGTATTTAGACTACACAGTACTATAGGGGATATTAACCTTTTCAACACATTTTCTTTCCAAAAGTATCGACAGACATGAGGCCAACCCTGCTCTGATACCATTAAATCTGTCACAGCCCGTGACCCTATTTTTCACCTTATTCTATACATCTTATATGGTTGGGTTGTCTGCGATACTTTACTTTTCTTTTACATATTAACAATTTCATATTAAATTATAATATGAAATACATCCCCTATCTTACTTCATAAGAAAATAGTACTGTGAAAATGTCTAAATACGAAAAATAAATGATCGTACCTCATGTTATAAGTCGAGCTGTCGCATCGTCCCCAAATGCACAGCCGAAGTCCTTTAGATGTCAGACTCTTAGTCCTCGAAAACCTGAAATATTAATATTAAGGGGTGAGCAAACCACGGCTCAGTAAGGGAATTATATGCATACTTGATATTCAGCTTCCTATATGCTGAAAATCTTTTTCATTTTTCCTATGGGCTCTAGGCTCGCATGTAGGAAGGATACTACAATCGGCTAGGGATCCGGATGGAGTAAGGTAGGTATTTTGAAATACCTATCTTGTCCCGAAACCTAGAAGCAACTGTAAAGAATAATTTCTTTTTTTGTTTTGAAATTTAAATCCTTTTTCCTTTTTATTACATAACTTTTTCATATTCTTTTCAAAATAATGTTTTTATGCAATAAAGCATTTAAATAAAATAACTAATATTCATATTTTCTTTGAAAAGAATATTAGTTAAATTATCATCATTTTCCTTTAAAACTCATTTCATGTTTTATTGTACAATCATAATTAGTACAGTACTTTAAAATAGCAAAATAAGCTATTAAACCTTTTTCGTATAACATATAAATCATTTAAACCTAATATTCAATTTAAAATTTAAAATAAGAATATTAGATTTACTTTCCTCCTTTTCATTTTTTGAAAACATATTACATATTCATTTTACATGTCATATGAAAATCATCTCGTAGTACTAAAATCATTACTGAAATAAGCATTTTGTAAAATGCTGTAAATCATTTTCATTTCACGTATTACACATCATATAAAGCATTTTCATTTCATGTATCACATATCATGTAAAACATTTACATTTAACATATAACATATCATATAAAACATTTCTCATATATGGAGACTTAGGCACGCACGCCCAGCCCGCCCACTGGGTCGTTACTCATATCATGCTATAGACCTCGAAGGGTATAAAATAATCATGTCAGATCTATGGCCATAGTCTATAATTGTCCTCGGCGGATCATGATCAGGTGTCGACCGGGACTACATATCACATATCACATATTACATATCACATGTCACATATCAGCATGATAGGATGCCATCTAGTCTCAAAACCATATTTTTCATCATAAAATAACCTTTATGGAATTTATAAAAATATATATAATTTCATAATTTAAAACCATAAAGGTTATAAAATCATTTAGTGAATATTTAAGAAATATTTATAAAAATATTCACTTTATTTCTTTTCATTTTTCATCTCGTACTACGTGTAATTTACATATCAAGAGAATTTTCGGTGATTTCATTATCACCATTCTCGAAAACATGAATATTTTAAAATCACTTTCACTTTATTCATGTTTTTATGGAAAATATTCATTTTCTCGATTTTCGTGGTTGAAAATCATTTCTCGTGAAATAAAATCATTTATTATGATTTTATGAAATTTTCTAGAAATTTTCGATAACTTTTGATAATTTTTTGGCAGTATAACGGCTGCCGATTGGCTGGCCTCCTACACAAAAAATACAGTTTATAATTTCAACCTGCACTTCACCACACTTTTCCAATCAATCAATTTTCATAATAATTTTCATAAATTATTTCCATAAAATATTTCGAAATTAAAACATGCAGACTAAATATCCTTACAATGCTGCACATGCATCCCTTACTTGTTCCAGGTCAGCGACTTCCTCTTATCGGTCGCGCCCGTACTCCATCTCTCCCGATTCCTCATCTCGATCGCCGAGAAGAATTTTTGGAAATTAAAATTCTAAATTTTAGAATTTTCATAAATAATTTATTAAATTTTTACTCGAATTCATTCTCCGGAATTCTTACCGAATTTCCATAATTTTCGAGTTGCCAATTTCCCGAGAATCTTCTGAATTCTCGAAATTCTCCTTTTTCTCTCTCTTTCTTCTTTTCCTCTTTTCTTTTCTTTTTCTTTTTCTTTTCTTTTTCTTTTTCTTTTTCTTTTTCCTTTTCCTTTTCCTTTTCCTTTTCTTTTTCTTTTCCTTTTTCCTCTTCTTTTTCCGATCAGACTGGTTCAGATCAGTCTGTCTCCTTCCTCGCCGGTTCCTCACCGGCGGCCGGTTCTCTGGCGATTTGGTGGTTCCTTAGCTGGCCGGCATCACGGCGAAGCCGGATCTGGCCTCTGTTTATCTCGAATCGATGGCACGGCGGCGGATCTACTCGATTTTACGGTTTCTTCTCCTCCTCCGTCGGCCTTCCTCTGCCATTCCCCGCCTGACCGGTGGCATCCCACGTCTTCCTCTTCTTCTAGCAAAGCTTCGGTGGCAGTGGCGGCGACTGATTTGGCCGGCACCGCCACTTCTCTTCTCTTCTCCTTCTCGGCTTCCGTCGGGTTTTTGCTTCTGTTTCTGTTTCTGTTTCCTCCCGTTTCCATCACCGGTCGCCTGCCTCCACGTCGCCTGCGGCTTCGCCTCCTTTTCTTCTTCCTCTCTTGGCCAGCCGACGGTGGCCGGCTTCCACGTGGAAGGCAGAATCGAGAGTTCCCGATTCTGTTTCTTCCATTTTTTTATTTTAATTATCCTATATTATATTTATATATACCATATATAAACATAATATTTTAACATATATATATATATATATATATATATTATACACAAAGTACATATATATAAATTTTTATTTGAATTAATATATATTTCATATATATATGTATTTATATATATTGTATTACAATATATATACGTATTGTTAGCTTTAAATTGCAATATATATTTTGAAATGACAAAAACTTAAGTAAGCTTTAATGTCTTAATTCACATTGTAAATTTGCTCATCACACATGATTTTCTCAATTCATTTTCAAGTGATCATATCAAACTTAAGACCATGATTTAATTACATACTCTTATTGGTCTTAATACTTTGTAATGTCTTGAATATTTTAGAAAATCACTTGATGAATGTTTGGACAATATTTTCATTTGAGAAAGTCAAGAAAAACTCCCTTAAAACTTATAAATGGTTTGGGTTGAATTAGGATCAAAGGTCATATCATTTCTAACCCAAAAGTGCAGGAAAAATGCCCTCTGGAAGAAAAGGATCGATCCCCACTGTAGCAGGATCGATCCCCTTTTGGCAGAAAGTCTTCCCAAGGTCCCTGAAGCCCAGAATTAAGATTCTGGACAAAAGGGATCGATCCCCACTGTAGCAGGATCGATCCCTTTGCACCAGAAAGCCCCCAACGGCTCTTTTCTGTGAGACACAACGGCTACTTTCTGTTTTGGCTCCAACCAACGTCCACAAACCATCCAAGGGACTATAAATAGAGGCTTAGAAGCTAAAGGAAAGAAGAGGAACAACCAAGCAACATCTTTCATCATTTTATTCATCTTCCTCAAGCCTCAACATCAATTCAAGAGATAAAGAGTCTTCATCTTCTATCACTCATCTATTTCTTGTATTGCTTAGCACAAACTTTGTATAGGCTTTTCATTGTGCTCAATTTCTGTAATCATTTGCCTACTTAGAGGTCTTCCTTGATTACACAACTTGTTATCCAATTCAATCCTTGTAAAAAGGGGAGGTTTCTCTTTAGCCTTAGAAAAAGAGGGAGGTTTCTCTTGAGCCTTAGAAAAAGAGGGAGAAGAGGTTTCTCTTGAGCCTAGAAAAAGAGAGAGGTTTCTCTTTAGCCTGTAAAAAGAGGGATTGTAAAGACAAATTCAAGTATAGTGAATTTGGGGAAAATCCTTGGGAGCGTCTCAAGGTAGAGGACGTAGGCAAGGTAGCCGAACCTCTATAAATCACTTGTGTAAATCTCTCTTTCCCTACTCTCTTTACTTGCAATTATATTGTGCTTATTGAATTGAATTTATATTGTATAATTGCCTAGCTTAGAGAACTTAGAAAACACTCAAATAGGCTAAAGAATTTAGAGAAACCGAAAAACGGGCATAAGGTTAGCTAAGAACCGATTCACCCTCCCTCTCGGTATAGCCTATAGAGCCAACAATTGGTATCAGAGCTTGGGCTCGAGATTGAATTAGATTAACCTCTATCGAGCAAAACGATCTTAAATGGCTCACTTGAATGTAGGCACACCCCTAGGAGAAGAGGGACACTCATTAGTTAGACCTCCACTATTCAATGGTGAGAATTACTCTTATTGGAAAACTAGGATGATGTTATTTGTGCAATCTAATGACTATGAAGTGTGGAGAGTAATAGTTAATGGTCCTAGAATCCCAATAAAGAAAGTAGATGGAAAAGATGTCCCTAAGAGTGAGGATGAGTGGGACACAAATGACATGAGAGTGGCACAATTGAATGCCAAGGCTATGCACACTCTCTTTTGTGCATTAGGTCCCAATGAATATAATAGAGTGTCCCTATGTGAAAATGCTAAGCAAATATGGGACAAATTAGCCATCACACATGAGGGGACCAATCAAGTTAGAGAAACCAAAGTAGGAATGCTCACACATGATTATGAGCTATTTAGGATGAAAGAAAATGAGTCCATTAGCGAAATGTTCACTAGATTTAATGATATAATTAATGGACTTAAGGCATTAGGCAAGAGCTATTCCAATGTAGAAATGGTCAAGAAAATCTTGAATAGCTTGCCAAAATCTTGGGAGGCAAAGGTGACTGCTATAGAAGAATCTAAGGATCCTAACACCTTGTCCCTAGATGAACTTATGGGCTCCCTACTTACATATGAAATGAAAATGAAAAGAAATGAAGTGCCTTCAAAGAAAGTAGGGGTAGCACTTAAGTCCTCCACTCATGAGGTCATTGAAGATGATAGTGATGAGAGTGGAAATGAGGAAGAAAAAGAAATGGCAATGTTTGCCAAAAGATTTAATAGATTTATGAGAATGAAAGAAAGAGAGAGTAATAGGAGACATCAAAGGGGACAGTCAAGTAGAAGAGAAAAGGACCCCTTAGTATGTTATGAGTGCAATGAACCAGGCCATACTAAGTTAGATTGCCCCTTACTTAGGAAGGAAAAGGATAGGAAGCCTAGGAAGAAAGCATTTGTGGCTGCATGGAGCGATAGTGATAGCTCCGATGATGAAAATGTAAATGAAGAGGTAGCCTACTCATGCTTTATGGCCATTAGTGATGATGAGGCTAGTTGTAGTTCTAGTGAAGATAATGATTATACATTTAGTGAACTACAAAATGCCTTTAATGATTTAGCAAATGAATTTCAATGCATGAATTCTAAATATAAGAAAATCATTGCTAAATTAAAAATAGAAAATGAAGCCTTGACAAGTGCTAAGATAGAATTTGAAAAGAAGCTAGAAGAGGCCAACTTAGAGATAAATGAGTTAAATGAAAAGAACACAAATTTGCATAACTCATTTTCTAGGTTTTATATGGGTCAACAAAAGCTAGATCATATGTTAGAGACCCAAAGAGCTTTCTTTGATAAAGATGGGTTAGGTTATAATGCAATACAAAAAGAAACTCATCTAAAGAATTTCCTTGTGAGCAAAAATACTATGCATGATTTATCTCTTACATGCTCACTATGCAATAGAATAGGACACTCTTCACAAGCATGCACATATAGGAAAACCACATTTAGAGGAAGAGTAGTTAAGAAAATATGGGTGCCAAAGCATGCTGTAAATAATGATGATTTGTGCTTGAAATGGATCCCAAAAGGATCAAAAATTATTTGCACTAACTTTCATGGACCCAAGAAAATTTGGGTACCAAAGCATGCTTGAATTTGTTTGTTGTAGGAGTGTTAGAGCATGGAGATACAAGAAACAATGAAGTTTGAATGCTCTACACACCTCTATGGAGATTGCTTGTGCCAATGAGAAAAAGGAAAAGCTTGAGGATCCATCACAACAATTCTTCAAAAGAATGGCACAAGGTGGACTCAACAATTCAAGGCAAAGCATACTCAAGCAAAGGAGTTTCGTAAGCTTAATTCTTTACTCCTTAAAACTTTTATTTGATTATTTGTGCATAGATGAGAAATGTGGTTGATAATCTTTGTGAGTTGAATGATTGATCAAAAGGCATGAAAAATGATTTTTGAGTGGTGCATTGGATTATTGGATGAAAAGCATGTCTAGCAATTTTGAAATGATTATTGGATTTCTGTAGTTTGAGCAAGTTTGATATGTTTAGATAATATATTTAGTTGCTCAAAAGTTGTCAAATATGTCATATATGCAAAATGCCTTGTCATGAGCCTTAATGAAGAACTTGTATTTTGACAATCATGGCATGTTGTTCACAAGATATATGTTTTAATGTTATATATGCTCAAAATCTATGTGAACAAGTTTGTTTTGACATATTTATGTAATTCAATGCATTGGTTTGGTCAAAATATGCATAACTCTCAAAATGACCTCCTTTGAGGCCAAAAATGCATTTTATTGTGAAAATGCTTCCAAAATTGCAAAATCTTTTGTTAAATGGTTTTTCATTCATGTTTTTCATTCATACAAGTCCAAAATCATGTTTTACAAATGTTTAAACCTTTACTTGGACTTAAAACACTCAAAAACGAAGTTTTGGTACCTCACAAGTCCAATTTTCTGTCAAAACAACTGCAGAATCTGCAGGAACATATGAGGGATCGATCCCCACTGTAGCAGGATCGATCCCCCCAGGCCAGAAAAGGCACTCCTGCATGTTTTCAACCCGAAATTGAGAAGAACTTTTCATTGTTTTGATATTTTCTCTCTTCTCAACTTAAAATTCATTGTTTTAACTTCTTTTTGATGATCGGTAATATATGAAAACTCATTCTTCATTGATATCATGCCTCAACTCCATCAATTAATATCATTTCCAACAAATGGTATCACTCTCAACAATCATTATCATTTTTCTTGAGCTCACAAGTGCAAAATCATTTTTCTTGTTGTAAACATTCATGATTTGCATAACTCTTGAAATAACCTTGAAATATACTTTCAATGAATGCTTAACCATAATTTTGAGAATTATTTCAAGAATTTATGGATATATTTGAGAATTTGATGAACTTGTACATAATAAATATGTCTCATTCTTTTTGTTCATCTTAGTCAAGCATGCTTATAGGATTATGTCTCTTAGCTTGACTTATCTATTCCACACTAGGTTTCATGATAATTTTACATCTAGTGGATTGATTCCAAATGTAAATTCAACAATTGGTAATAGTCATTGGCCTATAATTTGTGATGGTAAATGGATCCTAAAAGTTAAAATGCATAAAACTTTATCATCCTTGTACTTAAAGAACTAGGGTCTTAATGACAACACCAACACTCAAAGATAAATGCAAACTTGAACAAACTTGATATCCATGCATTTATTATTTAAATCTTTCCTTGCTCATAATTGGTTAAGGACTTGAATTAGAAAATGAGCATAGGATTTGTGTGCTTGAAACCATGGGAGAAAATGTGTTTGCTTGAATACCTTGATTTTATAAATCTTCCATATGGTATAAATTTGTGAATATGAATATGGATTAATACTTTATGATAGTGTGCTAATGATTAATTGATCCATATGCATATTTGATGATATGTGTTGTGTTCTTGCATATTTGGAATGATTATTTTCTTGATATGAACACACTACACATAGATATTGGATTCATGCAAAATGCCTAAGTCAACCATTAGTAACAATTGGTATTTAGATTGAAATAACAATTAGTATCATTGGCAACCATATTTTCAATAATTGGTAAGCCAAATCTAAATTGCCAATTGGTATGAGCTTTAAATTGACAATTCTTCTCATGCTCTTTAGTTTGAAATGACAAATAGAGAAGAATTCTTTTAGGATATTTTTGCATGAAAACTCTTGTGTGCTAGAACTTGTAGTTAATTGCTATATGTCTTGATTCTATGCACACTCTTGCTTGAACATGATTTATGAGCTCATGCATATGATATGTCATCTAATTCAGCTCATAATCATGATGTATTACCATGCACCTTAGTTGGACCTTAGAGAACAATTGATATACTTAGGTGCTTGCTTAACTTCTTACCAATTGGAACCTTCTTGGAAAATTACTTATCAACAATTGGTATCAAAATCATTTATAAACAATTGGTATAGGATCATAAGTCATGTTCTTTGCATGAATATTTCATACTCTTTATGAACAATTGACTTATTTGTTTGTGCTATGAGTCCCATGTACTAACATGTTTCTTGTTGGATGGAGCATATTCTTTTATCTCTTCTCACCTAGCCATGATTTTAGGGGGAGCATATGTTTTTATTATTTTTTCCTTCTTTTTGCTATGACAAAAAGGGGGAGAGATAGATAAAGGGAGAGATAGATATAGGGAGAGATATTAAGGGGGAGAGATAATGAGGGAAAATTCATTTTCAAAACCCATGCTTATATTAAGGGGGAGCTTTATAAAATCCTGCTTTATTTGAGGGGGAGTATTCTTTTCAAAGAATTTTCAAAGCAAATTTACATTAAGTTTTGTCATATCAAAAAGGGGGAGATTGTTAGCTTTAAATTGCAATATATATTTTGAAATGACAAAAACTTAAGTAAGCTTTAATGTCTTAATTCACATTGTAAATTTGCTCATCACACATGATTTTCTCAATTCATTTTCAAGTGATCATATCAAACTTAAGACCATGATTTAATTACATACTCTTATTGGTCTTAATACTTTGTAATGTCTTGAATATTTTAGAAAATCACTTGATGAATGTTTGGACAATATTTTCATTTGAGAAAGTCAAGAAAAACTCCCTTAAAACTTATAAATGGTTTGGGTTGAATTAGGATCAAAGGTCATATCATTTCTAACCCAAAAGTGCAGGAAAAATGCCCTCTGGAAGAAAAGGATCGATCCCCACTGTAGCAGGATCGATCCCCTTTTGGCAGAAAGTCTTCCCAAGGTCCCTGAAGCCCAGAATTAAGATTCTGGACAAAAGGGATCGATCCCCACTGTAGCAGGATCGATCCCTTTGCACCAGAAAGCCCCCAACGGCTCTTTTCTGTGAGACACAACGGCTACTTTCTGTTTTGGCTCCAACCAACGTCCACAAACCATCCAAGGGACTATAAATAGAGGCTTAGAAGCTAAAGGAAAGAAGAGGAACAACCAAGCAACATCTTTCATCATTTTATTCATCTTCCTCAAGCCTCAACATCAATTCAAGAGATAAAGAGTCTTCATCTTCTATCACTCATCTATTTCTTGTATTGCTTAGCACAAACTTTGTATAGGCTTTTCATTGTGCTCAATTTCTGTAATCATTTGCCTACTTAGAGGTCTTCCTTGATTACACAACTTGTTATCCAATTCAATCCTTGTAAAAAGGGGAGGTTTCTCTTTAGCCTTAGAAAAAGAGGGAGGTTTCTCTTGAGCCTTAGAAAAAGAGGGAGAAGAGGTTTCTCTTGAGCCTAGAAAAAGAGAGAGGTTTCTCTTTAGCCTGTAAAAAGAGGGATTGTAAAGACAAATTCAAGTATAGTGAATTTGGGGAAAATCCTTGGGAGCGTCTCAAGGTAGAGGACGTAGGCAAGGTAGCCGAACCTCTATAAATCACTTGTGTAAATCTCTCTTTCCCTACTCTCTTTACTTGCAATTATATTGTGCTTATTGAATTGAATTTATATTGTATAATTGCCTAGCTTAGAGAACTTAGAAAACACTCAAATAGGCTAAAGAATTTAGAGAAACCGAAAAACGGGCATAAGGTTAGCTAAGAACCGATTCACCCCCCCTCTCGGTATAGCCTATAGAGCCAACACGTATATATACAAGTTTTGATAGTAAATATATTTACTTTTCTTATATATGTATATCTTTATATATATACATAAAATATCATATTTATATACATATGTATTATTTAAATGTACTAAATAGTATATATACATATATATACTAATGTATATTAATATATACTATATAGTATTTCAATACATATGTATTTGTATAAAAATACATTTATATAATATATAATTATATAAATATATTTTATATTCTTTTCTCTTTTTCTTATTTAATTTGGATTTCTATTTATCCAAATTAAATTTTCTCAATTTTATCCAAATTAATTTTCTCCACTTCTTCACTTCATCAATTCGGGAATTTCAACAATATTCCCATCCTGTAAGTAAATTTTATTTATTTACTTTAATTTATTTATTTTCTCTTATCTATTTTCTTAAATATTAATTTCCAATAATAGAAAATTTGCGGTTATCACACTTGATCCCTACTATTGAGTAATTCAATAGCTATCGAGTTGCCTAGTTGGCCAAGGATGTTAGCTAGAGGTGGCAAAAACTAACCCGACTCGAAAAACCAACCTAGTCAATCTGATTTGACTAATTAAGTCAACAACCCAAATCCAACCCAATCTAAATTTGAATTGATCTAAAATCAAATTGATCCAAATTCATATTGATCCGAACCTAACCTGATCCAAACTCAAATTCATTCGAATTTAGATTAACCCAAACTCGACCTGACCCGAACTTGAATTGTTCTAAACCCAAATTGATCCGAATTCTAGTTGATCTGAATTCAAGTTAACCTAAACTCGAAAAAATTCAAACTTAAATTTCAGATTATCAATAAATATTTAAATGTCAAAAAAATGATAAAAGTATTTTATTACAGTAAAAATATATATATTTTTCAATAATACGAGTGTTATATATTTTTTTAATCTAGTTAAACTTAAATATTTACTTTTATATTATTTTCATTTGAACCTAACCAAAAACAAAATTCTACAGGAACTAATGTATAATTATTTAATGGCTAATTTATTATAAAGTACAAAAGCCACATCAACTACACTTAATGCATCCACTTATTCTATAAAAAATCAAGAGAAATTGAAGAGCTGTATAATAGTGTATTATAGTATTTATATGGATTATTTAATCAATTTAATGCATAAAGCTAACAATTATTATAAATAATAGATATAAAATGCAAAAGATGTAATTAATTTATGAATATTGATAAATATATTATAAAGAAAACTATTACACAGATTATTAAACATTTTTAATATTTCAATCCCAATTTTATTATAGGTCATGCAAGAAGAAAATTTTATTTTCATGAGTTTTGTGATTTTTAGAAATATGGTTTCAGTTCATTTTCATACCAGACAAATCAAACCAAAATGACCAAGGCCTAACTCGAAAAACTTGCCCTCTTGACTTGAATCTAAATCTGACCAACCCAAATTGACTAAAAAAGTCAAGGACCTAAACCCAACCTAATTAGAACCCGAATTGATCTTAACCCAAATTGATCCAAATTCAAATTGAACCAAACCCGACCTGATTCGAACCTAAAGTAAACCAATTTTCTCTTGACCCAAACTTAAGCCGAACCCAAAATAATCCACGACCGTGGCCGCAATTTAAATCCTTATTATTGGTAATCCATCATTTTGGTTTAATCAAATGTGCATTTCATTGAGCCATAACTTTCATTCGTCAGAAAAAACGGATTTATTTTAACATCTCACCTCTTTTTATCGACGGATGCGCACACACGCGCAAAACTAGCGCAGCATCTTAAGGGATGCATACGTGTGCACGAGAGAGGCAGTGCAGCATGTTTGTATATCCCTGATTATGGAAATAGAATATTTGGTTAATTGACAGAATTTGGTTAACCAATTCCGAATATGGTCTATTATTTCACGCTGAATCTCAACTCAATCTTTGGCTATTAAAAGCATGATTTTATGATGGTTAAAATGTGATTTTATTGCCATAATTAGCATGTTCTCATTAGTATTTAAAGAGGACTCCTTCCGGTCCCTAAGCATGTTAATCTCATATAGAAAAACACCATTTAGTGAGACTTTTAAGTGCTTAAAAGGCTTGGAAGTAATTCAAGGAAGCTTATCAATTCTAGAGACTAAATCAAAATCAGACAGACAGTAAAGCAATGGCTGGAGGTTAGTTCGATCCTTACTATAAGCTTCCACAGATAAAATTATTTGACATGTTTCATGTATGTTAGAAACATGTTTAGGCTGTGATTTAATCTTACATGTTGACATGTTTCATGTATGTTAGAAACATGTTTAGGCCGTGATTTAATCTTACATGTGGTATCAGAGCCGTAGTATAACCGCTGTCTTAATTGAAGTGTAACATCCCAAATCTACAAAATACATAATATCATTTATTAATTACACTCACTTACCGGTTGGGCTGTCTGTGATGCTTATCAACTCCATTACTTTTATATGAATTATTAAATTATTACCTTAAGAGGTATATACATTCCCTTTAATTTAGAGTAATATTGTACCATTTTACTGAATATACAAAAGAATACGACATACCTTCGATATAAGATCTCTGTAAGGTAATTCTCTTAGCCCGAACCCAATAATCTGTGGAGTGGAAAATAGGGAGTGAGCGATAAAGTGCTCAGCAAGGAAGGTGTATGCTGCTATATAAAATAACAGCTATCTTCCCAAAAATGAGTTTATTATCTTAACCATCAACCCATAAAAAAAAAACAATAAGTTGGGACTAGGCAATAAATAAATCATGCTTTGTTCCTTCAGGAACATAAGTCGTCCGCTTTTAGGGTGCACCCGTAGGCCACCGCCCCTCACGGCTATCTCAGCTAGATCTATGGCCATAATCTATAGATGGTCCTCGGGTCCACTTGCCAAGTGACCTCGAGTCCGCTGATGACTTGGTGGGTTTATCAGCCTTGTGACGCCCTGAGGTGCACTCTTTGGTCCATTGGCTTGAGCCACCGCCCCAGGTGGGTCACGCAATTACATGAATGATAAAGCATGAACTCAGGGCCTAAAGTCTCAAAAATCACTTTTATAACTTATGTTATCATTTCCACAAAATGATTTGATTTCCAAAAGGTTTTATTGAATAGTAAAATAGCCTGTAATCTCAACATTTTCCTTGTGAGAAAGGCCCGGGTTAAATTGGCTTGCCCATGGCTAGTTCGCCTATGGTCAACTCACCAATAGTCAGCTCGCCAATTGGTCAACTCGTCAATTGGTCAACTCGCCCATTTAGTCCACTTGCCCAAAAAGGTTTCATATTTCTATTTTCAAAATATTAAAAATAATTCATTTTTCGTTGAGAAAATATTCATAAATCAGTTCGCCAAGTACGGCTCGCCAAGTGCAGTGAACTTGTGTTCGCCTGCCAACCCTTGGCGATTTAAAACAAACTATCCTGGCTCGCCCTTTATGGCATTGCCATGTCAACTCGCCCACCCATAATAACACAGGGGTCACCCGCCCCAAAACAACCTTAAAAAGGGTCCGCCCACAATGGCTCGCCCGGATTTTCTATTTAAAACAGGGTCACTCGCCCAAAAATCATAAAAATTTGGTTCGCCTGCCTAACAGTTCACCCAAAAATCACATAAAAGGGCTCGCCCATATTGGTTCGCCCAGATTTATTTAAAAACAGGTCACTCGCCCGCCAAAACATCATAAGAGGGGTTCTTTGCCCAAAACATAACAAATGGATTAGTTCGCCTCAACAAACAGTATTGGGTCGGCTTTTAGTTCGCCCGCAATAAAGCAATTTATCAAAATAATATGCATGTCATAAACCAAAACCATTTCTCAGTAATTTCATAAATTTAACTCCACAGGACATGCATTCTTTTCACACATAACTCCCTTACCTCGTCTGAGGAAGCCTTGCTTCTCGTTCGCCTTTCTCAATTCCCATCTGCACAAATTTATTAAAACTATTAATATTCCTTTTTCGAATATTTTCTAAAACTATTAATATTTTCCTAATATTTGTGACACTTTGGCGAGACTCAGTTCGCCCTTCGCCCATATAGCTCGTTATCCGTTAGTGGGCTTACACGTGGAAGATTGCCCAATCCTACTCGCCATCCATATTTGGCCAATTCGTGGGAGCTCGCCCAACATGGGAGCTCGCCCGACCATTCGACTCACCATGCCTCTGCATGTGAATTCGCCCGACACTACTGTTTTGTTCATTGGCGGCTCGCCTATGTTTTAAACTTGCATGTGGCGACCTTGCCCACTTCCTCATTCCAAATTTTAGCTCGCCCATGCCAACTGAGCTCGCCCATTATCCTTATTTCCAATATTCTCATTGTTTATTCTCTATTCAGACTACACCTTGTTCTAGTCTCTTATATATTCTTGCAAGATTTAACTAAAACTAAGCTATATCTATGTTCATTACGTTATAAACATAGAAATATACCATCAATTTATCAAGATAACCATAGTAATATGGAAGCTCACCTCAACTGAATTACACTTCTTGGAGCAGAGTGCTTTTCTGCCTCACTTAGCTTTATTTTTGCTTGTTCCTTAGCTCTTCAACATTGGAGGAAAGGTTTGGCTAACTAAAAATGGAGTTTTCATGGCTTATATATGAGAGAAACGGGAGGACTGCATGTAAGCTTGCAGTGAAATAGACTGGCAAGGAGTTTTCTGGAGAAGATGAAGTTGCTACGTTGGTTCTTCTTCTCACATATTCCTCTTTATATAGCCAAGTTGATCTTGTTAGAACCAACCACCTGTTTCCTTATCCTGTTTTCTTCATCATTACCTTGTCTTTCATGCATTAAAATTTGTGGAAAAACTGCAGCAAATGGAACGGCGGTAAGAAGAAGTTTCTGCACGTTGTTGACAATTTTCCTTCCTTTTTCTCTTTCTTTTCTCCTTCCTCTTCTCGCCACTTCCAGCCAGCCACTATAGTTGACATTTTAGTCTCATTTTTTTCGTCTTTTGTCTGACAGCCATTACTCTACATCCCTTTTTACATTCTTCAACCAATAACAAATATTCTCATATTGAATTTGATTTCTTTGCCATTAATTCCATACAATTAATTTCTAATCTTAAAATTTTAGATGTTCATTCTACCTCACATATACCATAAAATTTAAATCCAATAAAACAAATTTAAAAATGGAAATCTGTATTCAATATTTATTTCCACTATCAATTATGTACAAATATGTTATATAGTATTATAAAATTTGGGTCTTACATGAAGATTTAAAGAGAAAAGCCATAAAAAACCCATTTTTGAAACTTTAAGATTCGGCATGTTTGAAACCCATTTTGATTTTGAGTGATTTGAAACATAATTTGGTTGGATTAATGTTGAATTGTGTTGGGTGAAAAAACCCTTTTAATTCAAGCCAAAATGGTGCTAAAATGAAGCTATTTCGAACAAGTCGGGTCGAATACCCATTTTCTTACAAAACACCCAAATGGTTGAAGAGGAAGCTTGGACGTGTGCGACGCATGCACCTAATGCGCGCCCCTTATTTTGTTAATTACGAGGTTTTTGCACCCTGGTTTCTACCCATTTTTTGGGTCTGTGTGCACATGAACAAATTAAATTTATTTTGGGACCTTATTTAATTTTAGGCCAACACATGGTTTGACCGAAGCATGTTCATTAAATTGAGCGATCAGCTTTTATTAATGCATGGTCACGTTGTTTTGTTTCTTAAACAAAATTTTGAGCCATCAATTTTGAATTTGGTCCAACTTTGTTTTGCTTTTGGGTTTATAGATTTAAATGTATTAGATCTTATGTTTTAATTTGTTTTGGGCAGTAAATCTTTAAATTAATTTAGGCTAAATAATTTTATTATATTTTGGGTGAATTTGGCATTTTGGTAGAATTTTGCGATTTCATAATATTTAAAAATTTTCATGAATTATGTAAATTTTCATAAATTTGGAATTTATGAATTTTTTGTGTAATTTTGAACCTTACAAATAATTTATAAATGAATTGTGAAAATAATCATGAAAATTTATGGGTGATTTGTCAAAATTATGAGAATATGATTTTGAATATGTATGTGTGATCATTTTGAATATATATAATTTTGTTATTTTATACTGGAGCACATGTAGCCAAGTTTATTCATATTATTTGAAACTCAAAGTGCCTTATGTTAATTGCAATTTTAAAATATGAATAAAATTTAAAATTTTGGCAATATGTCTAGGTGATCCATAATTTGTTTAATTAAGGCTTAGCCACAGCAACCTTAATTAAATAAAATTATATTTTGATAGGATCATATAACTGTATTAGACATAGATTGTAATTACTTATGAAATTATAATAAATTTTATCGCACAGAAATTTTTATTATAATTTTATAACTAATTAGGATAAAATATCAAATTGGTTTCTTAATTTACCCACAAGGATTAGGAAATGATATAATTTGATAATTTTATCATAATTGTATGAATCTATTAGAATTAAAACTTTAGCCCACAGGTAAGTTTTATGTCTGAGATTCATAATTGATTAATAAAATATGTTTGCATTGGTAGACATAATTAGGTTTGCCTCAGAAACTTTGGATACATAAGCATGTGGTTTCCTTTATGCAGTGTTTCCTCAAGCTAGTATTAACTTAGAAGTTCCCGAATTGGATGGAGAGAACTACAAGATTTGGAAAGAGAGATTTCTCCTTCAATTAGGGTGTATGGATATAGACTATGCTACAAGGAAAGACGAACCCGTACTGACTGAAACTAGCACTCCAGCCCAAGTGGCTTTACATGAACGTTGGGAGAGATCTAATCGCCCTAGTGTCATGTAAATTAAGACAAAAATATCTACTAGGATATGTGATTCTGTCGAACAGCATACCAACGTTAGGATCTTGCTAAAGGCCATAGATGATCAATTTGTCACTTCAAACAAAGCATTGGTCGGCACCCTAGTCATGAAGTTCTCATCAATGAGACTCACTAGTGTGAAAGGAGTGCACGAGCACATTATGGCAATGAGAGATATAGCTGCTCAACTCAACAAGCTGGAGGTGGATATGTTCGAATCCTTCCTGGTGCACTATATATTGAACACTCTTCTAAAGCAGTGCGGACCATTTAAGATATCCTATAACACACATAAGAACAAGTGGACCATTAATAAATTGATGACCATGTGTGTACAAGAGGAGGGAAGACTGCTTATGGAATCAGATGAAACTGCATTTTTGGCAAACTATGGAAAGAACAATGATCAAGCCAAGGACAAGGGAAAAGGCAAAATCCTTGCCCAAGCTGACATTAAGAAGAAAGAGTCCAAGTGTTTCTTCTGTAAAAAGAAGGGACACATGAAGAAGGATTACACCATACTTCAACAATGGCTCGTTAAGAAAGGTAATCCACTCTCTTATATTTGTTTTGAATCAAATATGTAGAAGTTTTACACCAAAAAAAATATGGTGGAAGTTAGCCATAACACATGGTGGATTGATTCAGGATCTACAATTCACATTTCGACTTCCTTACAGGGTATGACAAACCTAAGGAAGCTAGTGGGAAATGAGGAAAGCATCTATTCTGGAAACAAGATGCGCTCACGTGTTGAAGGCGTTGGATTTTGTACTCTAGTTCTTAAGAGTGGTTTTGTTTTGCAATTAGAAAAAACCTTTTATATTTCTAGTTTCTTGAAAAATTTAATCTCTATTTCTAGGTTGGTACCTTATGGATATTACTTTCAATTTTCAAATAAATCATTATTGATATGTTTTAAATCTGATATTGTTGGAAATGGTACCTTATGTGATAGTCTTTTTTTATCGATTTGTAAAATGACACTACTCATAACACCTTGCATGTCCAAACTGGCACTAAAAGATGTGTTATGAATGAGGATTCCTTCACGTTATGACATTGGAGATTAGGACATATCTTCATAGATAGGATTAAAAGATTAGTAAATGACGGAATACTAAGTATTCTAGATTTTACTGATTTCGACACTTGTGTAGATTGCATTAAGGGTTCAACCATATTAGAACTCATACATTCTGACATATGTTGTCCAAACATTGATGCACATAGTCAGAAGTACTTCATCACCTTATTGACAATTGCTTGAGGTTTATGTATCTCTACATGCTTTATAACAAGAATGAAGCATTAGACGCCTTCAAAATCTTCAAGGCTAAAGTAGAAAACAATGTGGAAAACCCATAAAGATAGTACGAACTGATAGAGGTGGGAAGTATTACGGTAGATACACCGAAGATGTACAAGCACCTGGACCATTTGCGAAGTTCCTTCAAGAAAATGGGATTGTTCCCTAATACACCATGCTTGGTTCACCAGATCAGAATGGTGTCGCAGAAAGAAGGAATCGAACTTTGATGGAAATGTTGCATAGTATGCTTAGTAACTCAAAGTTGCCTAAGTCCCTGTGAATTGAAGCTTTTAAAACAGCAGCGTATATATTGAACCGGGTTCCAACCAAGGCTATTCCAAAGATGCCTTTAGAATTTTTAAAGGTTGGAAACTGAGTTTGCGTCATATGCGTGTTTGGGGATGCCCTTCTGAAATAAGAGTTTACAACCCACAAGAAAAGAAACTAGACCCTAAGACCATAAGTGGGTATTTCATCGGATATGTTGAACGGTTCAAGGGCTACAGATTCTATTATCCATCTCACAGCACTAGAATTGTGGAATCACGGAATGCCAAGTTTCTTGAAAATGACTTAGTGGGAGTGATCAATCTCAGGACCTACTTTTTGTGAGAGATTAACCCGTTACTTCAAGTCAATGATTGGTTATTATGAACAATATCTCTTCTGTACAACTGGATATTGAACAACCAATCATTGAAGATCCATAAATAGTTGATAACTTTCCAGTAGACGAGGCTCCTCTGGATATACTAGAACTGAATGAGCAACTAGTTGAACAACATGATCCTTCGGAGAATGTTGAACCAATATTAAAAGGGCCTACTAGAGAAAAGGAAGTAAGCTATTCCTAGTGATTTTATTGTGTATCTACAAGAGTCCGATTTCAATGTTAGGCCCGTTAATGATCTAGAGATGTTTTCACAAGTTATGAATAGCAAAGAATCAAAACTTTAGTTCGATGCTATGAAGGATGAGATGGATTTGATGGCATCTAATGGAGTATGGGATCTTGTCGAGTTGCCTAATGAGGCCAAGGCTATAGGTTGTAAATGGGTCTTTAAGACCGAGACTGACTCATTAGGCAACATCAAGCGTTATAAGGCAAGACTCGTAGCCAAAGGATTCACTCAAAAGGAAGAAATCGATTACAAGGAAACTTTCTCTCCTGTATCTAAGAAAGATTCTCTTCTCATAATAATGGTGCTAGTTGCACATTTTGACTTAGAGTTGCAACAAATGGATGTGAAAACGACTTTCCTAAATGGTGGTATAGAGGAAGAGGTTTACATGAAACAACTTGAAGGTTTTCCCTTTAGTAATGGTGAGCATTTTATCTGTAAGTTTAAGAAATTCATATATGGGTTGAAACAAACTTCCTGCCAATGGTATCTAAAATTCCATGAAGTCATCTCTTCATTTGGTTTCGTTGAGAACATCATGGATCAGTGTATATACCAAAAGATCAGTGAGAGCAAGATTTGTTTCCTTGTGCTATATGTAGATGATGTACTGCTTGCAGCTAATGATAAGGGGATGATATGTGAAGTTAAACAATTTATTTTTGAGAACTTTGATATGAAGGATATGGGAGAGGCATCTTACGTCATTAGCATAAAGATCTATAGAGACAGACATAGAGGAATATTAGATCTATCACAAAAAGCTTATATCAATAAAGTCTTGGAAAGGTTTAGAGTGAAAGATTGTTCACCAGGCACAGCTCCCATTGTGAAGGGTGATAGGTTCAATTTGAACTAATGCCCGAAAAATGATTTTGAGCAGGAACAGATGAAGAACATTCCATATGCCTCAACTGTTGGAAGCATTATGTATGCTAGGTCTATACCAAGCCTAACATTGCTTTTGCTATGGGAATGTTGGGTAGATACCATAGTAACTCGGGGATAGACCACTGGAGAGCTGCAAAGAGGGTGCTTAGATATCTACAAGGCTCTAAAAGCTACAAGCTTATGTATAGATGGACCAATGAGTTGGAGGTGATTGGCTACTCAGATTCAGACTTTGCTAGTTGTGTTGATTCTTGAAAATTAACATCCGATTATATCCTCATATTTGCCGGTGGAGCTGTTTCTTGGAAGAGCGCTAAGCAGACACTAACCGCTACTTCCACTATGGAGGCCAAGTTCGTTTCATGTTTTGAGGCTACCTCACATGGTGTATCGCTTAAGAGTTTCATTGCTGGGCTTAGAGTTGTTGATTCCATATCTAAGCCATTGAAGATATATTATGACAATTTAGCTGCGGTATTCATGGCTAAGAACAATAAGAGTGGTAGTCAAAGTAAGCACATCAACATTAAGTACTTAGCTATAAGAGAACATGTTAGAGATAAAAAAGTGGTCATTGAACACGTTAGTACTTAATTGATGTTAGCTGATATTTTGACTAAGGGCATGCCACCATTTAAATTTAAAGATCATGTAGAGTGGATGAGACTTAGTCCCACATTATGATTTGTAATTGAGACTCTTATTAATAATATGATGTTTCTCATTTTGATTTGTGTACACTATAGTTTTTATTTGAGAAATATCCTTGTTGTTTGGACAGAAAGAAACATAGGATTTATTCATTAAGTAAAAATGGGCTGATTTAGAAACATTTTACATAGTAATACATGGAAGATAATACTTACCATTAGAGCTATTGCCATGATTCATATGATTTGTTTCTTCTGTGAGTGAAATATATGGATCAAGTGGGAGAATGTTGATATATCCCCGATTATGGAGATAGAATATATTTGGTTAATTGACAGAATCTGGTTTACCAATTTCAGATATGGTTCATAATTTCATGCTGAATCTCAACTCAATTTTTGGCTATTAAAAGCATGATTTTATGATAATTAAAACGTGATTTTATTGCCATAATTAGTATGCTCTCATTTGTATTTAAAGAGGGCTCATTCTGATCCTCAAGCACATTAATCCCATACAAAGAAACATCATCTAGTGTGGCTTTTGAGTGCTTGGAAGGCTTGGAAGTAATTCAAGGAAGCCTATCGGTTCTAGAGACTGGATCAAATCAGACAGATAGCAAAGCAATGGCTGGAGGTTAGTTCTATCCTTACTGTAAACTTCCACATATAAAATTATTTGACATGTTTCATGTATGTTAGAAACATGTTTAGGCCATGATTTAATCTTACACAGCATCCTGGCTAAAGGTTGCGCGCGTACACACAAGACCAAGACCGCATGTTGGCTGATGGATGTGCATGTGGCTGCAGACGCAGACGCGAATGTGGATGAGGAGTCCTTGTGCGCGCAAGATTGCTGAAGACTGTGCAACATGAGTTAGTCCTGTACGAGACGCTTCCTGATGAGTTTCGATAGAATTGGGAAGTTGGTTCGAGAGTTGGGATGATTCTAAGACTCTATAGAAGGACCCTAGTTGCTTGCGGACTCTTGGCATTAAAGTATAAGCTGGCGTACAAGAGCACCTCTAGACAGATGGCTGTGCACGAACAGACCCTTGGACAGTGAGGACACTACTAGGCGCGTGCTAGAATACTTTTGTTGAGCTTGATCTCTACTATTGAGTAATTCAGTAGCTATCGGGTTACCTAGTTGGCTAGGGATGTTAGCCATATATTTGTAAGCCCATATATGTGATGTTGAGGAAAGCTGAGGCAACGGACTTTGAGTTACGACAGTATTTGTTTGAGCCCTACTGCAGATATTGTGTAAGTCCTTTCTTCATAAGAGTAAAGGTTGGGACCATCAGGGAGCGGTCTCGTAACGCTGTTGTGTATTGCGTGTGCTTGTAATCTTTATTTTTTGCCATAGTCTTGCTGTGTTATTGACTGAGTGTACGGTTGACGAGGTGTGGAGCCCTGTGCCATCATGCGGGGGAATTTGTGATAAAAATTTGAGCCTGTGCCAAGTTATAACCGACGAATTACTGATTAAAAACTTATCTGTCGAGAAAATTTTTTGACAATCTCCCGGAAGTTTGTTGATAAATTAATTAGAATTTTATGTTTTCCAAAAAAAATAAGTAAAACGTCATTTTGCCGGTTATCTGTCCTTTTTTTGTCGGTAATTAAGATAAAAGTTATTCGTTGGTAAATTTCTGTTAGAAAAGCCCTATTTTTTTTTTAGTGCCATACACCCATAGACATTCAAATAATTAATAAAAAAATTATTTCAATAACTGTAGTTCTAATATTCTATTTGAAAAATAAAATTTTCAAGAATATAATGTGGTATCTATTGTATTCTGCCACGTAAAACATTTTTTGGTTATTGTATTATATGAGATAAAACATCATTGTCACTCTTAAATTTGTAACATCCATTAATTATTTTATGTAAAGCATCCTTTAATTGTGCCATGCAGTCCTAGACATAAAATTGCATATAGGAAACACTTTTATTGTATATAAGTAATGCACCAGCCTTCACGCGGCTTGGAGAATGATGGGAAGACCCTCCTCTGGAATGGGTGATGGAATGTATGAAATCTTCTCATGCGGATTCAGTTTTTTCCATTTGAATTTGGTGATGAGGTTGTGAATGAAGGTGAGGATCTCCAGTCGCGCATACTCTTTCCCAGGGCACATTCTAGGACCTCCACCAAATGGTACAAATGCGTAGGGTGGAGGACCATTTCCTTCAAACCTGGAAGGATCAAATTTTTCTGGATCTGGGAAGTAGACGGGATTCTTGTTGGTTGAATGCACAGTCCAAAAGGCCTGAAGAAATGAAGAAACAATTAAGGATTTGGGCTGGAGATAGATAGCTTAAAACTATATACATGCATGGAAACATATAGCTAGGTATTACCTTCCATCCCTTTGGAATTGTGTAACCTGCGTAGGTGAAGTCGGTTATGGCTTCTCTAAAAGCTCCATTAGCAGGTGGAGCCAGCCTCATTGCTTCGCATGCCACGCACCATGTGTACTTCATCTTCTGAATATCTTCCCATTTCAATGGTTCTCCAGGCCCTTTGGAGCTTAAAACTTCCAATTGTTCTGCAACAGACCACAAGAAGATGAAGAAGTATTACCTAACTCCGGAATAGAAATTTTAGATAAGTAGGATTCCGCCAGTCCAAATTAATATACATACCTTCCAAGACCCTGTTATATACGTCTGGGTAATCAGCAAGGTAGCTAACAATGAAGGTGATCGCAGTGCTTGTGGTGTCATGGCTGGCAATAAAGAAGCCTACAATCTTGTTACCGATCTCTATCTCAGTCATGCCATCCATCAGCATGCTATCCACCAAGTCTGAAGCAACCGTTTTTCCTTTCTCCAGTAATTCGTTTTTCTTCTTGGTAATGAGGGCTAAAAGCTCTTGACGAATCAGCCTGCCTGCTTTCACGGCGCGATTAAAAGTTGTACCTGGAAGATCAATGGGTACGGATATGAGACCAGCAGTGGCAAGAGCGAAAGGCTTGGCAAATCTTTCGATCTCGTCAGGATCTTGGACGCTCATGAAAAGACGACAGGCGAGTGCGAATGTATACTTCTTTGAAAGCGGGAAAACTTGGACCTGATTATAGGGAGACCAGAGTTTGTCCAGGTGCTCCTTTGCCATGATATCCATGACGGGTATGTAATGTTGAAGGGACTCAGGCTTGAGAAAAGGAGGCAGATAGGCCCGAAGTTTGGTGGATTCATCTTTGGAAGAATTGTCAACACTGGATGGATCCATCAAAGCTTTCTTGATGGAATTGGGCCACCAGGAGGTGACATACTTGTTCTGGCCAGAGAAGAGAAACTTGTTACCAGCACCACCGCAAAAGATAGCCATGTCCTCTCCTAGCAATGATGTACGGAACACATGGGGTGAATATTTGGTAGTTCTGTCAGTTACGAACTTCTCTGGAGTTCCCCTTCTCGAAGCCAGCACATAACCCAAGGTTTCGCCTATGTATGGGAGGCCCTTTTTACCAGGAGGAAGGTTGGAGGTGGCGGCGGGGGATTTGTATTTGTAAACGAAGTAGATGACGCCGACAGACACGTATAGAACTACCAAGTGAACTATGTATGGCATCAAAGCATTGATCACGTCCATGCCTCCGCTGCGTAATCTTGCTATCTTCCTTTTACCTTTTCTACTTTTAACTGTAATGGAGATTCATCTCACACTTGGTTCATATATATATATATTTATGCTGAGTTGCCCAAGGGACGGCCAGGACATAATTTTATTTCTTTCTATTTTACTGTGTTCGTTTATTTGTCGTGGTTGATTAGTTCTTTCACCTCCATCCTAGTCCACACGAATCTCTACTCTGTTTTTTTTTTTAAATTAATGAAAATCTTCATGCGTATGGTCCATCAACTGATGCTATTTTCTAATTTACTCGACCTCTTAAGGGTGAGTTGTGGTTTTTGGAGCTGGCGTAGAAAGTTTTAAACCTTTTTTAATTAATTTACTTTAACAAAATAGTGGCAGTGATCGATTTAATTCTATTGATTGAAAAATTGAATCGAAAATATGTCAGTTTCGTTGGATTAAAAATCAACATTTTTATCTTTATTTTTTATCTTTACTATTATAAATATGCTTCTTAATTTTTATTACTTTTTCAATCCAATGGTACATAATAATTTTTAAATATATTTAATTATTTGTATTATATATACAATATATTTAAAAATATACTAAGAAAAGTCGATTAATTCGATTAATTTGATTGATAATTATTTGAAAATAAAAAATCATTCGACTTAATCAATTGATTAAAATCGATATTTTTAATTGAGTTTTCATCTAATTCAATCTGAATTGATTTTTATTTTATTTTAGGTTCGTTTTATCTCAAACCACGTTGCTATACATGGTCAAATGTATGCTATGTTTAAAGTTTAAACAAATGTGCGACACGCGATAATAGAAAATTGATGTTCATGTGATTGATATAATAGCGAACAACTTTAAATTCTGAATATATATTTATATATATATATATATATATATATATTAATGCTATTAGTCAAAGTCATCAAATGCGTATATATATGATTTTTCTCTTGTATAGTTGTATTCCAGTTTGAAATTAGGTGATGCATTTTTCTAACCTTGACCCAACTAGTTTTTTCATTTCTCCGTTGGATCCTATGGCTGTGCTTTCTTGTATTAGTGAGCAATGGATTCTTTTAAATGTCATCTTGTGGAGATGAGTCTTGTCATAAAGCACTCAAGTCAATTTGTAAGCTCACCCAAAATTGACGTTTTAATAATAAAGATAAAAAAATGACAAAATAACGAGTAATTCAAAAAAGTTATTGTTGTGTATGTTAGAATACTTAATGGCTTAGATAAGTTTAGATTCTTTCAAAATGTTAACCGATTGCTTTTGAGAAACATTTTTTTTATATATTGAATGTTTATTGCCTTTTAAGTCGTAATAACTTATGATCTTTTTCAAAACATACACTGTTTGCTTTGTTATATATTATACTGATATATTCATAGATTTTATAATTCATATTTTGTGTAAGTTAAGTTACAAAAATAGGTCCTAAACCTCGTGCAAAACATACTAATTCACTACTTTGATACTTCACACTGAACCGTATTTTTGGACAGAGAAAGGTATATTTGTGTTGAGCGCCTTAACTCCTAAACCTCGTGCAAAACATACTAATTCACTACTTTGATACTGCACACTGAACGGTATTTTTGGACAGAGAAAGGTATATTTGTGTTGGGCTCCTTAAATCTCACTCTTTAGCCTAATTAAATCTAATTTCTTGGGATAAAGCAAAATCGTAATCAAATAAATTCAATTAATTTAAATGATTTATATGGGGCTAGATATCATTAGTTTTATGATGATTCGGGTGTATCTCAACGGGGTGCTTGTTATCGTAACCCACGGACCTGCCAATATGAAAGTTCACCTTTATGCACTAAACGTAACGTCCGTAGAGGTAAACTTTCAAATAAACTTTTTCTTTTTGAAACACATATTCACCTTCAATGAATTACAATTATTTGGTTTACATTAGGTGTCAGTGTAAGTTTATCTTATAATTTTCGATATCTATTAATTCTTATACCATTAGAATAATTTATATACGATTATTAAATATGAAAACATAATATAAATCACAATATAAAAATTTATACTTTTATTAATTTCAATTTGTACAATTACATTTTTACTAGTTCTTTGATATTCTTTGACTTTACGCTATACGATTTACATCCCGAACTATCAATACAATTATTGTGCATATACATGTCTGAATATAAAAGCATAACACTTAAGATATACCTGTTGTACTCCATCACTTAGACTTCTAGTAATTTTCTTCATTCAACCTTATAGCAGCAATTACCATGCATACCAACGGGCTATCTGAGATGGTGAGTAAGGAGGTGAGCTTTGGGAAAGCCCAGTAAAAAACACAGATAAAAGAAAAATATCATGTTAACTACATGCAGGAATTATATATATATATATCTACATGATAATACAAAAACAATGCGACTTTTTCGATTAAAATCCAGAAAACGATATGATTTTCATAAAATATATATACTTAGTAAGCATATAAAAGGTTGCCACTATGCCACTACATGCAAATAAAACATTTATTTAAAATCATTTGCAATAAATTAAATGCACTTACATCATATAAAACATTTGCTATAAATTAGAAGCACTTGTTTCATATAAACCTTTATTTTAAACACTATTATTTCAAACATTAGTATTTCAAATTCAACTAAAACAATCGTTAAAACTATCCTTTCAATTTAAAATCAATCAATTCAGTAATCAAATCAATTTTAAATCACTCGGCGGAAAAAACCTAGCATCCAAGAATCACATGTCAATAATCAATATAGGAATTTGCGTACCAGCGTACGGGCAAGGTATCCACCCCTAAGCTATTCCTATTTAACACTACAATGGCCATTGTGAAAAGAATCTACAGTGCTCTCTAGCCAAGTGCATACTATGGTTGCTACGAACTTGGCTAGGGTCTCGTAGCCATTACACTCACTAGGTGCATGATCATCAAGGAGTAACAATCTCAAAACAATTTCATTTAAATCAATAAGAAATTATTCAATATCAATTATCCTCAGTCAATCTATAATAATATAAATAAATGTTATATTTTGCAGTAAAAGAATTCAATAAAAATCCTTAATGCAGAAATTAAGTATCCAAAAGAAATGACTTTAAAACCGTAATGCCAGACGTTTAAAACTATTAAACAATGTGCTTGACATGAGTAATGCACTTATGCATGATTTATGCATGCAAATGTCTCATTAGTTCAATTTAATCCTATACAGTTTTACGAAATTTACTTGACATTTCTTTTCAATTGTGACATTAGTTCTTAGAAAATACACTTCTTTTAACCTCCAAATACTTACTTGAAAATATAAATTTTTGTTCTAATAAATCACATCTCCTATCTATGATTTTATAGAAACTTCGGCAACATAACAACTATAATTGTTCTAACCTCCTGCAAGAAAACACAATTTATATTCTCAAAGCAGTTGATTTTAAATCCATTACAGTATCCAAGTCATAAACCGCATTCAAATCAAATAAGAAACAATTCACAAATCATTCCAAAACCTCAATCAGACCAATCCATAAACAGTTGAAATTTATCTTTAAAACCTCAATCTCGTAAAAGAATTATCCCTTTTTCCAAAACTGTAAACATTTCAAAGCTTGCAATTTTCGAAATAATATAAAAATATTCAATAATTTAAATCATTACTAAAATCATTAAAACTTTAATTTCTTTATTATTAAACTGATCAAACAATTTAAAATGCATACATGATATTATCTTAATTCTTTCTATATATCCCTTACCATTCAATCATACTTCGTAATACGAAACTAACTTCAGAAGCAACGTGTGTAAGCGAGCATATATTCGCTTCCAATCATCCTAGTTGCTACTTACTTCCCAGCTGCATAAATCATTAAAAAGATTTCAAATTTAAAAATGCTTTTACAAAATATTCCTAAAACTTCTAAGGCTTTAATATTTTCTAATACAACAGTAATTTCGGTCTACTTCCTACCGAATGCCGAAACTGCAACTACAGTAAAAATATTTCATTTTTTGCCTCTGATTTCGTTGACTGTCACATGATCATCTAAACACTACTCTAAGTCTTTTTTTATATCTAATTGTACATCCTAAATATTTCTAACAATATTCCGTTAACAGTCTAAACATTAATAATGACAATATTCAAATAATGTATTTTAATCTTCTAAAGATTAACCGATAGCATCTTATATAACCACATGATTTCAAGATTTCTTATCATGCTTAATAAATATCCCAATTTAATTTCCAATATACTAAATCATTCGTTCGAATTCATTTCACACACTTCCAAGATAAACTTCATTTATATTCTAAATATATTCGAATAACATTCGAAATATTCAATAATGCCATAACATCTTGATTATCATACCTACTATTCCACATCAATACTACAACTTCAGTATATCAACCAACTTTTGTTACTTTAAAAATCTCTCACCATATTCTATCAACTATCAAAATATTAAATCATAACCTTTAATCATTCATACAATTTCATGACAACATATCAATCTTGTTTTATCAATATCACATCATTAATCATCACAATAATCAATATCATTTCAATATTGCTATGATAATAATTTTTTAACATCTTAAAATTGTCTAACACAATACTTTAACATCTCAATTAATTCTAATTCATTACAATGCGATAATACACCTAACTTATATAAAGATTTTACCACATCCATAATATAAATCCTTACATCATACTCAATCATTTACATTAACCTCACCATCCATTCATAAAACATAAGTTTCATTTAATCACATTCTCAAAACAACTTCGAATTTCAATATTTCAATCTCAATTCTATCAAACCAACACGGTATAGATCTACGACTATTTTATATAAATATCTTACCTAGCGTTAATGCTGACGATTTAATCTCTCCCAAGCTTAGTCAAACTGCAATCACTCTTGTGTAATCTCTACGAATTCAACCCATATCCATAGTTAGATTTTTACAAAATTACTCAACAATTTAATAAAGAAATAAAATTATAATAAATTTCTTACCCTTTTTTTTCTTTCTTTCCAATTCTGTGTTTTTTTTTTTCTTTTGGCTAAACAACCCCAATTCTATTTGAATCACCTCTCACCGGCAGCAAATGGGCATCGACGGTAGTGGTGGCACCGACGTCTCTCTTCCTTCCCTTTCCACTTTCGATTAGCCCCGACAATCTCTTTTCTTTTTCTCTTTCTTTTTTTGTTCTGTTATGTTCTTTCTTTTTTTTTGGTAATACTAGTGGCTTCATCGGCGTCACACTTCCACATTTGGATCCGCCCTTGCTGGCGCCAACAGAAACGACAGTGACACGTAGATTGGGTGGCTCTCCTTCCTTTTTCCTTTTCTTTCCTTCTTCTCTTTTTCTTTTCTCCTGATCTGATGCTCCTTCTCTCTCCTTCACCATCGCCAGCCCTTCTTGTCACAGTCCATAATACACAGTAATTACCACATTTACACACACAGAGTGATGGTTGGGCTGTCTACGATGTCTTTATCACACACATGCTTAAAAATAGTACTTAGTTTATAAAAGTAATTTATTTAATTACCAAATAGAAAATATTTACATAAACAGTAATCCTTCAAAATTTACATCCCCGGAATATAATATACATAATTGTAGTAATATACAAATACGTTTGAACATATAAAAGTAAATCAATATAACTTCAGGATCCACTTAAAGCTACCTTGGGGTAATCAAAATGCAACCTAATCCTCGGAACGGTATATTAGTCAATCACTACAGATAATCTGTGGAGTGAAAAAATAAGGAGTAAGCGAAACGTGCTCAGTAAGAGAATCGTATGCAAGATTTATATTATAAAATCTATATGCATAAAATTGTTTACTTTCCTATCGGTACACTAGGGACACTAAAGGAAGGATACTATAGTCGGCTAGGGATCTAGATGGAGTATGAGAGGTATTTTAGAATACTTGTCGTGTCCCGAAACCTAGTAGCGACTATAGGGAGTAGCTGTTGATTTTGATATGAAAATAATATAAATGCAATTTCATTTAGTAAATGATTTATAAAAATTCATTTCAATACAATTAACCAATATCATTAAACACAGTAAGGTAAACAGTTCAGTAAACAGTGCAGTAAACAGTCCAGTAAACAGTACGATAAAAGTTCTGTAATAGTAATCACTTTAGTGACAGTGACAATTCAGTAAAACAATACAGTAAATAATAACACATAAGTGGAGACTAGGCAACACCCAGAATATATCATGCTACAATAGTAATCCCCCAAGGGAATAGTAACAGTAACACGTAAGACATATGTCCATAGTCTATAGAAGTCCTTAGTGTGCACTGATCAGGTGACAATTAGGACGCTGATGATATGATCAATATCAAACAGCAATAGTAACAGTAATAATACAGTAACACGTGAGCATAATATGAGGTTAAACAGTCTCAAAACAATTTGTAAACAATATATTCACCTTTATGGAATTTAATAAATCTCGTTAAAATCTTTAGTCAGTCCATAGAGGTATAAAAGTAGCACAATGAACAGTACAGTGAAAACAATTTATAAAATATTCATATCTTAGTGATAATTTTTATAAACATTCTATTACATTGTAAATTACTTATGAGAACCTATCGGTAACGTCACTTTAATTAAATTCGATAACACGAATATTTTCATATTGTTTTTCGGTAAATCATCACTTTATGAAAAATATTTAATAAAGTGCTAAAAGTTGTGAAATTCACTTTAAATATTTCATGATATTTTCATAAAATTTCATAAAAAATTTCAACAGCACAACGCCAGTTATTGGCCTAACCTTCCTGCACTTCAAACAAAGTTCAATATACTAGCTAGATGCGACAATTTTCACAATTTCAAAGAAATTGAGTTCTAAAATAATTTTATAAATTATTTTCAATAAAATTATGCATTCATAATATCCTTACAGCTTCCACACTCATCCCTTACCTGTTTAGCTTTAGCAACCTTTCCAATAGCACCACATGTAATTTAATCTACCCGAGCTGCAAAGCATTTCACCAACATTATTAATTCACATCACTTAAATTTTTAAGCTATTTTTCACTACTAAATGCAGCCACATTGTACACTGAAAATATTAAACCAGTGTAAATTCTACCGGTGCTAAAACAAAACTTCACCGTTTTAAATCTGATTTTAATTCCGACTTCACCAACAGTCTCGCTAAAATTTCTACAATCTATTAGCACCCTAAATTCATCAAACGCAGGACAAAACCCCTTCCCCTTAGCCATGGCCGAATGGTACATAGTGTAGTTCCTTAGGTTTCTCAACATTCTAACCTTGGTTTCATTTGTATTCATGCTTCTCCTTCACTTGAGCACCATTTTTATACATCAAACAACATGGTTTCACTAAGTTCTTCTAATGGCCGAATACCCTAGGAAAGGATTTAGTGAGATTCAATCCAAACCAATGTCAAATTCATGCTTAGGAAGCTTAGATTTATTATTTTCTATCATTAAAATTCAAAGAAACTATGAACATGGAAATGGCATACCTTGGCTGAATTCTTCAAGCTTCCTATCCTCTTGATTTTGTTACTTTTACAATGAAATATTGGTATGGGTGAAGAGAGGATGATGAGTAGGACAAGTTCGTAGAAGATGATTTGGTGAATTAAGGTTGTTTCAATAGCGTTTAGTAGGCTTTTTTTTCTTTCTTTCTTTTGTTGATGGTGGTGTGAGGGAGAGGAAGAAGATGAGTAAATAGTGGCCAGCCAAGGTTGATGGGGAAAAATCTAGAGTCTTCTAGAAAGGGGCAAAATTACCAAATGCCCTTGGTTATGAAATTTTTGGACAAAAATGCGCTTAAGCTTCCGTAATTTTTATAACTATCCAGCTGAACTCCAAAAATTCATATTTCATTACTAAAAATAATTATGAAACATATTTTGATGAATAGAGGTAGTTTGGTTCAGGTTTGACCTACCATCAAAGTGAAATTATGAAAATACCCTTATTGAGCCAATCACATAAAATTCTAATTTAACCATCGATTTGATCTATCTATTGACATAACCTAAGACTTATTTTCATGTAGATTATCATTCTTTAATCACTCGGTCAAAAGTCTATTTAGTATGATCACAATTTACACAAATGCCACCGGGCTATATCCTTAATCGTTATTTTCTAAATTGTTGGCACACTTCCCAAAAATAATCTAAACAAGGGATTTTGGGTTGAAATTCTTACCGTAGGCATATTGGACTCCCCGAATTATATCAATCCGGTCTCACTTCCATTCAGGCACTGTAGAGCCTGTGGGGCCCACCATGTTGTACTAGGTTATACCTACAAAATACACAGGAAATGAACAATGGTGAGTATCCCTATATGTACAACAGTACTAGAATACATAGCTCTCACACTTCCTCTCTTCCTTTTTGGCCAACAGCAACCCTGGTTCTCGATCGATTCTCCTTCTCTCTTTTCTTTTCTTTTTTCTTCTTTCTTTTTTCTTTCCTTTCCTCTCTTCCTTTCGATCTGCTGGTCCTCTTTCCTTTTCCACTGTCGCTGGCCAGCCTTTCTTCCTTTCCTTGGCTGGCGACTACCTTCGATCGATCCTACCTTTTTTTTTTTTGAAGTCTACCTTAGGCAGACTCCCTCAAATCGTGGCAAGCGTCCAGTGTTTTGTTTTATTATTTTATTTTATTTATAAATATAATTTTTATTTTATTTATAAATATATTTTATTTATAAATATATAATATAAATATAAATATATTATAAATATATTTTCTATTAACAACTATATATATACACTTATATTAACACTTTTATATGTATAAATATATTCTTTACATATAATATATATATATATATATATATACACACACACATATATATATTTCTATATATTTAAAATTTATACTTACAACATAATTATTTTATATTAACATATTTATTTATATATATATAATGTATATATTATATATAATCCTTAAAACATATATTTATCCATTTTATTATTTATTAATATATATTTATATATACTTTAATTCAAAATAATATTTATTATTTCTATATATATGTATATATATAACACATATTTTTATTTCTTTAAATTTTTTTTGATTCCTTAATACCAATATAAATTTCATAATTATTACTTCTCCAGTTTATCAATAAATCAACTATCTTAATTCAAATATTTCGATCTCATAATAAATTTATTTATTTACTCTTACTTTATCTATTAACATCAGAATTTAAATTTATAGAGTCCATAATTCTAAAAATGAGAGAATTCTCGGTTATCACACTAAAACCAATAATTTACTATTTTATCGATCAATTTAATCTATTTGGCCACGAAATCATTCAATATATTCAAGAATATGGGTTCTTACACTATTATAACCTATTAGCAAGGGACATATGCTAATTACTGTAATTCGTTAGCGTGGGCGATTTGCTAACTACTATAACCCATTAACGAGGCATGATATGCTAACTATTATAGCCCGTCAACTAGGCACGATATGCCAACTATTATAGCTCATTAGCGAAGTACAATACGCCAACTATTGTAGCCCGTCAATGAGGCACGAGGCACGATATGCTAACTATTATAGCTTGTCAGCTAAGCACGATATGTCAACAATTATAGCTTATCAGTAAGGCACAAATGCCAACTGTAGACACCGTATTTTGTCCGAGGTCTTAACTTGTAGAAAAATAATTAGTAGAGTTAAGTGACATTGTATTTTAAATAATTTAGTAATTTAAATGAGAATTTTTAGATTTAGAATTAACATTAATTAGGAAATTAAAATTAAAATAGTATTTAGGAAAAATAAAAAAGACAAAGAAAAAAATAACAAAATTAATTTTAGGATAGGATAATTAGATTTTTTAGGATAATTATTTGGATTAATATTAAATTTGGTAGAGTTAGATTAGGATTAATATAAGAAATAGATAAAATGTTAAAAAAAGGAGATAATTAATAAAATAGGTAGAGTTGTATTAGGACTCAAATAAATTTTTTATTATAAAAAAGGGAGCACTCTTGACTGTTGGGAGGAGGATCAGAAAACCCGAGTCACCCGTCACCTTGGCATCAATCAAAAAAAATTCCAACGCACCACCCATATTCAAAAAACACCGAACCGAATTGCCTTGAATCCCTTTGGTCCGCTTCACACCGCCACTGCCCTGTGTAGCACTGCGCTTCACCACCTCTACCGCCCTTACCTCAGTTCTCTCCTTGCCCCGTTTCATTGCCCGACTCTTACTTGTTACGCTATTGTCGCCCTGCTTTGTTAGTTCACTATTGCTCCTGCCCCTGCAGCAATCGTTGATCATCATCATCATCATTAACCCAATTTACAAACCGTCCCTGTCTCTCTTGTTGATCATCATCATCATTAACCTTGCTACTGCCAACTACAAAAGGAAAGCAAAGAAAGAAAGAGTTGCTATAAGAATAAAAAAGGAAGAGACGTGGGAAAGCAAAGAAAGAAAGATTGAAAAAAGAAAGGCACGTGGAACAAGGTATGTTAATCATTTCTTTTCCTATTTAATTAATTTTATAGTTTAATAATAGGTTAATGATTTGATAATAAATTTGACTTAATAGTATAATTTTGTATAATCTAATAACTTGATTTAATAATAAAATTTAATTAATATGACTTTGTATGGTAATTTGATTAAATAAATTATTTATAAAATACTAATTTTGCATGTTAATGACTAATATAATTAACTTGTATGATTTGCATGAGTAATTAGGATGTAATTAATGTTGTATGTTTGATTTATTGGGTAAGGTCTCAAGAAATTGTAATTAAAAATATATAAATATAAATACAAAACACAAAGTTAAAATAATAAAATAATGATAAGATTCAGTAAATAAAAAAATATTGAAGGCGAACATGATTTATTCCGATGATGAGATTCTAAAGAGGGTTATGCTTAAGTAATACTTTGAAATCTCTAGGTAAGAGAATTTCCTTCATAGTCTGACCAGCTTAATGGAAGGAGCTAAAGGGAATTTTCAATAAAAAATAATTCACGTACATTTTTTAAAAATATAATAAATAATAATAAAAAATATGATAAATAAAAATATAATAATAATAAGAGTCAAATAATAATAATTTATGAAAGTGAGTATCGATCATTCTGATGATAAGATTGCAAAGAGTGTTACGCTTAATAATACTTTAGAAATCTTTAGGTAAGAGAATTTCTTTTAAATTCTACTAGCTTAATGGAGGATTTTAAAGGAACCTTTGATAAAATGATTTATATTCATTTTCTAAAAAAATAAGGATAATTTATATTCATAGATAAATATAACAATAAATAATAGATAAAAAATATTAGTCAAGAAAATAATAGAAAATAATAAATGATAAAAATAAAATAAGATAATTTGGGTAGAGGAGTCAAAGTTAGGAAATTTCCATAAAATACTAAAATTCATCCGACGACGGAGCCTCTTCAAGCAAGTCGCATAGAACTACTTGAATACTCTTGAGGTGAGAAGGATTATTTAAGTTATCCCACCAGCTTAATGGAGGATGCTTAGAAATATCTTTCAATATTAAGGATATCGAAATTAAAGATTAACCGAAGCAAATTTAAAAGATAACCTAAGACTAAGTGGTACCATTCTAGGATGGGCGTCGTGGGGGTGCTAATCTTTCCCCACACGTAACCGTACTCCCGAGTCTAAGAATCTTTGAACGTAGACCATGCCTTATCTTTAGACATGAATAGGTGACCAATCACACCTTAGGTTTGAATGGTTGGTGGCGACTCCCAGAATTTTAAAGTCTAACGGGTTAGGTTCTAGGACCTGACACGTTACGACAGCTTGGCGACTCTACTGGGGACTCTAGAAAGTCAGGCCAATACTTGGTTTTAGGTTATCTTGGAATTTGCTTAGGAAATCATAATTTGGAAAATTTTAATAAAACATTGTTCCTTCAACACACACATCACTTGCATTGCATGTATAAGCCCCCGACCCGGGCTCCATCCTTCTTAGGAGGGAGTAAAGTACCTACGCCCTCGTGAGGTAAATACCTCCGCAATGGCTACGAAATACTCTCGCTCAAATTGGACCTTTCCGTTTGTAGCCTGTCATGGGTGAGGATTGGGTGCCTTACTAGTCCTGTGTGGACGACAGTGAGGAGCAATTTGGGGACCTTTAGAATTTTGAACTACCCAAGCCTAGCATGTAATAAAACATAAGACTCAGCCTTAAGGTGGAACCATACTAGATTGAAATGTAGACTCAAACCCTAGATAGGACACATGAAGGAATAAGTTTTACTTCCTCTTTTGTACATTGTTTTTTTTTTTAAAAAAATTTAAAAATATAGTTTTTATTTTCCTTTCCAGTTTTCAAAGAAAAAAAAAGAGTTTGTTTATATCATTAAGTCATGCATCTTTACATTTGATTTTGCATTGCAAAACATGTTCTTTACATTGGTCTTATCATGGAACATTCTTTTAATTATTAGGAGAGATTGTAAGACTTTAGTGCATCCCATGTAGTTCATTCATTTGTATGTGCATAAACATATCATCACATGAAAAATAATTTTGACTTAATTGTGGCACTAGAGGTATCAAAATTGCATCCACTAGACGATTAGCTCTACACCGATATCATACAAGGTATCAAGCACGCATGATGGAAGAGGATCAAAATAGTAGGATAGAGAAGTTGGAACGGGAAAATGTAGAGATAAGGGGGCAATTAAGTGAAATTACTCAGTTGCTAAAAGCCATGGTTAAAGGAAAGGAGAAGATGGGTAATCAAGATGAGTCTGTCCAAGAGACTCAACAAAACATGCGAGACAATCCCGTCTTCGTCCCTGAAGGGAGTACTGTCAAAGCTCCAACACCTCTACATATACAAGCTCAAAATCCAATTGAAGTGCCAAATTTAGATGATCCCACAGAGTTAGAAAAGTTGAAGCATAAAGAAGAATATAATGGTACTAAAGCTCAGCTGAGCTTGATAGAGGAAAGACTAAGTGCTGTGGAAGGAGTTGACTATTTTGGACCCGTTGATGCCGAAAGGTTGTGTTTGGTATCTGGTGTTGTGCTTCCACCAAAATTCAAGATGCCTGAATTTGAAAAGTTCAACGGAACATCATGCCCAAAAGATCACCTCAGCATGTACTGTAGGAAGATGGCGGCATATACATGGGATGACAAGCTATTAATTCATGTTTTTCAAGATAGCTTGATTGGGTCAGCTACCAAGTGGTATAACCAACTGGAAAGGAGCAAAGTTTCCTCTTGGTCTGAGTTGGCAAGAGCTTTTATAGCTCAATACAAACATGTGTTTGATGTAGCTCCTGATCGCTTATCACTCCAAGGTATGGAAAAGAAGAAGGACGAGAGCTTCAAAGAATATGCCCAAAGGTGGAGAGATATGGCGTCGCAAGTTCAACCTCCTTTAACAGAAAAGGAAGTCACCATGTTCTTTTTGAACACTCTCAAGGCACCCTACTATGAACGTATGCTTAGCAGTGTAACTAAGAACTTTGCAGACATGGTGTTAACCGGTGAAGCCATTGAGAATGCCATCAAGAGCGGCAAGATCGAAGCACCAGTGAATGATAGTAGGAAGGGTGGATTCTAAAAGAAGGAAGGAGACGCACAAGCTGTCTCTAGTAACTCACGTCGCTCCTATACCCCTTATTCACCTTCAGTAACTTACGCTTATTCTCAACCCCACTCACAAACTCATCATCAAAATGTTTACCAGCCCATTTCCCATTCACAAGCCTATACTTTTTCACCTAATGACCAAAAGAATATTCGAGCTAGCCGAAATGTCACCATAGACCCTATATCAATGACATACACAGAGCTGTTCCCGCAGTTGGTAAGGGGTCACCTTATTGCTCCTGTTTATGTAGAGCCCTTGAAGCCTCCCTACCCAAAGTGGTACGATCGTAATGCAAAGTGTGCTTATCATAATGACAATGTTGGTCACTCTATTGAGAATTGTATGGGCTTGAAGAGGAAAGTCCAAGCACTTGTCAAAGCTGGAATTTTGAGTTTTGGGGCAAATAATGACCTAAATGTGAATGATAATCCTCTGCCAGATCACACAAAGGGTAGCGGTTAATGCTGTGGAAGAAAGTGGATGATATTGATTGATTCATTTAATTTGAAGATAATGGTTGTTTCTAATTTCATTCATCTTAGAATCTTTCAATTTTTAGATAATGTAGGAGTGCTTGTGCCCAAAAGCACTAAGAGTTTCTTTTATGTATTGGGCCAACTTTCATTCATTTTCATTTTCAATAAAGGATTAGTGTGATGCATATTTCTTAATTCCTCATTCCAATCTTGTTCTTTAAGGCAAAACACCAATACCCATATTCTCTACTTTGTTACCAAGTTTAAAAGTATCCAAATAATGAACATGATAATGATGATGGCAATGAATATAAAACTCAATTTTGAAAGAACTACTTTGTTTGGTTGGATGGATTTCCAGTTTGCTAGGATTGTTCAAGCAAGAAGAGAATAAGAAGATATTTACAAGTAAAGGTGAGTCTCTACATGAAATTCTAATGAGTTTGTCTTTGTTCAATAGATGACCTTTAATGAGAGTACTTGTATTGAGATGAGAAATGGCCTTCTTTCATTACCTTTCAAGCATGAGTAAAATTATCCATTAATTACCCCTTTTGAGCCTATTATATTCTTTTTGATATAACCTACCAAGAATCACCCTCCACACTGGGGGGCAAAGAGAATAGAAGATGAAAGATCAGTGGCGCAAAAAAAAACCTTTTGTGAAAAAAAAAGAAAATAAAAAAAAAAGAAAAAGAGAATGAAGAAGGAAAGAGAGTTTGAATCAAGAAAGTGAAAACCCTAGTCACATCTGAATAAAAAAGGAGAGAAAACGCAAATTAGAATGGGGCAAAAGTCAAAATGCCTAAATGATTCATGAAAAATGATTCTTGGTTTGATGAACCCTGAAACACTTATTTTGGGCCTATATTATCCTTTCTTTCATGAACCCTCACCTGAGCCTACATTACGTGCCTTAAAAGTCCATTTTGATCAAATATGAGTACTCTTATTGAAGAATCATGTGTTGAATAAAGGCATACTTACACTATGAGATGATGATCCTTTGGATGGAATTAGGACAAGCAGATCAAGATAAGCAAAAAGATTTCGTCTAGATGGAAGAAGTGAGATTCCAAAGACTCTCTTGGATCTATGTGAGCATTAAATTGGGTGAAGAAATATTTGATGTTGGGGCATGAATTAGAATGGAGAACAGATAAGAGAAGCTTCATTAAGGACAACGAAGTTGAAAATGAAGAGAAATGAATAAAAAAAAAGAAAAGAAAGAAAAAGAAAAAAAGAAAAAAAAAGAGAGAAATGAGAGGAGGATTCAGATCGAAAACCCAAAAAGAGCGGTTTGGATCAATGGAGTGCATCTAGGTTGAAAACCTGAAAAGGCGGCTTGGATACGAGAAAAGCTAGATGTCAAAGATACTGGGGTAAGAGGATGTTTTGATAAACTCAACATGATCAGATAAAGTAGACATTTGGAAGGGAATTTTGTATTCGTTGACCAAAATCATTTGAATTTTTGTTACTTGGATACTGTTACCTAAAACTTAATCTTGATAATTCTAGCTTTTCCTTTCTAGCCTATTTTCCTTCAAGCTTGGCTACCCCTTGTAATACTTTCAGATATTGAATACTACTATTGTTTTCACCTATCATTCCTTTGCTATATCCTTACCTTGAGAGATTAAGAAATTGTGTTGCATTGATCTTAAAATTGGAATGATAATGAACGTTTTCTTGGCAAAATATGTGAAAGACTCCTATATTATTTAGGAAAATGAAAGAAAAGGAAACCTATGAATGAATGGAAATTGGAAATCAAGAAAAAACCAATGAATAAAGAAGAGTGAATGAAGATTTTAATGAGCAAATGAATGACCAGATAGTGAGGATAGTAAAAAAGAAGAAACAAGGGAGAAGATAAGATAAAGAGGGTACGAAGACAAGAGCTTCATTGGGAAAGAAAAATGGAAGAAGGAAAATGAGAAAAGAAAGGAAATATAAGGACAGTATGGCAAATGAAAAGTGAAGAATGCATGAAGATAGATTGATGAAGAAAAACCTTGTTGCCACAATTGAGGTTGAAATATTTTTCAAACAAAACATTTCATGGATAGAATAGTTTGCATGAAAACATTGTACAGATAGACTAGAACACGTGAATGACATTGCATGAATAGGATAAATTGCATAAAATCTCTAAAATTGGACATGAAAGAAGTCTTAAGGGGTTTCCCATGATTTCATATTTTGACAAGAAAAAGAGTTTTGGAGGGATTCCTAAAATTTCAAATTTTGACACGAAAAAAAATTTTAGAGGGGTTTCCTAAAATTCAAAATTAGACAAGAAAAGGAGTTTTAGAAGAGTTTCCTAAAATTCCAAAGTTTGACAAGAAAAGAATTTTAAAGGGGTTTCCTAAAATTCAAAATTTGACAAGAAAAGAAGTTTTGGAGGAGTTTCCTAAAATTTCAAAATTAGATAAGAAAAGGGAATTTTAGAGGGCTTTCCTAAGATTCCAAATTTTGACAAGAAAAATTTTAGAGGAGTTTCCTAAAATTTTAAAAAAAAATCAGATCTTTTTCAGACAAGATTTTTAAAGTTTGACTGCCTGCCTGTTTAAGAGGAGCTTTTAGACAAGATTTTAAAGTTTGACTGCCTGCCTGTTTAGGAGGAGCTTTTGACAAGATTTTAAAGTTTGACTGCCTTTCTATTTAGAGGGAGCCTTTTCAAAAAAAAATGAAAAAAATATAAAAAAAATAAAAAAAAAAAAGAGAAGAAGTCAGACAAAATAGGTGTCTATGTCTTTGTGCAATTACTGTTTCACAGCAAATACACAAAGAGAGGCAACTGTAGACACCGTGTTTTGTCCGAGGTCTTAACTTGTAGAAAAATAATTAGTAGAGTTAAGTGACATTGTATTTTCAATAATTTAGTAATTTAAATGAGAATTTTTAGATTTAGAATTAACATTAATTAGGAAATTAAAATTAAAATAGTATTTAGGAAAAATAAAAAAAGACAAAGGAAAAAATAACAAAATTAATTTTAGGATAGGATAATTAGAATTTTTAGGATAATTATTTGGATTAATATTAAATTTGGTAGAGTTAGATTAGGATTAATATAAGAAATAGATAAAATGTTAAAAATAGGAGAAAATTAATAAAATAGGTAGAGTTGTATTAGGACTCAAATAAATTTTTTATTATAAAAAAGGGAGCACTCTTGACTGTTGGGAGGAGGATCAGAAAACCCCGTCACCTGTCACCTTGGCATCAATCAAAAAAAATTCCATCGCACCACCCATATTCATAAAACACCGAACCGAATTGCCTTGAATCCCTTTGGTCCGCTTCATACCGCCACTGCCCTGTGTAGCATTGCACTTCACCACCTCTACCGCCCCTACCTCAGTTCTCTCCTTGCCCCGTTTCGTTGCCCGACTCTTACTTGTTACGCTATTGTCGCCCCTGCTCTGTTAGTTCACTATTGCTCCTGCACCTGCAGCAATCTTTGATCATCATCATCATCATTAACCCAATTTACAAACCGCCCCTGTCTCTTTCGTTGATCATCATCATCATTAACCTTGCTGCTGCCAACTACAAAAGGAAAGCAAAGAAAGAAAGAGTTGCTATAAGAATAAAAAAGGAAGAGACGTGGGAAAGCAAAGAAAGAAAGATTGAAAAAAGAAAGGCACGTGGAACAAGGTATATTAATCATTTCTTTTCCTATTTAATTAATTTTATAGTTTAATAATAGGTTAATGATTTGATAATAAATTTGACTTAATAGTATAATTTGTATAATCTAATAACTTGATTTAATAATAAATTTTAATTAATATGACTTTGTATGGTAATTTGATTAAATAAATTATTTATAAAATACTAATTTTGCATGTTAATGACTAATATAATTAATTTGTATAATTTGCATGAGTAATTAGGATGTAATTAATGTTGTATGCTTGATTTATTGGGTAAGGACTCAAGAAATTGTAATTAAAAATATATAAATATAAATACAAAACACAAAGTTAAAATAATAAAATAATGATAAGATTCAGTAAATAAAAAAATATTAAAGGCGAACATGATTTATTCCGATGATGAGATTCTAAAGAGGGTTACGCTTAAGTAATATTTTGGAATCTCTAAGTAAGAGAATTTCCTTCATAGTCTGACCAGCTTAATGGAAGGAGCTAAACGGAATTTTTAATAAAAAATAATTCACGTACATTTTTTAAAAATATAATAAATAATAATAAAAGAATATGATAAATAAAAATATAATAATAATAAGAGTCAAATAATAATAATTTATGAAAGTGAGTATCGATCATTCCGATAATAAGATTGCAAAGAGTGTTACGCTTAAGTAATACTTTAAAAATCTTTAGGTAAGAGAATTTCTTTTAAATTCTACTAGCTTGATGGAGGATTTTAAAGGAACTTTTGATAAAATGATTTATATTCATTTTCTAAAAAAATAAGGATAATTTATATTCATAGATAAATATAATAATAAATAATAGATAAAATATATTAGTCAAGAAAATAATAGAAAATAATAAATGATAAAATAAAATAAGATAATTTGGGTAGAGGAGTCAAAGTTAGGAAATTTCCATAAAATACTAAAATTCATCCGACGACGGAGTCTCTTCAAGCAAGTCGCATAGAACTACTTGAATACTCTTGAGGTGAGAAGGATTTTTTAAGTTATCTCACCAGCTTAATGGAGGATGCTTAGAAATATCTTTCAATATTAAGGATATCGAAATTAAAGATTAACCTAAGCAAATTTAAAAGATAACCTAAGACTAAGTGCTACCATTCTAGGATGGGCGTCGTGGGGGTGCTAATCCTTCCCCACACGTAACCGTACTCCCGAGTCTAAGAATCTTTGAACGTAGACCATGCCTTATCTTTAGACATGAATAGGTGACCAATCACACCTTAGGTTTGAATGGTTGGTGGCGACTCCCAGAATTTTAAAGTCTAACGGGTTAGGTTCTAGGACCTGACACGTTACGACACCAACTATAATGTCAACTATTATAGTTTGTTAGCAAGGCACGATATTATAGCCTATCAGCAAGGCATGATATGCCAACTATTATAGCTTGTCCGCAAGGCACGATTTGCCTACTGTTATAGTTTGTCTACGAGGCACGATATACCAACTACTATAGGCACGATATGCCAACTATTATAACTTGTCAACGAGGCATGATATGCCGACTATTATATTCTGTCAGCGAGGAACAATATGCCAACTACTAATAAAGCGACCAGTGTGATGCACTATCATTTTCTCATTTTCTATGTTAATCAGTGTAACATCCCAAATCCATAAAATATATAATATTCGCTTACCGATTACACTCACTTATCGGTTGGGCTGTCTGTGATGCTTATCAACTCCTATCACTTTAATAAGAATGATTAAATTAATTCCTTAAGATGTATATACATTCCCTTCTCTTTAAAGTAGTACTGTACGATTTTACTGAATATATAAAAGAATCCAACATACCTTCGATATCAGATATCTGAAAAGTAATTTGCTTAGCCCAAGTTCAATAATCTGTGGACTGAAAAATAGGGAGTGAGCGATAACGTGCTCAGTAAGGAAAGTGTATGCTGCTTTATAAAATAACAGCTATCTTCCTAAAAACAATTTATTTATCTTAACAATCAACCCATTAGAAAAACAATGAATATTGTTAACTTCTACAGGATTCAATAGACCCTTTCAGTAAACAGAAACTAATAAGTTGAGACTAGGCAATAACTAAAATCATGCTCTGTTCCCTTAGGAATATAAGTCGTCCGCTTTTGGGGTGCACCCGTAGGCCACCGCCCCTCACGGCTATCTCAACTAGATCTATGGCCATAATCTATAGGTGGTCCTCAGGTCCACTTGCCAAGTGACCTCGAGACCGCTGATGACTTGGCGGGTCCATCAGCCTTGTGACGCCCTGAGGTGCGCCCGTAGGTCCATCGACCCGAGCCACCGCCCCAGATGGGTCCCGCAATTACATGAATAATAAAGCATGAACTCAGGGCCTAAAGTCTCAAAAATCACTTTTATAACTCATGAAAACCCTTATGGAATTATTTCACTCATGTTATCATTTCTACAAAATGATTTGATTTCCAAAAAGTTTTATAGAATAGTAAAACAGCCTGCAATGTCAACATTTTCCATGTGAGAAAGGCACGGGTTAAGCTGGCTCGCCCATGGCTAGTTCGTCCATAGTCAACTCGCCCATTGGTCAACTCGCCCAATGTTCAACTTGCCCAAAAAGATTTCATATTTCTATTTTCAAAATAATTTATTATTCGTTGAGAAAAATACTCATAAATCAGTTCGCCATGTAGGGCTCAGCCAGTACGGTGAACTTGTGTTCACCCGCCAACCCTTGGCGATTAAAACAAATTAACCTGGCTCGCCCCAAGGCTCGCCTTTTATGGCATTGCCATGGTCAACTCGCCCATTTCATAAAAGAACATTGGTCGTTCGCCCAAAAGAACATAAAAGGACTCGCCCACATTGGCTCTCCCAGATTTTATTTAAAACAAGGTCACTTACCCGCTAAAACATTACAAGAGGAGTTCTTCGCCTCAAATCATAGCAAAAGGAACAGATCGCCCGCCCTTACCAGTTCGCCCAGCTAACAGTATATGGGCATTGATTTTAGTTCGCCCACAACAAAGTAATTTATCAAAATAATATGCATGTCATAAACAAACAATTTCTCAATAATTTCATAAAATTTAACTCCACAGGACATGCATTTTACTTCACATACAACTCCTTTACTTGGTCTCTTCAAAGTTTAGCTTCCCGCTTGCCTTTATCAACTCTCACTTCTCAGTTGCAAAGTAAAATGTTAATTCCCTTAATATTTTCTTCTCGAATATGTTCTAAAACTATTAATATTTCTAACACTTTGGCGAAATTCTGTGACTTTTCTACAGTTCGCCATTCCCCTAACAGAGCTCGCCAGTCGTTATTGGGTTTACACGTGGTAGCTCGCCCAGTCCTATTCGCCATTCACTTATTGGCATATTCTGGGAGTTCACCCCAAATTCTACTCGTCTTCTTGTATTTGTGAGTTCGCCATTCTCGCCTTTGGGCGATCATTGTTCCTCGCTCTTTTTCTTTAACTATCATCCATTACATTCAATTTGGGCGATCATCGCCCTTGCCCATTCGGGCGATCAGTTTGATTATCCTCAGTGTTGGCGAACAGGTATATCACTGCTTCCTGTATCCATTGAACTCGCCTTACCCTTGGGCGAGTACCCCTTGCTCGCCTATTTAGCAAGCTATTGGGTAAGCCAGTTCGCTCATTATTTTTCTTAATCATTCTTAATTATTTTCCATCTGATTTCTCATATATTCCAACAATATTTAACTAAACCCAAGCTATGTCTATGTTTATCACGCTATAAAACATAGAAATCTAGTATGGAATATCAAGAGAAACATGGAAAATATGAAACTCACCTTAACCCAGTTGTCCTTCCAATAATAGAGTGCTTTTCTGCCTCTTTTAGCCTTACTTCTCTTGTTTCTTAGCTCTTCAACACTGAATAAGGGGTTTGGCTAACTAGAAGATGAAATTTCATGGCTCATATATGAGAAAAATGGAGGAACGGAAGATAAACTTGCAGTGAAACAGAATGGGCGAGAAAGTTGTTTAAGAAGATGAAGTTACTTCCATCGGTTTCTTCCTCATGCATTTCTCTTATATAGCCATGTTAATCCTATTAGAGCTTAACACCTGTTCCTTATCCCGTTTTCTTCATCATTACCCTGTCTTTCATGCAGTAAAACTTGTAGAAAATTGTAGCAAAATGGAACGGCGGTAAGAAGAAAATCTCTGCACGTTTTTGACACTTTTCTTCCCTTTCTCCTCTTCCTTCCCAGTCCACGCCACTGCCAGCCAATGTTTATTGGCTTTCCTTTCATTCTTCTCTTCATTTGTCCCCTTGCCATTAATTCCTTTCACACCCTCATTTAATGCTTTCATACCTTATATATATATTATGTTAACCTTTTATTAAATCCCATATATTTCTTGCTACAATTGATAATTGTTTTTCTTCCTTTTGTACACCATATTATAAATCATAACTCAAAATGAAAAGTGGAAATTCATATTCAATTGTTTTCTTTAATTTTGCTAAAACAATTATTTCCACTATCAATCATGTACAAATATGGTATATAGTATAATAAAATTCGGGTCTTACATTTCTCCCCACCTTAAGAAATTTGGTCCTCCAAATTTAACTTAGACTTGTCATTGGAAGAGCTCTGGATACATCTCACGCATAAGGCTCTCTAACTCCCAAGTAGCCTCCTCCTTGTTATGATACTGCCAGAGCACTTTAACTAAAGAAATCGTCTTAGATCGCAATACCTTATCTTTCCTATCCAGGATCCGTACTGGTTTCTCAACGTAACTCATGTCCTCTCTAATCTCCAGTGGCTCATGTCGAATTACGTGAGAAGGATCTGGATGATATTTTCTCAACATCGAGACATGGAATACATTGTGCACTCCTGATAACTCTGGTGGTAGTGCTAATCGATATGCCACATCTCCCACGCGATCTAAGATCTCATAAGGCCCAATATATCGGGGACTCAATTTTCCTCTTTTCCTGAATCTCATTATACCTTTGGATGGTGAGATCTTTAAAAACATATAATCACCCGCTACAAACTCTAATGGTCGGCGTCTAGTATTTGCATAACTCTTCTGCCGACTCTGAGCCGTTCTAAGCCTCTCACAAATCATCTGTACATCATGAGAAGCCTGCTCGACCAAATCGGGAGCTAACAGTTTACGGTCTCCCACTTCTTCCCATGCTATCGGGGATTTGCATCGTCTACCATACAAGGCCTCATACGGTGCCATGCCGATACTCGTATGAAAACTATTGTTATAAGCAAACTCTGCCAGGGGTAAGTGATCATCCCATAAGCCTCTAAAATCCAATGCACCCACTCTCAACATATCCTCGAGCGTCTGTATCGTACGCTCGGACTGCCCATCAGTCTGTGGATGAAAAGCGGTGCTAAAATTCAGCTAGGATCCCATAACCTCCTGAAATCTCTCCCAAAAATGAGAGGTGAAGCGGGAGTCCCTATCAGAGGTAATACTCACTGGAACACCATGTAACCTCACTATCTCCCTGACATACAAATCGGCCAAGGCACTAATTAAATCTGTAGATCTCATGGCTAAGAAATATGCAGACTTAGTCAATCTGTCGACTATCACCCAAATAGCATCATATCCCTTCCGGGTCCGTGGTAATCCCATAATAAAATCCATAGTCACATGCTCCCATTTCCATGTAGGAATCGATAATGGTCGAAGCATACCTGCCTGTTTCTGATGCTCAATTTTAATCTGTTGGCATGTTAGACATCTAGCAACAAACTCAACGATGTCTTTCTTCATCTTAGGCCACCAATACACTCTCCGGAGATTCTGGTACATCTTAGTACTACCTAGATGTAACGTGTATCTAGAGGTATGGGCCTCTGATAAAATCAAATCTCGAATCTGCCAATTACCGGGAACACATATCCGACCTCTGAACCTCAGTATCCCATCGGTGCCAATCTCAAAATCTGACATAACTCCCATCTGAATCTGACTGGCAACCCTAATGCAATAATCATCCCTCCTCTGAGCTTCCCTGATTCGGTCCATCAAATCCGGCTCTATACGAAAACTAGCCGTAAATCCATACTAGTCAGAGGAAACAACTGTCAGACTGAGGTTAGAGAACTGCTCTATCAAATCATGCTCCCTAATCATCATGTAAGATACCATGCCAACATGTTTACGGCTAAGTGCATCTGCTACTACATTAGCTTTACCTGGGTGATATAAAATCTCACAATCATAATCTTTTAATAGTTCCATCCACCGTCGTTGCCTCAAATTCAACTCTCGCTGTGAGAATATATATTTCAGACTCTTATGGTCTGTAAATATCTGAAATTTCTCCCCGTATAAGTAATGCTACCATATCTTCAGTGCAAACACTACTGCGGCTAGCTCTAAATCATGTGTCGGGTAATTCTTCTCATGATCCTTCAGCTGTCGAGAACCATAGGCTATAACCCGACTATGCTGCATAAGTACACACCCTAAACCTTGAGCGAATGCATCAGTATACACCATAAATCCACCTAATCCGCTAGGAAGGGTTAAGACGGGGGCAGTAGTTAATCTTTTCTTAAGCTCAAGAAAACTACGCTCACACTCATCATTCCATTCAAACTTTACATCCTTACGTGTAAGTCGAGTTAATGGAGGAGCAAGTCCAGAAAATCCCTCTACAAACCTGCGATAATATCCGGCAAGACCCAAGAAACTCCGTATCTCGGTGACCATGTTAGGCCTTTCCCACTGAACAATGGCCTCTATCTTGGACGGATCAACTGACACCCCATCCTTCGACACTACATGTCCGAGAAATGTAATATGGTCAAGCCAGAACTCGCATTTATTAAGCTTAGCATACAATTTCCTTTCTCTGAGGTTCTGTAAAACGATCTGTAAATGCTGCTCGTGCTCCTCTGGAGTCTTAGAATAAATCAAGATGTCATCTATAAATACTATGACAAATTTATCCAGAAAAGGATGAAACACCTCATTCATCAAACTCATAAAAGCTACAGGGGCATTTGTTAATCCAAAAGGCATCACCAAGAACTCATAATGACCATAACGAGTCCGAAATGCTGTCTTATGCACATCCGACTCCTTAATCTTCAACTGGTGATAGCCTGATTGTAGGTCTATCTTGGAAAACACCTGTGCACCCCTGAGCTGATCAAATAGATCATCAATCCGAGGTAATGGATACTTATTCTTAATGGTAGCCCGATTCAACATCCGATAATCTATACACAACCGGAGGCTACCATCCTTCTTCCGAACAAACAATACTAGAGCTCCTCATGGTGACACACTGGGACGTATAAATCCCTTATCTAGTAACTCCTGTAGATGCTTCTTGAGTTCATCCAACTCGGTCAATACCATCCGGTATGGGGGTCTAGAAATCGGCTCCGTACCAGGTACCAACTCAATCATAAACTCTGTTTCTCGATCCGATGGTAACCCTGGTAAATCTTCTGGAAATACATCTGAGAAGTCCCTAACCACAGGAATCTCTTTGATCTCTGGATGTTTCCTCTCTACATCCTCCACACTAGCAATATATCCTTCATAAACATTCATACACAACCACAATTTCAGTACACATAACATTTCACAAACATACTTTTTATTAATTTACAATAACTTTACAATATACTTTTCGGGATGAGAGAAGATAATAAACTTAGTATTACAATCCAAACTAACATGGTTTGCAGCTAACCAATCCATACCTAGAATGATATCAAAATCATATATATCCAACAAAATTAGGTTAGCTGTCATAACCTTCTCTCCTATAGTCAACTTAAAATTCCGATATACAACATCCGTTCTCTGAAAATCATTAAAAGGAGTTTTCATTTGTAAAGTATACTCTAACAACTCCGGCTCTACTGGGGTCCTGTTAGCATATATAGGCGATAAGAATGAATGGGTAGAACCCGGATCAAATAAGGCAATTACGGGAATATCAAAGAGATAAATTTTACCTTTAATCACATCGATAGAGGCATCAGCAGTCTCTTGATCCAATGCGTACACCCGACCTTAAGTCACAACCTTTTTACCCTTCTTTGCGGCTGTCGCCCACCTAGGCTGTGAGGGTGTCGCTTTCTCTGGCTCACTTTGAGTTGCCGGGGCCGCTATCGGAGGTAATGCAGGAGGTCTAGTAGAAGCAGTTGACTCTCTGAGCATCGGGCAATTCTTGATAAAGTGCCCCATCTGTCCACATCTAAAACATGCCCCAGACATTAAAGGACAAGGGTGTGACCCACGCGACCTTCCACAATGTCTACATAAGGGCGCAACACTTCTCTGAGTAGTAGTGGGGCCGCTGGCAGGAGTAGAAACTGCTGGTCTATAAAATCTACCCTCTGAAATTTGTATGCCCGTAGATCTAATCCTCTTAGACTGCTCTCTACCTAGTCTATCCTCCAGAAACCTCTTAGCCTTTCCCTTTGCTTTACCCTTACTCTTTCTACTGAAATCGAGCTGGAACTGCTTATAGTCCCGCTCACATAGCTGAGCCCGTTTAACTATCTCATCATAAGTCTGTATATCAAATGGGGCTAGCTTCACTCTGATGGATGGTCTCAAACCAGCCCTAAACCTTGAAATCTTATATCTGGTATTTGCACTAGTCTGAGGATCAAAACGGCTCAATGTAGTAAATTTGGCCTCATACTCAGCCATTGACATACTACTCTGCACTAAATCCATAAATTCCTGCTGTAATTTTTCCTGAGCAGTGTCGGGAATATACTGCCTTCGAAAAGCATCAACAAAATTATCCCACGACAGATCCTGATGCTGAGCAAATAAAACAGTCTGAGTGGCCTTCCACCAATGTCTCGCATCATCTGCCAACTGAAACACTGCCAGGCCTACCTTCTCCATCTCTGAACATCTCATAATCTTAAGTAATCTTTCGATTTCGATAATCCATTGCTCTACCGCCAATGGATCCCTAGTACCTTTAAACTTAGATGGATCCAACTTCTTAAATGATTTCACCAATGCCACATTACAGTAAGACTCCGCATCTCGAGGCGGCTGAAGTAATGGCTGTGGTGGAGCTACCTGTGGCTGAGGTGCTGGTGGTGGAATAGGCTGAGGCTCAGGTACAACTGGTACCGACTGTGGTGGTACTGGTGCCTCTACTGGGGCTGCGGGAGCTGTGGCTCTCTCCCTCTCCGCCCTATCCGCAGCTCTATCCGCCTAATACATAGCCATAAAATTGGCTACTAGCCTCTCCACTCGGCTCATACGAGTATCAATACTCTTCGGCTTTATAGGACGTGGAGGTCCTGGGGCAGGTTCTGGTGTCTGCGGCTCCGGAATCTGTGCCGCCCTACCTTGACCTATATCTCTAACTGAGCGTGTTTCCCTCCTACTTCCACTCATATCTGTACCACATAGATCATTTATCACTTATCATTAATATATCAATTATATATTCAGATTATACAGTACTACAGGGAATGTTTACTATTCTTTTTTCGTTTTAAGTATCACTAGACATCCGACCAACCTTGCTCTGATACAATTAAATCTGTAACATCCCAAATCCACAAAATATATAATATTCGCTTACCAATTACACTTACTTACCGGTTGGGCTGTCTGTAATGCTTATCAACTCCTATCGCTTTAATAAGAATGATTAAATTAATTCCTTAAAATGTATATACATTCCCTTCTCTTTAAAGTAGTACTGTATGATTTTATTGAATATACAAAAGAATCCAACATACCTTCGATATCAGATATCTGAAAAGTAATTCGCTTAGCCCAAGTTCAATGATCTGTGGACTGGAAAATAGGGAGTGAGCGATAACGTGCTCAGTAAGGAAAGTGTATGCTGCTTTATAAAATAACAGCATTCTTCCCAAAAACAATTTATTTATCTTAACAATCAACCCATTAGAAAAACAATGAATATTGTTAACTTTAACAAGATTCAATAGACCCTTTCAATAAACAGAAACTAATAAGTTGAGACTAGGCAATAACTAAAATCATGCTCTGTTCCCTTAGGAATATAAGTCGTCCGCTTTTGGGGTGCACCCGTAGGCTACCGCCCCTCACAGCTATCTCAACTAGATCTATGGCCATAATCTATAGGTGCTCCTCAGGTCCACTTGCCAAGTGACCTCGAGACCGCTGATGACTTGGTGGGTCCATCAGCCTTGTGACGCCCTGAGGTGCGCCCGTAGGTCCATCGACCCGAGCCACCGCCTCGGTGGGTCACGCAATTACATGAATAATAAAGCATGAACTCAGGGCCTAAAGTCTCAAAAATCACTTTTATAACTCATGAAAACCCTTATGGAATTATTTCACTCATGTTATCATTTCCACAAAGATTTGATTTCCAAAAAGTTTTATAGAATAGTAAAACAGCCCGCAATCTCAACATTTTCCGTGTGAGAAAGGCACGGGTTAAACTAGCTCGCCCATGGCTAGTTCGCCCATAGTCAACTTGCCAATAGTCAACTCACCCATTGGTCAACTCGCCCAATGTTCAACTCGCCCAAAAAGATTTCATATTTCTATTTTCAAAATAATTTATTATTCGTTGAGAAAAATACTCATAAATCAGTTCGCCATGTAGGGTGTGTTCGCCCGCCAACCCTTGGCGATTAAAACAAATTAACCTGGCTTGCCCCAAGGCTCGCCTTTTATGGCATTGCCATGGTCAACTCGCCCATTTCATAAAAGAACATTGGTCGTTCGCCCAAAAGAACATAAAAGGACTCGCCCACATTGGCTCGCCCAGATTTTATTTAAAACAAGGTCACTCGCCCGCAAAAACATTATAAGAGCGGTTCTTTGCCTCAAATCATAACAAAAGGAACAGATCGCCCGCCCTTACCAGTTCGCCCAGCTAACAATATATGGGCATTGATTTTAGTTCGCCCACAGCAAAGTAATTTATCAAAATAATATGCATGTCATAAACAAACAATTTCTCAATAATTTCATAAAATTTAACTCCACAGGACATGCATTTTACTTCACATACAACTCCCTTACCTGGTCTCTTCAAAGTTTAGCTTCCCGCTTGCCTTTATCAACTCTCACTTCTCAACTGCAAAGTAAAATGTTAATTCCATTAATATTTTCTTCTCGAATATGTTCTAAAACTATTAATATTTCTAACACTTTGGCAAGATTTTGTGACTTTTCTACAGTTCGCCATTCGCCTAACAGAGCTCGCCAGTCGTTATTAGGTTTACACGTGGTAGCTCGCCCAGTCCTATTCGCCATTCACTTTTTGGCGTATTCTGGGAGTTCGCTCCAAATTCTACTCGTCTTCTTGTATTTGTGAGTTCGCCATTCTCGCCTTTGGGCGATCATTGTTCCTCGCCCTTTTTCTTTAACTATCATCAATTACATTCAATTTGGGCGTTCATCGCCCTCGCCCATTCGGGCGATCAGTTTGATTATCTTCAGTTTTGGCGAACAGGTATATCACCGCTTCCTGTATCCATTGAACTCGCCTCACCTTTGGGCGAGTACCCCTTGATCGCCTATTTAGCAAGCTATTGGGTAAGCCAGTTCGCCCATTATTTTTCTTAATCATTCTTGATTATTTTCCATCTGATTTCTCATATATTCCAACAATATTTAACTAAACCCAAGCTATGTCTATGTTTATCACCCTATAAAACATAGAAATCTAGTATGGAATATCAAGAGAAACATGAAAAATATGAAACTCACCTTAACCCAGTTGCTTTTCCAATAACAGAGTACTTTTCTGCCTCTTTTAGCCTTACTTCTCTTGTTTCTTAGCTCTTCAACACTGAATAAGGGGTTTGGCTAACTAGAAGATGAAATTTCATGGCTCATATATGAGAAAAATGGAGGAGCGAAAGATAAACTTGTAGTGAAACAGAATGGGCGAGAAGGTTGTTTAAGAAGATGAAGTTACTTCCATCAGTTTCTTCCTCGTGCATTTCTCTTATATAGCCATGTTAATCCTATTAGAGCTTAACACCTGTTCCTTATCCCATTTTCTTCATCATTACCCTGTCTTTCATGCATTAAAACTTGTAGAAAATTGTAGCAAAATGGAACGACGGTAAGAAGAAAATCTCTGCACGTTTTTGACACTTTTCTTCCCTTTCTCCTCTTCCTTCCCAGTCCACGCCACTGCCAGCCAACGTTTATTGGCTTTCCTTTCATTCTTCTCTTCATTTGTCCCCTTGCCATTAATTCCTTTCACACCCTCATTTAATGCTTTCATACCTTATATATATATTATCTTAACCTTTTATTAAATCCCATATATTTCTTGCTACAATTGATAATTGTTTTTCTTCCTTTTGTACACCATATTATAAATCATAACTCAAAATGAAAAGTGGAAATTCATATTCAATTGTTTTCTTTAATTTTACTAAAAAAATTATTTCCACTATCAATCATGTACAAATATGGTATATAGTATAATAAAATTCGGGTCTTAGAATCAGTCATTTTCCATATATTAACCATATCTTTCATTCATAAGTATCCAAATAATGGACATGATGATAATGATGTCAATAAATCTGGGATTCAATTCGAAAGACCTACTTTTGATGAAGATTATTAGTCTACCAAGATTGTTTAAGAAGTTGTTCACAATCTTAACTCGATAGATGGCACAAGAAAAGGTGAGTGTTTTATAGAAGTTTCTAACAAGTTTCTCCTTGTTCACTAAATGATCTTCAAAGAGAGTATTTGCATTTGAAATGATAAATGGCCTTCTTTCACTATCCTTCAATTGTGAGTAAAATTATCCCTTGATTAGCCCTTTAAGCCTATCATGTTTTTTGTGTTTTAACCCACTAAGGATCACCTTCCATACTAGGGGCAAGAAAGATGAAAAATCATTCATGAGAACAATTAAAAAGTAAAATAAAGAATGAAAAAAAGTGCTCTATTTATATGAGAAAAATAAAAGAAAAAAAAAAGAAGAAAAGGGTTTGAATACAAAGAAACAAAAAAAAAAAAGAGAAAGATATGAGAGAATTAGAATGGGGAAAAATGCTCAAGTGATTTACCTGATAAGAAAGTGATCCTTTGGTTTATAAACCTTAAAACACATTTTGAGCCTGTTTTATTCTTTTTTTAAACCCTCTCCTAAGCCTATATTACGTGCCTTTGAAAGCCTGTTTTGATCAAATGTAAATGCTCAAATTAAAGAATCGTGCATTGAATTAAAGGCTACCTGTGCAATGAGATAATAATCATTTGAAGTTCATTAAAGACATTAGTGGCGTGAAATTAAAAGAAATAGATCAAGTTGAATGAAGAAACCCTATGCCTAATTAAAAGAATAGGCTTCGAAAGATATTTTGGATCAAAAAGAGTTCCTGCTATAAGGCATGAATTTGGATTGAGCACAGATGACTAAAATTTATCAAAGCCAATGAAGTTTAAAAAAGGAGAAAAATAAAAAGAAAAAAATGAAAAAGAAAAAAGAAAGAGAAAAAGAAGAAAAAGAAAAAAAGAAAAGAAAAGAAAAAAAAAGAGTGCTCAAATTGAAAACCCAAAAAGGACTGTTTGAATCAAAGGAAAGGTACCTAAGTTAAAAACCTAAAAAGGTGACTTAAGAAAAGATTCAACATCAAAAGTTTTGACATAGGGGCAAAATTGGCAAACCTTACATGAATGATCATATCAACAAAAGCGGATTATCAGAAAAGAATTCTATATTGACATGGTTGAATTTGTCAGAATATTTATGTAACGCCTTCGAAAGTTAAGAAATTCAAGCTCACTTTTTCCTTTAATTACTATGTTTGTCATTCACTCAGTATAGTTATAACCTAACAAGTAGATTACTACTTGTTCAATTGTTTAAGACTAATTTTCTAAGGTCCCATTTAATTACCTCGTATTGCATGCCATTTACCTACTAGAAATATTTGACCTCTATCATCCTTATATAACCTTTGAATATTTCATTAACCTACAGCATATCCATTATCTTAAAATGGAACTGAAAGTATTACATATTCACTCAGTGCTTAATATCAATTAAATTCCATCACAATGTTCATGTACTAGGTCGATGTGATTAAAGATAAAATTTATCTCTTTGATATTCCCGTAATTGCCTTATTTGATCCAAGTTCTACCCATTCATTCTTATCGCCTATATATGCTAACAGGACCCCAGTAGAGCCGGAGTTGTTAGAGTATACTTTACAAATTTATCTCTTTGATATTCCCGTAAAATTTATCTCTTTGATATTCCAAGATAACCTGATCGTAGGTCTATCTTGGAAAACACCTGTGCACCCCTGAGCTGATCAAATAGATCATCAATCCGAGGTAATGGATACTTATTCTTAATGGTAGCCCGATTCAACATCCGATAATCTATACACAACCGGAGGCTACCATCCTTCTTCCGAACAAACAATACTAGAGCTCCTCATGGTGACACACTAGGACGTATACGTTGTGTTTACAAAAAGAATCTAAGTCTACGATATAAACAAAATGAATAAAGAAGTTATACCTCAAATCTCCCTTTCTGGAATTTTTGTGGGTGACTTTTCACATCTTATATTTGTAGTTGAACTTGTCTCATGCTTTTTTGCCTTAAGGTTCATTTCTCGATTTGACTTACTTCGTGTATTTTTTGCTTTAAGTCCTTAAGGTTATGACTGTTTCGCTCATTTTTTGCTTAGGGTCTCTATTTGAATGACTTTTGTCATACATTTATAGCTTCAAGTCTTTTATATATATATATGTGTGTGTGTGTGTGTGTGTGTGTGTGTGTGACTTCATGCATTTTTTGCATCAAGCCGTTTCACATTATATGCGTGGCTTGTCTCGCACATTTTTCGCTTCAAGCCCTTGCATTTTTTATGTGTGACTTACCTTACACATTTTTTGCTTCAAGTCATTGCATTTTATATGTGTGGTTTACCTCGTGCATTTTTCATTTCAAGCCCTTGCATTTATATGTGTCGCTTACTTCACGCACTTTTCGCTTCAAGGCCTTTCATCTTATATGTGTGGCTTACCTCACGCATTTTGTGGTTTAAGCCCATTCGTTTTGAGCCTATGTTGTAGACACCTAATTTTGTCCAAGTTTTACAAATTATTTTGACAAATTTTATTATTTTATTCTTTATTTTCATTTTTCTTATTTATTTTGTTATTATCCATATCCCTATTATTATTAATTTTATTATTATTATCTTTTCTAATATAAATATTTCTTTATTATTATTATTATTATTATTATTATTATTATTATTATTATTATTATTATTATTATTATTATTATTATTATTATTTGTTTTTGTTTTTATTGTTATCTTTATTATTATTGTTGTTATTATTATTATTATGATTGTTACTCTTGTGTTACTATTATTATTATACTTATATACTATTTATTTTCTTTTTTTACCTTTTATTATTATTATTATATATTTCATATTTCTATTTTGTTATCATTATTATTATTATTATTATTATTATTATTATTATTATTATTATTATTTATTTCACATTTCAATTTATTATTATTATTATTTATTTCACATTTCAATTTATTATTATTATTATTTATTTCACATTTCAATTATTATTATTATTATTATTATTATTATTATTATTATTATTATTATTATTATTATTTTATTATCAGTTCATGTCACACAGAAGCATTAAATGCTTCGGATCTACCAAATCCACCGGCCAGAGTCACTGCCCAGCCGCCGGTCCTCCGACCTTTCTTCCCTGTCTCGAGCCTCAACCCAGACCCAGAAACATCGTCCCATGAATCCCGCTTCAACAGAAACGTATTGATTTTGTGATTTTGAAAGGCTAGGGAAAGGCTTCAATGCCGTTTAAGAGGACCCAAAGCAAAGGTTTTTTTCTTCTTCTTCTTCGGACAGAGAGGAGAGGACGAAAACCCTAAGCACTCACCACCATCATCACAGATACCCACCAACATCATCACTAACCACTCTCCACCGAAACCCCTAAGCACTCACCACCATCATCACAGATACCCACCAACATCATCACCAACCACTCTCCACCGAAACCCCTAAGCACCACCACCATCGTCACCACCGAAGCCCCCCAAACACCACCACCCAAACCAAAACAAACCCCCTAACCCAGATCTGGAAAACCATAACCCAGATCTGGAGAACCTAGGACCCGAGACCCCCAGAACCCTAGATCTCAAACCTGCAAGAGACAAGCAAAAAACACAGAAACCACAACAAAAACACAAACCACAAGAGAGCCCACAACCAGATCCAAAGAAAAAACAACAAAACAAAAAAAGGGAAAAAGGGAGAGAGGTGGCTTCGGAGAAGGTCAGATCTATGGGGTTGGGAGTATTTTGGGATAAACGGAGGTTAGATCTAAGTAGAAGGGGAAGAGTAGAGCACTTTTTGGCCCTCGGGGAAACCACCGGTGACCGGCGTACGACGGCCCACGGCGGCCGGCACGGCAGAAGTCACCCGGCAAGGTTAGCGGTTGAGAGGATTGTTTGGAGGTTTAGGGATTTTTTTTGGAAAGGCTGGTGAAAATGAAGAAAAACCAAAAAAATGGGGCTTTTATAGGAGATTAAAACGCTGCGTTTTGAGCCCTTGACCCGCGCGCCGACCCGCGTGACGACCCGACCCGGATCCGAGATCCGCGCAACTCGGCTCAGCCTCCACCTTCCCGCGACTCGCGTGTCACGCCTGACCCGCTTGATCCGACCCGCTCGCGACCCGCTCTCCTTGGCAGAACTGGGCCCTGTCTTTGGGCTGGATTCTGGGCCGGTTTTGGAAGATTCATTTGGGCTCCAAGCCCAATCCATTTGGGTATACATTTTTCTCTTATTTATTTATTCTATTAAACAGTTTATTTTATGTATTATTAATATATTTGCATAACATAAAAATAGATATTTGTTTTTATATAAAATCCTTTAAAAAGCTAATAATTTTAAGTTTAATCATATAATTAATAATAAATATATAGTTTTAAGATATATATATATATATAAAAGCAAATAAAAACAAATAAATATAGAATAGAATAAAATAAAGTAAGCATAGAATTATTTCGATGATGAGATACCGTAGAAGTCACAAGTAGTGATTCTTCGAATATCTCTAGGTAAGAGGAATTTATCGAACGTCGCCAAAAGTATTGGGATATTCGATTTAATTTCTCAATGTTCAAATTCGTGCTTATTTTTAAAAATATATAATAATATATTTTGTAATAAAGAGTATTTAGAAAAAAATATTAATTAAATAAAAATTAATAAACTCAAAAGGTAATGGACATAGGTGGAAGAAATTAATAAAAAGGGGATTTTAGAGATGTATGAATACAAAATAATTAAACCAATAAAAATAAAGTTTCGAAAGTGATTAAATTAACCAAATAAATGGTAATAGGATTTTAATAAAGAGTGATAACAAAAGGGATTAAGTTAATAAATCTAAATAAATAAAGACAAGAATTAATGGAGATAAAATGATTCGTAAGAGGTAAAAGTTCACCCGATGATGGGATGTTACGGAAGTCACAAGTAGTGATTCCTAACTGATCCCTAGGTAAGAAAAATTTCACTAAATGTTGCCAAAAGTATTGGAATATTTAGTGTGGTTTTTTCAATACATAAGCTTTTATCTTAAAAGTATATGATAATAAAATTAAAATCAACAAAAATGACAAAACAAATAATATAAAATAACAAAATGATAATAAACAATAAACAAACTATATAAGGAAGTAAAAATCCATACGCATCGTATGCATAAAGGTTAATACAAATAGAGTTCGTCCGATGATGGGATGCTACGGAAGTCACAAGTAGTGATTCCTTAACCGATCCCTAGGTGAGAAGAGTCGTACTAAATGTTGCCAAAAGTATTGGAATATTTAGTATGATTTTTCAATAATTTAAATTTTTATTAAAATGAAAACAAAATAATTTTTTTTTAAATTAATAATTTTAATTCAAATTAAATAAAGTCCGATGATGGGATGCTACGGAAGTCACAAGTAGTGATTCCTAGCTGATCCCTAGGTGAGAAGAGTTTCACTAAATGTTGCCAAAAGTATTGGAATATTTAGTGTGATTTTTCAATAATTCAAATTTTTATTAAAAATGAGAACAAATAAGTTTTTTTTTTTAAAAAAAAAACACAAAGAAATATAAATAAATAAACAAACAAACAAATAATGAAATTTAAAATTAAAAAATTCATTTGCATAATTTTCATTTGTTGGCATCATGTGCATTCATAATAATTTTCGAAGTAAGTGTGAATTTTCCAAGGATGAGATTCTGTAGAAGTCACAAGTAGTGATTCTTAAGAAATCCCTAGGTGAGGAAAATTATTTCAAATGCTGCCAAAAGTATTGGAGTATTTGATTTAATTATTCAATACAAAAGGTTCACATTTACTTTCAAAAAATAAAGTTTAAACTTTTAAAATAAAGTAAAACAAAATAAATTTGCAAATAAAAAATGATTTTGAACAAAAAGGTTGGAATAAAAAAGGAATTAATTTTAAATATTAAATTAAGACCATTTTATTAAAACAAAAAGGATAACACATGATTATTATGATACCGTTTTTTAACGGGCGTCGTGGGGGTGCTAATCCTTCCCCACGCGTAACCGTACCCCCGAACCCAATTTTTGTTTCGCAGACCAAAAGATTATCTTTTTAATAAAACTTAATTAATTTTGAGGTTTTGTTGAAAAGATAAGATTTTTAGGTGACCAATCACACCTAGTCAAAAAAGATTGGTGGCGACTCCTTTTTGTTTTTAAACGCTTTTTTCGAAAATCGTCGAGCGCGAAGTTGTTACGACAGCTTGGCGACTCCGCTGGGGACGCTTTTTGAGGGTCAAGCCATTCATTAATCATGTGTTATCCAAAGTTTTAATTTAATAGTCTTGATTGATATTTAAGCTTAATTTACTTGGATTTTGAAAATGATTTTGTTTGCATTTGCGCTTTATGTTATTTATTTTATGTTTTATATTTGCATATACTTATTCTTAATAAATTGTTGGGACATTGTAGAATAAGGGTTATGGGTTGATAAATGTTCCCTCATTCACACACTTGCACGTGCATTTGCATAACATGAGCCCTATACCCGGGTTCCGTCCTTCTTAGGAGGGAGTAGAGTACCTTTGCTCTCGTGAGGTAATCACCTCCGTAATGGCAACAGAAATACTCCCACTCAAATTATTTCTCTACCAGTCCAGAGTGGACGTCAGTAAGAAATGATTTGGGAACCTTTAGTTTCTTAAAACCAAGCTCAGCATATAAAAAGCCGCAAAAGGCCAGCCTTAAGTAGAGCCATGTCCAATTTTTGCAGAAATTATCCTAAGATTAGGACACATAAGGGAACATTTTTACTATCTTCTTCATATCATAACTCGAATCATTTTTCAAAATGCGTATTTTCATAAAATCAAGATATATATATATATATATATATTTTATGTTATTCTCAAATAAAAGTTCACAATTTTATAATTTTAAAGAATAAAACAAAGATTTACTCGATTTTTCTTTTTTGTCTAAAAATAACATGAAAATATCTCTTTATTCTTTAATACCACAAAAAAAATATACATTTTTATTTTTTGGAACTTATGCATAGACATAAAATTTTTTTTTACATTATCACATTTCTTCAAAAAAATAAAAAAAAGGGAAGTTAAAGAAAATAAATTATGGTGTGAAAATAAGATTTTTTTTCTTTTAAATAAAAAAAAAAGAGAAGGACGAGCACAAAGAAAAATCTATTCTTTAAAAGAAAAAAAAGGAAATCATCAAACTCTAAAAAAAAAAAGGGGGAAAAGAATTTATTCATTGAACTTAAATAAGATAAAATTTTGATTCTTTTATTCTTAAATTTTAGCATGACATATCTCATTACATCACATAATAAGGAGGGCATTTATCTTTTTAGGTTAAAAGAGGTCAGAAACATGGGAGATCAATTAGAAGCTAGACTTACTGCTTTGGAGAATAATCAAGAGGAGTTTGGACATGACATACGGGAGATAAAGGGGAAGCTAGGTAAGATAATGAAGATGCTTGAAAGCTTTGGAGAGACTAAAGTGGTTCATCCTCAAGGCTCATCGTCATTTCCAAGACAACTACATGTTGAATCATCAGCAAGTGGAGACCAATCGACTCTTCATGAAATGGCTAGCCAGGGACACTCCGATGCTCTCAACTGTCCAGACGATGATCCAGTGGTAGAAGAGGCTATGAAAAGGGTGAAAAAGGTAATGAATGAACTTAAGGGCCTTACAACTAAAGCTAAACCTTGTGGCCTCAAACAATCCATACCAAGTAGGCCATTACAAAACCCTAACCTTCATCAGCCACCTATCCAAGCACTCCAAACAGGACCTCCTACTTTTGTTCGACCTCCGCGAATTGGTCCACGGCCAAACTTTTATCCTCGACCTACTTTTCAACCACATGTTCAAGCTTTTGGAACAGGATCTCCTAGTCTCGCCCAACCTTTACATACCTGTTCATCTGTGAACCCATATGCCCATGCCAATTCTATTCGACCACCTTTTCAACAAGTCCCTAACGCCCCAGCTTTTGTGCCACTACCTGCTCAAGTTAAAAATCAAGCTCTTGGCCAAAAACAATCCAAGAAGATGAAGCGCACGCAGCTTGACCCTTTACCCGTAACATATGGCAAACTTTTCCCCTATCTGCTTGAAAGGCACCTTATTGCCCCTATATTCTTAAAACCCTTGGAGCCTCCGTACCCAATATGGTACAACGCAAATGCAAGATGTGAGTACCACGCAGGAAATATTGGGCATTCCATTGAAGATTGTAAGGCTTTCAAGTATAAGGTGAAGGGATTGATTGAAGCAAGATTGCTCGATATAGGGGAAGTGGTCAGCCAGGAATTTGCCATGCTTGATTAGAGTTCAGAAGATGAAAAAGCAGCTGTTGTTGTGAAATTTCTTTTTGAAAAAAAAAAAAACTTTGAATGTAAGGGGCGTTAGTATAGTAGGGAGTGTAGTAAGGAACTTTTGAATCTTGTAAACAATTCCTTTATGAATATGAATGTTACAAGGTTTTATTTAAGTTTGCATTCACTTCATTCATATGCGCATAATATGATTTTGTTAGAATATAGTACGGCTAACAACAACTGTTTCCTTTAAAAACAAAAAAACAACAAAAAATAGATGATCAAAACAAATGAATGGTCAAATGACAATTTTCAATTTATTTCTTTTCCTTTTTCCTTTCGGTATACAACTTGTAATACTATGATATGATAACAATATTTGAATTTTGTTCTTTTTAAATTTCCATACAATAAAAGCTTCATATTTGCATAGCAAGCATGACATTTAATTCAGGGTTATGTTGGATTAGGTGTCAAGTGGTTTGAACATCGAAAAGCTTTGGAGATAGTTTTGGACCATGGAAGAAACAGAAATAATTCGAATGGAAAGGATGGAAAAAGCACAGCAAGAGATAAGAGAGCAATTATCACAGATGGCAGTTTTGTTGGAAAGGTGGAATAATGGAAAAGAAACTATGGGAGGACTAGCTACTCAAGAGGGGCATCAGTTGCGAAATGCTGAGGATTCATTTTGTCCAATTAACAGTGGCTCATGAGAAACCCAAACATCTCAAGAGCCACCAGCAATGCCCACCAAAGATTATGTATGCTCTAATATGCCATCTTCAATCGACCCTAGTCGGTTTCAAGTGCATGAGACTCCTACAATGAACCCCCTCGAACCAACTCATATTGGCAATTTGGATAGTCACAAAGATCAAGGGATGCCAGAAGTGAAAGAAGGTTCATGTTCCCGACGAAAGATAGAGCTTATAGAAGAAATGCTTCGAATTGTTGAAGGAGTGGATTTTCATGGATCTTTGGATGCAACTAGATTATCTCTAGTACCTGGTGTGATCATTCCTTTAAAGTTCAAAGCCCCAGAATTTGAGAAATACGATGGGACTACATGTCCGAAAGCCCATATAACTATGTACTGTAGAAAGATGGCAGCGCATGTGCATGATGACAAACTGTTGATCCATGTCTTCCAAGATAGCCTTAAAGGATCTGCTGCTAGGTGGTATACACAATTGGGCAGGGGCGATGTTCACTCATGGGAAGATTTGGCAAGGGCATTCGTCACCCAATATAAGCATATTGTGGATCTGGCCCCAGATCGTTTATCTTTGCAAACCATGGAGAAGAAAGCTACTGAAGGCTTTAGAGAATATGCCCAGAGATGGAAGAATGTTGCCATTCAAGTCCGGCCTCCCCTCACTGAAAAGGAGACTGCAGCGCTGTTTCCTAGTCCCCTCCAGGCACCATATTATGATAGGATGATTGGGAGTGTTACTAAGAATTTTGCTGACATGGTAGCCTCCGGAGAGATGATTGAGAATGCAGTTAAGAGGGGCAAGATCAAGATAGATGACATTGCTGATAACAAGTCAGGAAGAATGGAAGAAGAAGTGCAAGTTGCGACATTCAAGGGGCAATTTCCCAAAAACTCCACTCCGCATCATCCCTATTTACCGTACCCATCGTACCATCCAACCTTGAACAATGTTTCCTGTGATCCTTATCTTTATTCACCAATCCCACAACCAGGATTCCAAGCAAACTCTTACTCCCCAGTAATTGCTCGCTCAACTACCTTTGTGGCTAATCCTAGAGCTCGACCTGTCCAACAACCAATAAACAACAGAAAAAGATCGAGAAGCAACCAAGAAAAAATTCCCATCTCAATTTCTGATCTCTTGCCTTTTCTAGTGAAAAACCAATATTTGACCCCTGTTTCTTTGAGAACAGCCCCAAACCCATTGTCCAAGAGTTATGATCTGAATAGTAGATGTGACTATCACTTGGGGGCAATCGGGCATTCAACAGAAAAATGTACGCAATTGAAGGAAAGGGTTGAAGAGCTTATCAATGGGGGAATCTTGACTCAAGAACTTATGGATCAGTGGAAGTCCACTTTGATGCAAAGTTAGGTCATGATGAGAAACTAGATTGGAAGAAACTGAAATGTCAAGATTTTAGAATTAGTGTTTTGTTGGAAGATGATTTATCAGCTCCGTTGGCCTAAATGACAATTGTATGAGCATAACTTTCTGCATAATTTGTTTTCCATTGGCATGTGACAAGAATGTTTCTCTTCTTCATATTAATGATAAAAATGATTCTAAGAAAATCGGTGATTACTATTAAAGATGAATCATATCTCAACAAAACCTAAGTCATTCGAGACCCAAAAGGCTAAATTGGGGCATAAGATTTTGAAAGTTCGATTTGTTTTCCATTTGACCATGACAGGGTTTCATTATTAATGATTTTCAAAGAAATGACCAACTTGCAAAACTTTTTGAGAATTTTTTTTTGGAAATCAATGACAATCTCAAAGATTCTGGATAATGGCGGTCAAATATGTGGCAAGATCATTTTGAAATATGTTTCCACCTAAATTCTTGGACAAATCTCGAATTCTTCAATCTTATACTCCGGAGATGCCTTTTCGCCCGTGTTTTGGGGCAAGATAAACAAAAAAAAAAGAGAGAAAGCCAAAATTGAGAATTTTTCACTATTGTCCATCTGTATAATACCTTGAGTCGCACATCCCCTCTTTCCTTAAATGAATTTTCGGTGTGAAGTCAAATTCTATCATATTGAAGTATCGCTTTACAAGGAAATCAAACAAGAAAAAAAAAGAAAAAAATGAAATGGATCGTGACACCATGCAAACATGATATTCAGGTGATTTCGAAAGCCAAAAGAAAAACTTATCCTAAGAATTGTTTTTCAATAGAAGCATCTTAATTTGAGATGACGAATGGCCGTCTTTCGCATTCCATTCGCAAATATAAACATTATCTTTTTGCTGCCCCTTTTGAGCCTGATAAATTCTTTCATAATAAACCTCCTCCAAGGATCACCCTCCACACTGGGGGGCATGTGCAGAAAGTATCTCTTCGAAGAAGATGAATGATTCAACTTTTGTTTTTAATCAAATAAGATTTACTATGTGGGATAATTTGGGGGCAAATTAGATTTGAAAATTTGGACATGAATCAATGAAAAAAAGAAAAAACGTAAAATGATGAAAAAAGAAAGAGAAAGAAGAAAAGATACATCTGAAAGTACACAAAGAAAGGTACTTTCAAGGAATGAACAAAGAAAGAAAAAACAAAAAAAAAGGGAAAAAGAAAGAGGAAGAGATACATGGAAAAGTATAAAGAGAAAGGTGCTTCGAAGAAGGAAATTGATAGGCATCCATATCAGAAGAAATGATCCTTGGATTGATCACCCTTAAACAACATCTTGGGCCTATTTATCTATTTTTTTCAAAACCCTAAACCATGGCCTACATTACGTACTTAAAAGCCCATTTTGATCAAATATGGATGTTTGTATCGAAGAGCTTTTCTTTGGAAAATTCTTGCCATTATCTGGTTTGAATGAAATATGAATTCTTGAATGCATGGTGGAACAATCGAAAAAAAAAGAGAAAGAGAAAAGAAAGAGTGGAGCTCTAGGGTGAAAACTCGAAAAGGGCAGTCTAGAGTAAACAATGAACTCTCAGAGCAACAAATCAAGCAGTGATATGAATTGAAAACATGAAAAAAGAACCAATAATCCCTGGAAAACCTCAAGAGGCCTAGAAATTTTGATGTCACGTGATTGCCCGACATCTTTCTAAAAAAGTTTGAACCTTTCTTCTTGTAAATACTCTTCCTAAATAGGAAAGACCTCAGTCATTCATGCCTCATCTTGGAATTTGTGAAACGCCATTATTCGAGAATTTGAGAGATTGTCAAACCAAGTTGTAAATATTTTGTTTCTTTTCTCATTCAAAATTTTGTCCAAAAAAAAAGAGGGAGAAGAAGGAAAAAGGCGATAGTATTTTAAGAAAATTGTTTTGAGCCAGTAAGGAGCCATTGTTCTTGGATAAGTGGCAAAGTATTCCCCAAACAAAGCATCCTGGTGCACAAAACTTTCAATTGTCCAGTTGAAAAAAAAAATTTCGGATAGGATTTATGTTACTCATCTTGAAAAGTAATCATTAATTTTTCGAAAGGGTCAAGTATCACTTGTGAAATTTAGATTCATTCTCTTGGAAAATAGTTATGAGGAAAATTTTATTGCTTTTCGTAAGAAGGATGTGATGAGTGCAAAAACTCTACAAAAATCGGAAATAGAAAGGAGCTTTCATGATCATGTTGGGGCAAAGAAAATACAAAAGACAAATGATGTTCCTCTTTGGCAAGATAGAGTTTCAAAGCTAGAGAATGTACAGGATTGAGTGCCATGCATACATGCATACATACATAGTATCATACAGCATCAGCATTGAAAGTTTTGTGTAAAATTTTGAGATTAAAACATGTTTCTCAAGCTAAAGGCTCGACACCATCCAATCAAAATTTTGAAGGTTATGCAAAAAACAAGAAAGTCAAGTTTATTCATGATATAGAAATTTTCAAATCCAATTTGATTAGTGCTATGTTTAATTAAGGATAAAGAATGATTTTCAAAAATTTCAAATCAAAATTCCAAGTCCTCCGGGCACAATTCTAAGTCCTCCAGGGCACAAATCTAAGACCTCCGAGCACAAATCTCAAGTCCTCTGGGCATCAATTTCAAGTCCTCCGGGCATAAATCTCAAGTCCTCCGGGCACAAATCTAAGACCTCCGGGCACAAATGTGAGATCCCTAAATTTCATGCAATTCCTCCATGTATGTAAAGTATTCTAAGTTAATATGATTACATGAGTACAAGATTGATGTGTAATTGATGTATGAATAATGTATGCATGATGAATGGAATGGAATATAGAAGAAATAATAAAGTTGAATGTCAATAAGTCAAATGAAGCATGTTGATATCAGAAAATGAATAAGCATGAGAAAAGAAACAAAATCAGAAATTTGATTGGTTAATTTAAATACATGTGGCTTATGTTTGAATGGAAGAGGAATTAAATGGTCAAAGGGTTAAAGAGATAAAGTTGGCTGAGATAAGGGAGGATAAAGCATGCATTTAATGCATGAAGCATGAGTCACCACCCTCATCATCATCACCCACGGCAGCAACCTTCCCAGCTCTCCCTCTCGTGCCATCTTCAAGTTCCCAAGCTTCCATCTCTAGCTACCTTGCTAAACCACCTTACTGCCTTACCAATTCACTAAGTTTGATTAACGAAAAACGATCCTCGTCGTCAGACTAGGCGATATCTGGAGTTTGGTGGATTAATTCCAAGTATTTGAAGAGATCTCAAGTTGTGAAATTCTGGTCTCTAGTGAAGGTAAGAGAAGAAGAGGATTCTTGCAATTTCGTTCATGATATGAAGTTATTTTGAGTTGGTATAACATGTGTATATGATTTAATTTAAGGTTTGATATGGTATGGTGATTTTAGGTTAAAAAGGTGAAAAGCTAAGGTGACGCACCAAGTGATCTTGCGTTCTCGAGGAAATCGAGGTAAGGAAATTATGTAACGGACGTAAGGCGGCTATGTCCGCATGTTTTTATGATGTTTTACATGTTTTGGAGAGAAGTACAAGTTGTTTTATGCAGGAAAAGATACATTTTCGGATTAGTCTCCTAGTACCAATTAGGCTAGGAGCAGCCGACTGCCTTAAATGGGAAGTCGACTGCCTAGAGACAACCAAAACGTCGTTTTCTGAAACCCGATGCAAACCAGTCGACTGCTATGTAAGCCAGTCGACTGCTATTTTCCCAGAAGCATTCTGTTTCAAACCAGTCGACTGCCTATAGAACCAGTCGACTGCTATTTTTCGAGATGTATTCTGTTTCAAAAACAGTCGACTGCTATATGGGCCAGTCGACTGCTATTTCTTAAGAAGCATTCTGTCTGAAAACCAGTCGACTGCTATATTGACCAGTCGACTGCCCTCTTGTATTTTCAAATATGAAAATATCGAAATTTAAATGAAAATAATTTCGAGAAAGGAAGTTATGAAGTAGCAGCCGACTGCCCTATGGGACCAGTCGACTGCCATGCATGAAAAGAGCTTTTAAGCTTAGTTGATTTAAACACAAAAGTATATTATAATGTTTTGAGACTATGGACTGCGTAATGATTATGCATTTCTGATGGCTGGGTGACTCTGATCAAGTCCTCAGTAATATGTATGTTGAGCGAGGAACCCTAGTCCGGTCCTCAATCCCACATGTGACACCTGACTAGTGTTCACTGTGGAATTATAAGGCAGGAGAGAATCCCTGACCTATACGGAGTGCACTACTGTACCAATGCATGATTAGAGTCATATAAAGTCGTATAAATGGGAATGAACGGTTTATATGACGACTCAATCGCTTAAACATTGTACATAGTCTCCATCTATTTTAAAGTACAAGATGTATGTATGAAGAAGTAAATGAAATATGTTTTAAGTATGTATGAAGCATGATGTTTAAAGAAAGAAGTTTATGCATGATGTTTTGAAGTATGCTATGAAGTATGATGCATGTTTTATATGTATGCTATGTTTTAAAGAAAGCATACAAAGTATGTTTGCCATGGCATTTGAAATAATTATGCATGGTGGCAAATAATGCATGAAAGATGTTTATGATGCATGCTTTATAATGCTTTACATGACATTATAGAGCCAAGTAGGAAAAGTTCATATAGAGGCATAGTACGCTCTTTTACATACTTTTCTTACTGAGCGTAAACTCACCCTTTTACGACCATTTTTCCTACAGATTTACTGAAGTGAAATCCGCTCCGACTAGAGGAGCTTGTTTTTGAAGAATCGAAGTGTACCTTCTCAATACGCTTCCCAGTTAGTATAGAAGGTATACTCCTATGTTTATGTATAATAAAGTTAATATTCAGTTACGGTACAGTACAAGTAGATATTGTGTATATTGGATATCGGGGATGTAAGATAAGATGATGTATGAGATCCTGTGGAAATGAAATGATATGTATATATATCATCTATTTTTAAGTCTATGGAGATTGCAAAATAATTCATAAGCTATTAAATAATTAGCTTAAAGGTAAGAAAAGAATGACACTGTATAAACTAAATCTAACTAAAGAAGGACAAGATAAGTGATAAGATGGAGTGACGGGGACGTCACAGAATGGTATCAGAGCAGTTTAGATTGAGGTTTGTCAGTGTCAAGAAGTTAGAAATAGAGTATATCCCCAATTGTACTGTACTCGTCTGAATATAAATGTATAGTATAGCTGTCTATAGTTATACTAAAGAGCTCAATGATGACTATGTTTACAGTATGAGCTCACAAAGGAGAGGTACAAGAAGAGGAAGAGGACGGGGTCGTGAAGAACAGCCCCCAGTTCCGTCTCCTCATCCGTCTCCACCGCATAGCCCGAACACGAGGCTAGCGAAAATGGAAAAGCATATGGAGAACATGGCCGCTATATTCACACAATTCATGTCGAATTTTCCAAATGTGGCCACAAGTACCCAAGCAGCTACACCTGCTGTTGCTCCTGTAGAAGTAACACCACCAGCCCCAACTACGGAAAGGCGGGATCCTAGAGCCTATTGCAGTGTAGCATTGATTAAGGAATTTAAGAAGTTGGATCCGCCCAAGTTCAAGGGGGAACGAGATTTGCTGACAGCAGAGAACTGGATGAAAGCAGTTCTCAAATCTTTTGAGTACATGCCCTGCTCCGAAAGGGAGAAAGTAGGATTGGCTGCCTACCTGTTAATGGATGATGCTGAATATTGGTGGCAAGCCACTCGAACCGTGTTAGAGGCTCGATATGATGAGGTTACGTGGGATAGATTTGTAGAAGCTTTCAATGAGCAGTACATCCCACGCACTGATCGGGATAGACTGAAGATTGAATTTCTGAGTTTGACTCAAGGTACGATGACGGTGAATCAGTATGAATCTAAGTTCACCACCTTGAGTAGATTCGATCCAGAGGTCAGAAGAGATGAAGGGCATAAGATCTACAGGTTTATCGAGGGATTGAAGTCCCCGATTAGATCTAAATTGTATCCGATGGATATCACCACCTATGGAGAAGCTGTCCGTAAGGCTCAGTTGTGTGAGCAGGACTATGATTTGCATCATGCCGAATTCCGAACCAAGGGTAAAGGCAAAGAACCGATGAAACGGAAGTCGGATGAGAAAACTCAGAGTGATAGATATCCATTTCGGAGAAGTAGAAGATCCGAAGGAGTTTCTATAGGTACTCCTAAGGCTACCGGGATTAAGACAAGTGATGAGCGGTCCCGATATCCAGCTGGAAGTACAGCTAGCTCACCGAAGAGCACAATACAGAGATGTGAGCAATGTGGGAAATTTCACGGATCACAGCCATGTCGCTTGGCGAGTGGCGCTTGCTTTAGATGTGGGGAGAAAGGGCACATGATCAGAGATTGCCCTCAGAGAGATCCGAAGATGCCTGATGAATCTGATAAGATTCCTAAACCACAACCTAAAGCCACTGTAGCAGAGAAGGGGAAGAAAGCTGTGACCCAGGGACGAGTGTTTGCAATCGATGAAGAATCTGCCGATGCCTCGTCCAAAGTTATTAAAGGTACGATTTACTTGTGTGATATAAGTGTCACAGCATTGTTTGATCCAGGCTCTACGCATTCATTTGTGTCTCCTAGGATTGCTAAGAAAATACCAGTTGAGCCTGAAACTTTAGAACAACTAATGAGGATAAGTACACCTCTTAGGGAATCACAAATAACTGAGTTGGTGTATAGAAACTGTAAGCTACGGGTAGGAGAAAGAGAATCTAAGGCTGACCTAATCCTACTGAATATGTATGGATTTGATGTTATCTTGGGTATGGATTGGTTAGCTAATAATCATGTTATAGTAGACTGTTATGCTAAGAGTGTAACATTTTCTTCACCTGTTAGCTATGTTGTAAATTTTGCAAGTAATTAATATAAAAGCATGCTTGATCTTAATTGTTTGCAAATGAAAATGATGAATAATATGTATGATGATGTGAAGGATTTATTGCCTATGTGGAGGACGTAGATCAGAAACGTCCCGGACTCAAGGATATTCCTGTAGTCCAAGATTTTCCAGAAGTGTTCCCGGACGATCTTCCAGGACTTCCTCCGAGTAGGGAAGTGGAATTTACGATAGATTTGGTGCCTGGAACTGAGCCCATTTCAAGAGCTCCCTACCGAATGGCTTTGGTAGAATTGGAAGAATTGAAGAAACAACTTCAGGAGTTGCTAGACAAGGGATTCATACGACCCAGCGTATCCCCTTGGGGTGCTCCTGTGCTTTTTGTCAGGAAGAAGGACGGTAGTATGAGGTTATGCATTGACTACCGGTGGTTGAATAAAGTGACTATCAAGAACAAGTACCCTCTTCCCAGAATTGATGACCTCTTTGATCAGCTAAAGGGTGCACAAGTCTTTTCCAAGATAGACTTGAGATCGGGATATCACCAGTTGAAGATTCGAGATGAGGATATCCCTAAGACTGCATTCAGGACACGGTATGGTCACTATGAGTTCCTAGTGATGCCGTTTGGTCTGACCAATGCACCCGCAGCCTTTATGAACTTAATGAATGACGTGTTCAAACAGTACCTAGACCAGTTTGTCATTGTCTTCATCGATGACATTTTGGTGTACTCGAGGTCATGGGAAGAGCATGAGCAGCATTTGAGGATTGTTTTGGAGACCCTCAGAGATAGAGGATTGTATGCCAAGCTAAGTAAGTGTGATTTCTGGTTGAACCAAATCTCCTTTTTAGGACATGTAATCAGTAAAGATGGTGTCTCAGTTGATCCATCAAAGATAGAAGCGGTGGTTCAATGGGAAAGACCGAAGACAGTGACGGAGATTAGGAGTTTCTTGGGTTTAGCTGGCTACTACAGAAGGTTTGTAGAGGGTTTCTCGAAGCTAGCTGCTCCATTGACGCGCTTGATGCGCAAGGAAGTGAAATATGAGTGGAATGAAGCCTGTGAGAGTAGCTTCCAAGAGTTGAAAAACAGGCTAACGACTGCACCGATCCTTACCATTCCTAGTGGTTCAGGTGGGTTTGCAGTGTATAGTGATGCCTCAGGGCAAGGCTTGGGATGTGTGTTAATGCAGCATGGTAAGGTAGTGGCCTATGGGTCTAGACAATTGAAGGACCATGAGAGGAACTACCCGACTCACGATTTGGAGTTAGCTGCAGTAGTGTTTGCCCTGAAGATATGGAGGCATTACTTGTATGGTGAGAAATTTCAGATTTTTACGGATCATAAAAGTCTGAAATACTTGTTCTCCCAAAGAGAATTGAACATGAGGCAAAGAAGATGGCTCGAGCTTCTAAAGGACTACGATTGTGAGATCTTGTACCACCCGGGGAAAGCAAATGTGGTGGCGGATGCTTTGAGCCGGAAGCATGTAAGTATGGTGTCTTATATGATGATAAAAGAATATGAGCTAATTGAGCAATTTGCAAGCCTCACCCTTGATGTTATGACTTATGGGCAATTCGGAATGATGGCTAGTTTGAGGATTGAGCCAGAATTGATGGATAAAATCCGAAGTGCTCAAAAGGAAGATGATAGATGCATTGAGGCTATGAATCAGATGCAGTCAGGTATGACCTCAGAATTTAATATGAGTAGTGATGGAATTTTGAGGTTTAAGAGTCGTATATGTGTTCCTAATGATGATGAATTGAAGAAGCTGATTTTGAATGAAGCACATGCCACTAAATACACGTTGCACCCAGGGAGTACGAAGATGTATCATAATCTTCGCAAGGTGTATTGGTGGAATGGCATGAAGAGAGATATAGCGAATTTCGTAGCAAAATGTCTCACATGTCAACAAGTCAAGGTAGAGCACCAAAAGCCAGCAGGATTACTGCATCCTCTACCTGTACCTATGTGGAAGTGGGAACACATTACGATGGACTTTATTATGGGATTACCCAGAACCAAGAGGAATCATGATGGTATTTGGGTGATCGTCGATAGATTAACGAAGTCAGCTCACTTCCTACCTATGAAGTCAACAGATACACTCAATACTTTGGCAGATATGTATGTAAGAGAGGTCGTAAGACTACACGGCGTTCCAGTGAGCATCACTTCTGATAGAGATTCCAGGTTTACTTCCCATTTTTGGGAGCATTTTCAAGAAGCCATGGGATCTAAGTTGAGTTTTAGCACAGCTTTTCATCCGCAGACTGATGGGCAGTCCGAGCGTACGATTCAGACGCTCGAGGATATGTTGAGAGCTTGTGCTATGGACTTTAAAGGCTCCTGGGATGACCATCTGCCATTGGCTGAGTTTGCATACAATAATAGTTATCATGCAAGCATCGGGATGGCACCATATGAAGCTCTGTACGGAAGAAGGTGTCGATCTCCGATTGGGTGGGAAGAAGTGGGCGAACGTAAGTTATTGGCTCCAGATCTAGTCGAGCAAGCATCAGAAGATGTTAAGTTAATTTGTCAGAGGCTTAAGACAGCTCAGAGTAGACAAAAGAGCTATGCAGATGCTCGACGGAGACCACTTGAGTTCATGGTTGGAGATTATGTATTCCTGAAAGTTTCTCCATCCAAAGGAATCATGAGGTTTGGCAGACGAGGTAAGTTAAGTCCTCGTTATATCGGTCCATTCGAGGTCTTAGAAAGGATAGGTGATGTTGCCTATAGATTGGCATTACCTCCGGAGTTATCGGGAGTACACAATGTGTTTCATGTATCGATGCTTCGGAAGTATAATCCGGATCCGTCTCATGTCATAGAATATAAACCCTTGGAGATAAGGGAAGATATGAGCTATGTAGAGAAGCCAATTCAGATTCTGGACAGAAAGGACAAAGTATTGAGGTCTAAGACGATCCCCTTAGTGAAAGTTCTCTGGCAATACCATACGATGGAAGAAGCTACATGGGAGCTAGAGAGCTTAATGGAGGAAAGGTATCCAGAGTTGTTTACATGACAAGCTAAGGCAAATTTGGAGGACCAAATTTTCTAAGGTGGGGAGAATGTGAGATCCCTAAATTTCATGCAATTCCTCCATGTATGTAAAGTATTCTAAGTTAATATGATTACATGAGTACAAGATTGATGTGTAATTGATGTATGAATAATGTATGCATGATGAATGGAATGGAATATAGAAGAAATAATAAAGTTGAATGTCAATAAGTCAAATGAAGCATGTTGATATCAGAAAATGAATAAGCATGAGAAAAGAAACAAAATCAGAAATTTGATTGGTTAATTTAAATACATGTGGCTTATGTTTGAATGGAAGAGGAATTAAATGGTCAAAGGGTTAAAGAGATAAAGTTGGCTGAGATAAGGGAGGATAAAGCATGCATTTAATGCATGAAGCATGAGTCACCACCCTCATCATCATCACCCACGGCAGCAACCTTCCCAGCTCTCCCTCTCGTGCCATCTTCAAGTTCCCAAGCTTCCATCTCTAGCTACCTTGCTAAACCACCTTACTGCCTTACCAATTCACTAAGTTTGATTAACGAAAAACGATCCTCGTCGTCAGACTAGGCGATATCTGGAGTTTGGTGGATTAATTCCAAGTATTTGAAGAGATCTCAAGTTGTGAAATTCTGGTCTCTAGTGAAGGTAAGAGAAGAAGAGGATTCTTGCAATTTCGTTCATGATATGAAGTTATTTTGAGTTGGTATAACATGTGTATATGATTTAATTTAAGGTTTGATATGGTATGGTGATTTTAGGTTAAAAAGGTGAAAAGCTAAGGTGACGCACCAAGTGATCTTGCGTTCTCGAGGAAATCGAGGTAAGGAAATTATGTAACGGACGTAAGGCGGCTATGTCCGCATGTTTTTATGATGTTTTACATGTTTTGGAGAGAAGTACAAGTTGTTTTATGCAGGAAAAGATACATTTTCGGATTAGTCTCCTAGTACCAATTAGGCTAGGAGCAGTCGACTGCCTTAAATGGGAAGTCGACTGCCTAGAGACAACCAAAACGTCGTTTTCTGAAACCCGATGCAAACCAGTCGACTGCTATGTAAGCCAGTCGACTGCTATTTTCCCAGAAGCATTCTGTTTCAAACCAGTCGACTGCCTATAGAACCAGTCGACTGCTATTTTTCGAGATGTATTCTGTTTCAAAAACAGTCGACTGCTATATGGGCCAGTCGATTGCTATTTCTTAAGAAGCATTCTGTCTGAAAACCAGTCGACTGCTATATTGACCAGTCGACTGCCCTCTTGTATTTTCAAATATGAAAATATCGAAATTTAAATGAAAATAATTTCGAGAAAGGAAGTTATGAAGTAGCAGCCGACTGCCCTATGGGACCAGTCGACTGCCATGCATGAAAAGAGCTTTTAAGCTTAGTTGATTTAAACACAAAAGTATATTATAATGTTTTGAGACTATGGACTGCGTAATGATTATGCATTTCTGATGGCTGGGTGACTCTGATCAAGTCCTCAGTAATATGTATGTTGAGCGAGGAACCCTAGTCCGGTCCTCAATCCCACATGTGACACCTGACTAGTGTTCACTGTGGAATTATAAGGCAGGAGAGAATCCCTGACCTATACGGAGTGCACTACTGTACCAATGCATGATTAGAGTCATATAAAGTCGTATAAATGGGAATGAACGGTTTATATGACGACTCAATCGCTTAAACATTGTACATAGTCTCCATCTATTTTAAAGTACAAGATGTATGTATGAAGAAGTAAATGAAATATGTTTTAAGTATGTATGAAGCATGATGTTTAAAGAAAGAAGTTTATGCATGATGTTTTGAAGTATGCTATGAAGTATGATGCATGTTTTATATGTATGCTATGTTTTAAAGAAAGCATACAAAGTATGTTTGCCATGGCATTTGAAATAATTATGCATGGTGGCAAATAATGCATGAAAGATGTTTATGATGCATGCTTTATAATGCTTTACATGACATTATAGAGCCAAGTAGGAAAAGTTCATATAGAGGCATAGTACGCTCTTTTACATACTTTTCTTACTGAGCGTAAACTCACCCTTTTACGACCATTTTTCCTACAGATTTACTGAAGTGAAATCCGCTCCGACTAGAGGAGCTTGTTTTTGAAGAATCGAAGTGTACCTTCTCAATACGCTTCCCAGTTAGTATAGAAGGTATACTCCTATGTTTATGTATAATAAAGTTAATATTCAGTTACGGTACAGTACAAGTAGATATTGTGTATATTGGATATCGGGGATGTAAGATAAGATGATGTATGAGATCCTGTGGAAATGAAATGATATGTATATATATCATCTATTTTTAAGTCTATGGAGATTGCAAAATAATTCATAAGCTATTAAATAATTAGCTTAAAGGTAAGAAAAGAATGACACTGTATAAACTAAATCTAACTAAAGAAGGACAAGATAAGTGATAAGATGGAGTGACGGGGACGTCACAACAAATCTCAAGTCCTCCAGGCATAAATCTCAAGTCCTCCGGGCACAAAATTCCAAGTCCTCCGGGCACAATTCTAAGTCCTCTGGGCATCAATTTCAAGTCCTCCGGGCATAAATCTCAAGTCCTCCGGCACAAATCTAAGACTTCCGGGCACAAATCTCAAGTCCTCCGGGCACAAATCTCAAGACCTCCGGGCACAAATCTCAAGACCTCCGGGCATAAATCTCAAGTCCTCCGGGCACAAATCTAAGACCTCCGGGCACAAATCTCAAGTCCTCGAGGCATAAATCTCAAGTCCTCCGGGCACAAATCTAAGACCTCCGGGCACAAATCTCAAGTCCTCTGGGCATCAATCTCAAGTCCTCCGGGCACAATTCTAAGACCTCCGGGCATAAATTTCAAGTCCTCCGGACACAAAAATCTCAAGTCCTCCGGGCACAATTTTAAGTCCTACGGGCACAAAATCTCAAGTCCTCCGGGCATAAATTTCAAGTCCTCCGGGCATAAATTCCAAGTCCTCAGGGCACAAATTCCAAGTCCTCCGGGCACAATTCTAAGACCTCCGGGCATAAATTCCAAGTCCTCCGGGTACAATTCTAAGACCTCCGGGTAGCAATTTCAAGTCCTCCGGGGACAAATATAAGACCTCCGGGCATAAAATTTCAAGTCCTCCGGGCACAAATTTCAAAATTTAAGTCTTCCGAGTACAAATCTTAAGACCTCCGGGCAATAATCCCAAGTCCTCCGGGCAAAACTTTAAGTCATCCGGGCACAAATCTCAAATCTTTTAGATACAAATTCTAAGTTATTCGAGTATGGTTTCGAAATTCTTTGGATGCAATCTTAAAGTCATTGATTAATGTTAAAGTGAAGAGCCTTTAGTAAGAGAAATATTGTTAAGTATGTATATATTTATGTGTGTGTGTATATATATATTAAAAAAAGGGAAGAAAAGAAAAAGAAATTCAAAAATAAGAAAATATAAAAAAAACTCAAAGAAAAAAGAAAAGAAAAAAAAACTATTAATTTAAAGTTTCATTGCCTCTGCTGCAAGAGGAGCACATTTTCAAAAAAAGAATTTAAAGTTTCATCGCCTCTGCTGCAAGAGGAGCACATTTTTAGAAGAAGATATAAAGTTTCATCACCTCTGCTGCAAGAGGAGCACATTTCCAGAAAAAAAAAATTTTAAAGTTTCATCGCCTCTGCTACAAGAGGAGCACATTTCCAGAAAAAAATTTAAAGTTTCATCGCCTCTGCTGCAAGAGGAGCACATTTCCAGAAAAAAAAATTTAAAGTTTCATCGCCTCTGCTGCAAGAGGAGCACATTTCCAGAAAAAAATTTAAAGTTTCATCGCCTCTGCTGCAAGAGGAGCCCATTTTCAGAAAAAGAATTTAAAGTTTCATCGCCTCTGCTGCAAGAGGAGCACATTTCCAGAAAAAGAATTTAAAGTTTCATCGCCTCTGCTGCAAGAGGAGCACATTTCCAGAAAAAAAAATTTAAAGTTTCATCACCTTTGCTGCAAGAGGAGCACATTTCCAGAAAAAAAAAATTTTAAAGTTTCATCGCCTCTGCTGCAAGAGGAGCACATTTCCAGAAAAAAATTTAAAGTTTCATCGCCTCTACTGCAAGAGGAGCCCATTTTCAGAAAAAGAATTTAAAGTTTCGTTGCCTCTGCTATAAGAGGAGCATACTTCAGAAAATGAATTTAAAGTTTCATCGCCTCTGCTACAAGAGGAGCCCATTTTCAGAAAAAGAATTCAAAGTAAAAAAAAAAAAGGGGATTGGGTCTTGAGTTGGACAAAATTATTGTCTATTGTCTTTGATTTATTCCTGATTCTCAGCAATAAGCAAAGAGGGGCAGCTGTAGACACCTAATTTTGTCCAAGTTTTACAAATTATTTTGACAAATTTTATTATTTTATTCTTTATTTTCATTTTTCTTATTTATTTTGTTATTATCCATATCCCTATTATTATTAATTTTATTATTATTAGCTTTTCTAATATTAATATTTCTTTATTATTATTATTATTATTATTATTATTATTATTATTATTATTATTATTATTATTATTATTATTATTATTATTATTTGTTTTTGTTTTTATTGTTATCTTTATTATTATTGTTGTTATTATTATTATTATGATTGTTACTCTTGTGTTACTATTATTATTATACTTATATACTATTTATTTTCTTTTTTTACCTTTTATTATTATTATTATATATTTCATATTTCTATTTTGTTATCATCATTATTATTATTATTATTTATTTCACATTTCAATTTATTATTATTATTATTTATTTCACATTTCAATTATTATTATTATTATTATTATTATTATTATTATTATTATTATTATTATCAGTTCATGTCACACAGAAGCATTAAATGCTTCGGATCTACCAAATCCACCGGCCAGAGTCACTGCCCAGCCGCCGGTCCTCCGACCTTTCTTCCCTGTCTCGAGCCTCAACCCAGACCCAGAAACATCGTCCCATGAATCCCGCTTCAACAGACACCTATTGATTTTGTGATTTTGAAAGGCTAGGGAAAGGCTTCAATGCCGTTTAAGAGGACCCAAAGCAAAGGTTTTTTTCTTCTTCTTCTTCGGACAGAGAGGAGAGGACGAAAACCCTAAGCACTCACCACCATCATCACAGATACCCACCAACATCATCACTAACCACTCTCCACCGAAACCCTTAAGCACTCACAACCATCATCACAGATACCCACCAACATCATCACCAACCACTCCCCATCGAAACCCCTAAGCACCACCACCATCGTCACCACCGAAGCCCCCCAAACACCACCACCCAAACCAAAACAAACCCCCTAACCCAGATCTGGAGAACCTAGGACCCGAGACCCCCAGAACCCTAGATCTCAAACCTGCAAGAGACAAGCAAAAAACACAGAAACCACAACAAAAACACAAACCACAAGAGAGCCCACAACCAGATCCAAAGAAAAAACAACAAAACAAAAAAAGGGAAAAAGGGAGAGAGGTGGCTTCGGAGAAGGTCAGATCTATGGGGTTGGGAGTATTTTCGGGATAAACGGAGGTTAGATCTAAGTAGAAGGGGAAGAGTAGAGCACTTTTTGGCCCTCGGGGAAACCACCGGTGATCGACGTACGGCGGCCCACGGCGGCCGGCACGGCAGAAGTCACCCGGCAAGGTTAGGGGTTGAGAGGATTTTTTTGAGGTTTAGGGATTTTTTTTGGAAAGGCCGGTGAAAATGAAGAAAAACCAAAAAAATGGGGCTTTTATAGGAGATTAAAACGCTGCGTTTTGAGCCCTTGACCCGCGCGCCGACCCGCGTGACGACCCGACCCGGATCCGAGATCCTCGCAACCCAGCTCAGCCTCCACCTTCCCGCGACCCGTGTGTCACGCCCGACCCGCTTGATCCGACCCGCTTGCGACCCGCTCTCCTTGGCAGAACTGGGCCCTGTCTTTGGGCTGGATTCTGGGCCGGTTTTGGAAGATTCATTTGGGCTCCAAGCCCAATCCATTTGGGTATACATTTTTCTCTTATTTATTTATTTATTATTTATTTATTCTATTAAACAATTTATTTTATGTATTATTAATATATTTGCATAACATAAAAATAGATATTTGTTTTTATATAAAATCCTTTAAAAAGCTAATAATTTTAAGTTTAATCATATAATTAATAATAAATATATAGTTTTAAGATATATATATATAAATTTAAAAAAAAGCAAATAAAAACAAATAAATATAGAATAGAATAAAATAAAGTAAGCATAGAATTATTTCGATGATGAGATACCATAGAAGTCACAAGTAGTGATTCTTCGAATATCTCTAGGTAAGAGGAATTTATCGAACGTCGCCAAAAGTATTGGGATATTCGATTTAATTTCTCAATGTTCAAATTCGTGCTTATTTTTAAAAATATATAATAATATATTTTGTAATAAAGAGTATTTAGAAAAAAAATATTAATTAAATAAAAATTAATAAACTCAAAAGGTAATGGAGATAGGTGGAAGAAATTAATAAAAAGGGGATTTTAGAGATGTATGAATACAAAATAATTAAACCAATAAAAATAAAGTTTCGAAAGTGATTAAATTAACCAAATAAATGGTAATAGGATTTGAATAAAGAGTGATAACAAAAGGGATTAAGTTAATAAATCTAAACAAATAAAGACAAGAATTAATGGAGATAAAATGATTCGTAAGAGGTAAAAGTTCGCCCGATGATGGGATGTTACGGAAGTCACAAGTAGTGATTCCTAACTGATCCCTAGGTAAGAAAAATTTCACTAAATGTTGCCAAAAGTATTGGAATATTTAGTGTGGTTTTTTCAATACATAAGCTTTTATCTTAAAAGTATATGATAATAAAATTAAAATCAACAAAAATGACAAAACAAATAATATAAAATAACAAAATGATAATAAACAATAACCAAACTATATAAGGAAGTAAAAATCCATACGCATCGTATGCATAAAGGTTAATACAAATGGAGTTCGTCCGATGATGGGATGTTACGGAAGTCACAAGTAGTGATTCCTTAACTGATCCCTAGGTGAGAAGAGTCGTACTAAATGTTGCCAAAAGTATTGGAATATTTAGTATGATTTTTCAATAATTTAAATTTTTACTAAAATGAAAACAAAATAAGTTTTTTTTTAAATTAATAATTTTAATTCAAATTAAATAAAGTCCGATGATGGGATGCTACGGAAGTCACAAGTAGTGATTCCTAGCTGATCCCTAGGTGAGAAGAGTTTCACTAAATGTTGCCAAAAGTATTGGAATATTTAGTGTGATTTTTCAATAATTCAAATTTTTATTAAAAATGAGAACAAATAAGTTTTTTAAAAAAAAACACAAAGAAATATAAATAAATAAACAAACAAACAAATAATGAAATTTAAAATTAAAAAAATTCATTTGCATAATTTTCATTTGTTGGCATCATGTGCATTCATAATAATTTTCGAAGTAAGTATGAATTTTCCGAGGATGAGATTCTGTAGAAGTCACAAGTAGTGATTCTTAAGAAATCCCTAGGTGAGGAAAATTATTTCAAATGCTGCCAAAAGTATTGGAGTATTTGATTTAATTATTCAATACAAAAGGTTCACATTTACTTTCAAAAAATAAAGTTTAAACTTTTAAAATAAAGTAAAACAAAATAAATTTGCAAATAAAAAATGATTTTGAATAAAAAGGTTGGAATAAAAAAGGAATTAATTTTAAATATTAAATTAAGACCATTTTATTAAAACAAAAAGGATAACACATGATTATTATGGTACCGTTTTTTAACGGGCGTCGTGGGGGTGCTAATCCTTCCCCACGCGTAACCGTACCCCCGAACCCAATTTTTGTTTCGCAGACCAAAAGATTATCTTTTTAATAAAACTTAATTAATTTTGAGGTTTTGTTGAAAAGATAAGATTTTTAGGTGACCAATCACACCTAGTCAAAAAAGATTGGTGGCGACTCCTTTTTGTTTTTAAACGCTTTTTTCAAAATCGTCGAGCGCGAAGCCGTCACGACATATGTCATGCCATTTCGCTTAAGGCTTCTGATTTTCTCATACTTCTATTACAAGATTTACAGTCATGTATAAATCATTATTCACACATATAATGAAAGACATATACAATAGTCATGAATCGGAAATTCCTTTAAATGATAGAATTCCCCAATAAATAGTTGCTTTTTCAATGATAAGGATGAGCTAACAACCATTGAATCTTTTTTAGAAATTACATTGATGCTGCGCCCCGTTGACTCATTATTCGTCTACTGATCCTTATGATCAGCCTTCCTATTGTTATTTCTTCTTCCTTCATTCCTTCTTGCATCTCACGCATATTTGGTGTCCTTTTGTCTCTTCAATCATGTGCTGGATAGTAGATACACAAATCGATCCAACTTTCCATCTTAGACCAACTTCTTGAGCTGATTTATAAGCTCTTTCCACTTCTTAGTCGTGTGCCCATACGAGAATGAATGTTGAAGAAAGATTCCAAGTCTTTTCCCGAATTACCTTTTACTTCTCTTAGGAATTAGAGCAAATTGGTTCCTGTTATTTCTAGCAAAATTAAGGCTTGATAAGTTGAGTGTAATTGCTATACTTTAGCTTAGGAGACTTACTTAACTTATCTGCTCTTGCTATGATGTTGTTATCAGAATCTATTTCTCGTTTTCTCATTTCCTTGGAATCGTAAGGATGGACCATTTTAATCACTTCCTCTTGAGTGATATACTTGCTAGCTCTAAAAAATAAGTCTGAAATCGTTGTTGGCTGATTAAGTGCCAACGACTCATGTAGCTTTCTATATTTAGTTCCTTCTAATATCATAGCCACAGTGATACCAACTTGCAGTTCCCAAACCTTGAGAGTGATGTCTCGAAATCGATCCATATAACATTTTAGTGATTCTTTTTCTTTTTGCTTGTGGGTGAGCAAATATGTGGCTTCCTTCTTCCTTTGGCTATTTATAATGAAGGCCTCAGAAATTCAGTCCTTAATTGGTCAAATGATGAAATGGATTCCTTCGTCAAACTATTAAACCATTCACTTGGATGGCTCATTAACGTAAGTGAGAAAGCTCTGTACATGATCTCATCCTCTTATCATGAAGGAGCATCAGCACTTCATAATTCTAAATATGACCATATGTGTGAGAACCGTTTATACTATTACTGTACATGTGTAGATAATTATTAATAAATTTATTTTTGTGTATTTTGTAAATTATAAGTAAAATAGTAATGTGGGCTCCACTTGTCTTAAGTGCCCAGATGTATATGAGACTGATAAAATAGTGTACAGAGGGTTTAATAAATATACTGTGAAAATTTTGAACCTAAAATATCTTATTTAGATTATTTTTGGAAAGTGTGCAAACAATTTAGAAAATGATGATTAAGGACATAGCCTGATGAATTTGGATGAAGTAAAAAGACCATGATATTATACATGAAAATAAGTCCTAGGCTGTGCCAATAGATTTATTGAATCGGTGGTTAAGTTAGAAATTTATGCGATTGGCTTGATAGGGGTAATTTCATAATTTCATATTTTCGGTGAATCACACATCGATGAAACCACCATGATTCATCAAAATACATCTAATAAGAATTTTTGTAATGAAATCGAAATTTTTGGAGTGTAATTACATAGTTATAAAAATTACGGAAGCTTAAGGGCATTTTCGTAATTTTACCCCCTTAAAGAATTCTCTTCATATTTCTTCTTGTGATTTTCGGCCACTATTCATTGTCTTCAAGCTTTTAGTCCCACGCCATTAGAGAAGAAAAAGAAGAAAAGACAAGAAACCAAAGAAGACTATAACAAATCCTCACTTTCTCACCAAAATCATAACTACAAAATTGTTTTGTTCACTCTCCTCTCTTCATCTATACCTATAGCTCATTGAATAAGTGACAAAACAAGGAGAAAGGAGGGCTTGAAGGATTCAGCTAAGGTACCCACTTCACTATTCCTTATGCTTTCTTTAATTTTAATGGTAGAATTTAATGTCTTTCATCTTGCTAAGCATGAATTTAGTGATAGTTTTGCCTAAATCTCATTGAATCAAGCTTAATGGTGGCCTTAAGGATTCAGTTGGATGAAGGGTATAGTGAAATCATATGAGTTCTTGCATAAAAATGGTGCCAAATTAATGTGTGAGCATGTATAAACAAGTATGTGAGCTTAAGTTGTTGAAAAACCATGGGAAAAGCTTAATGTACCATTTGTCCAAGGCTATTTAGGCAGGTTATGGTGCTCCATTTGATGATTTTAACATGCCAAAATAATGTAGAAATTATAAGGAGTCCATCGGTGCAATCGGATTTAAATTCCGACTCAAAACGAAGAAGTTAGGTTATACTACCGATAGAAATTATACTGAATTAATATTTGCAGTATACAATGTGGCTGCAATTAAGCATGAAAAATAGCTTAAAAATAAATGTTAAGTGAGCTAATATTTTTGGTAAATTGCTTTGCTGTGAGAGCTCATTATTTTGTACTGTAGATGTACATTTATATGAACAAATTATCAATAAAGGAATTAGTGATAATATTTTGAGGAATTAAATATAAAAGAATAGTGTTTCTCACATAGAAAATTTTAATTCTAGAAAAATATATATAGATATAGATATAGATATAGATATATATATATATATATATATATATATATAAGTATGGAAAAATATTACATAAAGGATGGAATAAATAATTAAATGAATGTTCGAAAATTCTGATTTGGATAAATCAGAAAAAATGGTGCGGCATGAAGAAACAAAGAAGATTAAATAGCTTGACTTGGAGAATCAAATGTTGAAATGGTATGAAGAAATAAAAGAAGAGTTTATTGGCTATCTAGGTGGAGTTTCGATTGGACAAAATAAACAATAAGGGAAGACAAAAGAAAGTCTTCCCCACGTTTTTATTTGGTTGACAAAAGCACTGATTTGTGTTAGTTGCTTTGCTGCACCGAAGACCAACACAATAATAAGACAATAAAGGAACAAAAGCAAGGAAAAGGATGGAAAAATTTATTAGCTTGCAAGACTTTAATTGGGAAAGTCAAAAACGTGGGCTGCATGAAGAAAAAATATGGAAGTTAGTCTCGGCTTGGAGATAAGAATTATAAAACAAAAGAGAAGAAATAGGAAATAAAGTAAAGCTTTAAATGAAACCAGTAAAAGTCCAAATAATATATTTTTTCGTGCTTTATATTTCTTCCATCGTGATCTTCATCTCCAGCCACCATCACCGAAAATAATTCTCTTTTGTTTTGGCATGTCGAATAGCTCTTCCCCTCCTTAGCAGAGCCTTTTTTTCCTTCAACAATTAACCTAAGCTTCTTAAGGTAAAATAAACCTTGCTTTATGAGCTTCAAAGAACCATTAAAGAAGTTAACCAAAAACTCCAAACAGAAGCTAACTTAAGTGGACAATTTGCTTCTTTGTACAGGTAATGTCCAACACAGTTGTTTTTTAAGTTTCTTGTTCTTTGATTATAGATGTAATGATCAAGGATATATTGATTATAGCCTTTGCTTGAAGTAAACATATATGGAATGAAAACTCTAGTTCAGTTAGGAGGGTTTAGAATGAAAATAAAATGATATTGATGATGATTTAAATGAAGATGGAAAGCAAGATGGTGATGAACCAAAAATAGAAATGAAATATAAAAGAAATAAAACAAACATGCTCCTTAGTTTAAGTAAGAATCACGTGGAACAAGAAAAATATTAAAAGGAAGTAAAGCTATAAGTTACATACTAGGGTTGAACAGGTTAAGAAAGGAATAAGTTGGTAGGAAATGAGGGCCACGTGAATCATGAAGAAAAAGGAAGAAGCTGTCAGTTTGGACAGCAACAAAGCAGAAAATAAATTCTGGTTGAAGAAGTTGTGATGAAGGTTAACTTTGGATGAGGTTACGTGAGCTAAGGGGGAGAATAAAAGAAAAGAAAAGAAGTGATTTTAGTCAACAAAAAGGGCTGGAAGAAAGAACGTAAAATTAGGCTTGTACAACCGAAAATAGAAATGAAGAATATGGCTGATGGTGCAGCCGAAAAAGATGAAAAATAAGGGTGATTGAGCTGACTTTTGTTGACTTTTAAGTGTAGAAATAACACAAAATTAATAGCCAAAAATTATAACATATAGGGTAGTGCTATAGTGATCAAGAAAAAGCTAGAATAGATTGAAGAAGAGGTGCTGTACGTGGGAGAGAAGAAATTGTGGCTGGTAAAGATAATCAGAATAAGGAACAAATGAGAGAAGTAAAGATTGATATTCCTTGACTTATACGTGTGAATGCTAGACTTTTTGGCAACCTAAGACATACTAGATATGACCATGATGTAGGGACCAAATGGGAGCCAACGTAAACTGAAAACAGAAAAGAAAGAAGGCTCACGCATGGTCAGTAAACAATAGGAAAGAAAGAAAATAAAAATGAAAGATAGAGTTAACTTTGGGTTGACTATATGGCATGATGAAGTACTTATGAAGTTAAACTATATATATGCATCATAAAGGAATAAAATTTCCTAACCTACATGTAGCCAACGTGAACTGGATTAAAGGGAAAGAAAGTTCACGTTTTGGGGTCAACAAATAATAGGAAAATAAAAGAAAGAATACTTAAGTTGACCTAATTGGATTGGAAAAAAAAATTTAAGTGGCATCATAGTTGAATATATATATTTTATGGAGGAATAAGTCACCTAAGTTATTCAAAACCATTCGGCCACAATGTGAAATTTTAAGAAATTATAATATTCTAAGTAATTAGAATTTAACTAAGAATTAGACAAGGAGGAAATTTAATACCGAAAATTAATTATATCAAATTTTGACTTGGCAGTTTATAATTCGGAGAGATAAGAAGCATAAGGGTGCAACATAAGGCGTTGCTCTACAGTGAACTGAGGTAAGGGATGTAATTTAAAGTTGTGATGGTGTCCCTTACTTTCATCGCAAATTTTAAAGAAATGTTTGAAGCATGAATTTTATTCCGAAATTAATTTCCATAATCTTTTGATAATTAGCTAAACGAACCTTATAATTACTATGCATATTTTTCCATAATGTTTTAAGTATGACATGAAATAAATATATTTTTTCGAAAAGGTATCGGAGTGGCAAACCCCAGGCTAACTTAGATCCTGGCACGTCCGGTCCTTACTATTTTATATCAATTGTATGATTTAAGATGTTACATAAGTAAGTAAGTTTTCAGACTAAGGCCTTCCTATAGTTTATGTTATTGCCTGTCATGCTTGCCACATTGTGGCATAAGTTTAGCCACGTCGTGCATGTCCTCGCCCACATTGTGTATGTTTCCATCCTTTGTGGGTATGTTGGTCCTTCGTGGTGTATGTTCGCTGTAGGACTCTGATCAGGTCTACAGCCCATACCATGGCCATAGGTATTCCGTTCCCTCTTCAGAGGATGATGTTCTGTTCCCTCTTCGGAGGAAGAAGTAAGTGTCATGACCCGCATACTGGCTATATGATTCTGCCTAGTCTCCATGAACTGTATGATATGTTTTATTAATTTTGATATTAAATTTCTAAATTATGATGCATGTTTGAACAAGTATGAAATTTTGATATATGTATTAAAGAATTCATGCAATGTTTTAAAGTATGAAACACCTTATTATGGTATTTGTTTTCTGCATATATAGATGCTATGACTATTTTAAATGCATTTCTTACGGGGCTTTCCAAAAAGCTCGCCCCCTACTCTACCAGATTATTTGCAGTGATCATCTCTTTGCCTGTTGTGCATATGATGTAGACTGAGGGATACGTCTCTCCTCCAGCTACCTTTTGTACTTACGTAAGGTATACTCATATTTTGATACCAGACATCCTGTATGGCACAGATATTTGTAAATAAATAATACTTTTGGGATGTAGTCGATATCGTATGAATGTAAACGTTATTCTGAGGAATAAGTCCATATAATGTGAATGAAATATTTTATGAAAATACTATGATGTTCTGTGTGATGTGATACTGGCAGGAATGCAACCTAAGTAAGAAATTAAGATTAAATGTATATATATAAAAAAAATTTAGCCCAAAACTTCCACGTTTCCGGGGTGTGACATTTGCAACCTGGGAGAAATAGTTTACGTGTGGTGCTAGCAAGAAGCTCGATAACGTTAGACAGGTAAAAGATGAGTGTGTAGGTCGTAAGGATATTATGAATGCATGTTTCCAACAAGAATAATTTTATAAGAATATTTTGATATTCAGTTGCCTTGGAAACTGTGCAAATTGTGGTTTTTGGCTGGATTGTGAACTATGTTTACGTGCAGGAAGGCTAGGCCAATAGTAGCCATTATGCTGCTAAATTTTTTTAGAAAATAATCTAAAAATATCATGAAATATTTTAAATGCATAATTGTGTGATTTCTAGCCTTGGAAATTAATTATTTAATATTTTTCATAAAATGTGAATTTATCGAAAAACAATATTTAAATATTCTTGAAAAAGAATTTTATCGAAATAAAGTTACCAATGTGTTCTTAAATGTGTTTTACAGTGAAATGGAGTGTTTATGAAAATTATTATTGAAATGTGAATATTTTACAAACTGTTTTACGAAATTGTGAATTATGTGAAATTATATTATTTTATGGATAAATATGAAAATTTAATTTATTTTAATAAAATCCATAAAGGCATTAATATCGTTTTATACCGTTTTGAGACTGATAGGCCCCATATCATGCTCATGTATTAATGTGTGTTATATGTGTGAAGTTGTTGATACTGATCCTATCTTCAGCGTCCCGATTAACACCTGATCAGTGTATGACTAAGTACATTTATAGACTATGGCCATATGTCTCATGTGATTATCATTTTACCCTACAAGAATTATAGCATGATATATCTTGGGTGATGCCTGGTCTCCATTATTCTACTGGATATTAAACTATTTTGCTGAATCGTGTTATTAAATTATAAGTGCTTATCGATATGATTTTTGTGAAATGTGTGATTATTTCTAAACGGTTACTGTACTAAACTGTGTACAATACTGTTTATGAAACTTTTATCGATACATGTGAAATGTGTTTAAATGTGATTGTAGATTTCTAAATTAAATATTTTATTTGTGATTAAATATGAGTTTAAGATTATTTATATAAATACTTAAATTTTATAAATCATTTAAATAAGTATTTATTTGAAATGCATTTATAAAATAGTATTAAAAATAATTTTTATAAATGTCTACTCCTTATAGTCGCTTCTAGGTTCCGGGACACGACAGGTATTCCCAAATACCTCCCATATTCCATCCAGATCCCTAGCCAACTATCGTATTCTTCCCTTATTGTGCCTAGTGTGCCTTTAGGAAAAATAAACGTTTTGTGCATATAGAATTTCATAATATCTGTGTCTGCATATGATTCCTTTACTGAGCATGTTTTGCTCATCTCTTCTTTTTCCACCTCCACATATTACTTTCAGTGATAGTGTGATACACCATCCGAGGTATTGGCTGCATATTTGTTACCCCGAGGTAGCATTTTGTGGATCTTGGAGGTATACTTGTTTTCTTTATATGGTCAGACTGTGTGTACAGTACTACTATATTGTAATGATAGACAAGGGATGTAAATATTGAATTAATTATGGTTATGTGAATATTCGTATTTAGTAAATTAAATAAATTTATTTTTATAAACTATTGTGGTTAAGTATATTTGTGGAAATAAAGGCATCACAGACAGCCCAACCATTAATGTGATTGTGTAATTATGTGGTATTACTGTATATTCGGATCATTACAGTATGGATTTGTCTTTCTTGAATATGCTATCATCTACAACATCTTAAATTTAGGAACCAAAGGCTTCTCCATTATCACAACACTAAACGGTATTCACCTTTTCTGGCTATCCTCTACATATACCAACTTTTCTCTTCTAAAATCCTCTCTACCATTTTTTTCATGTTAGTCGCTTTCTAAGTCAAAAAAGTGGAATGGTTTCTCACCCAATTTGTTTTGGTGGTCTACTTCATCACATTCGATTACTTCTTCTCCCCAATAACAAGAGACATGTATTGACTTTTTGTGGACCTTGATATGCTGGCCTCTTTCTAGGCTTATTCCTAGGTTCAACACAAGAATACCATCAGGTCTGACACCTTTACACCTGTCACACCTTATCATACCCTAATCTGCTATCCTAGGCCTGTCACCCCTTAAGGCTTGCTGCCTAGGCTTGCCACCTACTGGGGTTTATGTCACATCCCGTAGTATACAATAGATATCACAATTCACACACACAGTAGTATGGTTAGCCTGTGTGCAATGCCTTTATCACATTCATTTTCAATAGTAATCACTATTTAATTGAAAACATATCAATAGTTGATATAAATAGTTACAGCAAAAATATTATTTACTGAAATTTACACGTGTTCTACATTCCCCTGTACAAAGTTATACAAGTGTAGTACTGTACATAGTAATGTCTAAACATATAAAAGAAAGTAAATATACCTCTAGGATCCACTCAAGCTGCCTCGGGAACCGATAACGTAGTCGAAATCTATGGAACGGTATCTAAATCAGTCATTGCAAGTAATCTGTGGAGTGAAAAATAAGGGGTGAGCTAACGTGCTCAGTAAGAGAATCATATGTAAAGACTGATACTATAAAATCTATATGCACTTTAAAACATTTTAGTTTTCTAATAGTGCACTAAGGTACAAATCGGGAAGGATACTATAGTTGGCTAGGAAACCGGATGGAGTATAGAAGGTATTTTAGAATACCTATCAGGTCTCGGCTCCTAGAAGCGACTATAGGGAGTAAGCCGTTGAAATTGATTTCAAAGCAATATAAATTGCTATTAAAACCACATAAGAAAATAATTTACTAAATAAATAAATAAATACTTTCTTTCCAAATTAATATTCAACTCAATATTGGTAAACACAGTATGGCAAAGAGTTCAATAAGCAGTATGTAGAAGGCTTGATATCAATAAACAATTCAGTACCAGCCAACAATTCAATAAAATAGTATATTAAACTGTAACAGTATAATGGAGATCAGGCAACAACCAATGAATATCATGCTATAATAATATCCTAAAAAGGGAGAAATAATAACACGTGAGACATATGGTCATAGTCTATACGGTCCACAGTGTGCATTGATCAGTGACACTAGGACGCTAATAATAGGATCAGAATCTATCAACAACAATACAGTAACAGTAACACATGACACATGAGCATGATATGGGGCCTAACAGTCTCAAAACAGTGTATATCTAGTAGAAACATCATTTACAAAATCAATTTCCCTGATAGTATCTTCAATCAGTCCATAAAGAAATATATTGAAAATATATTTAGTTTATGAATAAAAATTCATAAAATATTCACACTTCAATATTCTTTCTTGAAAATGTTTTATTTATCTGTAAAACAATAATAAGCATATGCTGGTACTTTCACGTAATAAAAATTCATTAACACAAATATTTAAATATTGTTTTTCGATAAATCACCATTTTTTGAAAAATATAATATCAAGTGCCAAATGTTATGAATTTCACTTAAGTCATGCATGAGAATATTTCACAGTATTTTTATAAAATTTTTGAGAAATTTTAGCAGTATAACGACTGTTATTAGCCTAGCCTTCCTGCACTTAAACACAGTTTAATAAACCAGCCAAAAGCCACAATTTCCACAATTCCAAAGTATTTGAGTTCCAAAATAATTTCATAAAATTAATTTCACTTAAATCATGCATTCACAATATCCCTACAGCTCATACACTCATCCCTTACCTGTCTATTCTAGTTGATACCACCGATAGCACCACACGTGAATTAACACTCCCGGGCTGCAAAACATTACACCAACAATATTAATTCACCTCACTTAATTTTTATATACTATTTTTCTTCACTAAATGTAGCCACATTGTCTACAGAAAATATTAAGTCAGTCTAAATTATATCGGTGCTAAAACATAACTTCGCCTACACAACTCCGATTTTTATTCAGATTGCACCAGTAGATTCCTTATAATTTCTACAGTATTGTGGCACCTCAAATTCATCAAATGAAGCACAAGAACATCTCCCCTTAGCCATGGCTAAATGGTATAATGTGCCTTACACATGGTATTTTATTTATTTAACTATTAATTCATGCTTAGTCATCTTCCTTCTTCCCTCTAACTTCATTTTTATACATCAAACAACATGAATTCCTATACTTCCATGCATAGCCAAAACCATAAGGAGTGAAATCATTGAGATTTAATCCAAACCAACCTCAAAATCATGCTTAGCACACTTAGATTTATCATTATCTACCATTAGAATTAAAAGAAATCACAAGTATGGGAAAAACTCACCTTGGCCGAATCCTTTAAGCTTCCTTTCCTCGTGATTTTCTCAATTCTACAATGAAATATTGGTATGGTCAGTAGAGAATTTAATTTGGAGCAACTTTGTAGAAATAAACTTTTGATTTTAAGGTAGTTTTAATGGTGATTTAGTTAGGTTTTTGTTTTCCTAAGCTCTTGGTTATGGTGGATGAACTTGAGGTTGAAAAAGAGATGAAATGGAGTGGCCGGCTGGCTGTGTGGAAGAATTTAGAATATTCTACATAGGGTCAAAATGGCCATTTTGCCATTGGTTATGAGATTTTTGGACAAAAATGCCTTTAAGCTTTCGTAATTTTTGTAACTATCCAGTTAAACTCCAAAAATTCATATTTCATCACTAAAAATTATTATTAAAATGAACAAATGTGGTTTCATCAAAGTTCAATCTATCAAAAAGGTGAAATTACGAAATAAGAAAATTTGGGTTCAAAATTCTTACCTTAGGTTTATTTGCCTCTCCGTACACTATTCGGCTAGTCTCACGTCCATTCGGGCATTGTAGAGCCGGTGGGGACCACTACATTGCTTTCCCTATTACCTACGAAATACACAGGAATTGAGCAGCAATGAGAAATTTGACATGTATAACAATAATAGTATAAGCGACTCTCACAGTTTATGGTCCAGACCTATCGCCACCTTGAGCTTGCAGCTTAAGCATGTCGTCACTTAGGGTCTGCCATTAGGCCTGCCACCCAGGCTTGTCATGCAAGAACTTATATTTTAAACATATTGAATGAATTTGTGGCCAAATAAATGAAATTGGTCAGTAAAATAGTGAATTATCAATTTTGGTACAAAAAGTGAACTTTTGTATGGGTAGGCCTGTATGCCCCATAGAAGCGCGCATCCACCAAAATAAAATCGATCATCACAAATTGATGATATTTAGCCATAGATAAGTCATTTTAATTTAATCTAATTTAATTTAATTGAAGTCGATTTTGGCTTTTCTCACAAAATTGGGCTTAATTAGGCAAAAGGGCAAAATCGTACTTTAATGCATAAAGTTCATATTTAATTCATAAAAAAAATATGAATTAAATATTTTACCTCGTAAAGTCATAAAATTCGTGATACCTTACCCTATTTTATGAAAGTAAAAGAAATAAGAAAATCTAAGTGTAAAAGAAATTGACATGTGACTAAATGGCATTAATAATGGCTTGTCATGCAAGAACTTATATTTTAAACATATTGAATGAATTTGTGGCCAAATAAATGAAATTGGTCAGTAAAATAGTGAATTATCAATTTTGGTACAAAAAGTGAACTTTTGTACAGGTAGGCCTGTAGGCCCTATAGAAGCGCGCATCCACCAGAATAAACTCGATCATCACAAATTGATGATATTTAGCCATAGATAAGTCATTTTAATTTAATATAATTTAATTTAATTGAAGTCGATTTTGCCTTTTTCACAAAATTGGGCTTAATTGGGCAAAAGGGCAAAATCATACTTTAATGCATAAAGTTCAGATTTAATTCATAAAAAAATATATGAATTAAATATTTTACCTCGTAAAGTCATAAAATTTGTGTTACCTTATTCTATTTTATGAAAGTAGAAGAAATAAGAAAATCTAAATGTAAAAGAAATTGACATGTGACTAAATGGCATTAATAATGGCAAAGTTGTAAATAAGTAAAAAAGGGAATTAAAAGCCAACAAAAATTTGCTCTTGAAGAAGTGAAACTCGTAACCCATCTTCCTCCCTAAGCTTTCACACCATTTCCTTTTTTCCTTCAATAAAAAATCAAAATTGAAGAGGGAGGAAGAGAAATTGGGATGTGCTTCCCCTCCCTACACCAAAAAACCAGCCTCCCTCTTTCTTATAATGTTAAGGTTTCATGGATATTTATAGAGAGTGTTGAAAATTGTCATGGGTTTATAGATTCGGTTTTGATGAAATTTGACAAGGTAATTGTTGATTGTTTGTTGTAATTTTCAAGTATGTTACATAATGAACTATGGGAAAACTAACTGTAGTGTCAATTTAAAGGATCAATTATGGATTAGGAAGGTTAGGGTTTCGACCTAAAGAGAGGAAATTTGGAAAATTGGAGATTTCATAGGGTAAGTGATATTCACATGAAATTGAAGCTTAAATTGAGTTTAGTGATGATATTTGGGCCTAGTTGTATCTTCAATTTCAATAGGTTGCATGAAAACTGCATGAATTGGAATTTTCGCTTTAAGTGCAATTGGGGATTTAATATAATTGAGTTAAATTGCATCAAATTGAAGCTAAATTATTGTTAATGATATAAATAAAGGTTAATTGTGGTTTCAATTTGATTGGGTGGCATGTAATTGCCAAGAACTGATTTTATCCCTTCATGTGAAATAGGGAATTTTCGGAATTAGGCTTCAATTTTCGTAATTGATGTTAAATTACATTTAATTAAAGCTTAATTAATGAAATTGAAATGATTGGAGATTTAATTGAAGAAAATTGGATTGAAAAATCAATATGTGTTTATGAGATTGATATGGCTCCTTAGTGCTTAATGTGTAATTATGCTTAAATCATTATGAGAATTAATTAAAAAATATATTTTAAAAGTTTAAACATGATATTAAAAAAATGGAAATTAATTCGAAATAAATCACACTAAGGAGAAATTAGCCAATTAGGGCTTTAAGTGAAAAAGTTGCCTAATTGGTAATGAAACTTAGCTATGAAGTATAATTATGCTCGCTAAGTATAAATTCAATGTTAAATTGAATTAAAATCAAGTGAAAAGTGAAATTGTACAACTGGCCAAGGTGAATGGAATGAAGAAATCAATGTCCCTTGACCTTGGTTAATTGATATGTTATTGCTAGTGTAGTATACCATTGACTAGTATAACTTGCACGAAGTGAAACTAAGTGAATGTAGTAGTTTTGAGACTTAAAGTATTGGATACCTAAGGGTATCAGATATGAACTAATAAGTATTGAAGTATAAGATTGAACTAAGATTGAACATGAAGTATAATGTGGTGTCTATTATGTCTTTGCAGTGATTCGACACCTAACTAAGGTGTGGTGATGATGTATGAGATCGATCAAATGGCTTTTGCATGAAGCAATGGTAAGTTAACCTCGCATGGTGCATGTTAGCACCATATCTGTAAGTTGATTTGCGCAAGATGCAAAGTGGCATCTTACATCATAAGTATGAATGCAGAACATGGATTGTATCATTATTGAACCCTATGTGAAAATCATATATCGAAAGTGTTAGTAAAAATATAAGAAGTTTACTGTATTTTTAGTGATTGAATATACATTACAAGATAATGAATATGGATTTGAAATGTGAATATGGAAATTGTGATTGAATGTGTGAATATTGACTATTGATACGAGTATTGAACTATTGATTTGAACTGTTTGGATTGTGGCTTTTGATATGAATTGCAAGCTAGGTAATGACACTTATTAACTCGGACATAACGAAGTGAATTGTAGAAATTGAACATTGTAAGTGAAGTGTAGTGTATTGAATCGTGTCTACTTGCAGAAGGTTTTGCATAAACGGCATGGTATAGTGGAGATATTAAGCCTGCATTGCATAGTTTTACATGTTTTAAAGCTTTAAATTTTGAGTGTACAATGTTTTGAAACTTATTGAACTATTGGTTATATTGAGCCTTTACTAAACATATTGTTAATATGCATATGTTATTGTTTTCTGAAATGGAGCATACATTTGCTTTATGATTTTGTATTTTTAGATTTTGAAACAAGTATAAGAATTACTAATACTAATGCTTTTAAGAATTATTTTATGAAACCTACAACCCAACTAACATGTTATAATAGTTAGCCATGACCATATATACTAGCCCTAGCTAACGAAGATATAATAGTTAGCATACTAGCCCCTGCTAACAAGGATATAATAGTTAGTATATTGGCCCCTGTTGACGGGGAAACAATAGTTTGCATACTAGCCCTTACAAATGGGGAAACAATAGTTGCCATACTGGTCCTATCTTACAAGGAAATAATAGTTGGCATACTAACCCCTACTAACGGGGATATAATAGTTAGTTATGGTCATGTTCTATTGAACATTGTTTTATTAAAAAGTGTTACCATGATTGTTATCGTTTTATCGAATATTGTTTACCATAAAAATACTCATTTATCAAATATAATTTATCGTATCATTGATTGTTTTACTGAACCACTATTACTGCATTGAACTCTGTTTATCGAACCCTTGCATTGTTATTGCAAAAAGAAAGTGTTTGCTAAATACCATATTGTTTTATCCGAAATCATATTGTATCTGTTTTATCAAACTATTACATTGTCTTCTGCATCGAACCATTGTATAAAAATGAATCAAGATTGTGTTTAGTGATGTCAAGTACCAAAGGGATAATGAGGTTTCCATATTTAACCTTAAAAGATCTCGACAGTGTCTAGTGTGATGCTATCGGAATAGTCGACATAAGAAGTATTATAAGAACTTAATTGAAGAATTAATGATTGAATATGTGTTTTTTGGATTGTGATTATCGACTTTAAACTATGAGTATGGCAATTGAAATTATGTATATGAATATTTGATGATTGATATGAAACGTTTGAATTGTGAATAGTATACTTTTTTATAGGCTGGGTTAGATTGGAATTTTAGTGAATGTTATTTTCTATCGAATGATAAGAACTTTACTGAACTGTGTGCATGTAGAAGAGTTTATCATATGTTGCTATCCTTTATACTTGTATGGTTATCTTAATAAGCTCCCCAAGCTCACCCTTCTTCTATTTCATTATAGGTTAGCCGGGATAGTATCAACTTTTGCAATTTGCAGTCATCTTTGGTGATTTTCGGGCCCCAAAGCATCTATAGTTCGTATTCAGTATATGTAAATGTAATTATTTTCAAATGATTTTAACAGTACTGTAGTATGAGATGTGTGTGAAATAGTTGTACATTTGTACAAGTTAAATTATTGAAATTGGGATACAAATGAACTTGTATTAGAAAATATGTCAAAAGCCCGAGAAATAATAGAATATTTCCTTGGGAATTCTTTTAAGGGTATTATTGAACTCAAAAAATTATGAGATTTGAACCTATGATATGTTATGATGAATATGAGTGCAATAAGGCATTTTTAGAGGAAAATGATATTGTATGAATAGTAAACATAAAAACATTAGAAAAAGTATAAAATATAACATTGTAAAATTTATGAGATTCATTATAAAATTGATGAGAGAACGAAAAATACTAGAAAAAAGCGTAAATATATAATAATTAACCGTAAAATTAATGTGATTCATCATAAAATTAATGAGAATAAGCGTAAAAATATTATAAAAACCATAAATCTATGATAATTAACTGTAAAATTAATGCAATTCATGTACAATTGATGAGAATAAGCGTAAAAACATTATAAAAAGTCTAAATCTATGATAATTAGCCATAAAATTTATGACAATAAGCGTAAAACACATTAAAGTTTAACAAGGCAATCAATTACCTGTGTATGGCATTCGATTGGCCTTGTTAAAATTTAATGCCAAAATGCTTTTGGCATCAAGGTAATCAAAAAATGAACTTCGGTAGTCGAATGACTAACATGGGAATTCAACTACCCTAAGATATTTGAGCTATAAATGCCCCTTTTTTTGGGTAGATGAACTCGAAATATTCTATCTAAAAATATTCTCTTTTCTTAATTTTCTCTTTTTAAATTAGCATGGATTGTCCTTATTATAATGTATAATCTACATTAAATAAAACTATAAAATTTAATATATTAGACAATTTCCTTTCATACTTTGAAGAGACAAAAATGTAATTTTTATTGTTTTATGAATAGATAAAAATGCAATTCAAATACCTTAATGGTTTTTTAAATGATAAAAATATAATTTACATTATACTTCATTAAATTAAAGTTTATCTATTGAACTATTATACCATTACTAACATATTTATTTAACTTTTAAATTTTATTCAATTTCTCATGAGATATTCAATATCTTATGAGATCTCATGACCTTATAGTAAAGTCGATATTTTGCAGTCTTACTATAGAAATCATCTTACCAAGTAAGAGTTTCTGTCAAGAGGAAAGGAGGACATGGAAAGCCAAAGAAGTTCTATATCAAACACAATTCTTATATTTTTAAGCTTATAAGTAGACATAATGAAGGGCTAAAAAAGTAGGCAGAACTTCTATTCTTATTCTTGTTATTGTGTCTTACTCAATGGTAGACCATCCTTATACTTTAAGGGGGCCTTGGTCCCCCCAAAGTTTTCACAATTCTTACTTTACATGTGTTGACGTAGAATGTCCTTATAATTTGTGGGGGCTTTTGCCCCCTGTCACGCCCTAATTTCTAAAAATCAAGACTAATTTTTTCCATTTTCACACTAATGGTTGAGCAGTGCTTTGTGTCCTCACTCTAACTTTATGGTAAGAATTACTAGATAAAGCACATTTCAATTTTTATACATAGGTCCCAATACACATAATTCGAGTACAGATTATTTTTCCATATAAATACTTTAGAATAATTACCATGATTTACTTATATAACTCTTCAATTTACTGTTTACATCTTTTTTTTTTGCATATTAAAGTACTGTAAAGTAAATGTCTGAATACTATACCTGTAAGGTATGACATTGAAATCCCATAGTCATCTTATCGGGAATTTCTCTCAACAAACTACTATCTCTTCAAGTAAATCTAGAAGGTAAAGAAGGGGGTGAGCTTTGGGAAAAGCCTAGTAAGAAACATACATAAAAGATTTGGTATCATGTAACTATATGCAGGTATCGTTTTAAATCCGATGCCAAGGACGCTAAAATCAATAACGAAAATCAGTATTGAAGTCTAAAATTCGTTTAAACTTATTAGCTCTCAAAGTTTAATAAATACTAGAATTAGCATTCATTTAAACTAGTAAAATAAATTATTTTCAATAATAATACAGAGATCAGAAAATATATTTAACCAAACACTGAAATCAAATATTTATAAAGTCTGGGAGTGCGTGGATATAAGTTAGCCAGGGATTAACCACCCCAATATAAGAAAACAGTGGAGACTAGGCTACACCCAGTAGACTCATGATGGTGGACATATGGCCAATAGTCCAGGGGGCCACAGTGTGTATACTAGCCAAGTAACACCTATGGGAGCTAGATGACTGGGCTAGAGTCAATAGCATTCGAAACGGAACAAAAAGCATGTACCTGTAGGTAGCTACAAGGCCAACAATCACCACACATTTACTTGATTCCTAAAAGAAAACAAAATAGTTCAGTAAGTCTTTAAAACCAAATAGAGTAATATAAACGCACATTTTATTTTCAGAGTCTAGAAGTGCCTAAATCTATGTTAACTAGGGATTTACCACCTCAGAAAATCATAATATAAGTTTTGGGAACCAAGTTTCATTTCCAAAACGTATTATTCGGAAAATGAAAAGATGAAAATGTAATAAGAAGATAAGTACATGACGATGAGGGAACAAAAATATGAAGTAGTTCCTGAATTTGAGACTAAAAGTGATTTCTTTTGGTTATCACACGAGTACGGCTAGATGTAAGATCAAGGGAAATATGACAAGTGAAATTTAATGATACTCAAAGGAGTAAATCAATGATTTCATTTTACTGCCGGTAATGTCAATGGAAAAATGATAAAAAATATATACACACCTCGAAATGGTGAAATTGTATGGATAACATGATGAAAAAATTACTGATTTTATTAGTCACCTATGGAATCTAAATTAAGAAAAGATTTCATGTTCAAATATATTCAAAAACCTAAGTGATATCTGAATATACCATAAGAACAAAAGATGTAATGACCATATTACATGAAAAGAGACATGAAGAGAAAATGATGGTCTCATGCTTTATTACTATAAGAGATGATTAACAGTAAAGTCTGCAATGAGATGCAGCCTCGATGAAATAGATGTGAAAAATGAGTATTGTGGATAATAAAGAGTTCAAAAGAGATATGATGATATGGAAGTGATTAAAGACTGATTGTCTAAATGGAATCACTTTCCATTATCAAGCTCCTAAATTTCTCTAGTGCCCTAGTCGGAACATGATTATGAAACAATGAGAAAGTATGTAAGTTCTAGTGAGCGTACATGTGATGGGAATCTCTGAGTTGCCATATGTTTATGGGAAATAGCAAAAGGCCTTGAGATTCCAAATTTATTGACAGCATCGCTCCGTACTAATGTAAATATATAAGCGTGATATGTAAATACTCCATGACATTGAGAGAGAGTGTGCATGAGATTTGAAAACTACTGGGACAATTACATACTTCTAATTAAACTATGTAACTGATAGTTTTCAAACTATAACGACTTGGCACCAAATGAGAAAAAAGATGATGAACAGTATAAATCAGCTATTATGTGAAAAATAGTGGAAATGAATAACTTCCAATTTGATAAATGAACTTAGGGAGTATAAATATATGATGAAAGGAATATGTAGTGGTCAAAGGGATTCTAATTGTAAAAGCATGCTGGCAGTATTATCTGAAAGAGGATCTAATGGGTAAGAACTATAAGTATACGGAATGTACCACCTCTTAAGTTAAGTTAAATTTGGAGGACCGAATTTCTTAAGGTGTGGAAATGTGATAACCGTAAAATTTCCACTATATGTATTAAATAATTAGAGGTTAAATAAAAAAATATAATTATAAGATCGGAATATTAGTGAAAATTTTCGTGAATTGAGGAAGTGACGAATTAGGAAATTCGTGTGAAGGGAATTTAAATTGGAAATAAGAATAAGGTTGGAATTATAGAAAATAATGAAGGGAGGAATCTAAATTTGGATATTGAGAAGTCCAAATTAAATAAGAGATAAAAAAGTGTATAAATATATATTTATATAATTATATTATATAAATATATTTAGATATAAATACATATGTACATATATGGAAAATATGTATATATTATATATATATTAGTATACGATATACATTGATATATATATATATAGTATTATACATTAGTAATGAAGTACATATGTATATGAATATAATATCTTTTTTGTGTGTGTGTGTGTGTGTGTGTGTGTGTGTATATATATATATATATGTATAAGGAATGTAAATATTATTTTACATAAAAGTTTGTATATATATATATATTTTATTATTACATTTATATAAATATATATAAATGTTATTTAATTTAAAGTATATAAATATACATATATATATATATTAGATATATATTTTGTTAATACATAATATATATCTTTATATAATATATATAATACAATACTATATATATAAAATAATAATTTTATATGTATAATATATAGTTTATAAATATAAATATATGTAAATAAATTAAATGAAAAAAAAGAAACAGAAAATCGAGAAGGAAGGACCCCGACTCCTTCCCTCCATCAAAGCCGGCCAACCCAGTCGGCGGAAGAGATGGAAGAGGAGGGAGAGAGAAGGGTGTTGTCGGCGAGAGGAGGGAGAGGAGAATGACCGGCGACGGCCCAAAACAGGAAAGGAAAACGAAAAGAGAAGAGAAGAATCGGCGAAGCCGAAAAGAGAAAGGAGAGAAGGAGACGGCGGTGCCAGCCGGTCCAGGCACCGCCTGTAAAATCCGAATTTTATTATACTGTATGCCATATGTGTACATTATTGATAGTGGAAATAAAAATTTTGTGAAATTAAATCGAATGTGAATTTCCACTTTCCAATCTAAGTGATGATTTTATAGTGTAGTGTATAAGAAAAAGAAACAAATATTAAAGAGCAACAAGAAATTTTAAGAAGGAATATATGGGATTTAATCTTGATAAAAGATCAAGATAGTATATATATAAGGTATGAAAGCATTAAATGAGATGAGATAAAATTAATCAATGTGGCTAACATTGGCGTGGAGAAGAAGGACAAGAGAATTAAGGGCTAGAAGACAAAACAAAGAAAAGGATGGGGAGTTAGCCAATCAACGTTGGCTGGAGGAGACATGGGCGAAGAGAAGAGCAGAAAAGGAAATAGAAAAGTCCAGGAAAGGGGCGCAGTGGACTTCTCGCCGGTTGCTTTATTTGACAAAGGAGACTAAGCATTTATTAGCAAGAGGAGTAAGCCAATAAGAGTGACTGGCAGAGGCGTGGACTAGGAGAATAAGAGGAAAAAGAAAGAAAATTTCAACACATGCAGGGAATTTTCTTCTTACCGTAGTCCACTAGCTGCAGTTTTTCCACAAAATTTAATGCATGAAATGATGAGGAAAACAGGATAAGGAAACAGGTGTTAGATTTAAGTGAAACGGAACGGCTATATAAGAGGGGTTCATGAGAAAAAAATTGATGGATGCAACTTCATCTTCCTCAAAAGTATTCTCGCCCATTCTGTTTGCTACAAAGATTACCTTGTTCTTCCGTTCCTTTCATAGCCATAGAGTTTTATCCTTCTATCAGTAAACCTTTTCCTCACCATTGAAGAGCTAAGGAATAAGCAAACTAAAGCTAAGAAAGACAAGAAAGCATTCTGTTGTTGGAGGAGTAACTTGGTAAATGTGAGTTTCATAGTTTTACAGTTCTCTTGATATTTAATCATAGATATAGCCTGGTTATAATTGAATATGGTTAAATATATAAGAAAATAGATGGAAAAATAACTAAGAATGAGTAAGAAAACACGACGGGCGAGTAGAAAATTGCTAGTCAAAATGGGTAAGTACTCGCCCAAAGGATAAGACGAGGTTAGGAAATGCTTATGTGAGTTCGCCAGTATTGTGGTCCGGGAGGGCGAGGACAAATGATCGCCAAAAGGCGAGAATGGCGATAACAGTGACCGCCCATGTAAAAGTTGATGATCGCCGGTGGGGCGAGTAGGAGAAAAAGAGGTCGCAACCGTAATCCAATACATGGGCGAACTCCCATGAATAATCCGCTAATGGACAGCGAGCTATGTTGGGCGAATGGCGAACTGAGTCTCACCAAAGTGCCATATTATTAGGAAAAATATAAATCCTTTTTGGAAAATATTTATAATTTAAATAATGCTTTTGCAGAAGGGAATTGCGGAAGGCGGGCGAGAAGCAAGGCTGTATCAGACGAGATAAGGAAGTAGTATGTGATACAAATGCATGTCCTGTGGAGTAAAAATGTTAAGAAAATATTAGAAATTGTTTTATTTCTGACATGCATCGGTTGATAAACTGTTTTGGTTTCGGGCAAGCTACAAGCCGCCATAAGTTGTTTTGTTGGGCGAATTGATTAAGGCGGGCGAGTAGTTTGTTCTAGGCAGAAACTCGAGCGAGCCAATGGCGAGCTCTCTGTTATGAGAACTGGGCGAGTGCCCTTGTTTTAAAAAGAAATCCGGGTAAGCCATAGTCGGGCGAACCCTTTTTAATGAGATTGGGCGGGTGACCCTTGTTTTAAGTATAAGGCGGGCGAACTGTTATTAGCCAGCCATATTTTTGTCTTGAAAAGCTATGAGGCGGGCGATTATAAATTGCCGCCTTGGCGAATTGACTAGTGGGCGAACTGATTTAAGAATAATTTTCTCAAACGGAAATTAAATAAATAAATAAATAAAATTTGAATTAATTTTATTATTTTTGAAAATAGAAAATATCAAATTCTTGGGGCGAGTAGACTCTCGAGCGAGTAGTTCCTTGGGCGAATTGGCTAATGGGCGAGCTGACCCTGAGCGAACTAGACGTGGGCGAATCAGCTCCAAAAGTGTTTTTCTCTCATAGAAAATGTTGAAATTGAGGGTTGTTTTTACTAGTTATAAACCCTTTTGGAAACTAAATCATTTTATGGAAATGATACATATGATAACTTGATTTTGAGACATTAGGCCATGAGTTCATGCATTATCACTCATATACTTTGCGTGACCCATCTAGGGCGATGGCTCGGGTCAAAGAGACCAACGAGTGCACCCTAGGGCATTACAAGGCTGATGGACTTGCCAAGTCTTCAGCGGTCTCGAGGTCACTTGGCAAGTGGACCCGAGGACCACCTACAGATTATGGCCATACATCTAGATGAGATAGCCGTGAGGGGCGATTGCCTACGGGTGCACCCCAAAAGCGGATGATTTGTGTTCTTTGCATGATTTAAATTGTTGCCTAGTCTCAATTAATGATTTATGAAAGGATCTGGTGAATCCTGTTTCATGTTAACTATATTTATTCTTAATGAGTTTGATCATTAGGACAATTAAATGGTTTTGAGATTATAGTTTTTATTTTATAATGCAGCATACACCTTCTTTACTGAGCACATTGTCGCTCACTCCTTATTTTTCCACTCCACAGATAACTGATTTGAACTAAGAGACTTACCTTCCTGAGATTGGATATCGAAGGTATGTTGTGTTCTTTTATATATTCAGTAAAGTTGTACAGTACTACTTTCAATATAAGGGAATGTATATACATTTTGAGAAAATAATTTAATTATTCTTATTAAAGTGATAGGAGTTGATAAGCATCACTGACAGCCCAACCGGTAGTAAGTGTAAGATATAAGTGAGTAATATGTTATATAATGGAAATTGGGATGTTACATATTTATTGGTATCAGAGCAGGGTTGGTCGGATGTCTAGTGATGCTTTAAGTAAATGGTAGTATACATTCCCCTGTAGTACTGTATAAACTGAATATATAATTGATGTATTAATGATAAGTGATAAATGATTTCTGTGGTACAGATATGAGTGGAAGGAGGAGGATGCGCTCAGTGAGAGGCATAGGCCGAGGTAGGGCGGCACAGACTCCGGAACCACAGACATCGGAACCTGCCCCAAGACCTCCACGTCCTATACAGCTAGAGAGCATTGATAATCGTGTAACTCAGGTGGAGAGGTTAATAGCAGATTTTATGGCTATGTATCAGGCAGATAGAGCCGCTGATAGGGCAGAGAGGGAGAGAGCTACAGCTCCTGCAGCCCCAGTAGAGGCACCAGCACCGCCACAGCCGGCACCAGTTGTGCCTGAGCCTGAGCCTATTCCACCACCAGCACCTCAGCCACCGATAGCTCCACCACAGCCACTGATTCAGCAGCCACGAAATGCAGAGTCATATTGTAATGTGGCATTGGTGAAATCATTTAAGAAGTTGGATCCACCTAAGTTTATGGGTACTAGGGATCCATTGGTGGCAGAGCAGTGGATTATAGAGATTGATAGATTACTCGAGATTATGAGATGTTCAGAGACAGAAAAAGTAGGCCTAGCTGTGTTCCAGCTGGCAGATGATGCGAGACATTGGTTGAAGGCCACCCAGACGGTATTATTTGCTCAGCATCAGGATCTGTCATGGGATATGTTTGTGGAAGCTTTTAGAAGGCAATATATTCCTGACACTGCTCAAGATAAATTACAGCAAGAATTCATGGATTTAGTACAGGGTAGTATGTCGGTGAATGAGTATGAGGCCAAATTTACTACCTTGAGCCGTTTTGACCCACAGACTAGTGCAAATACCCGGTATAAGATTTCGAGATTTAGAGCGGGTTTGAGGCCATCCATCAGAGTAAAGCTAGCCCCATTTGTTATACATACATATGATGAGATAGTTCAACGGGCTCAGCTATGTGAGAGGGACTATGAGCAGTTCCAGCCCGATTTCAGTAGCAAGAGTAAAGGCAAAGCAAAAGGAAAGGCTAAGAGGTTTATGGAGGATAGACCAGGTAGAGAGCAGTTTAAGAAGACCCGATCTTCGGGCATACAGATTTCAGAGGGCAGATTTGATAGACCAGCAGTTTCTACCCCTGCTAGTGGCCCCACTACCACTCAGAGAAGTGTTGCGCCCTTATGTAGACATTGTGGAAGGTCGCATGGATCGCGCCCTTGTCCTGTAATGACTGGGGTATGTTTTAGATGTGGACAGGCGGGGCATTTTATTAAGGATTGCCCGATGCTCAGAGAGTCAACTGCTTCTACTAGACCTACTGCATTACCTCAAATAGCGGCCCCGGCAGCTCAGAATGCACCAGAGAAAGCGACACCCTCACAGCCAAGGCGGGTGACAGCCGCAGAAAAGAGTAAGAAGGTTGTGACTCAGGGTCGGGTGTACGCGTTGGATCAGGAGACTGCCGACGCCTCTATTGATGTGATTAAAGGTAAAATTTATCTTTTTGATATTCCCGTAATTGCCTTAATTGACCCGGGTTCTACTCATTCATTCTTATCGCCTGCATATGTCAACAGGACCCCAGTAGAGCCGGAGTTGTTAGAATATACATTGCGAGTGAAAACTCCTTTTAATAATTTCCAGAGGACGGATGTTATATATAGGGGTTGTAAATTGACTATAGGAGAGAAGGTTGTGACAGCTAACCTAATTTTGTTGGATATATATGATTTTGATATCATTTTAGGTATGGATTGGTTGGCTGCAAATCATGTTAGTTTGGACTGTAATACTAAGTTTATTACCTTCTCTTATCCCGAAAAGTACATTGTAAAGTTATTGTAAATTAATAAAAAAGTATGTGAATTATGTTATGAGATGACGTGTGTACTGAATTTGTGGTTGTGTATGAATGTTTATGAAGGATATATTGCTAGTGTGGAGGATGTTGAGAGGAAGCATCCAAAGATCCAAGAGATTCCTGTGGTTAAGGACTTCTCGGATGTATTTCCAGAAGATTTACCTGGGTTACCACCGGATCGAGAGAAGGAGTTTATGATCGAGTTGGTACCCGGTACGGAGCCGATTTCTAGACCCCCATATAGGATGGCACTGACAGAGTTAGATGAGCTCAAGAAGCAGCTCCAAGAACTATTAGATAAGGGATTTATACGTCCCAGTGTGTCATCGTGGGGAGCTCCAGTATTATTTGTTCGGAAGAAGGATGGTAGCCTCCGGTTGTGTATTGATTATCGGATGTTGAATCGGGCTACCGTTAAGAATAAGTATCCACTACCTCGGATTGATGATTTGTTTGATCAGCTCAGGGGTGCACAGGTGTTTTCCCAGATAGACCTTCGATCAGGCTATCACCAGTTGAAGATTAAGGAGTCGGATGTGCATAAGACAGCCTTTCGGACTCGCTATGGCCACTATGAGTTCCTAGTGATGCCTTTTGGACTGACAAATGCCCCTGCAGCTTTTATGAGTTTGATGAATGAGGTATTTCATTCATTTTTGGACAAGTTTGTCATAGTATTTATTGATGACATATTGATTTACTCTAAGACTCCAGAGGAGCATGAGCAACATTTGCAGATTGTTTTACAGACCCTCAGAGAGCGAAAGTTGTACGCTAAGCTTAGTAAGTGCGAGTTCTGGCTTGACCATATTATATTTCTCGGACATGTAGTGTTGAGAGACGGGGTATCAGTTGATCCGTCCAAGATAGAGGCCATTGTTCAGTGGGAGAGGCCTAACACGGTTACTGAGATACGGAGTTTCTTAGGTCTTGCCGGATATTATCGCAGGTTTGTGGAGGGATTTTCTAGACTTGCTGCTCCATTGACACGACTCACACGTAAGGATGTAAAGTTTGAGTGGAATGATGCGTGTGAGCGTAGTTTTGGTGAACTTAAGAAGAGATTGACTAGTGCCCCCGTATTAGCCCTTCCTAGCGGATCAGGTGGATTTATGGTATATACTGATGCATCCGCTCAAGGTTTAGGGTGTGTGCTCATGCAGTATGGTTGGGTTATAGCTTATGGTTCTCGACAGTTGAAGGATCATGAGAAGAATTACCCGACACATGACTTGGAGCTAGCCGCAGTGGTGTTTGCACTGAAGATATGGCGACATTACTTGTACGGGGAGAAATTTCAGATATATACAGACCATAAGAGTCTGAAGTATATATTCTCACAGAAAGAGTTGAATTTGAGGCAGCGACGGTGGATGGAACTATTAAAGGACTATGATTGTGAGATTTTGTATCACCCAGGTAAAGCTAATGTAGTAGCTGATGCACTGAGCCGTAAGCATGTTGGCAGGGTATCGTACATGATGATCAGGGAACATGAGTTGATAGAGCAGTTCTCTAACCTCAGTTTGACAGTTGTTTCCTCTGACCAGTATGGGTTTACAGCTAGTTTTCGTATCGAGCCGGATTTGATGGATCGAATCAAGGAAGCTCAGAGGAGTGATGATTATTGTATTGGGGTGGTCAGCCAGATTCAAATGGGAAATGAGTTGGATTTTGAGATTGGCACCGATGAGATACTGAGATTTAGAGGTCGGATATGTGTTCCCGGTGATCAGCAGCTTAGAGATTTGATTTTATCAGAGGCCCATACCTCTAGATACACGTTACATCCGGGTAGTACTAAGATGTATCAGAATCTCCGAAAAGTGTATTGGTGGCCTAAGATGAGAAAGGACATCGCAGATTTTGTTACCAGATGTTTAACATGCCAACAGATTAAGATTGAGCATCAGAAGCCAGCAGGTATGCTTCGACCATTACCGATTCCTATGTGAAAATGGGAGCATGTAACTATGGATTTTATTATGGGATTACCACGGACCCGGAAGGGATATGATGCTATTTGGGTGATAGTCGACAGATTGACTAAGTCTGCTCATTTCTTAGCCATGAGATCTACAGATTCAGTTAGTGCCTTGGCCGAGTTGTATGTCAGGGAGATAGTGAAGTTACATGGTGTTCTAGTGAGTATCACCTCTGATAGGGACTCTCGCTTCACCTCTCATTTTTGGGAGAGATTTCAGGAGGCTATGGGATCCCAGTTGAGTTTTAGCACCGCTTTTCATCCACAGACTGATGGGCAGTCCGAGCGTACGATACAGACGCTCGAAGATATGTTGAGAGCGTGTGCATTGGATTTTAGAGGCTCATGGGACGATCACTTACCCCTGGCAGAGTTTGCTTATAATAATAGTTTTCATACGAGTATCGGCATGGCACCGTATGAGGCCTTGTATGGAAGACGATGTAGATCCCCTATAGCATGGGAAGAAGTTGGAGACCGTAAACTGTTAGCTCTCGATTTGGTCGAGCAGGCTTCTAGTGACGTACGAATGATCTGTGAGAGGCTCAGCACGGCTCAGAGTCGGCAGAAGAGTTATGCAGATACTAGACGCCGACCATTGGAGTTTATAGCAGGTGATTATGTGTTTTTAAAGATTTCACCGTCCAAAGGTATTATGAGATTCGGGAAGAGGGGAAAGTTGAGCCCCCGATACATTGGGCCTTATGAGATCTTAGATCGCGTGGGAGATGTGGCATATCGGTTAGCACTACCACCAGAGTTGTCAGGAGTGCATAACGTGTTCCATGTCTCGATGTTGAGAAAGTACCATCCAGATCCTTCTCACGTGATTCGACACGAGCCACTGGAGATCAGAGAGGACATGAGTTACGTTGAGAAACCGGTGCGGATTTTGGATAGGAAGGATAAGGTATTGCGATCTAAGACGATTCCTTTAGTTAAAGTGCTATGGCAGTATCATAACGAGGAGGAGGCTACTTGGGAATTAGAAAGCCTTATGCGCGACATGTATCCAGAGCTTTTTCAGTGACAGGTCCCAAGTTAAATTTGGAGGACCAAATTTCTTAAGGTGGGGAGAAATGTAAAATCCGAATTTTATTATACTGTATGCCATATGTGTACATTATTGATAGTGGAAATAAAAATTTTGTGAAATTAAATCGAATGTGAATTTCCACTTTCCAATCTAAGTGATGATTTATAGTGTAGTGTATAAAGAAAGAGAAACAAATATTAAAGAGTAACAAGAAATTTTAACAAGGAATATATGGGATTTAATCTTGATAAAAGATCAAGATAGTATATATATAAGGTATGAAAGCATTAAATGAGATGAGATAAAATTAATCAATGTGGCTAACATTGGCGTGGAGAAGAAGGACAAGAGAATTAAGGGCTAGAAGACAAAACAAAGAAAAGGATGGGGAGTTAGCCAATCAACGTTGGCTGGAGGAGACATGGGCGAAGAGAAGAGCAGAAAAGGAAATAGAAAAGTCCAGGAAAGGGGCGCAGTGGACTTCTCGCCGGTTGCTTTATTTGACAAAGGAGACTAAGCATTTATTAGCAAGAGGAGTAAGCCAATAAGAGTGACTGGCAGAGGCGTGGACTAGGAGAAGAAGAGGAAAAAGAAAGAAAATTTCAACACATGCAGGGAATTTTCTTCTTACCGTAGTCCACTAGCTGCAGTTTTTCCACAAAATTTAATGCATGAAATGATGAGGAAAACAGGATAAGGAAACAGGTGTTAGATTTAAGTGAAACGGAACGGCTATATAAGAGGGGTTCATGAGAAAAAAATTGATGGATGCAACTTCATCTTCCTCAAAAGTATTCTCGCCCATTCTGTTTGCTACAAAGATTACCTTGTTCTTCCGTTCCTTTCATAGCCATAGAGTTTTATCCTTCTATCAGTAAACCTTTTCCTCACCATTGAAGAGCTAAGGAACAAGCAAACTAAAGCTAAGAAAGACAAGAAAGCATTCTGTTGTTGGAGGAGTAACTTGGTAAAGGTGAGTTTCATAGTTTTACAGTTCTCTTGATATTTAATCATAGATATAGCCTGGTTATAATTGAATATGGTTAAATATATAAGAAAATAGATGGAAAAATAACCAAGAATGAGTAAGAAAACACGACGGGCGAGTAGAAAATTGCTAGTCAAAATGGGTGAGTACTCGCCCAAAGGATGAGACGAGGTTAGGAAATGCTTATGTGAGTTCGCCAGTATTGTGGTCCGGGAGGGCGAGGACAAATGATCGCCAAAAGGCGAGAATGGCGATAACAGTGATCGCCCATGTAAAAGTTGATGATCGCCAGTGGGGCGAGTAGGAGAAAAAGAGGTCGCAACCGTAATCCAATACATGGGCGAACTCCCATGAATAATCCGCTAATGGACAGCGAGCTATGTTGGGCGAATGGCGAACTGAGTCTCGCCAAAGTGCCATATTATTAGGAAAAATATAAATCCTTTTTGGAAAATATTTATAATTTAAATAATGCTTTTGCAGAAGGGAATTGCGGAAGGCGGGCGAGAAGCAAGGCTGTATCAGACGAGGTAAGGAAGTAGTATGTGATACAAATGCATGTCCTGTGGAGTAAAAATGTTAAGAAAATATTAGAAATTGTTTTATTTTCTGACATGCATCGGTTGATAAACTGTTTTGGTTTCGGGCAAGCTACAAGCCGCCATAAGTTGTTTTGTTGGGCGAATTGATTAAGGCGGGCGAGTGAGTAGTTTGTTCTAGGCAGAAACTCGAGCGAGCCAATGGCGAGCTCTCTGTTATGAGAACTGGGCGAGTGCCCTTGTTTTAAAAAGAAATCCGGGTAAGCCATAGTCGGGCGAACCCTTTTTAATGAGATTGGGCGGGTGACCCTTGTTTTAAGTATAAGGCGGGCGAACTGTTATTAGCCAGCCATATTTTTGTCTTGAAAAGCTATGAGGCGGGCGACTATAAATTGCCGCCTTGGCGAATTGACTAGTGGGCGAACTGATTTAAGAATAATTTTCTCAAACGGAAATTAAATAAATAAATAAATAAAAATTTGAATTAATTTTATTATTTTTGAAAATAGAAAATATCAAATTCTCGGGCGAGTAGTAGACTCTCGGGCGAGTAGTTCCTTGGGCGAATTGGCTAATGGGCGAGCTGACCCTGGGCGAACTAGACGTGGGCGAATCAGCTCCAAAAGTGTTTTTCTCTCATAGAAAATGTTGAAATTGAGGGTTGTTTTTACTAGTTATAAACCCTTTTGGAAACTAAATCATTTTATGGAAATGATACATATGATAACTTGATTTTGAGACATTAGGCCATGAGTTCATGCATTATCACTCATATACTTTGCGTGACCCATCTAGGGCGATGGCTCGGGTCAAAGAGACCAACGAGTGCACCCTAGGGCGTCACAGGGCTGATGGACCTGCCAAGTCTTCAGCGGTCTCGAGGTCACTTGGCAAGTGGACCCGAGGACCACCTACAGATTATGGCCATACATCTAGATGAGATAGCCGTGAGGGGCGATGGCCTACGGGTGCACCCCAAAAGCGGATGATTTGTGTTCTTTGCATGATTTAAATTGTTGCCTAGTCTCAATTAATGATTTATGAAAGGATCTGGTGAATCCTGTTTCATGTTAACTATATTTATTCTTAATGAGTTTGATCATTAGGACAATTAAATGGTTTTGAGATTATAGTTTTTATTTTATAATGCAGCATACACCTTCTTTACTGAGCACATTGTCGCTCACTCCTTATTTTTCCACTCCACAGATAACTGATTTGAACTAAGAGACTTACCTTCCTGAGATTGGATATCGAAGGTATGTTGTGTTCTTTTATATATTCAGTAAAGTTGTACAGTACTACTTTCAATATAAGGGAATGTATATACATTTTGAGAAAATAATTTAATTATTCTTATTAAAGTGATAGGAGTTGATAAGCATCACTGACAGCCCAACCGGTAGTAAGTGTAAGATATAAGTGAGTAATATGTTATATAATGGAAATTGGGATGTTACACCGCCACCCCAACGCCGACCTCGACGGAGGTGAGAGGAAGGTGAATAGGCCACCGGCGGTGAAAGAAAATGACAGAGGAAGAAAGAACGAAGGAGGATAAAGGCCAAACCTTTCACCACTAGATCCGCCGTCGTGTCGCCGAGCTGGGCTGAACGGAGACCACCAGCAACTTCTCCGTGACATCGACCAGCTGTGGAGATGCCGAACCGTCGGAGAATCGGCCACCAGAGGAGAACCAGCGATAAGGGAGGCTGGACTAGTCTAAACCGGTTCAGACCAAGAAAAAGGAAAAGAAAAGAAAAAAGAAAAAAGAAAAAGAAAAGAAAAGAGGAAAAGAAGAAAAGAGAAAGAAAGAGAGAAAAAGAAAATTTTCGGGAATTCGGAAATTTCGAAAATTTACGAAAATTCGGTAAGAAATTTTCGGAAATTAATTTCGAGTAATTTTAATAAATTGTGGAAAAAAAATCTAAAATATAGAATTTTATTTCCAGAAAATCACCCTCGATGACCGAGACGATGGAATCGAGAGAGGTGAACACGGGCACGACGGTGGTGAGAAAGTTGCCGACCCGAGACATGTAAGGGAGACATGTGCAGCCTGTTAGGATATTCAACATACCTGTTTTAAATATGCAATTAATTTTATAAATTTTGTTGATAATGATTGGTTGAAAAAATGTGGTGATTTACCGGTTGAAATTATAAACTGTATTTTTCGTGCAGGAGGTTAGCCAATCGGCAGCCGTTATACTGTCAAAAAATTATCGAAAATTACCAAAAATCATAATAAATGATTTTATCTCACGAGAAACGATTTTCAGCTACGAAAAATCGAGAAATCGATTATTTTTCATAAAACATGAATATACGGAAGTTTAAATTGAAAATATTCATGTTTTCGAGAAGTGTGGAAATAAAATCACCGAAAATTCTCTCAAAGTGTAAGATTACTCGTAATACGAGATGAAAAATGAAAAGACACGAAGTGAATATTTTATTAATATTTCTTCAAATATTCACATGATTTCATAAATAACCTTTATGGTTTTAATTATGAAACTAATTATTTATAGGAAATTCCATAAAGGTTAATTAAAGATGAAAAATAGTATTTTGAGACTATAAGGTCTCTACACGTGTTTATAGAGGAAAACATGGTGACAGGATTATTGAATTTGGAAAATAAATATTTTACTTTTCCATAAATTATGAAAATATTTGAATTGAATTCCGATAATTTTGAAAGCCATGTTCTGGAAAGAAAGCACGGAAAAACGTGCGTATATGTTTTACAGTGAAAAAGAAACAGTCATGAGATTTATTTTATAGTGTGATTATTTTATAAACTGTTTTCACCGTATGAAAAATGTGATTTATGCCTTTATGAAATAATTTGAAAGATGTTATTTATTTTATAAATTTCATAAAGGTGATGATATATACATGTGAGCTTTATGGATAAATGTGAAATATTTCAAATTACTATGTTTAAAATCCATAAAGGCTATGGTACAGTTTTTATACTATTTTGAGACTTAGGTCCCGAGTTTCATGCATCGTACTATTACTGTTACTGTCATGTGGCTGATTGACCAGCTAGTCATCAGCGTCCTGGATTGTCACCTAGCAAGTGTATACCGAGGACATATTATAGATCATGGCCATAGATCTCAGTACTGATACTGTGTCCCTTACTGGACGAAGATAGCATGATTTAATTGTAGGGTGATGCCTAGTCTCACTTACTGATTATTGTTTACTGAAAGGATTTACTGAATCCTGTTTACTGTACTATACTATTTACTGTACTGTTTACTGTTTATTGAGCATAATAGTACCAAAACATTGTTTTACTGAACTGTACTGTTACTGTTGACTGTTTACTGAAATGGTAGCCATTGATTACTGTTTTACTGAACTGAAAGCTACCATTTACTGTTTACCGAACTAAAAGCTATCGTATACTGTTTACTGACTGGGTATTTACTGTTTACTGACTGAACCGTATCAAGATACTGTTTTACTGATCTGTAAGGCACTATTTTACCGAATAGTATTGTACTGAATATTACTGTTTTACTGAACTGTAAGATATGATTACTGAACTAAAGAGAAATTAATGTTTATTCAAAAAGAAAAACATGAAAATTATTTCTAAGATAGAAATAATTACAGAATTGTTTATCCAATGATTTGGATATTTATAAACTACTGTACTTTCACGTGTTTTTAACTGTACTAAAGAGAAGAGAAGTAAACTACTGTTTTACTACTATACTGTGACGTGTTTTAAACTGTACGGAAGGGATATAATAAAATGGTTTATACCATTTTTATAATTATGAGAAAAGAGAAGGAAATTGTGTTAAAATAGAACAATTTATAAAGTACTCTTTATAGTTGCTTCTAGGTTCCGAGACAAGATAGGTATTTCAAAATACCTGCCTTACTCCATCCGAATCCCTAGCCGACTGTAGTATCCTTCCTACATGTGAGCCTAGAGCCCTTCTAGGAAAATTTAAAGAAAGTGAAAAAGTTTTTCAGCATATAGGTAGCTGAATATCAAGTGTCGCATATAACTCTCTTACTGAGTCGTGGTTTGCTCACCTCTTCATTTTAACATTTCAGATTTTCGAGGACTAAGAGTCTGATATCTATGGATTTCGGTTGCGCATTTGGGGACAATGCAACAACTTATTTACTACATGAGGTACAATCATTTATTTTTCGTATTTAGACTTATCTACAGTACTACTTTCTTGGGAATTAAGATAGGGGATGTAATTCCTATTATAATTTCATATGAAATTGTTTAAGTGTAAAAGAAAAGTAAAGTATCACTGAGAGCCCAACCATCAAAATTGTGTAAAAATATGTGTATTACTATGTAACTGGACTGTTACATATATGATTTTATTCACGTTCAATTCATATCTCATCGTATAAGGTTGGTTTCAGATTTCCCGATACATTTCATAAACTATGAAATCCATATACAAGAATCAGTCGCATACTTTCAAATATTAATTTGTTCCATCAAAATTCAATCATATACTTTCCGATATCAAATTTGATACAAGTCAATTATCTCCAAATATTTTCAATAGTTCATTCCTATACTCTTTAAACTCATATCTCATTACTATGAATCAATTCTAGTACCTTCAAAACGTATCCTTAAAAACTTATCGTTGAAATAATTTATCTAAAAGTCATGACATTTTCACTTCAAACCAATTATAAAGGTTTCGGTAGCTTACCGATTTTATAATCGGAACCTCGAACAAGTTCAATTAGTACAAATCTATATATTCATAGTCCAGTTCATTACCATAAATCGACAAACAATAAGCATTTCTTAGATCCAGTAATCAAACCATAATCATTCAAAAATAATCATCCTTATAACCCATCAATTGCTAAATTTTCTTCCATTCATGAAACCCATCGCTAATTGAAATATTAACCCTATATTCTAGGTATCAAAATAAAACTAATAGAGATTTACAGAAAAAATTTGGATAGGATAATCTCTATAGTGAGTTAGGAAGTTGGGTGAATTTGGAAGGATGCTTTAAAGCACCTCACTTGTCCGGGTTCCCTAACTTTTTATATATAGAGAATCTTGAGTAAATGAACAGAGACGGAATTTATGCGTATTAAATCAAAATCAAACCGATTAATAATTCTAAATTCATATCAGTCAATGTCAAAACCAATATTGGATTCAAAATCATATTCAATATCAAAACCATTTAAAGTTTTCAAGGTTCAAATATCAAAGATTCAAAAGTCGTTCAAATCCAAATCGAACAAAATATTGCAGAATTTAAAGTTCAAATGTCAAAGTTTCATAAATCAAATCATGATGCAAAACATGATATCCTTTTGTCTCCTATATATGTCCCTTACCTCTCAATTTATCGATATTCATTTCATCACTACCGGTAGCACCTTCCGATCTCGAGGCTACAAATTCATTATCCAAACTCGATAAATTCACTATAATTTAATTAAAATAATATTTAACTAATTATTCTCTAATACCTTTCTATCGTAGCTCTAAATGTAGTTTAAACTCTACCGATGCTAAAGTATAACTTTTGCTACACAACTCCGTTTTCAATTCTGACTGTGCCTACAGTCTAAGAATACTTCGTACATTATTTTAAGACCCAAATTACATTGAAATGAGCAAGAATTCCACCTCCCCTTATTATGGCTGAATGCACTCTTCTTACCTACACTTGATATTTCTTCAAATTTAACTACATTACTTGTTTCAATTTTATTCCATTAAATTTCTATTACATTTCCATATGAATTTCACATTAAATGGCATCAAATTCATTCTCCTCTAACTTTGGCAATAGGTCCCTTCTTCCCATACTTAGTGTTTCTTCCATTTTAGCTTAATTAATCTTGTTTCTTATGTTTCATGATCTCTATATGATTTCCCTTATCAAAATTTCATCAAAACTTATCATGTTCATGAAGAATGAATAGTGATTGAAACCCTCAAGAGCCCTATTAGAAGATTCCAGCATGATTCAAGCTAGAATAAACATGAAAACAACTTAAACACATGATAAATAACTAGAATTTCATGAAAAAGTGCAAGGTCCTTAGTGTTCTTACCATGGCCGAATCACTTGGGAGGACATAGAATCTGATTTTGACCACTTTAGCAAGAAATATTGTTGCCAAAAGAAAGAGCATTGAAAAATATGTAGTGTTTGTTTAGGAAATTTTCGATTTTAGGTTAGTTTTCCTTAGGTTTTTGGAAGCTTTTCTTCCTCTCAAGCTTTAGCTATGGTGGACACGAGAGAGGTTGAAGATGATGGCTGGCCAAGTGTGGAGAAATCTGTAGAAAAATCCAATTTTAAATATCTCCCATGCAAAATTACCAAAATACCCTTATACTTAATGAAACTTCCTAATTTTGCCCCTAAACTTTGACTTTATTGAAAACAGTCTATTTAATCTCCAAAATATTTTATTTAATCATAAAACACCTCTATTTAACTTGCCCTAATGATTGGTAGAGCTTTTGTTGAAGTTTGGTAACTTATTTGGATGAAATTACCGAAATACCCCTAACTGTAAAATCGCGTAAATTTATGCTTTTACGCTTGATTTCGTTTATCAGTCCTCATGATCTAAAACCTTATTACATGAAAAATTACTCACCATTGATAGTTGATTAAAAATCATCTTGGTTTGACCGTAATATATGAAATTCTTCTTGCCTATGTCCTTAATCGTTATTTTTGAAATTGTTTCACACTTTTCAAAATATACTTAAACCAGGTGATTTTGAGATGCAGATTCTCATTATATTCATATTTCACCCTAAATATCATCATTTTAGGGTCCCACTTCGATCAAGACAGAGAAAGTCCTAGTGGCGCCCGCACCGAGTACTTTCCTGAATCTTATCGAATAGATCATTCGTTTAAATATTTTAACAATCAATATTTTCTTTTAAGTCCCTATACTCTGTAACTTATATCGAATATGAGAAAAAATAGGGTTCTCACACTCCCAAAGTTTTATCAACTCTTAGTCTCTCTCTATATACATATATTATATTTATATATAAATATAGTTGGTTCTTTTAAATTTAAATTGTTCACTTTATTTTTTATGTTTTGATTCATAATATTATTTTATGCACTGTAATTTAAGAGGGTTAATTAGAATGGTATTATTATTTGTCTATTAGTTATACCTACTACCCATCACTATTTACAAATTCTTAAAATCAAATAATTTGTTACAATATTTAAATCACAATTACATAAACTTAACTAAGGTAAAATTAAATTTTTAGATTTCTTGAAAAACTATAAATCTTTAACCAAGTACCAAATATGGTTTCTTTAAAGGGAGTTCAAACCTTATGGGAAATAGAAGAGGCTATTTTTTTTTCTTAACTTACTGATGTTTCTCCTCTCCATGTATTTTTTCTTCTTACTCTAAATCTTTATTTGAAGTTGTTTTGTTTTTTAACAAAAAATTAGATACAAACCACTTTATAAAAATTTTAAAAACAATCATTTTTAATTTCAAAGTTTCAGCTTCATTTTTTTAAAAATATTTTTTCCTTGTTCCAATAAAAATATATTGTTTATTTATACTTTTTTAATTAGATTTTTAAATTGAGCAAAAAATCAAGAAAGTTTTTATAATTCATTAAAATATTATATTATAATATTAATTGCCCCCCTCCCCCCCCCCCCCCCCCCCCCCCCCCCCCCCCCCCCCCCCCCCCCCCCAACCAAAATCAAATCTCAAGATCCACTATTGGTCTTACTAGTTTTCTTATTTTCGATTAAAGGAATTTGAAACCCAACATGAAATTAGACTAAATTCACATATAATAAAATTTAAACCTCCTACTTCAAAGATAATGTGAATAATACGAATATAATATACATATATTTAAATAAATTAATAAAATTAATCCATGTGTTGCAGGAGTCGCAAACTAGTTCCATATATAAAAGACGTTTTCCAAAAGTAATCGGTTAACAACTTGAAAGAATCAAAACTCAACTAAGCCATTAGGTACTCTAACATACACAACAACGATTTAATTGAATTACTCATCATTTTGTCATTTAATTTGTCTTTATTATTAAAATGCCTTTTTTGAGTGAGCTTGAAATTGACTTTAAGTGTTTTAGGACATGACTCAATTCCGCGATATAACGTTTAAAAGAATCCATTAATCGGTATATATATTAGAAAGCATAGCCATAGGATTCAACGAGAAAAGAATGAACTATTTGGGTAAGTTTAGAAAAACGCATCTCCTAATTTCAAACGGGACTACCTGAGAAAATTCCTAATATATAAGCATTTGATGACAACGAGTAACTAAAATAAATTAACAGAAAATGTTTATAACTAAAATAATAAACAAAAGCAGAAATTAGATTTATTTTACTAATGGTACAGAGAGTTTAATTGAAGCAAAGATATCTCATTTTCTTTAAAACATTGCTGCTTCTACGACATTGTATCAATCGAAATAGTTGAATTTCAAAACGTATCACTTCCAAGATACAACTTAATTATATTTTCATTTGTAACCAAAAAAAAAATTATATTTTCATTGCACACTCTATAATTCTACACTAATAGTAAAATAAAGAACTCAACACAAATATATCTTTCTTTGTTCAAGAATATGATTCAGTGTGAAGCACCAAAGTAGTGAATTAATATATTTTGCATGAGGTACGTGACCTATTTATAAGCTCCAACCATTTGTAACTTATACAAATTATTAATTATAAAATTTATGAATATTTCAGTTTAATATATCACAAAGCAAACGGTGTATGTTTTAAAAAACATAATAAGGTTATTATGACTTAAAAGCTAATACATAATCAACAAGTGATTGAAAAAAGTAGAAGTAAATTTCTTTCATAAGTATTTAGATATGATTTGAAACTTAATTACAGTTGCTATTATTTGGAAGACTTTACCTTTTACCATATCTGGCCTAAACAGAATTAGTTTCAGGCCATAACCTATGGTTACACAAAAAAGTAAATAAATAAATAAAAAGCAATACACATTCAATATATAAAAAACGTTTTCCGAAAGTAATCGGTTAGCTTTTTGAAAGAATCAAAACTCAACTAAGCCATTTTTTTTGGCCAAAAGTATACTTTTGAATTAAGTATTCTAACATACAAAACAACGAAGTATTTGAACTACTCATCATTTTGTTTTTTATTTTGTCCTTATTATTAAAATGTCATTTTTGAGTGAGCTTAGAAATTGACCTAAGTGTTTTAGAGCAAGACTCATCTCCACAATATAACGTTTAACAGAATCCATTAATCGGTATATATTAAAAAGCATAGCCATAGGATCCAACGTAGAATGAATAAACTAGTTGGGTAAGTTCAGAAAAACGCATCTCCTAATTTCAAACGAGACTACTTGAGAAAAATCCTACTTATACGCATTTAATGACAACAAAGAGCATACATACTATACAGAGAGAGACTTTGACAAATAAAACACGGAGAAAGAGAAGGAATCTTTGAATCTGTTTGTAAATACGTAAAACAAATTGTTTTAGATACTTTTTATAACTTCAAATAGGATTAATATTTTTATAAATCAATGTTAACTCAAAATTTGATATGCATAATATACATAAATAAAACATAAAATTTAATTGTCGAATTAAAAAAAATATGCAAATTTGTAAAAATTAAATTATTTTACACATATACAAGTGGATTGCTTATGATGTGTGTGTGTATATATATATATATATATATTCAGAATTTAAGGTTGTTCCCTTGATTATATCAATGACTTGACCATCAAGTTTGCATGAACGCGGGTTGCACATTTATTTAAACTTTAAACATAGCATACATTTGATCATATATAGCTAAGTAGTTTGAGATGAACCGAACCAAAAATAAAATAAAAATAAAAATAAAAATCAATTCAGATTGAATTAGATGAAAACTCGATTAAAAATATCGATTTTAATCAATTGATTAAGTCGAATGATTTTTTATTTTAAAATAATTATCAATCAAATTAATCGAACTAATGGACTTTTCTTAGTATATTTTTAAATATATTGTATATATAATACAAATAATTAAATATATTTAAAAATTATTATGTACTATTGGATTGAAAAAGTAATAAAAATTAAGAAGCATATTTATAATAGTAAAGATAGAAAATAAAGATAAAAAAAGTTGATTTTTAATCCAACGAAACTGACATATTTTCGATTCAATTTTTCAATCAATAGAATTAAATCGATCACATCGACTAATTTGTTAAAAAAGTTTAAAATTTTCTACGCCAGCTTAAAAAACCACAACTCACCCATAAGAGGCCGAGTAAATTAGAAAATAGCATCAGTTGATGGACCATACGCATGAAGAATCTCATTAATTAAAAAAAAAAAAAGAGTAGAGATTCGTGTGGACTTGGATGGAGGTGAAAGAACTAATCAACCAAGACAAATAAACGAACACAGTAAAATAGAAAGAAATAAAATTATGTCCTGGCCGTCCCTTGGGCAACTCAGCATAAATATATATATATATATATATATATATATTATATATATATATATATATAATATATATATATATATAATATATATATATATATATATGAGAACCAAGTGTGAGATGAATCTCCATTACAGTTAAAAGTAGAAAAGGTAAAAGGAAGATAGCAAGATTACGCAGCGGAGGCATGGACGTGATCAATGCTTTGATGCCATACATAGTTCACTTGGTAGTTCTATACGTGTCTGTCGGTGTCATCTACTTCGTTTACAAATACAAATCCCCCGCCACCTCCAACCTTCCTCCTGTAAAAAGGGCCTCCCATACATAGGCGAAACCTTGGGTTATGTGCTGGCTTCGAGAAGGGGAACTCCAGAGAAGTTCGTAACTGACAGAACTACCAAATATTCACCCCATGTGTTCCGTACATCATTGCTAGGAGAGGACATGGCTATCTTTTGCGGTGCTGCTGGTAACAAGTTTCTCTTCTCTGGCCAGAACAAGTATGTCACCTCCTGGTGGCCCAATTCCATCAAGAAAGCTTTGATGGATCCATCCAGTGTTGACAATTCTTCCAAAGAAGAATCCACCAAACTTCGGGCCTATCTGCCTCCTTTTCTCAAGCCTGAGTCCCTTCAACATTACATACCCGTCATGGATATCATGGCAAAGGAGCACCTGGACAAACTCTGGTCTCCCTATAATCAGGTCCAAGTTTTCCCACTTTCAAAGAAGTATACATTCGCCCTCGCCTGTCGTCTTTTCATGAGCGTCCAAGATCCTGACGAGATCGAAAGATTTGCCAAGCCTTTCGCTCTTGCCACTGCTGGTCTCATATCCGTACCCATTGATCTTCCAGGTACAACTTTTAATCGCGCCGTGAAAGCTGGCAGGCTGATTCGTCAAGAGCTTTTAGCCCTCATTACCAAGAAGAAAAACGAATTACTGGAGAAAGGAAAAACGGTTGCTTCAGACTTGGTGGATAGCATGCTGATGGATGGCATGACTGAGATAGAGATCGGTAACAAGATTGTAGGCTTCTTTATTGCCAGCCATGACACCACAAGCACTGCGATCACCTTCATTGTTAGCTACCTTGCTGATTACCCAGACGTATATAACAGGGTCTTGGAAGGTATGTATATTAATTTGGACTGGCGGAATCCTACTTATCTAAAATTTCTATTCCGGAGTTAGGTAATACTTCTTCATCTTCTTGTGGTCTGTTGCAGAACAATTGGAAGTTTTAAGCTCCAAAGGGCCTGGAGAACCATTGAAATGGGAAGATATTCAGAAGATGAAGTACACATGGTGCGTGGCATGCGAAGCAATGAGGCTGGCTCCACCTGCTAATGGAGCTTTTAGAGAAGCCATAACCGACTTCACCTACGCAGGTTACACAATTCCAAAGGGATGGAAGGTAATACCTAGCTATATGTTTCCTTGCATGTATGTAGTTTTAAGCTATCTATCTCCAGCCCAAATCCTTAATTATTTCTTCATTTCTTCAGGCCTTTTGGACTGTGCATTCAACCAACAAGAATCCCGTCTACTTCCCAGATCCAGAAAAATTTGATCCTTCCAGGTTTGAAGGAAATGGTCCTCCACCCTACGCATTTGTACCATTTGGTGGAGGTCCTAGAATGTGCCCTGGGAAAGAGTATGCGCGACTGGAGATCCTCACTTTCATTCACAACCTCATCACCAAATTCAAATGGAAAAAACTGAATCCGCATGAGAAGATTTCATACATTCCATCACCCATTCCAGAGGAGGGTCTTCCCATCATTCTCCAAGCCGCGTGAAGGCTGGTGCATTACTCATATACAATAAAAGTGTTTCCTATATGCAATTTTATGTCTAGGACTGCATGGCACAATTAAAGGATGCTTTTACATAAAATAATTAATGGATGTTACAAATTTAAGAGTGACAATGATGTTTTATCGTGGCAGAATACAATAGATACAACATCTGTTCTTATCTATTATATTCTTGAAAATTTTATTTTGCAAATAAAATATTAGAATCACAGTTCTTATTGAAATAATTTTTTTATTAATTATTTGGATGTCTATGAGTCTATGGCACTAACAAAGAATAGGGCTTTTATGACAAAAATTTACCAACTAATAACTTTCGTTGTAATTACCGACGAAAAAATGACAAATTACTAGCAAAAAGACATTTTATTTTTTTAAAAAAACGTAGAATTCTAATCAACTTATCAACAAACTTCTAGCAGATTGCCAAAAAATTTTCTCGACAGAAAAGTTTTTCAGCAGTAATTTGTCGGTTATAACTTGGCACAGGGTCAAATTTTAATCACAAATTCCCCCTCTTGATGGCACAAGGCTCCACACCTAGTCAACCGTACACTCAGTCAATAACACAGCAAGCCTATGGCAAAAAATAAAGATTACAAGCACACGCAATACACGACAGCGTTACGAGGCCGCTCCCTGATGATGGTCTCAACCTTTGCTGTTAAGAAGAAAGGACTTACACAATATCTGCAGTAGGGCCCACACAAATACTCTCGTATCTCAGAGTCCGTTGCCTCAGCTTTTCTCAACATCACATTTATAGGCTTACAAATATATGGCTAACATCCCTAGCCAACTAGGTAACCCGCTAGCTACTGAATTACTCAATAGTAGAGATCAAGCTCAACAAAAGTATTCTATCACGCGTCTAGTAGTGTCCTCACCGTCCGAGGGTCTGATCGCGCACACCCATCTATCTAGAGGTGCTCTTGTACGCCAGCTTATACTTTAGTGCCAAGAGACCGCAAGCAACTAGGGTCCTTCTATAGAGTCTTAGAATCATCCCAACTCTCGTACCAACTTCCCCCTTCTATCGAAACTCATCAGGAAGTGTCTCGTACAGGAATAACTTTTGTTGCACAGTCTTCAGCAATCTTGCGCAAACAAGGACTCCTCACCCGCATTCGCGTCTGCATCTACATCCGCATGCACATCCATCAGCCAACATGCGGTCTTGGTCTGGCGTGTACGCTCGCAACCTTTAGCCAGGACGCTGCACTGCCTCTCTCGTGCACACATATGCATCCCTCATGATGCTGCGCTAGTTTTCTGCGTGTGAGCGCATCCGTCGGTAAAAAGAGGCGAGATGTTGAAAAAAAATTCCCTTTTTTTTTTTGCCGAAAGTTATGGTTCAATAAAACGCACATTGGATTAAACCAAAATAATGGATTAACAAGGATTTAAATTGCGGTCACAATTGCGGATTAGTTGATGTTCGATTCAGGTCGAGTTTGGTCAAGGGAAAATTGGTTTACTTCAAGTTCGGATCAGATCAGATTTGAGTCAATTTAAATTCGGATCAATTTAGGTTAAGATCAATTCTAGTTCGAATTTTCTGTTAAAAAGAATTGTTTGGGAACACGATGTAGCCGACGCCTTTTCTGTTAAAAAGATATCAGTTCTCATGAACTCATTTCTTAACTCTGCTTCTTCATTTGATTTTTGCAGATTGTGGGTTATTAAGGTGCCACCAAAAGTCCAATGCTTTCTTTGGTTAGTTGTGGTGGACAGGATTCCAACAAAAAGTTTCTTGTTGAAAAGAGGAATTCCAATCTCTCATGCTCAAAGTCTTTGTCCTTGGTGTAAATTGGTAGTGGAAACTACAGATCACGTTCTTTTTGGTTGCTCTTGGGTATGTTCCTTTTGGTACAAATTTTTTAACTGGTGGAATCATTGTTGGTGTCATCCTAAGTCTCTTAGGGAGTTTCTGCTCTTTTGTCTTGATGTCCCTTTTAGTTGTATATTGAAATCCTGGTGGCTTGCATCGGTTTCTACTGCACTTTGGTCATTGTGGTTGGCACGGAATGATCTTGTTTTTGACAATAAATCTTTGTCCATGGAGGAAATTGTATTCTTGGTTAATTTGAGATCTCTTATTTGGATTAAGGCGACTTGGGAGGACATTGTTATTTCTGAAAATTCTTGGTGGTTCAATCCTACTATCTGTGCTCCCTCAAAATTTTCTTGTTCCAGTGAACCTTTTAGACAATGGCTTCCTCCTCCTAGGGGCTTTTTAAAATTTAACGTTGATGGTTCTTCAAAGGAAAACTGGGACCTGCAGGGTGTGGAGGGATACTGCGAAATGGGCAAGGTGTTATTGTTCCTATGTTTTCCGGACTGGTTGGTATTGAGGACTCCAATGTTGTTGAAGTATGAGCAATTTACTATGCTTTGGAGGTATTTTCCAAAATAGATTGGAAAGGTAACAGTGGTTTAATTGTTGAGTCAGATTCTAAAGTTGCAATTGGATGGTGTCAAAATGTGGTGTCTCGACCTTGGAGGTTGTGGGACTTGTTTCTTAAGATTGATATGTTATGGGGAGTGTCATAACGTATCAAGTTTCGGGGGAAACCTAATAGCTAGACACAAAACTATGGAGTCGCCACCAACCATTCTAACCTAGGTGTGATTGGTCACCTATTCAAACTAAGGATAAGGCTTGGTCTATGTTAAGAGTTCTAAGTTCGGGAGTACGGTTACGTGTGAGGAAGGATTAGCACCCTCACAACGCCCATCCTAAAATGGTACCAAATAATCTAAGGTTATCCTAATTTTGCCTTTTTACTTTAATCTCGATATAATTAAATATTGAAAAATCTTTTAAGTCTCCTCCATCAAGCTGGTTGGATAACTTAAAAGTTTTTCTCACCTCAAGAGTATTCAAGTAGGACTAATCGCCTTTCTTGAAGAGGCTCCGTCGTCGGATTGTTTAAATGTCTTATGCAAACCCTATTTTGACTCCTATCCAAATTCTATTTATTATTTTATCCTATTTTATTCTATCGTTATTATTTCCTTATATAAATTATTATTTCATGTATTTTTATATCCTTAAATAAACATGAATTATTTGATATTGAATATTTTCTTAAAGACCTTCCATCAAGCTGGTAAGACCTTAAAGAAACTTTCTCACCTTAGGAATTTTTAAAGAAATTACTCAAGCGCAATTCCCTTTAAATTCCATCCTCGAAATAATTCACATTTATTAAAATATTTAATTTAATTTAATTTCTATTTATTTTAATTATTTTCTAATTTTAATTCTAATTTATTTATTTGATCTTTATTCTTTATTATAATAAACTTAATTTTTATTTACTATTTTTTAATCTAATCTAATTTAATTTTTATTTTTATAATTTAATTTATTAAATCTTGAAAATGTCCTATAAATCTTCCATCAAGCTAGCAAGATTTAAAAGAACTCTCCTCACCTCAAGACATCTAAAAGTACTACTCAAGCGCAGTCCCTTTAGAATTCCGTCGTCGGAATAACTCATCTTCTTATTTATCCCTTATTGTAATTTTATTTAATTTATTTTAATATCACAAGTTTTGAATAATAATTCTGAATTTATTTACTATTTTTTTTATTTTTGAAGATCTAGGTCTTTATCCTAATGCCCTATACCAAATTATATTATTCAATAAATCATATTATAAAAGAACTATTCATGCAAAAATAAGAAACCAAAGAAAAGAAAATACCTCATGCAATTATGTTAGTCAAATTACATATTATCACATCAAATATCATCATGTAATGGTGTCATGCATGGTCAAGTTAAATATTGTCATTGAGCCTTACGAGTACTGCATGAACAGTAGGTACTTACCAGTTCTTCTCCAGTTTTCGTTGAGAATTCCTGCCGAACCAGAAGCGTAATCCACCCCTTTCAAAATCTCTTTGCCTCTTGCTGTGGCAAAAGGAGGAATAAATTCTTTTCTTGTCTCTTGTTTTGCAACTTCCACTAACAGCCGTCGATATTTCTTTGCTCTTTTACGTTGAACACCACAGCTAGTCTCTTTCTTTGTTTTCTTGTTTCACGCCTGCAGCTCTTTCCTTAGCTTAGTATTCAATCTTCTTTCGAGAGCAAGTAGCAGTAGCTAACTCACGTACAGATGCAGCAGTAACGTGATACAAGAACAGAATAGTGGCAGCCACAGATATGCGACCAGGCTAAACAGAAATGCAGCAGCCAAGGGTGACGTAGTGCAGCGGTGAGTGATGGTGGCCGACTATTATTTTTCAAAGAAGCTTGCTGTTTCTTTTTTTTCGTCCTCTACGTGCTGGCCTCTCAAAACAGAGGCCAACTTACCAATGCAACAGCCACGTAGTAAGACCAGTGGCAGCAGTAGATACGTGATGCAGAAACGAACTAGCAGCAAGGGACAGCAGCTCGTGACTTGCACGGTTCCAACTAGCTCTCCATTCTTCTTGACAGCTCCTGCTTCCATTCTTTTCCACTTTCAATAGCAGCTTCACGGGCTCTGCAGGTTTCTGATCATCTCACAATTCTACACCTCTTCAGCACTTCCTGCGTCACGGCTTCATTGGTTCTAGGTCACAATCCTGCTACAAAATGGATGGTGCTGAACGGAGGAGGTGGTGGTTTGTTGCACACAGTGGCTCGGTGCCGAGGCTGGCATGTAGATGGGGAAGCAGGAACGGTCTGATGATGATGATGGTTGACGATTTGAATCAAGAATGGAGTGATAAAACTGTGGCCTGTATGGTAGAAGGTAGTGTATGGACGATGCAAAGGCTTTGGACGTGGTGGAGCAGCAAAGGTGGTTTCGGTTTCATGAAGAGGATCCTCCCTTAGGTTTTTTTTCTAGGTTTCTTTTTTTTAGGGTTTTCCCCCTCCCCCCCTTTTTTCTTTTTGCCGTCCCCTTTATATCTTTCTTTTTCAAGGTTTTCTAGGGTTTTTTATTTTCCTGTGTGTTGTCCTCCTTTAACCCTAGTTCTCTCCCTTTAATATATGTGTTTGTCTCTTTTTATTTAATTTTCTTTCCTTTCCTTGATACGGGTAATAAAACCCATTTTATTTCCTTTCCATCCATGCACAAATTTGAGTTTGACTTGTATCTTTATTGATTCTCACTTGATTCACTCATTGATTTTGATTTTTAAATTTTTGGCTTTGCTTTTGTTTTAAGATTCTGATTTTTTATTTTTTTTTTATTTTGTCAAGTTTTCCTTCTTTGATCACTTTATTTCTTGTTATTTTTGTTCTATTTTTTCATTTTTATTTTTTATTATTTTATTATTTTTTATTTTTTTAATAATAAACAAGATAGTAATACAAAAAATTAAATTCATCTTCTAATTATCAAATCCAATAAGCCCAATAACATTAAAAGACCCCGGACAAAATGAAGTGTCTACAGTTGCCCCTCTTTGTACATTTGCTATGAAATAGTAATTGTGCAAAGACATAGACATTCATTTTGTCCGCATCCATTTTATTTTATTTTTTTCTTTTATTTTCAAAATTTTTATTTTTATTTTTTTTTGTTTTTTCCCCTTTTTTCTTTTTTTTTGTGGATATTTACTCATTCTAAAAGAAATTGGTTTTCATCATGAAATGCTCCTTCGACTAGGAAGGCCCTGAAACTTTAAATTTTCTCATCTCTTAAATGCTCCTTCGACTAGGAAGGTCCTGAAACTTTAATTTTTCTCATCTCTAAAATGCTCCTTCGACTAGGAAGGCCCTGAAACTTTAATTTTTCTCATCTCTAAAATGCTCCTTCGACTAGGAAGGCCCTGAAACTTTAAATTTCTCATCTCCAAAATGCTCCTTCGGCTAGGATGAAACTTTAATTTTTCTCATCTCTAAAATGCTCCTTTGACTAGGAAGGCCTTGAAACTTTAATTTTTCTCATCTCTAAAATGCTCCTTCGACTAGGAAGGCCCTGAAACTTTAATTTTTCTCATCTCTAAAATGCTCCTTCGACTAGGAAGGCCCTGAACTTTAAATTTCTCATCTCCAAAATGCTCCTTCGACTAGGAAGGCCCTGAAACTTTAATTTTTCTCATCTCTAAAATGCTCATTCGACTAGGAAGGCCCTGAAACTTTAAATTTCTCATTTAAATGTGTTCAATTATGCCCGGAGGTTTTATGGATTGTACCCAGAGGATTTGATGAATCATGCCCGGAGGTCTTATAGGTTGTACCTGGAGGTTCTGATGAATGATGCCCGGAGGTCTTAGTGAATCATGCTCGGAGGTCTTACAGATTGTGCCTGGAGGTCTTACAGATTGTACCCGGAGGTTTTAATGAATCAAGCCCGGAGGTCTTACAGATTGTACCCGGAGGTTTTAATGAATCAAGCCCGGAGGTCTTACAGATTGTACCCGGAGGTTTTAATGAATCAAGCCCGGAGGTCTTACAGATTGTACCTGGAGGCTTTAATGAATCATGCCCGGAGGTCTTACAGATTGTACCCGGAGGTTTTGATCTTATCTCATCATTTCAATTCCATCTTCTAGATCATCTTATCATTCCAGTTTCTTCTTCTTGTTATTTTCTATCTAAATATCACATTTTTTCATCCCATCACATTTTTCAATCCTTTTTCATTGTCCCATCATATCCATACTTGTTTAATTTCCTCTTTCTTTCCAAAATTTTAACATTTTTGTTTCAATACTTCATACCTTTTTCATCACATCTTATTCCTTATCCTTCTCACATTTTTTGATTTTTTCATTCTTTTTTTTTCTAACTTTTATTCATCTAATCTTTCAGAATTTTTTATCCTATTGTCTTAACAACAGTTCAATTTTTTTTGTGTGTCAAAATGCGTATAATGAAATGTCATGCCTGCCATGAATGCAATGCTAATGATAAACAATGCCTTACCAAATCACATCATCAGTCTACCCTTATTCCTTTCTTCAAAATTTTGTCACCCTTCAATCTTCTCTTTGCCTTGTCATTCGATCTTTCATTGCCTCATCATTCTTCTTTCTTCAAATTTAGCAATCTTAAAATCATTTACCCCATCATCGTCATTCATTCAGTCTTCTTCTTGCCCCACAATTCTTATCGAATTAAAATTCATCAATCCAAATCATAACAACAAAATCATCCCAAACTATTCACAAGAACACTTCATCACTTCTCATATCTTCAAGAAAATTCATGCTCTCAAATCAACCAAAGATTGCCCCAAGAATAGTCTTAAAAACATCATCACCACGCTTGATTTCTTTAAGACAAGAACTTGCCCCTATAAAATCACAAAAGTCTCATTTTCACTTCTTCAAGTTTCCTTTTGAAAACAGAAAATTGCCCCACATAATAACTTTCCAAGGTACAAACATTTGATATTTATCTCTTAAAAATTGGTGATTACTATTGAGAACAAATAAAATGAGTCACAACTTGGTTTACCTAAATAAACGTGCTGATTTGGTGCATCAAGGATGTTTGGTTATCAAAAAAGGTTTTATTGATCAATGTCTCTTCATCTTGGCTCACAAATGAAACAAATTCCTTGAAAATCATTATTCCTTTTGTAAAAGTAACTTTCACAGAACACAATCCATTTTAGCATTCTCTTAATTTTTTGATATGTGGACTTTAACAAATGTCAAGACTAGCTGTGATGGCTCAAATTTCTGGGCAAGGATTCAAATCTCAAATCAAATTCTCAAGGTAATGGTCTTTGAATGTCTCAAAATGTCTTGACTGAAAGCATCACTCCTCTGGTTTTTCTTCTTCCTTGTTATTGCCTTAACATAGTCACAAACAATGGCCTTGAGTTATTTCAAATTTGCTCTAGACTGCCCTTTCATGGGTTTTCACCCTAGAGCTTTATTCTCTTTTTTTCTTCTTTTTTTTCTTTTAATTGACTATTCTACCATGCATTTGAGGATTCAAATTTCACTAAATAATGATGATGATTTCTCAAAGAAAAGCTTTTCAATACAAGCATCCCTATTTGATCAAAATGGACTTTTAAGCACGTAACGTAGGCTAAGGTTTAGGGTTTTCGAAGAATGGATAAATAGGCCCAAAACAAGTGTTTTCAAGGTTTATCGAACCAATGATCATTTCTTCGATTGTGAACATTTGTTCTTCCCACTCTTCGAAGCATTTTTCTTTTTTTCCAACACTTTATTCTCATTCATTTCTTTTTTCTTCTTTTTTTTTTTCACACCTACGTTTTTCTTTCTTTTTTTTCAACTTCTTGCTTTTTCATATTGATTTCCATCTTTACATATCCTTCTTCTCACATTTGCCCCTTAACATAGGGCATCATTTTCTTGCATTTGACATAAGATCAAACACCAATGCTTCTAAAACTCCTCTGATGTATTTGCCTCTCCAGTGTGGAGGGTGATCCTTGGTCAAGGTTCATTTAGAAAGAAATCAATAGGCTCAAAAGGGGTAACAAATGGATGATTTTATTTCAGTAATAGGAATATGAAAGATGGCCATTTGTCATATCAAATATTGACACTTCTATTGAAAACCAATCCTCAAGATGAAAATTTTATTTTGCTTTTGAAATCATTTGAATACCCCTCATGCATGGTTTCACAATCAATTTTTTTCTTTTCTTCTTTTGTTGTTTTTTTTTACTTCCTTTTTTTTTCTTCATTTTTTTTTTCACAACTCATGCCCAGAATGTATCAACTCAACTTTATGAAAGCCTTATGCAATAATTTTCATTATCATGGTTTAAAATAGGAAAAAGGATATCAATCAAATTAAGGATGGCCATTAAAAGATGTTGAGGTTATCAAAAGCTTGGCTCTTTTAATCATTTTGCCTCAAGATATAGCAACAGATGGTTTGAGTCAGAAAGTTCAAGTTATGAGAAAGAAATTTGGGTTGACGTGTTTGGGACTCCTAGCTTGGCCTTAACATCTATCAAATTTCCAAAAACAAAGTCCTTAAGAGAATGCTTCATGAATTGGTCTTTCAAAACAATTCAAAAGTTTTGTAAATTCATCAATCATTTCATTGCTCATTGCCTTAACGAAGATCATTGACTTCAAAAGTTCACCATGGTAAGCAAAAATGAATGAATTTCAAGCTTGTGTGTCTTTATGGATTCCAAGTTTTCACTCAATTGGAAAGTATACTGGAAATGTAATTTCTCAATAACAATCACCAATGTTTTCAAAATTATTTTATTTCATCTACTTGGAAAGGAAAAATATGGAAAGCTTTCAAAACAACTTGATGCAAATTTCAAGAATCCACAAATCACACATAGGAAACTTGGCTTATGGAGAAGCAAACTTCCATTGTTCAATAAGCTCTTGAGTCAAGGCACCACTGTTGATGAGTTCTTCAGCCTTTTCCTTCAATTGCATGCACTTTTCTGTTGAATGCCCAATTGCCCCCATGTGATATTCACATTTGCTATTTGGTTCATAACTCCTTGCTGCTGGGTTTGGAGCTGTTTTCAAAGGCGTAGGCACCAGATACTGGTTCTTTATTAGCAAAGGCAATAGTTTAGAAATTGGAATTGGCAACCTCTCCACACCGTTTCTTGGCCTTCTTGGATTGTTTGGTGGGGCGGAGAGTGATTGAGGACAAAAGTTAGGCTGAAAACCATTTTGAGGAATTGACTGGTAAGGATGTGGACAAAAGTGGTGGGTTTCTTGCATGGGGTATGGGTGATATGGGATATAACTTTCATACTGCTTTTCATTAGTCACAGCTTGAACATCTTGACTTTCGTTATTGAATGTTGCACCTCTCATTGTATTTGCCCATTCGATCTTCCCTCTTTTTATAGCATATTCAATCATCTCACCCGAGAGTACCATTTCTGCAAAGTTTTTGGTGACATTTCCAATCATTCTCTCGTAGTATGGAGCCTTAAGTGTATTGACAAACAGAATTGTCATCTCTTTCTCCGTAAGGGGAGGCTGAACCTGAGCAGCAATGTCTCGCCATCTCTAAGCGTATTCTCTAAAGCTTTCGATAGCCCTCTTTTCCATATTCTGTAAGAACAATCGATCTGGTGCCATATCCTTTGCATGTTGATATTGAACTATGAAGGCCCTCGCAAGATCCTTCCATGAATGGATGCGTTCTCTATCTAATTGGACATACCACCTTGCTGCGGACCCATTAAGGCTATCTTGAAAACAGTGAATGAGCAACTTTTCATTATGAGTATGCCCTGTCATTTTTCGACAAAACATTGTAATATGGGCTAATGGGCATTTAGTTCCATCATATTTTTCAAAGTTAAGGACTTTGAATTTCACGGGTAACACCAAGTCAGGAACCAAACTCAGTTTCTCCACATCAATGCTTCCATAAATAATGCTCCTTTCGATGGTCCTTAGTCTCTCCTCTAACGTATCACACATACGATGCATCCCCTCATGAGAACCTAGTTCAATTGCTTCCCTCCTAAACTTCTCTTGCTTGATGGGGTCCCTCATTTGTGGCTCCACTCTAACGTTAGTGTCTTCATCAACTCCCTTCCCTTTTGCCAAGCTCATCATCATCTCCATCATCTTGGCCATTTGTTCCTTAGACTCTTCTTGGGCTCTGACAATCTCTTGTTGCACCTTTTCAATTCCATCAATTCGTGCCAATTGCTCATTCTCCATTACTCTTGTCCGCAAGCAAGTATCGTATGGGCGACTGGCAATTTTGATGGCCGAGCTATCTTCTCACCTCTCTTACCATAGTCTAAGTCAAGATGCCATGATATGCACATACAAACTATGCATGAGATGCATACTCAATTTATGTATGACCAAATATATCTAGATGTATAGGTGCAATGTTGAAATTGACATGTCATGCATTGTAAAATCAAATAGATGCATGTCGTAATGAACCATTTTGTCTCCTAATTTATTTCTTTTTTATTTTTTGAAAAGGAATATTCCTTTGTGTGTCCTAGCTATAGGTTATTTCTACACATTAAGTTGGCAAGGCTTTGTCTAAAGTTGGGCCTCTTAAGTCTTATTACATGCTGGGCTCTGGGTAATTCAACCTTCTAAAAGTTCCCAGATTGCTCCTCACTGTTGTGCACATAGACTAGTAAGGCACCCCAATCCTCACCCATTACAGGCTTCAAACGGAAAAGGTTCAATCTGAGTGGGAGTATTTCACTGGCCTGTATGGAGGTTACCACCTCACGAAGGCAAAGGTACTTTACTCCCTCCTAAAAAGGATAACCCGGGTCGAGGGCTAATGCATGCACATGTAAGTGAAGTGTGTGTATTTAAATGTCTTATGAATTTTAAAGCTTTTAGACAAAATTTTGATTACCTTAGACTTCCTAATGGTCTGACTCTCTAATTTCCCCAGCGGAATTGCCAAACTGTCATAACGTATCAAGTTTCGGGGGAAACCTAATAGCTAGACACAAAACTATGGAGTCGCCACCGACCATTCTAACCTAGGTGTGATTGGTCACCTATTCAAACTAAGGATAAGGCATGGTCTATGTTAAGAGTTCTAAGTTCGGGAGTACGGTTACGTGTGAGGAAGGATTAGCACCCTCACAACGCCCATCCTAAAATGGTACCAAATAATCTAAGGTTATCCTAATTTTGCCTTTTTACTTTAATCTCGATATAATTAAATATTGAAAAATCTTTTAAGTCTCCTCCATCAAGCTGGTTAGATAACTTAAAAGTTTTTCTCACCTCAAGAGTATTCAAGTAGGACTAATCGCCTTTCTTGAAGAGGCTCCGTCGTCGGATTGTTTAAATGTCTTATGCAAACCCTATTTTGACTCCTATCCAAATTCTATTTATTATTTTATCCTATTTTATTCTATCGTTATTATTTCCTTATATAAATTATTATTTCATGTATTTTTATATCCTTAAATAAACATGAATTATTTGATATTGAATATTTTCTTAAAGACCTTCCATCAAGCTGGTAAGACCTTAAAGAAACTTTCTCACCTTAGGAATTTTAAAGAAATTACTCAAGCGCAATTCCCTTTAAATTCCATCCTCGAAATAATTCACATTTATTAAAATATTCAATTTAATTTAATTTCTATTTATTTTAATTATTTTCTAATTTTAATTCTAATTTATTTATTTGATCTTTATTCTTTATTATAATAAACTTAATTTTTATTTACTATTTTTTAATCTAATCTAATTTAATTTTTATTTTTATAATTTAATTTATTAAATCTTGAAAATGTCCTATAAATCTTCCATCAAGCTGGCAAGATTTAAAAGAACTCTCCTCACCTCAAGACATCTAAAAGTACTACTCAAGCGCAGTCCCTTTAGAATTCCGTCGTCGGAATAACTCATCTTTTTATTTATCCCTTATTGTAATTTTATTTAATTTATTTTAATATCACAAGTTTTGAATAATAATTCTGAATTTATTTACTATTTTTTTTATTTTTGAAGATCTAGGTCTTTATCCTAATGCCCTATACCAAATTATATTATTCAATAAATCATATTATAAAAGAACTATTCATGCAAAAATAAGAAACCAAAGAAAAGAAAATACCTCATGCAATTATGTTAGTCAAATTACATATTATCAAATCAAATATCATCATGCAATGGTGTCATGCATGGTCAAGTTAAATATTGTCATTGAGCCTTACGAGTACTGCATGAACAGTAGGTACTTACCAGTTCTTCTCCAGTATTCGTTGAGAATTCCTGCCGAACCAGAAGCGTAATCCACCCCTTTCAGAATCTCTTTGCCTCTTGCCGTGGCAAAAGGAGGAATAAATTCTTTTCTTGTCTCTTGTTTTGCAACTTCCACTAACAGCCGTCGATATTTCTTTGCTCTTTTACGTTGAACACCACAGCTAGTCTCTTTCTTTGTTTTCTTGTTTCACGCCTGCAGCTCTTTCCTTAGCTTAGTATTCAATCTTCTTTCGAGAGCAGGTAGCAGTAGCTAACTCACGTACAGATGCAGCAGTAACGTGATACAAGAACAGAATAGTGGCAGCCACAGATATGCGACCAGGCTAAACAGAAATGCAGCAGCCAAGGGTGACGTAGTGCAGCGGTGAGTGATGGTGGCCGACTATTATTTTTCAAAGAAGCTTGCTGTTTCTTTTTTTTCGTCCTCTACGTGCTGGCCTCTCAAAACAGAGGCCAACTTACCAATGCAACAGCCACGTAGTAAGACCAGTGGCAGCAGTAGATACGTGATGCAGAAACGAACTAGCAGCAAGGGACAGCAACTCGTGACTTGCACGGTTCCAACTAGCTCTCCATTCTTCTTGACAGCTCCTGCTTCGATTCTTTTCCACTTTCAACAGCAGCTTCACGAGCTCTGCAGGTTTCTGATCATCTCACAATTCTACACCTCTTCAGCACTTCCTGCGTCACGGCTTCACTGGTTCTAGGTCACAATCCTGCTACAAAATGGATGGTGCTGAACGGAGGAGGTGGCGGTTTGTTGCACACAGTGGCTCGGTGCCGAGGCTGGCATGTAGATGGGGAAGCAGGAACGGTCTGATGATGGTGATGGTTGACGATTTGAATCAAGAATGGAGTGATAAAACTGTGGCCTGTATGGTAGAAGGTAGTGTATGGACGATGCAAAGGCTTTGGACGTGGTGGAGCAGGAAAGGTGGTTTCGGTTTCATGAAGAGGATCCTCCCTTAGGTTTTTTTTCTAGGTTTCTTTTTTTTAGGGTTTTCCCCTTCCCCCCCTTTTTTCTTTTTGCCGTCCCCTTTATATCTTTCTTTTTCAAGGTTTTCTAGGGTTTTTTATTTTCCTGTGTGTTGTCCTCCTTTAACCCTAGTTCTCTCCCTTTAATATATGTGTTTGTCTCTTTTTATTTAATTTTCTTTCCTTTCCTTGATACGGGTAATAAAACCCATTTTATTTCCTTTCCATCCATGCACAAATTTGAGTTTGACTTGTATCTTTATTGATTCTCACTTGATTCACTCATTGATTTTGATTTTTAAATTTTTGGCTTTGCTTTTGTTTTAAGATTCTGATTTTTTATTATTTTTTTATTTTGTGAAGTTTTCCTTCTTTGATCACTTTATTTCTTGTTATTTTTGTTCTATTTTTTCATTTTTATTTTTTATTATTTTTTATTTTTTTAATAATAAACAAGATAGTAATACAAAAAATTAAATTCATCTTCTAATTATCAAATCCAATAGGCCCAATAACATTAAAAGACCCCGGACAAAATGAAGTGTCTACAGGGAGAATTGCAGCATGTTCAGTGGGTCAACATTTACAGAGAATCGAATGGAATGGCTGACTTTCTTGCTAAGTCCGGTGTCAACAAAGATGAAATGTTCATGGCTTGGTGGTAGTCCAGTGTGGCTGGCCGCTCTTATTGAGTTTGGGGATTGTTCTGTTCTGGGTTGAGTTCTGATTGGTAATGTTGCATCAGATTTTTATGTTGACTTTGCAAGGGTGTTGAGGGATTCTATTGTCTCGGGTCTTGGCTGCTGTGTGTTAGTCTAGTTTTTTCAACTCTAGCTGCTGGGGTGTCCTGTTTCTGTTTGTTTCTGGTTTTTTCAACATGGTCTTTTGATGATTTGGGTTAGTTTTGTGAGTCTTTGTTGTGCCAGCTGGTTATTTTTGCGAAGCATGATTGTACCATCCTTTTTTGATTAATAAACTTTATGATTTAGCCAAAAAAAAATTTCTAGTTCGAATTAGGTCAGGTTTGGGCATTGACCTTTTTAGTCAATTTGGGTTTGTTTGATTTAGATTCAGGTAGAGTGGGCAAGTTTTTCCGATTAGGCCTTGGTCATCTTGGTTTGATTTGTCTTGTATGAGAATGAACTGAAATCATATTTCTAAAACTCACAAAACTCATGAAAATAAAATTTTCTTCTTGCATGACCTATAATAAAATTGGGATTGAAATATTAAAAATATTTAATAATCTGTATGATTTTTTCTTTATAATATATTTACCAATATTCATAAATTAATTACATCTTTTGCATTTTATATCTATTATTTATAATAATTGTTAGCTACTATGCATCAAAGTGATTAAATAATCCATATAAATAATATAATACACTATTATATAGCTCTTTAATTTATTTGATTTTTTATAAAATAATTGGAGGCATTAAGTATAGTTGATATGCTTCTGTACTTTGTAATAAATTAGCCATTAAATAATTATACATTAGCTATTGTAGAATTTTGTTTTTGGCTAGGTTCAAATGAATACAATATAAAAGTGAATATTTAAGTTTAACTAGAATAAAAATTATATAACACTCGTATTATTGAAAAAAATTATATTTTTACTATAATAAAATACTTTTATCGTTAATTTTGACATTTAAATATTTATTGATAATCTAAAATTTAAGTTTGAATTTTTTTGAGTTTGGGTTAATCTAAATTCGAATGAATTTGGATTCGGATCAAGTCAGGTTCGGATCAATTTGGTATCAAATTAATTCAGATTTAAATCGAGTTGGATTTGGTTGTTGACTTAATTAGTCAAATCAGATTGGCAGGGTTGGTTTTTCGAGTTGGGATAATTTTTGCCACCTCTAGCTAACATCCTTAGCCAAGTAGGCAACTCGATAGCTATTGAATTACTCAATAGTAGGGATCAAGCTCATCAGAAGTATTTGTCTCTAAATATGGTGAAGCCCATGGAATAAAATTAGCCTAGCAAGAGAATTATAAAAAGTTATAATTATGAGATCCTTATGCATTAAAGCCCTTTCTGATTATCCAGACGTATATAACAGGGTCTTGGAAGGTATGTATATTAATTTGGCTCGGCGGAATCTTGCCTATCTAGAATTTCTATTCCGGAATTAGGTAATAGTAATACTTCTTCATCTTCTTGTGGTCTGTTGTAGAACAATTGGAAGTTTTAAGCTCCAAAGTGCCCGGAGAACCATTGAAATGGGAAGATATTCAGAAGATGAAGTACGCATGGTGCGTGGCATGTGAAGCAATGAGGCTGGCTCTACATGCTAATGGAGCTTTTAGAGAAGCCATAACCGACTTCACCTACGCAGGTTATACAATTCCAAAGGGATGGAAGGTAATAACTAGTTATATGTTTCCATGCATGTTTATAGTTTTAAGCTATCTAGCTCCAGTCCAAATCCTTAATTATTTCTTCATTTCTTCAGGCCTTTCAGACTGTGCATTCAACCAACAAGAATCCCATCTACTTCCCAAATCCAGAAAAATTTGATCCTTCCAGGTTTGAAGGAAATGGTCCTCCACCCTACGCATTTGTACTATTTGGTAGAGGTCTTAGAATGTGCCCTGGGAAAGAGTATGCGCGACTGGAGATCTTCACTTTCATTCACAGCCTCATCACCAAATTCAAATAGAAAAAATTGAATCCGCATGAGAAGATTTCATACATTCCATCACCCATTCCAAGTTAGGGTCTTCCCATCATTCTCCAAGCTGCATGAAGGCCGATGCATTACTTATATACAATAAAAGTGTTTCCCATAAGCAATCTTATGTCTAGGACTGCATGGCACAATTAATGGTGCTTTGCAAAAAATAATTAGTCGATTCTAAAAATTTAAGAGTGACAATGACGTTTTCTCGTGGCAAAATACAATAGTTACCACATTATATTCTTATCTATTATATTCTTGGAAACTTTATTTTGCAAATAAAATATTAGAATCACAGTTCTTATTGAAATGATTTTTTTATTAATTATTTGAATGTCTATGGGTCTATGGCACTAACAAAAAACATGGACTTTTTTGAAAAAAATTTACCAACGAATAGCTTTCGTTGTAATTACCAACGAAAAAGTGATAGATTACTGGCGAAATGACATTTTATTTGTTTTTGAAAAACATAGAATCCTAATTAATTTATCAACAAACTTCCAGCAGATTGCCAAACAATTTTCTCAATAGAAAAGTTTTTCATCAGTAATTTGTCAGTTCTAACCTGGCACAGGGTCAAAAATTTATCACAAATTCCCCCTCATGATGGCACAAGGCTCCACAACTAGTCAACCGTACACTCAGTCAATAACACAGCAAGACTATGGCAAAAGATAAAGATTACAAGCACACACAATACACAATAGCGTTACGAGACCGCACCCTGATGATGGTCCCAACCTTTACTCTTATGAACAAAGGACTTACACAATATCTGCAGTACGGCTCACACAAATACTCTCGTAACTTAGAGTCCGTAGCCTCAGCTTTTCTCAACATCCCATGTTTAGGTTTACAAATATATGGCTAACATCCCTAGCCAACTGGGTAACCCGATAGCTACCGAATTACTCAATAGTAGTGATATGAACTTCTCCGACAGAAGATGAGATTCAACACAGAACATGAAGAAAACTCAAAGATAAACAAGAACAAGTTAAAAACACAGCAAAGTAAAACAAAGAATTAGAGGCAAAACCAAGACCTATTGTGTAGAAACACAAGAACATATGGTATAGGACTAAGACCCGTTGCTTAGAAAAACAAGAACCTATAGTATGAATTGGTGGAAAGTAAAAGAATGCCACAAGGAAGACCTTGATAAGCTCAAGAGTTCTCAAGAAAACCAAAGAGAAGAAGTCTCTCAATTTTATAGCTCAAATCAATGGTGTTCTACCCAAAGGGTTACATAGCTATTTATAGGCATAGGGCAAACTTGCAGAACAAGTAATAAGAATCCTACTTTCCTAACTTACAAAACAAGTAATAAAAATCCTACAATACCTATTAAATAAAAAGAAATTGAGCTTAAATTAAATTAAGACAATGTTCAGCCTAATAAGACATAACTAAATAACATAAGTATAGCATTTGGCCCAATTGCACTAGGCCCAATTTATGCATCTGGCCCAATTGCACTTCAGCTCGGTACTTGTAAATCTTCAAGAAGGTTGAACTTGGGCTTGGATCATGTTGTAGAAGACTTTGTCATCCTCCGTGCTCAAGCTTTGTTGGGCTTTCTCTCTAGCAATATTAATGAAACTAGCAAAGACTTGTTGTATTCTTTTCATTTTAGCTCTCGTCATTGGACCTTCATGGATGCTTAAAGGATCACGATCATCATGAACATAACTTGGGATTTATGAGCTTGATGGGCCTCCATCATTCCCCCCTCTCCTCGAAAGGATTTGTCCTCAAATCAAAATCACCTATATCAATATCAAAGGGAGAAAGATCATAAACATTAAATGTAGCACTAATATTATACTCGCCTGGAAGATCCAACTTATAATCATTGTCATTTATCTTCTCAACCACTTGGAATGGTCCATCTCCTCAAGATTGCAACTTGGAACGACGTTGGGCAGGAAATCTCTCTTTACGCATATGTACCCAAACCCAATCACTAGGTTCAAAGACAACTTTCTTGTGATGCTTGTTGGTTTGAGTAGCATATTGCTCAATCCTCTTCTCAATGTTTTGGTGTACCTTCGTATGCAATTGCTTAACAAAATCAGCTTTCTTTCCCCATCCAAACTAGTTCTCTCTTCAATAGGTAGTGCTAAAGGATCCAACGGAGTGTGTGGATTAAAACCATAGACAACCTCAAATGGGGAACAACTAGTAGTAGAATGCACACTTCTATTGTAAGTAAACTCCACATGAGGCAAACAATCTTCCCAATTCTTCAGGTTCTTTTGAATAATGAACCTCAACAAAATAGACAAAGTGCGATTGACTACCTCAATTTAACCATCAATTTGTGGATGACAAGTAGTTGAAAACAATAGCTTTGTTCTTAACTTTCCCCACAATGTTTTCCAAAAGTAACTAAGGAACTTCACGTCACAGTCAGAAACAATGGTCATCGGAACACCATTAGACGAAAAATTTCCTTGAAGAATAAATCAGCAATGTTGCTTGCATCATCAATCTTATAACAAGCAATAAAGTGAGCCATCTTAGAGAACCTGTCAACAACAACGAAAACAAAATCTCTACCTCTCTTCGTTCTTGGTAATCCCAAAACAAAGTCCATAGAAATGTTAGTCCAAGGAGCAATAGGAATAGGCAATCGAGTAGAAAGACTATGATTCATAACTCTAGACTTAGCTTGTTTACAAGTGACACATCTTTCACACAACATTTCAACATCTCTTTTCATGTTAGGCCAAAAGAAGTGATCATGCAATATGTCTAAAATTTTCTTTACTCCAAAATGTCTCATTAATTAACCACTATGGGCTTTTCTAACAAGTAATTCTCTTAAAAAACACCTAGGTACATATAATCTATTTTCTCTAAATAAGAAACCATCATGCCTATAAAACTTTCCAAAACCAATTTTCTCACATGCTTTGAACACATTTTCAAAATCCTCGTCAGTAGCATACAAGTCTTTAATATACTCAAATCCAAGTAGTTTAGTATTAACAGTAGTGATTAGAGTATACCTTCAAGACAGTGCATCAGCCATGATATTTTCTTTGCCTTGTTTATGTTTGATCACATATAAGAATGTCTCAATGAACTCTATCCACTCGACATGGCGCTTGTTTAACTTGCTTTGTCCTTTCAAGTGCTTCAAAGACTCATGATCAGTGTGGATGATGAAATCCTTGGGCTATAAATAATGTTGCTATGTTTCCAAGGCCTTCACTAATGCATACATCTCTTTATCGTACGTGGGATAGTTAAGGGTAGCTCTACTTAACTTCTCACTGAAGAAAGCAATGGGGCGCTTCTCCTGCATTAAAACAGCTCCAATACCTATACTTGAAGCGTCACACTCAATCCCAAAAGTTTTAGTAAAGTCAGGTAAGGATAATAAAGGTGTGGAACAAAGCTTCTCTTTAAGCAAGTTAAAAGCATGATCTTGCTCAAGACCCTATTTAAATCCAACATTCTTTTTAACAACTTCAATTAAAGGTGCAGCTATAGTGCTAAAGTCTCTAACAAACCTACAGTAGAAACTAGCTAATCCATGAAAACTACGCACCTCAAAGATATTCTTAGGTATAGGCCAATCTTTAATTGCTTTAACCTTTTCATCATCTACTGCTATACCCTTAGAAGAAATAACATATCCAAGAAATATATTCTTATCCGTGCAAAATGAACATTTCTTAAGGTTAACATACAACTTTTCTTTTCTCAAGACATTAAGCACATTCTTTAAATGTTCAATATGTTCTACTATAGATCAAGATATCATCAATATAAACAACTACAAATTTTCCAATGAAAGCACGCAAGACATGGTTCATTAATCTCATGAAAATGTTAGGTGCATTAGTTAATCCAAAAGGTATAACCAACCATTCATACAAACCATGTTTAGTCTTAAATGCAGTTTTCCATTCATCACCTTCTCTCATGCAAATTTGATGATAACCACTTTTCAAATCAATTTTGGAAAAGATGCAAGAACCATGTAACTCATCAAACATATCATCTAATCTAGGAATGGGATAGTGATACTTTATAGTGATTTTGTTGATGGCACGGTAATCAACACACATCCTTCTTAGGAACAAGTAACACAGGAACAGCATATGGACTCATGCTCTCTTTGACGTAGCCTTTCCTCATGAGCTCTTCAACTTGCCTTTGAAACTCCTTTGTCTCCTCGGGATTACTTCTATAGGTGAGTCGATTGGGAATGACAGCTCTAGGAATAAGGTCTATTTGATGCTCAATTCCCTTAATAAGTGGCAAGCCATTTGGAATCTCCTTAGGAAATATATCTTTAATTCCTTCAAAAAAGACACAACATTAGTAGGCAAATAAGCATTAAGATCATTAGAACTAAAAAAAGGTTCTTTATATAAAAACAAAAGGATTGGGCACTTAGATAGAAAAGCAGCCTTCACATCACTTTCCTTTGTATAGAAGCTCACATCCTTTCTTACTTTCTTCACAATATCTTTGCTTTTATCTAGATTTTTTTACTTTTGTTGTAAATCATTTTGCTTTTTCAACCTCAATTAGTCCTAATAAATCTCCTTAGGACTCAAGGGTGCAATTGTGAATTTCTTACCATCCATGGTAAATGAATAACGGTTTGTGAATCCATCATGTATGACACGTCTATCAAATTGCCATGGTCTTACCAAAAGCAAATGGCTAGCATGCTTAGGCATAACATTACATAACACTTTATCATTGTACTTTCCAATGGAACCAATACTTGCTTTGTCACATTTACTTCTCCACCATTATTGAGCTATTGAAGTTTGTATGGTTTAGGATGTTTTGTAGTGGGCAAACTCAATTTGTCAACCAAATAAGTGCTAGCAACATTAGTACGGCTACCACCATCAATAATCAAAGAGCATACCTTATTGTTGATGTGGCATCTAGTATGGAAAATATTTTCTCATTGCACTTCATCTTCATCCTTAACTTAGGCACTTAATGTATGAAGAGCTACAAGTGCTTCACCATGGGCAGCAAACTCAACATAGTCATCATCCTCATTAGTGTCCTCCAATGGTGGCATCTCACCATTAACATGAAATTCTTCACTTACAATGTCACCATCATCACGCATAATCATGACTCATTTGTTTGGACATTGTAATGCAATGTGTCCTCTTCCCAAACATCTAAAACACTTAATGTCTCTACTCTTACCTTGGGATGCTTGGACAGCCTCGAGTTTGGGCTGTTGGACACTCTCACCCTTAAGCTTGGATGCCTCAGGTTTAGGCTTGAATGAGGATTTGGTCTTAGGCTTGAATGTAGTCCTATCATCCCTTCAAAAGGTGTTTGCTTTCCAAGAAGAAGATAAACTAGAACCTTGCACAAAACAAGATGAAAAACCTTTCCTCTTGAGTTGCCTTTCAACCTTTATAGCCATATGCAACATGTCATCAAACTCTACATAGTGATGTAACTCCATTGCATTAGCAATCTCACGATTCAACCCTTGTAAGAATCGAGCAATAGTAGCTTCACTATCTTCTTCAACATTAGCTCTAATCATGATAATTTCCATTTCTTTATGATAATCCTCAACACTCTTAAAATCTTAAGTGAGACCCTGTAACCTTTGATAAAGCTCTCTATAGTAATGACTAGGAACAAACCTTTTTCTCATAACACGTTTCATTTTATCCCATGTAGCTATAGGTGCCTCTCTATTCCTACGTCTACTAAGTATGAGTTGGTCCTACCAAATGATTGCATATGTCACACCCCGAAAACGTGGAAGTTTTGGGCTAACTTTTTCATTTTTATAAATTTATTCTTAATTTCTTACTTAGGTTGCATTCCTGCCAGTGTAGGTTACTTACATTTTTTTAAAAAAATTTCGACAGCATAACAGCTATAACTATGCTAACCTCCTGCATGAAAACGCAGTTTATATTTCCAACCAGTACATCATCACAATATTTTCATAAAATATTTCATTATATCATATTGACCTATTCCTCATAATAACATTTATATTCATACGATATCGACTACATCCCAAAAATATTGTTTATATACAAATATCTGTGCTATACTGGATGTCTGGTATCAAAATAAGAGTATACCTTACGTGTGTCCAAAAAGTAACCTGAGAAAAGACGTATCCCTCAGCCTATGTCATATGCGTAACAGGCAAAGAGATGATCACTACAGATAATCTGGTAGGATAGAGGGGGGTGAGCTCTTGGAAAGCCCCGTAAGAAATGCATTTAAAATAGTCATAGCATCGATATGTGCAGAAAACAAATGCCATAATAAGACGTTTCACACTTTAAAACATTGTATGAATTCTTTAGTACATATATCTAAAATTCATACTTGTTCAAACATGTATCATACTTTAGAAACTTAACATCATAATAAATAAAACTTATCATGCAGTTCTTGGAGACTAGGCAGAATCATATAGCCAGTATACGAGTCATGACACTTACTTCATCCTCTGAAGAGGGAACAAAATACCTATGGCCATGGTATGGGCTGTAGACCTGATCAGGGTCGTACAGCGAACATGCACCACGAAGGACCAACATACCCACAAGGAATGGAAACATGCACAATGTGGGCAAGAACATGCACGACGTGGGCTAAACATATGCCACAAGGGACGGAAACATGCACAATGTGGCAAGCATGACAGGTAATAACATAAACTATAGGAAGGCCTTAGTCTCAAATCTTACTTACTTTTGTAACTTCTTAATCATATATTTAGTACAAAATAATAAGGACCGGGCGTGCCAGGGTTTAAGTTAGCCTGGGGTTTGCCACTCCGATACCTTTTTTGTAAAACATATTTGTTTACTGTCATACTTAAAACATTATGGAAAATATGCATAGAAGTTAAAAGGTTCGTTTAGTTAATTATCAAAAGACTATGGAAATTAATTTCGGAACAAAATTCATGCTTCAAACGTTTCTTTATAAATTGAGATGAAAGTAAGGGACACCATCACAATTTTAAATTACATCCCTTACCTCAGTACAATGTAGAGAAATGCCTTAAGTCGCACAAATATGCTTCCTTTCTCACCGAATTGTAAACTGCCAAGTCACAATTTAATATAATTAATTTTCGTTATAAAATTCCTTCACTTGTCTAATTCTTAGTTAAATTCCCATTACTTAAAATATTAAATTTTCTTAAAATTTCTGATGAATATTTCATTCCTTTTTCCATTTTCTGTTTTGGCATCATTAGCCACTTTATCGAGTCAACATTTTCATTAAAGCTTGCATGGCCGAATATCATTTTCCATACATAAGCCTTTTTGGCTTATGATCATGTCTTCTTGTTATTTGTATATACACTCTTGTATATTTTCCAGCCACTTTAATTGACTAATTTTCTCCCATTTTCCATCTCATTCACGTTATTCTCATTGTCTTTTCTTTTGGCCGAATGGCCTTGGTTATATGTAGGTATTTTCCTCCATTTAAAATATATATATTTTATAACTTATATCATTTGATCAACTTAAACCTAACCTTTTCTCCATATTTCTTTCCTTTTATTGCCGATACATAATATCCAGCCAAGGTTTGTCTTCCTTCTTTATTTTCAATCTACTAAGTTTCTACTTTCTATCTATATTATAGCTATCATATAGTACATCTTAGATTGTTAAAAGTCTAGCATTCACACATGTGTAGTCAACCCAAACTCAACCTTTACCCTTCTCTTTTATTTTTCATGTCCGGTTGTCTTTATCATCCTTAGTCTTCTCTCCCACGTACAGCACCTCTCCTTCAATCTATTCTAGCTTTTTCTTGATCACTATAGCGCTACCCTATATATTATAATTTTAGACTATTTAATTGATGTTATTATTTTTTTTTACACTTAAAAGTCAACAAAAGTCAGCTCAATCACCCAGATTTTTCATCTCTTTCGGTTACACCATCAGTCATATCCTTCATCTCTATTTTTGGTTGTACAAGCCTAATTTTATTTTCTTTCTTTCAGCCCTTTTTGTTGACTAAGATCACCTCTTTTCTTTTCTTTTATTTTCCCCCTTAGCTCACGTAACCTCATTCAAAGTTAACCTCCCTCAAAACTTCTTCAACCAGAATTTATTTATTTTCTGCTTCATTGCTGTCCAAACCGACAGCTTCTTTCTTTTTCTTCATGGTTCACGTGGCCCTCATCTCTACTAACTTATCTTTTCTTAACCGATTCAACCATAGTATGTAACTTATAGCTTTACTTCTTTTAATGTTTTTCTTGACTGTTTCGGTTTTCATATGCAGTCTACCTCTCACGTAAGTCATCTCATCAACATCATCTTACTTTTATTCTAAACCCTCACAACTGAACTAGAGTTTACTCATACTTAATTTTTTTATTTCCATATCAAAGATATAAGCAGCTTGTACATAATCAATACAACCTAAATTAAAGAATAACAAGCTAAAAAAAACTGATGTTAAATGTTACTTGAATAGAACAGAATTTTGGCCTCGTGATTCAGCTTCTGTGTAAGGTTTTTAAACTGACTTCTTTGAGGGTTTTGGAAGCTTAATATCCAGAGTTTATTTTTCCTTCAAAAGCTTGTTTTATTTACTGATGGTTAGGAGTGACTCTACTATGCATAGAAGGCTATAGGGTTTGTAAAAAAACAGAACAAACTTCCGGTGATGGTGGCTGGAGATGAGTTCACAATGGAAAAAAATAAGGCATTAAAAGATATATTGGTTGGACTTTTACCGACTTCATTAATTACATATTTCTTTTCGTTTGTTTTTCCTTTCTTGTCTGTTTTAATTGCTCTTCAGTGTAGCAAAGAAATGAACAAAGAAGTGAAGTCAGTGTTATGTTTCCTACTGACCTAGGAAAAACGTGTGGAAGAGACTTTCTTTTGTTTTTCCTTTATTTTTTATTTTGTCTTTTCTTTTCTCTTATTTTTCTACTACTCATTTATCCAAAATAGACTCCACCTAGATAGCCAACCAATTTTTTCTATCTTTTCTTTGTTGTCTGTTGACCAAGCCGTGAGCCTTCTTTCTTTTCTGTTTTCTACGTTGGCTTCCATTTGGTCCTTACATTATGGTCATATCTATTATGTCTTAGGTTGCCAAAAAGTCTAGTATTCACATGTATAAAGTCAAGGAAAATTAACCTTTACTTCTCTCATTTGTTTCTTATTTCAGTTGTCTTCACCAGCCACAATTTCCTTTTTCCCACATACAGCTTCATTTTCAACATGTTTCAGCTCCTATGTTATTTCTATTATATTGCTTTATATACTATAATTTAAGCTGCTACTTTATGCTATTTTCATACCACAAAGTCAGGAATAAAGTCAGCTTAATTGTACATCTATAGTATAAATTAACGAGTTCTCACAGCATAATCCATGGACTCCACAGCAGCAAGCTTCACCTTTTTCTCTTCAGAATAGTTATGGCAATCAAAGACCATCTCCATTTTCTTTTCCTATTCTAAGTAAGCCTCAGGATCATTCCTACCTTGAAAGGAAGGAATCTTCAATTTGATACTTCCTAAATTTCCATCTATCGTATCATGATTCCTATCTCCTTTATACCTATCTCCACGACCTCTTCTATTGTCATGGTTACCTTTAACACTTTTATTCATACTAAACTCATCATCATCAAACTCATCATCAAATTTATCATCAAAGTCATTATTCACAACATTGCCATTCACATGAGAAGTGTCACCTTGCTTTACCTTAGCTAAGGCAGCTTCATGTTCCTCCAACGTATCATGAATAATATTAAATCTCAACTCTATTCTTGAAAATTGTTGTTGTATGGCTTGGAGCATGAAGTTCATCTTACTCAAATCAAGCTTTTCACTATTAGAAGACATGATTGTAACTTGCAAGAAACGTTAGTAAAAGAAAAGGACCTCATAAAGATGACCTCACATGTTTACACTCAATAAACACAAGAGTGTAACACTCACACTCGTGTTCCACACAATTTTAATATGGCTTTTCTCTACTAATGTTACTCACACACTCTTGCCGTTTTTCCCTGATAGAACTTTTCTTTATATGTTCTATATTGAACTCAAGACTCAATCAAAAATCAGCTTATGGAATCCAATTATCAATCAACAATAAACAAGATGAGCACAAGAATTTAATCAAAGGAAAACAAAATAATGAAGACTCAACAAGAGTTAACAAGACTCAATAAGACTCAAGAAGTCTCCAATGACTATAAACCTTGAAGGAAATATGGGTGTTTTGGGTTGTTTAGTTAGGGTAAGGTTCAACCAAAGGTGGGATAGTTTTGTCATTTTAGGTGATAAGGTCAAAAGGTAATTTTAGGCAGTAAGGGTATAAAGGTAATAATGAATTTTCAAATTATCTCAAAGCTCAAGAAGAATGACTACCTCAAGATTGTGATGAAGCACACCTCCAAGGATTGCTTTTGATGTTGCACTTGCTACATAAGATATAACGAATCACCTCTTGAATTGATTTTCTTTTTTTTTCTTTTATTCTATTTTCTTTTCATTTTTTTACTTGTTTTTACTAAAGTAAATGAACAATGAAGAAAATAAAAAGTCTAAGTGACAAGAAGAGGTTTACTTAGAGAACAAGGCAACTTTTGAGAAAACAAGCTAGTTTTGGTAATAGCTTGTGTGGCAAGAAACGAGAGGGAATGGTAGTTTGTGAAACAATGTAGTCTTTATGTGAAAGTAGAGCTTTTGAAGGTTTCTTGGTGAGCAAGAAAACCTTCGGGGTTTGGTTTCTTGGAGAACAAGAAAAGGTTTACTTGGTGGCAAGTAAAGGTTAGTTATTTTAATGAAGACAATAGGTTTGAGGGACAAACAATATTGGTAGTGGCTTGGAAGAGGATTCAAATCAAGGTTTATCCAAAACCAGAAGACAAAGAGAAAAAAGACAAGAAAGCAACAAAACGAGACTCACACGAATTAAACCTAAGCTCTGATGCCAAATGATATGAATCTCACTGAAAAAAGATGAGATTCAACGAAGAACACGAATAACACTCAAAGATAAACAAGAACAAGCTAAAAACGCAGCAAAGTAAAACAAAGAATTAGAGGTAAAACCAAGACCCGTTATATAGAAACACAAGAACCTATGGTATTGGACCGAGACCTGTTGCCTAGAAAAGCAAGAACCTATGGTATGAATTGGTGGAAAGTAGAAGAACACCACAAGGAAGACCTTGATAAGTTCAAGAGATCTCAAGAGAACCAAAGAGAAGAAGTATCTCAATTTTATAACTCAAATCAATTGTGTTCTACCCAAAGGGTTAAATAGCTATTTATAGGCATAGGGCAAACTTGTAAAACAAGTAATAGGAGTCCTACTTTCCTAACTTGCTAAACAAGTAATAAAAATCCTACAATACCTATTAAATAAAAAGGAATTGAGCTTAAATTAAATTAAGACAATGTTCAGCCCAAAAAAACATAACTAAATAAAATAAGCATAGCATTTGGCACAATTGCACTAGGCCCATTTTATTCATCTGGCCCAATTGCACTTCAGCCCGGTACTTGTAAATCTTCAAGAAGGTTGAACTTGGGCTTGGATCATGTTGTAGAAGACTTTGTCATCCTCCATGCTCAAGTTTTGTTGGGCTTTCTCTCTAGCAATCTTAATGAAACCAACTAAGGCTTGTTGCATTCTTTTCATTTTAGCTCTCGTCATTGGACCTCCATGGATGCTTAAAGGATCACGATCATCACAAACATAACTTGGGATTTGTGATGTGAGCTTAATAGGCCTCCATCAAGTAGAGACCAAGCTCAACAAAAGTATTCTAGCACGCGTCTAGTAGTGTCGTCATTGTCCAAGGGTCTATTCGCACACAGCCATCTATCTAGAAGTGCTCTTATACGCAAGCTTATACTTAGTGCCAAGAGTCCGCAAGCAACTAGGGTCCTATAGAGTCTTAGAATCATCCCAACTCTCGAACCAACTTCCCGCTTCTATCGAAACTCATCAGGAAGTGTCTTGTATAGGAATAACTCTTATTACACAATCTTCAACAATCTTGCAGGCACAAGGACTCCTCACCCGCATTCACGGCTATAGCTACATCTGCATCCACATGCACATCCATAAGCCAACAAGCGGTCTTGGTTTTGCGTGTACACGAGTAACCTTTAGCTAGGATGCTGCATTGCCTCTCTCATGCAGACGTATGCATCCCTCAAGATGCTACACTAGTTTTGCACGCGTGTGCCCATCTATCGGTAAAAAGAGGCGAGATGTTTAAAAAAAGTCCCATTTTTTTGTCGACGAATGAAAGTTATGGTTCAATGAAATGCACATTTGATTAAACCAAAATGATGGATTACCAACAGCAAGGATAAAAATTGCAATCGCGGTCGTAGATTATTTCGAGTTCGGCTCAGGTTGAGTTTGGATCAAGGAAAAATTAGTTTATTTTGGGTTCGAATCAGGTCGAGTTTGGATCAATTTGAATTCGGATCAATTTGGGTTAAGATCAATTCAGGTTCAAATTAGGTAGGGTTTGGGTCGTTGACTTTTTTGTCAATTCGGGTTGGTCGAATTTGGATTCAAGTGGAGTGAGTAGGTTTTTCAGGTTAAGCCTTGGTCATCTTGGTGTAATTTGTCTAGTATGAAAATGAACTAAAACCATGTTTCTAAGAATCACAAAATTCATGAAAATAAAATTTTCTTCTTACATGACCTATAATAAAATTGGGATTGAAATATTAAAAATATTTAATAATTTGTATAATAATTTCTTTATATTATATTTACCAATATTCATGAAATAATTACATCTTTTGCATTTTATATCTATTATCTAAATAATTGTTAGTTCTATGGATCAAAGTGATTAAATAATCCATATAAATACTATAATACACTATTACACAACTCTTTAATTTTTCTTGATTTTTTATAGAATAATTGGAGGCATTAAGTGTAGTTGAAGTAGCTTCTATACTTTGTAATAAATTAGCCATTAAATAATTATACATTAGCTCTTGTAAAATTTTGTTTTTGGTTGGTTCAAATGAATACAATATAAAAGTGAATATTTAGGTTTAACCAGATTAAAAATATATATAACACTCGTGTTATTGAAAAAAATTATATTTTTACTATAATAAAATACTTTGATCATTAATTTTGACATTTAAATATTTATTGATAATCTGAAATTTAAGTTTAAATTTTTTCGGGTTTGGGTTAATTTGGATGCAGATCAACTTAGATTCTGGTCAATTTGGGTTCGAATCAATTTAGGTTCGAGTCAAGTCGAGTTTGGGTTAATCTAAATTCGAATGGATTTGGGTTCGAATAATGTTAAGTTCAGATCAATATGAATTTGGATCAATTTGATTTCATATCAAATCGAATTCAAATCAAGTTGGATTTGGGTTGTTGACTTAATTAGTCAAATCAGATTGGTCATATTGGTTTTTCGGGTTGGGTCAGTTTTTGCCACATCTAGCCAACATCCTTAGCCAACTAGGCAACTCGATAGCTACTAAATTAATCAATAGTAGGGATCAAGCTCATTAGAAGTATTTGTCTCTAAATATGGTGAAGCCCATGGAACAAAATTAGCCTTGCTAAGGAATTATAAAAAGTTATAATTATGAGATCCTTATGCATCAAAGCCCTTATTCCTTAAAACCGTTCCTAGTCAATGCATCGTCAAGAATAGACATTGACAATGTACTAAAGACTAGTACATGTTAAGCTTCTTACTAATAAAGTAAATAATTGATCTCATAAACTAAATTATGCAAGACTCTTAACTATAACATGTGGGTGCTTGTTAAGGAACAAGTTTACTAAATATGACCCTACATGAGAATTCCATTTGTTAGTATTCACTCGAGTGTCTATGGAAACATTTTTATATAATAGCCATGTAAGTAATCTTTTAAGTAGTGACACTAGGTCATCTTATATGTGAAATGTCACACTTGGATTTCATCCTTATGGATTTGAAAGAGCCAAATGCCTAAAATGAATACTTTTAGGTGTGACTCGGATTATATGAAGGCGGATTAGTGGTCTAGAGAGGATCCATCACTCCCAGTGAATTTAGAAAATATATCTTATTGTCCTTAACTTAAAATTAACTTGATTAAATCCATGGCCATGGTACAATGAATTAAGTTGAATAGTAAATTTCACTTAGATTCATTAAAGTCAATTCTTGAAGTTGTAAGAACTAACATTAGGAATTAAATAAGTAGACACTACATTATGATTATTTATTCCTTGAGATATAGTTGATGAAAGGATTTTAATTACACTGAGAAGCCAATCATTGAAAGGTTTCAAGTTGAGAATCACTTTTAATCTTTCTAACATTTAGAGGTCATAATGCATTGTTAGATGCCGCTATGGATTTATGAATTAAATAAAGATTTAATATATTTCCAACTTGTTAGGAGTCTAATGGGTTACGCACAAGAGAGTAGTGAATGGATTAAATTAGAATAGAAAAGGTTTAGGAGAATTTGGAATTTCCCATGAACTTATTAAAAAGGAAAAAAATTAATTATTTGATTTAATTAAAGAATTTAATTAAATCAATATGCCTAATTAATTAGTGGATTTAATTAAGGGTTTAATCAAATCATAAAGCCCAACTTTAATTAAAGGGTTTAATTGAGCTGTGGTTCTTTTGTCATTAAAGGGTTTGTTAGATAAGGATTACGTATTTTCTTTTAATAAGTCCACAGGCTTAAAGGATTAGGAAAAGTCTAGCCTATAATAACTCGATCTTTCATGGTCAATCTCTATATATATAACAACATGCATTGGGCGACAATCCAAAAAAGGAAAAATAGGGCATGCGAAAAAGCTAGAGTAGCTTGTGCCCATTACCTCCCCCTTCTCTAGTCTCTCTCTCTTGTTCTTCCTTTTCTTAATCAAGAAGAAAACTATTTTCTTCATGATTCTTGATCTTCAAGAGATAGATAGATGAATGCAAGTGAGATTATGAAACTCAATCCACTAACATGGTGATGGTCATGATACCATCTAACCTTCTCGGAGGCTCTGTTGCTACTTGTAGGGATCACCCTAATTAGAGGCTAGACACCTAGACAGCTTACCTTGTGATTCAAGACAAGAAAATCAAGCAACATAAACAAGGAGTAGCCTTAGATTACGATATCTAAAGCTTAGGTTTTTTTTTTTTGAAACATCTTTTATGATTCTCGTTATTTATTTGCATAGAATTTGAATGTTCTTGATTAAAATCAATATTTGCATAGAATTTGAATGTTCTTGATTAAGATCAATTTCTTGGTTGTAAAATTTTTTAATTCTGTTTGTTGTTCTACTACGTATATTATGATTTTTCTAGATTTTTCTATAATGATTCACCTATGCATGACTCAAAAAACCTACAATTTAGTCATCGATCGAGGAGAAGTTTCCAAGAATGGGTTTGGGTTCAACCTCATAAGCTTTTCTAGCACTTCTTCCGTCATCTACTGATGCTAGGGACAACAGTTCTTCATCAAGAGATCATATCTAGCTATGATGCTGTAGCTTTTTTTTATATAGTTTGTATATATTTTCAATTTTCCTTTTATTGTATAAACGAATATTGTTATTTAATTTTTTATTAATTATTAATAATTTGTAATTATTAATTTTTTATTATGTGTTCATTAATAAAATTCATTATATAATTTAACAAATACTATTAATAAAATAAATAATAAATAAAAATAAAATTATTATCACCTATTATTAATAAAATTAATAAGAAATGAAATACAATTAATTATATGAAATTATTATTAAATATTATTAATAAAATAAAAAAATTAAATTCATCTACTACTAACGGAATTTGTTCTATATGCACTTATAAATTCCATCAAATTACCAACAAATTATCGACAAACCAACTAAAATTAGCGATGAAATATATCATCAATATTTATCGATGGAGTTTTTTTTGGAGACAAACTACTAACAAAAATTTCGGATAATCGATGAACTACCTATAAATTTGACATTAGCGTCTATTAACAGAATTTTCTACCACTAACGGATATTAGATACTGATAATGTGAATTTTGATAATATTACCAACACAAAATCTGTCTGCATTTTCGTCAAAAATACATTTACATATGAAATTTAAATTATTAATGATTGAAATATCTGTTGGTAAAGCTGTAAAGGTTTGGTTTTTGGTAGTGTGGCTTTACGTCACTTTTTTTTTAATTATTATAATGTAATATAAAAAGATTAATATCCAATATACCAGTAGATTTTTTTGACTTCACAAGTAGATGTAAAATAATGACACATGTCCTTTAAAAATATTAAAAAAATAAAAAATAAATAAAATAAAAAATATGTCATCATCTTAACCCCACTTATGAAGTAAAAGAAACTGGACTGATAATATATTGGATAATTATACAAAAAATAAATCATATATAAATTTCTCCTAGAAAAAACCTCTACTTGACTTCAAGTAAATTTCAAAGAGAAAAAATCTACATGGAGTAAGTGGAGAATGAATGAAGCAAGTGGGCAGATGATATGATACAAGGTGCCAATAATGCCAAACTTTAGTGTCTCCTCTTAACCAGCTGCTCTGTCTTCATTGGGCCACAACGTATTTCATCCACATTGGTTCAAAAGTAAAACTAAGTTACAAACTACTTTTAAGAGATGACACTTAAAAAATTTTCAATTCAAACTCTAGCTCTTGAAAATTTTTCCCTCATCGATATATACACGCACACCTGCATTCATGAACCATGAACCATGAACCATGATGGATTGAGCTCCTACAGTCCTACCCCACTACCATGTGAAAGTTTGGGCTTGGCCCTCAATGTCCCTTCTTTTTGATAGAGATGAGATGACTTATTTTGATTTTATTTGCGTTAACCAAGGGAAAAAAATTGATTCCAGGCTGAAATTAGATGGTTTCGATAATGACTGACGTTACTTTTTAAAAAAAAGCCCGTAAAGTAAAATTTTACATACAAAATTTCTCCTTGTCTGAAATCAATTAGTCACCGTAGACAATTGTTGATTCTTTGGTGGCCCAACAAACCTGCTACCAAAAGAAAGTAAAAGCAAGTGAGAAATCAAGTTCCACATTTCCATTGTCATGTCAGCAAATGCATGAAGCAAGAGAGAACGATGGAGCTTCCTAAAGTACACAGTAGCCGTCTTGAATCACCCAAAGGAGGAAATGAAGAAGATGAAGGAGAGATATTTGGGGTGATTTTGAGCAGAAGTCGTTCGGTTTCATTTGCCTCTACCGTAGCCTTGAGAGCTGAGAAAGAGAACTCGGCGCTTGAGAATGCAGTGAAGAAGGCATTTTGGATGAGGAGATCGTCTTCAGTTTCAAGGGGATATTACAAAATATTTCACCACCGTGATCCAGTCGCTGAGAATGCAAGAAAATCCAGAACAAAGAGGAGCAAAATATTTGAAGCGTGCCGGCGACTAATCGGAATTTAGTTTTCTCTATATTTCAGCTGCCATGGATTTATATGTTATTGACGCGTGAGAGCTCAAGTGATCTATATTTCAACTTGCACCTGAGTTGTCGTTTACAATGTTACAGACTGTAAGCGATCCTGTTCCTTTTCCAGTTCTTTCTGTATTTTGGAAATTGGAATTCGCAAGGAATGCAATCTTCGTTTGCATGAGCATTTAATTTAAAATCTTAAATCCAATTCATTTGGCACCTAAAGCTACATATGTTCATTCATTCTTAATTAAGGTTATTATTATATTTCTTTGACAAACTCACTCTGCTATTAAAAATTAAGAGTTAATAGCGAATAAAGCTTTGGTTTAGTGACAAAGAAGATGTTTTGAAAATTTGAGGTTTCAGATCTGAGTCTCACCAAATGTGAGCTTGAATAAATCTAGTTATTTACTAGTTTGTAACAGAAGTAGATACAGTTAACAATTGTCTGGTGCTTTATACATAAAATTCTTTTGAAATATTCATTTCGAAGATTCATTTCTTGTTTTTCATCTTCACAAACAAGATGGTGGCACCTGTAAATGATGTTTCTAATCCATTTCATCTTCACGAAAGTGAAAATCCAAGCTTAGTTCTTGTTTCCCCTGTTTTGAATGGTTCAAATTACCATTCATGGTTTCGATCTATGAAAGTTGCCCTTCTTTCCAAGAACAAACTTAAGTTTGTCGATGGTAGCATTGAAGTTCCAGCCAAGACAGATCCAACATTCTCGGCATGGGAAAGATGCAACACAATGGTATTGTCCTGGATCATCCATTCTGTTTCACCTTCTATTGCTCAAAGCATAATTTGGCTTGACACAGCCAAGGATGTTTGGAATGACCTTAAAGATCGATTTGCACAAGGAGATGCTTTCAGGATATCAGATCTTCAGGAAGAAATTTACTCATTTCATCAAGGATCTTTGAGTGTTACAGATTATTTCACACATTTAAAGATTCTGTGGGATGAGTTCTTGAACTTGAGGGTAATACCTTCTTGTACCTGCAATCCACGATGCAAATGTGAGGCCTTGGTTCTTGCAAGAAATTATCAGCAGAATGATCAGGTTATCAGATTTTTGAAAGGATTAAATGAATCTTTTTCAACAGTACGATCTCAGATAATGTTGATGGAACCACTTCCTCCAATCAACAAGGTGTTTGCTTTGGTAGCTCAGCAAGAAAGACAGATCAGCTCCCAACTTTCATCAAGATCTGTTGAATCCAGTGCCTTTCAAGCCAGATCAGCCATGCAAAATAATCCACAAGCTGATGTGTTCAAGAAACAATACAAATACAATACAAAGAAACCAGTCTGTACCTATTGTGGATTTCAAGGTCATACCATCGACAAGTGCTATAAAAAGCACGGCTATCCCCCTGGATACAAGCCAAAACAGAAGTTTAACAGCAGTGTGAATCAAGCAGAGGGTTCTTTTCACTCCCATGAGGATTCTGATCTGTTAACTAAATCTGGATATGTTAATGAAGTTAGTCCAGTAGCTTTTACTAAAGACCAATATGATCAGATAATTGCAATGTTGAAGTCGAATGAGCTGGCATCTTCTTCAAGCAATCATGCCAAGACAGTCAATGCTACCTTCACTTCATTCCCAGAAAACCAAGGTATACATATAGCCCTTTGTAGCATTAGTACTTGTAATAATTTTCTTCCTAATACTGCTAATAATTTCTCACATAATTTCACTTGGATATTTGATAGTGGTGCTACAGACCACATAATTTGTTCATTGTCATTATTTGAGTCCTACAAAACCATCAATAATGCCTTAGTCAAATTACCAAATGGTAATCATGTTTCTGTAACACACCTTGGAACTGTCAGACTATCCTCTTCCTTACTGCTAACAGAAGTATTATTTGTTCCTGAATTTAGTTTCAATCTTATATCTGTTAGCAAACTAACCAAATCTATTGATTATGCTGTGATATTTCAAAAAGAATTCTGTATTGTACAGGACCTCAAATGCTGGAGGATGATTGGTTTGGGTAAGCAAGTGCATGGTCTTTACAAGTTAATTCAAACTCAACCTTGCACGCAGCATACTTCAACACCTGATGTTCAAAATTCCTTGTTACTTCCTGTTCAATGTAATTCTGTGACCAATACTATAGACATATGGCATTATCGCCTAGGACATGTTTCTTACCCTAGAATCAAACTACTTCAAGATCTGGATTCTTCAATTTCTGTAAAACAAAATCTAATATGTGATACATGTCACTTTGCAAAACAAAAGAGAAATCCTTTTCCAATCAGTACCAGTGTTAGCTGCAACTGTTTTGAACTAATGCATTTTGACATTTGGGGCCCTTATCACACACCTTGCATATATGGATATTCATATTTCTTAACTGCTGTAGATGACTATAGTAGGAATACTTGGACATTTCTCATGAAAACAAAATCTTCTGTCAGACCTCTCATTGAACAATTTTGTAACTTTGTTGAAACTCAATTCTCAACTAAAATAAAATGCATCAGAACAGATAATGGAGAAGAATTCAATATGAGATCATTCTATGCATCTAAAGGAATCATACATCAGACCTCATGTACACAGACTCCACAGCAAAATGGAATTGTTGAAAGAAAACATCAAACTCTTTTAAATGTAGCCAGAGCCTTAAGAATTCAAGCCTCACTACCAGAAGAATTTTGGTCAGATTGTATACTTCATGCCACTTATATTATCAATAGGGTACCATCTAATGTGATTAAAAATAAAACATCCTTTGAATTACTTTACAACACAAAACCAGATTTTTCATTGCTTAAGGTTTTCGGATGTCTTTGTTTTGCAACAACTCTATCTCATAATAGATTCAAATTTGATCATAGAGCCAGAAAGTGCATTTTTCTAGGATTTTCATCTGGAAAAAAGGGCTATAAGCTCTATGATCTACATTCCAGAGAAGTATTTGTTTCAAGGGATGTTACATTTTATGAACATGTCTTCCCATTTCAAACCATTACATATCATTCAAATCCCTCACATTCAGATACATTTGTTCTTCCTACACCTGTTATCGAATCCTTGCATCCTGATCCTTTACCAGGTTCGGTTCCCATTGGTACTTCAGATTCTGATTCTTCTCACAATGATCAATCCCCTCATAACTCATCATTACAGCATATCCCTCCAGCAAGGAAATCCACACGAACAAAAACTCAGCCAAGGTATTTGCAGAATTATCATTGTAATCTGACTTCCCATGCTTCCCAATCAAACCTCCATCCAGCACTTGGTTCTCAATGCAAAATTCAAGGTACTCCTCATTCTCTTTCTCAAGTAATATCATATAATAGATTATCTTCTAGTCATAAGGCCTTTACCATTCAAATATCTTCTGTCATTGAACCAAAAACTTACAACCAAGCTGTCAAGCATGATTGCTGGAGATCTGCTATGCAAAATGAGATTGATGCATTACAATTAAATGACACTTGGGATCTAGTAGAGCTTCCACCCAATAAACAATCAATAGGCTGCAAATGGGTGTACAAAATCAAGCACAAAGCAGATGGTTCTATTGAAAGATTCAAGGCTCGTTTGGTTGCAAAAGGGTATACACAACAACATGGGGTTGACTACCTTGAAACATTCTCTCCAGTGGCTAAAATGACCACTATCAGAACATTGCTAGCAGTTGCAGCAGCCAAGAATTGGTATCTTCATCAATTAGATATCAATAATGCTTTCCTCCATGGTGATTTGACAGAGGAAGTATACATGGATCTTCCACCTGGCTTCTCTTCAACTTCACCGAATCAAGTTTGCAAACTCAAGAAATCACTTTATGGCCTTAAGCAAGCCAGTAGACAGTGGTATGCAAAATTATCAGATGCCTTGTTTAAACAAGGTTTTTATCAGGCTCCAGCAGATCCTTCTTTGTTCTTGAAGTCCACTGGTTCTACATTCACAGCTTTATTGATTTATGTTGACGATGTGATTATAGCAACTAATGATCCTACATCCATTTCTACTATGAAGTCTTACTTAGATGCAGCCTTCAAGATCAAAGACCTTGGCCCACTCAAGTTTTTCCTTGGACTTGAAGTTGCCAGAAATAGCAAAGGTATTAACCTCTGCCAAAGGAAATATACACTTGATCTTCTTCAAGATTTTGGATTTCTTGGATGTAAGCCTGCCAAGACTCCTATGGCATCTAACCAAAAGCATAATATTCATGATGAAGCCCCATTGCTACCTGATTCAACCTATTATCGACAGCTCATTGGACGCCTTCTCTACCTCACTACTACTCGACCAGATATTACATTTGCTGTCCAACAGCTATCTCAATACTTAGATAAACCGACAGATCAGCATATTCAAGCAGCTCACAGGATTCTTCGATATTTAAAATCATCTCCCAGTCGAGGTCTATTCTATCCTGCTGATTCTGATCTTCATTTGAAGGCATTCTCAGACTCTGATTGGGCAGCTTGTCCAGCCTCCAGGAAGTCCATCACTGGATTCTGTATCTTTCTTGGCTCAGCTTTAATTTCCTGGAAGTCCAAGAAACAAGCCACTGTCTCTAAATCATCCTCTGAAGCTGAATATCGAGCCATTGCCTCTGCCACCTGTGAAATTCAATGGCTACATTATCTCCTCCAAGATCTACAAGTGCCTCACCCCAGACCTGCAGCTCTGTTTTGTGACAATAAGTCTGCTATTCATATTGCTGAGAATCCAGTATTTCATGAACGTACCAAACATATCGAAATAGATTGCCATATTGTTCGACAGAAACTCAAAAATGGCCTCCTTCATTTGCTTCATGTCCCTTCCCCCGATCAACTTGCAGACTTATTTACTAAGCCTCAAACCTTTGCATCTTTAGCTCACTTTATCTCCAAACTGGGTCTACAAGACTTGTATGCTCCAGTTTGTGGGGGGCTAACAGAAGGTAATACAGTGACTCAGCAAGAGACAGATCAGCAAGAGACAGATCAGCCAACTTAATCCAGCTCAGCAAGTGATAAAATGATGAAGATTAGTTTTTAGTTTGATAACAGTTAGTTAGTTAAAAGTTAGTTAAGTCTTGATGTATAAAGCACCAGACAATTGTTAACTGTATCTACTTCTTCTTTTGTAATCAGTAATTCTTCTTTTGAACATTCTTGTAATCAATGAAGTTCAGTTCTTCAAGATTCAACAGTTTGTTTAGTTTGTTATATTTATTTACTAGTTTGAGTAATGTAATTTTATAGTTAACTGTTCATGAAATATAATATACTGATTGTGATGGTAACTTCTAATAAAAATATATTACTAAAAAAAATTAAGAGTTAATTACATTTGTTATCCTTATAATTTGAGCCTCACAACAAAGTAGTCTCTGGATTTTAAAATGTAATAGATTGATCTACAAAATCATACCGTTATAACAAAAAAAGTCGTCTCGTTAAATGACAGTTAAGCTACAGATGGCCGAAACGTGTGTCCAACTAGCTCCCACTACAAAACTGACAAGTTTGGCGAATTTAAAAAAAATACAAATTTTATTGTTATATTAATATTTTTCGATATCTTCCTTCTTTCCCCATCTCTTTTCTTTCTTGTGTGTTTTCTTTCTCACCCAAACAACCTTGTATGCCTTCTCTCTTCTTCTCACCCCAAAATTCCAGATGCTGCTACTACCTACTGTGCGGTGTCGAGATCGCCGCTAGCCGTGCTTTTCCCTTTCTCCGATGACTGTCATTGTTGTCTCCTCTCTTCTTTTTTCACTCTACCTTTCTTTTCCTTCTGCTTTTATTTGAATGGATTGTGTTTGTTAGCTGATTGGGATTATTGTTGGTTTGTATTGCTTTGACGATGGGTTCTGATGGTTGAATTTCGAGGTTAAGATGGGTTTGAGCTGATCTCGGTTCCGGGTTTGGTGATTAGTCTTTAAAACGATTTATGGCTTTTGTTTATTTAAATTTCAGCTTCGGGTTTCTTCGGTGATTGAACTGGTTTTTGTGAATTTCTGAAATTGGTGGTTGGGTTTTGGATTTTTACTTCTTTGGGTCTAGTTGGAGGTTCGACGTGGCTTGTTGAATGGCTGGGTTTCTTGGGTGAGTTGGGGTTGAATTATTTTTGGTTAAATTCGGGTTTGGCTGATTCCGGGTTAGGGGTTATTTCTTGGAATTGGTTTCCGGGGCTGGGATGAATTCCGATTGAATTCTGTATTGTAGTGGCCGAAATTTCTACTGGGTAAGTCAGCTTCTAGATTGAAGGTCTCTAAGGATTCTTCGCTAAAATTTTAGTTTAAGAAATTTTAGGTTGGGGATTGAGTTTCGGGTTCGACAGATTTTTTTTGGATGTTGATTGCTTGTGATTGACAGATTGAACTGTATAAATTGTGTGAAGTCGACCTATTGGTGCTTGAATGGATTTTCGAGGATGAAGGAGGACTGTTTTTGCGAATCAAGGTGCTGGCGGAATTTGATATTATAAAATTATAGAAATAACACAAGGGAAGAGAGCAAGAAGAGAGATTTTTTTTATTTTTCGGTTGTGTTCAATACATGGATGGTAAGCCTTTATTTATAAGCTTCACAAATTTATGAATAAAGATGGAAGATTAAAAGGAAATACAAACTTAAATAAGGGGAGGATGAATAGTTTTTCATTTATGTATCAATATGAAGAGCATGGTAATAGAAAGATAAATAGTTCCTCATTCATGTATCAATATGAAGAGCATGGGGGATGAATGGACATCCATATTTACAAGTATTCATAAGATTCCTCTTTAGATGTCCATTACTGAAAAATATGCCTCATTAAAACCTTACTAGGAAAAATCTTGTGGGACAAAAACCTAGTGAAGGAAAAAGAGTACATTATTCTTCAAAATACACATGAGATGCTGCCTCATTAAAAACCTTACCAGGAAAACCCAGTGGGACAAAACCATGGTTAAGGAGAAAAGAGTACAACGTGTATTTACTCCCCCTGATGATTATATCACTCGAGATCTCTGAGTCGACGCAATCCAACATTGTGGACTAACTTCTCAAATGTAGTGGTAGGAAGCGCCTTTGTTAATAAATCTGCCAAATTTTCACTTGAACGGATTTGTTGAATATTTATATCACTATTCTTCTGAAGGTCATGAGTGAAAAAGAACTTTGGTGAAATGCGTTTTGTTCTATCACCTTTGATATATCCTTCCTTCAGTTGGGCGATGCATGCTGCATTATCCTCATATAAGACCGTTGGTGCCTCTTTTCTTAAAGATAAACCACAAGTTCCTCGTATGTGCTGAATTACAGACCTTAACCATACACATTCACGACTAGCCTCATGTATTGCCAAAATTTCAGCATGATTAAAAGATGTGGCTACTATAGTTTGTTTCATGGAACGCCATGAAATGGCGGTGCCACCACATGTGAATACATATCCAGTTTGTGATCGAGCATTATGAGGATCAGATAGGTACCCTACATCTGCAAAACCAATCAAATCTGTTTTGGGTAGGTTAGGAAAATACAAACCCATATCCTTTGTACCTTGTAGGTAACGAAGTACATGTTTAATCCCATTCCAATGCCTTCGGGTTGGACAAGAGCTATATCTCGCTAATAAGTTAACAAAGAATGATATATAAGGTCGTGTATGACTAGCGAGATACATTAGTGCTCCAATTGCACTCAAGTATGGTACTTCAGGACCAAGAATCCCCTCATCATTTTCCCGAGGTCAAAATGGGTTTTCATTTACATCAAGTGTCCTCACAACCATTGGGGTGCTCAACGGATGTGCTTTGTCCATATAAAATCGTTTTAGCACATTTTCTATATAAGTTGTTTGATGCACAAGAATCACGTCCTTCAAATGTTCTATCTATAACCCAAGACAAAATTTTGTCTTTCCAAGATCTTTCATCTCAAATTCTCTCTTCAAGTACTCTACTGCCTTTGAAATCTATTCAGGAGTTCCAATGTATTCAGATAATCAACATATACTGTAATAATAACAAACTCAAATCTAGATCTCTTTATGAAAATGCATGGGCAAACAGGATCATTCTTATATCCCTCCTTTAACAAATATTCACTAAGGCGGTTATACCACATGTGACCAGATTGTTTTAATCCATACAGAGATTTGTTTAATTTGATTGAGTAATGTTCTCAAGAACTAGAATAACATGCTTCTGGCAGTTTAAATCCTTTTGAGAGTTTCATATAAATGTCATTATCAAGTGGGCCATACAAATAGGATGTAACGACATCCATTAGACACAAGTCGAGTCCCTCTTTTATTGCCAGACTAATTAGAAATCGAAAAGTAGTCACATCCACCACAGGGGAGTATGTCTCTTCATAATCAATACCAGATCTTTGCGAAAAACCTTGTGCAACTAGACATGCATTATGTCTCATAATTTCACCTTTTTCATTTCATTTTCGCATAAAGACCCATTTGTATCCCACTGGTTTTACACCATCAGGTGTACGGACTACTGGTCCAAAAACATTTTTCTTTTCAAGAGATTTCAATTCTGCCTCAATTGCGTCTTTCCATTTTGGCCAATCATGTCTATGCTTACATTTCTCAATATACCTTGGTTCAAGATCTTCGTCATCATCCATAACATCTAGCTCTACATTGTATACAAAAACATCATCGACGTCGATTTTATTTCAGTTCCATATTTTTCTTGACATGACATAATTTATCAAGATCTCTTCATTTTCAGTAATTTCAAGTACCTGACTTTCTTTTGAAACTGTAATGTTAGTCATGTCTAGGGGCTCTTCTGTAGACTCTTATAGAGTTACAATTTACTCGACCTGGTCATCTTGAATCTTTCCTCCTTTTCTTTTTCGAGGATTCTTATCTTTGGAACCGATTGGTCTACCACACTTCAGGCGTGCTTTAGATTCATTGGCAGCAAAAGGTTGTCCTTCTGGGACATCAATTTTAATTGGAGCATTAACAGCTGGTATATGTGACTTTGTCACTCTCTTTGGGTCAGTAAATGCATCTGGCAATTGATTTGCTAAATTTTGTAAATGAATTATCTTTTGAACTTCTAGTTCGCGTTGTTTTGTACGAGGATCAAGATGAGACAATGATAATTCATTCCAACTTATCTCTTTTTCCAGCTGCCTATTTTCTCTCCCTAAGGTTGGGAAGACTGATTCATCAAAATGACAATCAGCAAATCTAGCTGTAAATAAATCCCCTGTTAATGGTTCTAAATATTTAATTATAGATGGGGATTCATATCCAACATATACTCCCAACCTCCTTTGAGGACCCATCTTAGTACGTTGTGGTGGAGGAATTGGAACATATACAGCACATCCGAAAATTCTTAGATGGGAAATATTTGGCTTCTGACCAAAAACCAATTGTAAAGGGGAGGACTTATGATAACTTGTTGGCCTGATACGAATTAGTACTGCCGCATGTAAAATAGCATGACCCCAAACAGAAATTGGGAGTTTTGATTACATTAGTAATGGTCTTGCAATCAATTGAAGACGCTTAATAAATGATTCTGCAAGGCCATTTTATGTATGAACATGTGCTACAAGATGTTCAACACTTATCCCAATAGATATATAATAATCATTGAAAGCTTGGGAAGTAAATTCACCAGCATTGTCAAGACGAATTGTCTTCATGGGATAATCTGGAAAATGTGCTCATAATCTAATTAATTGAGCAAGTAACCTCGCAAACGCCAGGTTGTGAGTTGATAATAAAGATACATGTGACCACCTAGTTGATGCATCAATTAAAACCATAAAATATCTAAAAGGTCCACATGGTGGATGTATTGGTCCACATATATCACCTTGTATTCGTTCCAGAAAAGTAAGTGATTGAATCCCTATCTTAGCTGGTGATAGTCGAACAATTAACTTGCCTTGAGAACAAGCAGCACATGGGAAATCTTTCGATTGAAGAATCTGCTGGCTCTTCAATGGATGTCCACATGAATTCTCAACTATTCTTCGCATCATTATCGATCCGGGATGGCCTAACCAGTCATGCCAAACAACAAAGTTATTGTGATCTGTAAGCTTTTGGTTAATGACCACATTTGTTTCAATTGTTTTAATTCTTGTGTAGTACAAACCGGAGGAAAAGACTAGTAATTTTTCTAATACAATTTTATTACCCGAGATTATACTCGTAATGTGAAGGTACTCAATGTCTCCTTCACTTGTTGTCTCAATATGATATCCATTTCAGCGGATATCCTTAAAACTCAATAAATTTCTTTGAGACTTAGGAGAGTATAATGCTTCATGAATTTCAAATTTTGTTCCTCCAGGCAAGAATATGTTAGCTCTTCCGGAGCCTTCTATCAATTTTGCACTACCCGATATAGTACTAACATTAGCCTCTTACATTATCAAATAAGAAAAATATTTCTTATCTTTAATATAGTGTGTGTAGTGGCACTGTCTGCAAGACATATATTTCCACCACTCATCGCAAATCGAACCAGGAGAGTATCTATGTTCTTCATTGAAAATAAGAAATATATAACCAGATTAATAAAATATCCCATAAATAACCAAAATATAATGAAACATCTAAACATGACAAATACTTAATAATTAGAGTCCTATTAATAAGAAGCATGTTTAAAATAAAGTCCAATAACATCTAAGTAAGATCTAAGAACTTTATTTTTGGACACTTTCATTGCCAATCAAATGGTCAATTTTTCCTTCAGTGTGCGAGAAAAAATTAGCAACATCTAGATGAGTGGCATCAACATAAACATAATCAAAATCATCATCTCCACAAACAAAATTTGTCTCATCTTTTCCATCATCACTAGTAAAATTAGTCTCTATCTTCTTCCCTTTATCTTTTAGTGATTGTTGATAAAGCTCAACAAGATGTTTTGGCGTACGACAGGCACGTGACCAATGGCCTTTGCCTCCACAATGATAGCAATTCTCCACGATCTTTTTATCTTTCCTACTTTTATCTTTGCGTTTTCCATCCTTATGTTCCCACTTCTGGTAGATATATGTGTTTTTGAAATGACCACCTCGATGATTACTACGTCCACGACCACGGCCATGACTACTGGCATGACCTCTGTTTTTTTCATTATATGTTGCTGGATTCACTACAGGGAATGGAGCGGATCCAGTTGGACGGGCTTCATGATTTTTCATCAATAGCTCATTATTTTACTCAGCCATAAGGAGGCATGAAATCAGTTCAGAGTACTTCTTAAAACCTTTTTCACGATATTGCTGCTGCAAGAGCATATTAGATGCATGAAAGGTGGAGAGTGTTTTTTCTAACATATCCTCCTCAGCGATCTTTTCTCCACATAATTTTAATTGAGAACTGATTCTAAACATAGCTGAGTTATATTCACTTACAGATTTAAAATCTTGTAATCTCAGATGCATCCAATCATAACGAGCTTTAGGGAGTATCACAGTTTTCTAGTGGTCATATCTTTCCTTTAGATTGGTCCAAAGAATAAGTGGGTCTTTAACAGTCAGATATTCAGTTTTAAGTCCCTCGTGGAGGTGATGACGAAGAAATATCATCACTTTAGCCATCTTGACTAGATGTTTTGTTCCCTTCTTTGATGGTATCATCGAGACTATTTGCATCTAGATGAATTTCAGCATCTAACACCCATGATAAATAATTCTTTCTCGTAATGTCAAGAGCCACAAATTTGAGTTTTGCAAGGTTTGACATTATGAACTATCACAAGTATATTTAATAAGTTAGGAGAAAATAATTAACAATCATTTAGTTTTAAAATTCAACAACTAATTATTCCAGACCCTAAATTCCAAAATAAAATTATCTCGATCAATTTCAATTAGTTCTTAGCCAATTCATGCAATTAGAGGCACAAAAACTCAATTCAATTATTCTAGAAAATTACAGAAAATTGTATGTGCATTCAAGTCTAAGAAGCAGAACACAATCATATAAAATTACTAATTTTCATGTAAAACTAGGCTAAACACTTAGAAACTTTTGGTTGCGCACTATGGACATTTTAGACAATTTATGCACAGTTCAAATTAAATCCCCAAGTCATTAACATTCCAAAGAATCATAATTTTTAATTAAATCTCATATTTGAGTAAGCAAATAAAACACACACAAGCATAGATAATTACGGAGGAGCTAGATAAAAATAGTTTCATTATCGTAAAAGAAGAGATAGATAATTGTGGTTGATGAAGATCCTTGGTTGAGGCCTATTCTCCAAATCTCTCAAGGGTTTTTAGAGTCTCGTGCTGATAACGTATTATAAAATTATAGAAATAACACAGGGAGAGAGAGCAAGAAGAGAGATTTTCTTATTCTTCAAGTGTGTTCAACACATGGATGGTAAGCCTCTATTTATAGGCTTCACAAATACATGAATAAAGATGGAAGATCAAAAGGAAATACAAACTTAAATAAGGGGAGGATGAATAGTTCCTCATTCATGTATCAATATGAAGAGCATGGTAAGGGAATGATGAATAGTTCCTCATTCATGTACCAATATAAAGAGCATGGGGGATGAATGGACATCCATATTTACAACTATTCATAACAGATTTTGGTTTATTTAGTTGATATTAGCTTGGTTCTGTGTGGGTTTGCAAGAATCAATTATAATTTTAACACATAGAGAGAACATCATATAACAACAATATAAAAAAATTAATTTTTAATTTATTTTCAAATTCCTTAATTTGATAATAGTTGACTGGACAAACGTCTAGGCCACGTATAATTCAATTGGCATTTAACGGTTACAATGGCAGTTTAAGTGACGAAAAAAGCCTTTTTGTTACAACAATATGATTTTAGAGATTAATTTGTTACATTTTAAAGCCTAAAGACTAATTTATCATGAGGTCCAAAATATAGGGATCATGAGTTTAATTAACACATAAATTAATGATTGAAGTGTTACCAAAATTATACACTTCCAATAACTTAGAATACAACATTGTGTTACATCTAAAACTAGCCTCGTCAAATAAGATATTTCACCATGTGAGGCCCTTCAAGCTCATAGCCTAATTTTCTAATTTCCTACGCCAGAGATAACAACTATTTTGTTGATCTATGCTCTCTCGAAGCAATTCGCTCTGCTTCTTCCATCAATAGTTACAAATTTCTTCTTTGGTCATAATAAACTCTATCTCTTCTTCTTTGAGCAACTTGAATACCAACTTCCTTTCTATCTTCATCCAAAGCAAGCCTAATGTGAATAGCTTTGCCAATAGAGCTAGTCACCTTCTTGCTTAATTTTTGTTGCAATGTTCCCATCAATTGGTCAACTGTCATATCCTCCAAGACCTTCACTTCTTCAACAATCACTGCTATTTGCTCAAATTTTGGAGTTGATGATCAAATAATCTTTTACATAATCGGGACATTATCAAGCTTATTGCCATTGCTCCTCGTCTCATTTACAATAGTTAATACTCTTTCAAAATACTCTAAAATGGTTTCGTTCTCATTCATAGAGATGGCATCAAACTCATCTCTTAGCACTTGTAGGTGAATCTTCACAACCTTGTCAATCCATTTATGTGAATTTTTGAGGATATCTCATGACTTCTTAGAAGTTGTGATTAGAGAAATCTTCTCAAAATTTAACTCATCAATTGCTTGGTAGAGCGCAAACAAAGCCCTTTTATCTTTCTACCTTGCCTCCTTAAGAATAGCCCTTTGAGCTTCCGTTAATCTTTCTTCCTCTTCTACATTAGGTTCTTCAAACCCCTTGTGAACAATATCTCATAAGTCTTTAGACTCCAACAACACCTTCATTTGTATACTCCAATTATCAAAATTATTCTTACCTAACTTAGAAATTTAGGGTTGCACAAAATTATTAGCTATCATTATGTCAACTTCACCAACACCTAAAACAAATCACCACACCAATCAAAAAACCCCAAATGGAAGACCTAAATTAACTTCAATAGGAAATCAACACCAACAAAACCCAAGCTCTTATGCTACTTTTGTTGGAAAGAGAGGTCTAAGGGGCATTTATACAAACACTTGGCATGCACACTTCATTAAGCTTCTAACAAACGACTAAGACAAGCTTCAATCAACCACCAACATCATAACATTCTAAACCCAATACACACAAATTTTCAGCATAACTTCCGTACACAAATCTAACTCTAATCAACTAATCTTAAGTTTTAAAATAACCACACAATAACCAGTAAACATATCACATATTCAAACATGTAAACAATAATAAAAATGATAGTTTCTTCACTTCAAAATGCACCAAAATATATTCACATAAGTAAAATAAGAAATCCTTGCAAGAAAGTTTACATCTTCTTCACACCAAGCAACAGAATCCCTTTTTTCCTTAACCCCACGTTTTTACTTTCATACTTTTCTACACTTGTGTTCTATTTTTGTACACAATTTCTTTAGTTACATTTGGATCCTCATTTCAAATTTTTCACATTTTAACTATCAAACTTATTTGATTGTTCAGATTTAGAATGTAATTGACAAAATGGAAATAGAAAACATTTTAGTAAAATTAGAATGTAATTGAAAAGAGAAAGTTTTCCAAAATTGAAAGCATATTACTTTTTCATGTAAGAATTTAGTAAATTTGTCTACGGGTTTGATGAGCTGCTCAAACCAAAAGATCCATTCGATTTTGTATGGTTTGGATAAAGATATTAAATCCATTAAATAAGCTTTGTTTAACAAATGAAGTCCAATAAAAAATCGGATTGAACTTGAACTTATCATTTAAAATGCAAACCCAATCCTATCTAATCTGATAATGATAATTTTTATATATTTTTTTAGGCAAAATAGCCAAATAAGCCCTCGACCTTGAGCCCAAAATGGAATTAAGCCCTCAACCTTTTATTTCGTGAAAATCAGTCCATAAACTTTTATTTCAGTGGAAATAAACCCTCAACCTTCTAAAATTATGCAATTAAGTCCAAATCTGTTAAATGACACTAACTGCCGTTAGTATTGCACACGTGGCATGCCACGTGACAGCCAAGTAAGCTATCCACGTCAGCTTTCACTAACGGCAGTTAGTGTCATTTAACAGATTTGGACTTAATTGCATAATTTTAAAAGGTTGAGGGTTTATTTCCACTGAAATAAAAGCTTATGGACTGATTGCCATGAAATAAAACGTTGAGGGCTTAATTCCATTTTGGTCTCAAGGTTGAGGGCTTATTTGGCTATTATTCCTTTTTATAACTTAATTAATATGATATTTCATAAAAATAGGATATTGTATTTTGTAGGTTCTTTTTTTTAAAAAAAAAAAATAGAAGATAGATCAAGTAAGAAAACTATTAAAAATACATACTAATGCATTTTTATTTACTTTAAATTTTTTTATGCAACTTAAATTGAGTATTTTTTAGCTTTAATCTAAATTTTCTTGCTATAGTGATCTTTTTATAAAAATTTATGAGAATTTCTAGATACACTCAATTTTTTTATCCCTGCACCCCAATCTCATACTTCAATGCTCAAATCCAAATAACGGTAAGTGCATAAAGAAAACAAATGGGTGTGTTTAGAATCCTTCAAAATTTATTTGAATTTGATGTGTCATAACATATTGAGTTTTAAGAACCTAACCATTAGACAAATCCTTGCCAATCATTTCTATCTAAATATGACTCACCACCTATTCAACCTAAAAATACCCGAAGCTTTACAAAGAGTGCCTAAAATATAAGCACTAATCTACATTTAAAGCATGATGGGTCTGATAGTATGATTACATATGACAAAAACTTTAGACATTCGCATAAAGCCCATCCTATATGATACTAAGTCTTAGATTATCCTAAGTTTGTAATTTATTGTTATTTGATTTCAATACTATTGCAAAATTTTTCAAAATCATGTCTAACTATCCTTATAATTCTAAAAAATCCCAGACAAAATGAAATGTCTACAATGTATTAACATATTAATTATTAAGTTTGTCGTTTTTTTAGTTTTTAGATTTTATTTTTAAAAAAAAATTAATAGTTTTCGGATGTGTTTCAACAAACCCAAACTTATTAATTGCATGCAAAATTAAGTTTGAGCAAAAACTTAAAACCCAAAAAATGGGGACCAAATTGGAGCCAAACCCGTCTACAAGTCCTAATACCCTGCTAAAACCCAGCTCAAACCCGACCCACACCTACTTGTTTGTAAGAGAGGAAATTGAAACCACCTTTTTGTCAAACCAAAGTTTGACCTTTACAAGAGACACCAGAAAAAAAAATCTGAAATGCCAAGTGTTAGTTTGGATGGACGCACGCACCCCATCAGTTGATAAATCAAGTGCCAAGAACAAAATACCCAGCTAACTGTTAATCTCAATATTAACACCTCAGTCTAGCCTTCAGTCCTTTCTAACCTGGCTTCATCATTTACATGGGCAAATAACAGAATTACAAAATATTCTATGCTGTATACATAGCCCATCATGCAGTTCTGGACTCAGAACGAAACGAATCACACTTGCTGCAAAATGGAGAGCTTCAGAAAATAGCAGTGATCTGTGACTGCTCTGGACATCTTCAAAAGGCAATCTCTTTGATTAGCATCGCTCAAAAATCCTGTACAGCTTCTCCAGCGAAGCCACCTGAAAAAGGCAAGGAGAATCTGAGGAAGGAGAAAATGAAGACAAGTTTCTAAGAAAATTATTCCAAACGATTATTAATAGTTGATTCTACTATGCCTGTCTTTATATAAACTAATTCATACTAAAGAGGCAATACCATACAAAAGTCAAATGCAGAATGGAGAGGAAGTCTATTGTCTCCAAGAGGTGCTACAACTGTTAAAACATCACATCTTCGAAGGCCTAGGCAAGCGCCCGGCCCTTCAACATCTCTAGATGGGAGGTTATGCCCCATTGTTTAACCAATGGCCCTCCACACTAACATAAGAAAAATGAGAACTCTTATTGGGTCAGACGCAAAAACACAAGTGCCCAAAGGAACATCCTAATAATTAGAACTTCAAACATCATCTTGGAGATCTCATGCTTGAATACTAGGATGGGTGGTGGGATAACAGATTGCTATCTCCCATTGTGTGGCCTAAGATCATATATACCCAAAAAAGGGGAAAATTAGCATTGGACTAGCATATATAACATGTTGATGGTAATATAATCATAAGGTTTCAATAGACATGCAAACTATGGAAGGAAAGGAACTCCCTAAGTGGACAGCAAACTCTAACTATATCAGAACTTGTGAGGAGTAAAATATGCCTACCCTGACAAATGTTCCATTAACGGCCATTGAATTTGGAGGTTTTAGAAATAGTCTCATCGATGGAAACAAGACATGTTGGATTGACCATTCACGCTGAGCCCATGCAGTCTCTGCCTCTGAAAGTAGTTCATGCTCAAATTCGTCCTCTACTGCAATACCATCTCCTGCAAACACCAGACAGCAACAAGGTTAATTATTAAGCAGCGTCCAGCATAAGAAATATAAGCATTATGCCCCACGTGTTGTAAATATGCTATGTTACATGGACTAGGTTCAGACATCAAACATAGGTATGCTTCCAACAGAGTTATGCCATGTTGGCAACTTTTTACATTAATTTTGAGGATATAAGCATAAGATGACATAAATTTAAAGTGTCAAAGAAATGTCAGACACAAGTACATTAAGGAAAAGTGACAAGTTCATGTAACATTCTGCATATGTAATGGAAAATCACAAAGAGTGAGGCAAGAAACCTACTTCTTTGTAAAGAATGCAGTTAATTCGATCAAAACTAAAAAATGTTTCACTATATCTCCCTTCACCTCTTTTTCCCCTGTAAGTACCTGATAGTTGGTGGATATGTGGATATACAAGAAAGGATAGAATGAGAAATGATGATATTCGTAAGATGATTGGAGTGGTACCTATTGAAGACAAAATGTGTGAAAATCGTTTACGTTGGTTTGGACATGTAAGACGTAGACCTGTAGATGCTCCAGTTAGGAGAATAGAGGCTATGGATGTTGAGAGAAGGGTTAAGACTAGAGGAAGACCGAAAAAGACTTGGAAGAAAGTAGTTTGGAAAGACATGGAGGTTTTAGAATTAGATGAGCAAATGGCCTTGAATAGGAATCTATGGAGGCAGAGAATACATATGGACGATCTAACGTGATTTTAGATATTGGTTCATATAGCCTACCCCAATCTATTGGGATAAAGGCTCTGATGATGATGATGATGAAGTACCTGATAGTTAACATGAACATAAAACTCTATTCTCCTAAAAACAGACTTTGAAGCAAAAGACAAGAAGAAAACTAGAAAATGATAAGATAAAATTTACTCAGCAAAAATTATATATTGATCTATGCAGCATGATTCTTCTTAGATTGTATGCATGATTCTTCTTAGATTGTATGAGCCCTCCGTAGCCCCATTGTCAAATAGCACCCTCAGTTCCTGATAAGATTAACTGAACAACAAAAATAATAAAGAACAACTACAGGTGAAAAATTAAGTGGAGATTAACCAATTTGGTTTAAGAGAGAAGCCATGCCAATATATTTCGAATAGAAGTAAAACAACTAGTAATAATTTGTACTTATACTGATAACATTTTAAGCAATTTATAATTGCTAAAACTATGACACATTTAAAGTGAACTGCCTATTAAAATAATTACTAATCAAATTAATCAAAAAATTTCTTACTAGTCAATTATAAAAAGCCTTAGCCTGAATAGAAACATACGTAATGAGATTCACACCTACCAATGTGAGAAGAGGAATTTCCTAAATCTTGAGGATTCTTCTCATGTTTTCTCTTTTTGTAAAATTCCAATCCTTCACCTGATGGATTTGGCAACACGGGAGGATGCATAGCATAAAAATTCCCAAGAGCAGCTGCAAGTGATTGGAAGCAATTTTTTTCATCTTCCCAATCAACCTACAGTAAATAGGAGAAACAATTCATGGGAACATGTATTTAAGGGATACAAAAATTTATATTTACGAAGATTCTGACACTTGCATGCAAGTAGTATAAGCTATAACCACAAATATAATCAAGGTAAGTCTTAGTACAAAAGATCAAATGAACCTCTTGTACAACAATGGAAATTATGCAAAAATTTACTTCCCACTTACTTTCCTAATCCATACCTATAGAGTCCTTCAAGCATGACTTACTACTGTACCAGTATGACACATGGCAAAAACAATTGCATAAATAATAGCCAAAAAGAAAAGGAAGATGAAAGAAAAACAGCCTAGGCAATCACAAGGGTTGCAAATAAAAAGTAATTTTGAATCGAGCTTGAGGAATTGCTTTAGTTGCAGCACCTCTGCTCCAAAGTCAAATAGAAGATAATATGAGATCTCAAATTTGAAACTTCTCTCTCCCAGTATAACAGTTTAAAATGGAAAATCAAACAAGTTTGGACCAAAAAATGTCAAAATAAAAGGCCCCTTTATCCATATGCTCACCCTAACCACAGCAAACTATGAGGAGAGGTCCATTCAAGATCACACAAATATAACCACAACCTTGCCACCTTTACCACAAAAGGAAAGGAGCTGAGACAAAGAAAAAAAATTTACTAGAAGGAATAAGGGATCTAAGATTAACCAGGAAAAAGATAAGGGGGCAAAGGAGAGAGATAGAAGGAGAAGGGAGGCTGCGTGGCAGCAAATTCAGTAAGGGAAAGAAAGTGAAGTTCAGACAGGAGTAAATGAAGGGAAGGAAGAGAAGAGAGAGAGAAATGGAGAGGGGAGTTCTTACTGTCACCAACAACAACACTGATGTTGCTGACCAAGGAAAGAAATGAACCTTAGATGAAGGGTACAGAGGGACTCGATGAAGTCTCTGGAAAGGAGTCAAAAAAGGGAGAAAGAGAGAGAGAGAGAAGAAAGAAAAAGAAAACAAGGAAAGGTGTGTGAGAACAAAAAATAGAGAAACAAGAAAAACAGCAGAAGGAAAAAATCTACCATTCCACTCCTTGTGCAGAATCTCGAACTTAAAGTGCAATTTCATCTAAGTTTGTGAGGAGAGCTAACTTTAACTTTTTTTTTTTAAGCACAAAAAATTCACCATCTCTAATACCAGATGCCGTAGTGCTAAAATCAAGAATTACCGTAATTAAACAATGGAACCTACATCATTGCCCAAACATAGTACAAATTCAGGTACACGATCCATGTCCGGAGTGTACTGGTCAAGTAGGATTGGAAGTCTAGACAAATTCCCATCCGAATCAATAAAAATACAGAAATACTCCTCTAGCATCTCAGCCTTCTGCTTAAGCAGCTGTGTATTCATCTGCAGAAGATCAAATGTTTGAATAAGTGCAAAGATAATGGGTAGAAAGGCACACATGTTGAAAGTTGCAGTACAACAAACGTGTTATGTACTCAAAGGGTAACTTTCTGAACTTTCAATAAATCATCTAACACATACGAAAACTGAGAAGCAGTTGCATCAATTTTCATTAAAGTAAAGAATAAAGAAAAAGAAAAGGAACAACCAAGCAAGGAAATTACATCTTTATGCATTTTTCTCCCTTTTCCCACCCTTATTTTCTTCTTTTGCCAGTTACTTTCTCTTGTTTTCTAAGTAAGGGGAAAGACTAGGCATTTTGCAAGAATTTTCAAATTAGTTAAAGGTGTGAAAATTTGTTCATTAACTCTGACTCAAACAAGCTCAAGTCGTCAACCATCAGAGTATTGTATAAGAATGGCCTCAGACTGAACTGGTTCACCCTTAGGATGGTCCCCTTGACTGGAAGATCAAAATGTAGACAGCCAAACTAGGCTTGTCAAAGTATAAATTGTTCAAGAAACTAAAAAAAAACAAGTGACACATGGATAGACCGGACAATCCTAAACACGACACAAAAATGACATGAATAAAAAAAACATTGTTTATGAATATGGCAAAAGCTAAAAAAAATAAATCTTGTGCTATGTGTGCCAATACTATTTTTGACATAAAATTTTCATGTTTCACACGACACAAATACGATTTTACATGATAAGAACAGAGATTATATTATACACGAATTGCCAGTTCTACACACAGGGAACTGACCTGCTTAGCAATTTATATGGTATATATAACCCTTAAATCACGTGGAAGTTATCAAGTTTATATTAAGAAATTGCGTTTAACATGAAACATATAATAAGACCCTTCTATGTGTGTGTGTGTGTGCGTGCATGTCTATATATTAGGATTTCTGTCACTCCCAATCATGCTAGAAAATATACAGACAGAAATTTCCATCAATCATGCCAGGAGAAAGGATGTTACTTCTGCAATCTTCATTTTGAGGTCATCACTTTCATTGCATTCTAGGTCCACATCCTCCTCCTTCAAGGCCAACAGAATTAACTCTTGCAAGGGAGCTGGCTCACTTAGTTGGATAGCATTAAAATGAGCAAATCGACGAAGAACTTGCTGATACATAAGTTCTTTGCTGCAAATGCAGATAAAATGAAATTTTAAATAATAAAATATCCACTTTCATGGAGAACTCAGTAAACGAAAGAAAGGCGTGAGTCCAACACAAGTATATAAGGTTTCAATGTTCATTATCCCAATATTTGTAACCCATGAATGTATAGATTACATTGTCAATCCAACTTTGACAAAACTTTCAATCAGAAAAACTCAACCTTGTAAAGACATTGGCCTTTGCTATAAAAATAAACAAAAAATAATCGCACAGTGCCACATATTACTCAGCCAAAACAAGACCAAAAAAGTAAAAAGTAACTACCATTTTGCAAGCCATTACATTTATTTATTATTAAATTTTTTTTGAAAAATCTCATAAAATGTTAGAGATAGCATTTTGACAAAAAGGAAGACACACCCTAGGAACTTTGTACAAGCATGATAAATTTCTATTGTTTATACTTTAAATGGTTACATGGTAAATGCAGGGACTTCACATGGAACAGGCAAACAGATTGATAAAAGGAACTCCATACATGCAGCTTTCTCGAGTTTGTGAATAATTTGCATACACTTATATGTCTTAGAGGGTACATCTCGATCTTCAACATGTTTGATTTATCGTTCTTTTTACACCGTTTATCATTTTCCCTTTTGTAACCTGAGAAAGGAAAAGGGATTTTTTAATAAACCTATTTAATTTATTGTGATAGAACCTGCAGAGGATGCCAAGAAGAGTTAGATTCAAATTTTTACAATGCTGTTTCAAAGATGTAGATTCAACTGTCATTAATACCTTCCTCAACTCATTGGCATTTTCTCATATATGTAAATTTCAACAGTGAATTATTCTATTCATTTTATTTTTAAATGCCATTCATGTTCATGTAGCTGGTATCTTCATATTTTGATTTAAGTTGTGCTCTGCTATTGGATTGTTTCAAGTTGCAGGATCATTTTTTATGTAAATTTAAATTGTTCTATGTCATAAGTATCAAGTCTTCCCATTGTTATTGCGATTTAGTATGTCTTATGAGCTATAGCAATATTGTCATTGCTTTACTCACCACATACATTTTTGGTAATAAATTTAAATCTTGGAGGGAAGAAAGAATAAAGATGATGAAGGTTTGTTCACATTGTGTGCAAAAGTTATCATTCAGTGTTATAATTATTGCTTTAACTAACCTTCTAGTTGCTGGGCTCCTTCGTATGTTTTGTTTTAAACTCAATTTGGTTACCTTAATGCCTGCTAATCTAGTGAGTTGATGTTTAGTCCCATTATTATTGACAATATTTAAAAAAGAGAACTTTTACTTTGCAGTTGCACGTGGGTGCATATAAGCAAATAAGCATGTGGGATTTCATGAATTTGTGGAAATATTACCTTAAGTTCACCACATTAGCAAGATATAGATGAGTATTATGCTGAAGCAATGCAAAAACATCATCTGCCATTCCAACATATGTGCATTGTCTCACAATGTCCAGCAGACCTACAAAATATATTTAGGTAAGAATTATTGGATACATCCACCAAATCAAGTTTCTAGTACAATAACTTCAAATGAAATTACCAGAGTGGCATTTGCTATCAATTTCATTAATAAGCTCCTGAATGCTAGTAAGATCTGCAGTTTCCTTCAGGTTCCTTCTTTGTCTAACAGATGACCTGTATGGAGATTAGAAATAGATGGACAGATATATCAAGTAGATTATTTTATGTTGAAAAAGACAAGCAAAAGAAACTCATAAAGCTTTAGCATTCTGGCACATTTATATTATAGAAAACCAATACAAAGAAGGGAATGAAATAAAATGGAAAATAATTCCAGAAAATCTTTCTTTTGCAGTGGCTGTAAAACAGAGTACCTCAACATTATACAAAATGTACTGTAAACCAGAGGTTGGTTACAATAAGGTAAGAACAAGCTCTGCCATCTCTTCCAGACAAGTCTAAACAATACAGCGATTAGAAAAGAAAACAATTTACTCTTTAATAAGCATGAACTTAGGGTTCCTACCTCACAGCTGTCAAGCTAGATTTCATTTCCGGTTGTTTCTGGGGTTTAGTATATAAGTAGCCACACAACTGTCCAGCTGGATTTGATGAATCTGTTCTCACCATTTTGCACACTGGAGCTTTCTGTGATTTTGATCCTGAGTGTTTGAAAGTACACACTAGAATATGAATAAATATAATTGAATGAACATGTCCAGAGTAGGAAATCCAAAAGCATGCAATAGTCGCAAGGAAAATGTTTTCCATACCATTACCAGAGGGTGAGGGATTAAGGTGTAAATCATTGTTTCTAACTGAGGGAACTGATGGAGAGGTTTCCACTGCCTGTCATATGCAATAGAAACAAGATGACGAGAAAAGTGCATAAGTGGGTGCAATATCCATTTAAAATGTTGAGAACTGAAAAACTAGTTGGAACATAAGACAATTTCTACAGTCTTCTTCTACTCTAGACAGCAATTTCCTGGAAATGCCTCGGCGAACAGTTCTTTAAGTATTTTAGTAATCTAGACAGTGAATTTCCAGGAAAGAGCCAACAAATGGTTCTGCAACTATTAGAAAACTTTCTCCCCAGATTCTGATTTCTTGAGTCCTAGTTAACATGGGAAAAGTGTGTGGATGGTTTAGCTCTTAAAAGCAAGATAACCTATAAAAATTTTCAATTGGGCGAGCATCTTCATCATAACTATGTAACTGTTTCTATTCTCACACAGAACCAGGCTAGGTTAATGAAATAATAATGCAAAAGGACAAGCACACCACCTATGGTCATAAAATGTGTCTTGCTTTACATAATAATGTTTGACCTTTAGTTATTTATTTAGTACCAGTAACTTCAATACCCACATCTACTTTCAATCAAAAGTGTCATTGTTAGTGTTATATTCATCTTCTTGATAAATCCTTAATTTCCTCTAATCTCTACTGAAAATTTGTTGTAGTATGAAGCACAGCAACCTAGACCTTTTCATTTTCTTTCCGTTTCCTTTTTCCTTTCCCCCTCTTGACAAACAAGCATTGGAAACTATTGCTTCTTCATGTAACATCTCATGCATGACCATAGCATTTAATGTATAGATTTTCAACAGTAGAAATACCACCAAATTAAGGATCTAAAAATGGATGCAAGAAGAGAAAAAAGAAAATCAATTTAAAAACATATTTAGCAGTAATAAATTGATCATTATATTGTCGTGAAGAAAATAAAACTTTACACGATATGTGGGCAAGAACCACAGTCTCCAAAAGAAAAAATCATATATCTGATAATTTTAGCTACCATGGATTTAGAGATTAAATAAAGAGGATTATGAAAAAGAAATTAACCATTCTCTCACACAACCCAAAAAGAGAGAGAAGAGAGGGAAATGATTTGCTAAGGTTAGCTCAAAGGCTTATTGGAATGATCTTTACTCTAATCAAAGAAAAAAGACAAGGAAAAAAAAAAGATGGATAATAACAATATAGATTAAAAGTTCTACATGTAGACCCAAAATGGCAAATAATGCAACAACCATATCTTGCTCATCCTGCTTCAACAAGGTACCGAAAGTGTAGATGATACAATAACATATTATCACTGCACACAGACATGTATAATTAACAAGCTATCAACTTGATCATAGAAATCAGTTACAACGTTATCAAACTTTTCCTGACAGGTTCAGAAAAAGAGAAACTGACTTTCTACTTGTCATTATGCTTTTAAAGGCAGGTATACACTCTAAGATCTCTTTGGTGTAGAAAGCATTAGAGAGTGTATCTCATTATAGAAATGACAACATCTACCTGTTCTTGAAATGTTCTTGACTCATTTGAGTTTCTCAACATTGATTCAACCACAGACTGTATCTTCTCCACGATAGCTTCCTGATTTAGAAGGCTTACCTGCACAATAATGCGTGTAAAAAAAAATTTTTAAAAAATAAAAAAAGGCTCAGAAGACAGAAAAAGCCAGAATGAGGAGAACAGGAAGTAAACATTCTACAAGAGCTGATTCAACAGCAAGTAACAAATTCGAAGTAAAGAGTTAAAAATAAGCAATGGTTACTTGCATATTCATGTATCAAGAGTCATTCCAACAAGGGTTACTTGCTTTAATTTATGTTCTTTGAGGTCTCACATTTTTTAGAAGATAGAGCTTTCCGCTAGTTTTTTGATGCAATATACTTGTGCTTTAGGATGGTCAAACATGGGGCATCAGCTTTTATGCCACTGTTTCCATTTTCTTTTTTCCTTTAAAAAAAAAGTTAAGCTATAATGTTGCTTATGCTAAAGAAAACTGCTCCTGGCATTTGATGGATGAAGTCATTTTCTAGACGCACAAAAAACACAAAGAAAGCCATCTTTGCTTTAATAAGTTTTTGCTAAAAATTTTAGTTCCTTTTCTTTTCTCTAGTGTTAGGTTAATCGTTTGGACACCATGGTGACAAATGCATAATCGACTATCCATCTGCTTTTGGTTATACCATTAAGAGATTCATTAGTGGGTGATTTCCTTCTCACTGCCCATCTTATTCGTAACTTTTTACATCTAAGTTCGGAGTTAAAAGAGCAATTATTGCATGAAGGCATTGAAAGAAATCCTTGATATGTGTACCTCTCTCTTTGTTGGGTGCACGTTCACATCAACATGCTCGGGTGGCAATATAATTGACATGTATATGAACAGTTTTGATGCTTTTGGTAAGGTTGCAGCATAAACAACTTCAAGAGCTCTCTTTAAAGCAGTGCATTCAACCAATCTATCTGAGGTAATTGACAAAGAAAAAGGAAAAGAATGTGAGATAAATGATTGAATGAGAACCTACATACCACCTGCACACCATTAATAATAAACCACACTGCAAAATCAGCAAGATTAGCACAATAGAGGGATATAGACAGATTTATCGTATGTGATTTTCTAGGCCAATTAAACATAGCTAATGACCTCTCTAGAATTATTAGCTTACAGCTAGTAAAATAGTTGCAAAACAAAAGGAGAAACTAGGATGAATTTACAAATCTGTAATGAGCAACCAAAAAGGAAAAGGAAAAGGAAAAAGGAAAGGGAAAATTAAGAATAAGTATTCCTAAAATAGACAAGGAAAGATTTTAGGATGAAAAGTGAGATAAAAGGTAAAATAAAAACACTAACATCCCTAATTTCTAGCCCTAACCCAACCAGGGATTTAAATTGTGATTACAGTCATGTTTTCGGTTGTGTCGCATTTACCACGATTGTGGACAAAATGAAGACAATCACATTCATTATGGTTGTTGCGGTCATGAATTTTTTTTATTTTTGCACAACTTTCTATAAAATGTAGTAATTATAATTATAATCATAAAAACTTTTATAGTTTTTAAAGTAATTTGTGACATCTCATAAAAAAAAATCATATTAAAAAATTACTTATGAATTAGAAAACAATAAATGCTGAGATTGTAAGAGTATAATAATTATTATTTAAGTGGTTCATTTTTATTATAGGTAATTGACTTAATAATAGAGACATCGAAATTTTAAATGGAAAAGAATGTGATACCCATCTTAATTATATTGCTTGGTTTTTAAAATATTAGATGAGACATATAATTATATTTGATGAAACATATAATTATCTCAATAGTTTCTGATTTTAGTTCTATTCATTTACCCGCACACTTTCACTCTTCCTCTCCATCTTTCACTGTTTCACGCATTTTCTCCCTTAAATTCTCCCCTCATCACCTCAGCTCCCCAAGCCTCACCGTCTACCTCAACCACTTTTCTCACTTCACTCTTAGTTCACTACTTCTCTTCTCTCCCCTCGTTTAATTCAAGTCCCAAGACCCAAACACAATAGATTCAACAGAAGCTTACAATACTTCTTGAGGTTGAATTTGGGAATTGATGTTGATTTGATTATTCTAATACATGGTTAGTTTCCTGTTTTGGGGATTTTCTCAGATGAAACCTTTAAGTTTTTAACACCAGAAATCTTTTTTTCTTTTTATACATCATTTGGACAAAATTGGAATAGCTAAAAAAACAGATCGTTATTGCTGCTATTCGCCATTATACCAATTTTAGAAAGCCGCGACTCTCCTCTACAGTCATGATTCATATTCTCCCGTGTTTTCGTGTATAGCGGTGGTGGGCGGTGGCATTACCGCAAAATAGAGGCCACGAGATGTTACTGATTTTTTAATCCATTACCCAACATAAAACCTAAGTACACAGACACTATAAATTTATACTACATCATATGACTAAACTCACAAAAAAAGTCAAACTTCAGGCATGTGAAAAGGAACTCATTCAGCAAACAACAATTTTGTTCTCAAACATCAATCTGGCTTGTGAGACCAAGTTACAGAGTTCTTGGTTCTCGAGTAAAGTTAGTCAGCGCTTTATCCATTAAGGTTGATTTGGAGGTATTGAAAAATACATACTCTGATGATCCAGATTTTGGTCTAATATTCCAAACATGAATGATCAGAAATTGGGTCAGTTGGAAAATTTTATATAAAAAAGGGATGGTTTCTTTGTATTCCTAAATGAAATAACAGCTAATTTGAGAGAAGGATTATTTTGAAAAAAAAAAGAATAAAATATAGATCTAATATTTACAGAAGTTATGTGCAATGTAAGTTATCAGGAGCCAAGTTTCCCTCACTAGGACGAGTTAAGACGGCAGGAAAATAGCCAGCATTTGAAGTTCCTCATCTCAGGAAAATTTGGCCAGCTAGATGATTAAGTTGTTTGTGGCCTTTAAATCAGCCATTACCTAGTTTATTTTAATTTCATTCATTTTCTTAAGGTTATTTTATGGAGTGAATATTGATCTTTATAAAAAAGAATTGTTCTGTCTGTAATTAGGATTTCACAAATGTTAGGTTTGAGAGCCTTCCAAGGTTGTCAGTCATTGTTTGATATTACTACTTGATTCTACAGTTGGTTTTTAAACATATCACCTTTCATCCACCAACTTTGTTTCTTTGTATGCTTCTTTTTCACTTTGAGAAAATAAGGAGCGAATCAAATAGAAGTAAAACACCTAGGCACATAATAGTTTCAAATATAGAAGAGTCAAAACATACCATTGAAAAAAAGCACCATTGTGGTTTTCTTTGCAACATAATTTGAGTTGGAGATAAAGCCATCCATCTCAAAGACTGAACTAGAAGGATCATTATCTGATACTTCAATTTTTATCAGGTTACGAGCAACCAAAAGCCCATAAACAGATCTGATAGCATCAAGCCTTGATGATGTAGCAACCGAGTGAATATCTGCTCTAGTAGCTCCATGCTGATAACATAAAAAGTCAAGGCTTTACACAGCACATACTAGAAAAGTATCAGTCATGTAAATAACACAGTTAACAATTATAAAGATAAGATTTACAGATGGAGGCCCACCTTTCTACAAGAAAAGCTCACATCAATATGATGTATGGCAAACCGGCTTAGCAAGTCTACAATTTTTGTATAATCATCTGCAGAATTTTGCAGTGTCTTCCTCCTAGCAATCATGTTATAGAACAAATTCTCAATCTGAAATACACAACCAAAAGGAAAGGTGTCAAATATGTAAAGGAGCTAACATGATCGGAGTGAAAGTGAACAAAGTCGTTTGTGATCCACTCAGAAGTTACTCTGAGCTGGATGGACCTAATTATGAGCACATTTATCAAAACAAAACAAGCTTGACTTGAAAATTGAGCTTGTTCAATAAATTAGCCAAGTCTGAGCACATAGGTTTTGGCTTGTTTACATTCACAAATAAAGCTTAGAAGTAGTTTGTCAACTAAGTATGCAACTTGCTGGTGAAGAAAGCTTAATTATCAATTCATGAGCAAATCCCATTCATTACAAGCACAGAAGCAAACCTTGTTTAAAAGTTTATTTCATCTTTCCACTGGAGTAGTTTTCATTACCTTACTGCATTTTGTTGGTGATGTTTAATCATGTGTATGTTGTTTGAAATAGGTTAAAAATTATGGTTCAAAAATTTCTATGCATATATATTTTAAAATGGGTTTTAGTAATAAAGCAACCATTTGAAAAGTATAGGCTAGTGCTTCTTTCCAGTAGTTTAAGAGCTCAAATAAGGCCAGGCTACTTAATACATTGAGCATATTTATCAAGTCGAATAAACATGCAACAAGCACTGAGCCTCTCAACAGGCACAAAATAAATCACTTTGAGCTAAGGCCTCTTAAGCTTACATAGCTAATGTATTCCCCTACTAGCATTTCCTTCCCAAGAACCATACACTTAAATTATCAATAACTTTTTTCCCAAGAAACAAAAGCCAAACCGCAGAGAAATTAATCTTTGTTAAACAAAAGAAAACCAACAATTCATAGTTTTCTCAGTTTCATAAGAACTTGTATGAAATAGAAAATAAGGAAAAAAAAAAAGTATAGTTGATACCATTATTTGCGTTCCTTTGACAGCGGCGCATGCCCTGGGTTCATGCTCCATAACACCATCTCTATAGGACACCCTGCAAAATCATAAACGCAACAGAAAAAAAAAATGAAGAATAAGAAAAGTAATTTGAACATTTCGTGGAAGAGATAGGTCCGAGAACCTGTATCCATGCAATTGGCCAGGGGTAATGGTGGTGACGGTCACGTGACCCACATATGTCATGCTCGCCAATGCCTCCCCTCTAAAACCCATCGACTTTATTGACTGCAAATCCTCGTATTTCGACAACTTGGACGTCGTATGCCTCTCGCACAATATTGGCAAGTCTTCATGCTATTAACGGAAAAGAATTAAATTCAATTAACAACAAATTTGTAGTTACTACAATTTATTTTCCTTTTCAATAAAATGGAAATCGGCAAAAAGAAAAAGGAAAGTTCATTACTCGAATGCCATGGCCGTCGTCGGAAACTTGAATGAGTTTAAGGCCACCGTCCTTGACGACGACACTTATGGAAGTGGAGGAAGCGTCTAAACTGTTCTCGACCAGCTCTTTGACGGCGGAGACTGGCCGTTGGATTACCTCTCCCGCTGCGATTCGGTTGACCACAGACTGGTCCAGGCGGTGGATCCTCGGTGGTTCCATGGCTTGTCTGGTTTCTATTTCCATGGCTGATGGCGAAGCTTGAGGTGGGTTCAGAACTCGCGCCAATAAGACATAAGTGAATTGCTGTAACCAAAAAAAAAGGAGAAATTCTAAACGTACAACAATTTCTAGGGAAGTTCCATTCGTACCCCTTATTTTACTCTTTACACTCCACTCAAACTTAACAACACAAAAAACACTCAATATACCCCTTTTTTTACCGTTTTATCCCTACCCCATTCATTCCCATTTCCCGCCCAACCTTTCGGACATTCTTTCAGACTCCATCTCCATCGTTCTCCGTTCACCACCGCTTTCACCACCGTTTTCACCAGTGCCTTCAGGTATCATCCATCATCAATGTTTGAGTTTTCGAACAGGGGGCTGGGTTTCGCACCCAAGGCTCTTCCCTTGCGCAGGGCAGGCTGCGTCTGGCCATTGCTCCGTGCAATCTGCGCGAGGGCCATTGCCTCGCGTAAGTCAGCGTACGCGATGGCTCTTGCCTCTGCGAGGTTTTTGGCGAAGGCTGCTGGCATAGTGGTCCGCCTTTCGCAAGCCAACCAGGTTTCTATTTTAGGCTGCTGGCATAGTGGCTCTTGCCTTGCGAGGTTTCTCGCGCAAGGCAATCTACGCAAGAAGGCCAGTGTTGCGCAGACCAACCTACACATATCGCCTAGGATCGTGCAAGGCGACCTGCGCATGTCGCCTATCCTCGCGCAAGATGACCTGCGCGCCTATCCTCGCGCAAGGCGACCTGCGCAGTTAGCCTAGCCTCGCGCAAGGCAATCTGCGCAGATCGCCTAGCCTCGCGCAAGGCAACCTGTGCAGGTCGCCTAGCCTTGCCCAGAAATTAGTCAAACCAAAAATTTAATTACTTTTTTCCTGTGCTTTGATATTGGGATAACCATTGATTCTGTTTGCAATTTTTTACAGTATTGAGCAAAAGAGGAAGGCAAAGACTGAATTGGGGAATTTGTGGTCAGCAATTCTTCTTCTCTTACCTTTCCTGGTGAGGCTCTTAGTATCTATTTTGTTGTAAAAATAGATAAGATACATATCTATGATGCCATACCAACCGTAATATGATGCCATACCAACCGTCTTGGAACTGATATCATGATGTTCATGTTATTTCAAATAAATTAAAGAACTTTGGGGATAATGCATAGTAGAGGATAGAATATGCTTATTGATAGAAGTGCTAAGGAGCAATTAGAAGTTATTAATATAGCAGTTCATGGGATCATGTCAAGGATCTTGGATTTGTTTTTAAATCAATCAAAGTGAGAAGCAATAAATCACTATGAAAATATATCTCTAAACAAAGACTATTGGATAATTTCAATTACAATTTTTCATATGAAAAGACTGAGCATGGTTGTCTTCAAATTTGGGCTTTGTAAATCACATGCGCATATTGGCCTGCGCAAGGAAATCTGCACAGGAAGGCTAATGTTGCGCAGGCCAATATGCGCATGTGGCCTCGCCTCGCGCAAGGCGACCTGCGCATGTCTCCTAGGATTGCGCAGGGCGACCTGCGCATGTGGCCTAGGCTCGCGCAAGGCGACCTGCGCAGGTCGCCTAGCCTTGCTCAGAAATTAGTGCAACCAAAAATTTAATTACTTTTTTCATGTGCTTTGATATTGGGATAACCATTGATTCTGTTTGCAATTTTTTACAGTATTGAGCAAAAAGAGAAAGGCAAAGACTGAATTGGGCAAAAGAGTGGTAGCAATTCTTCTTCTCTTCCATTTCCAGGTGAGGCTCTTAGTATCTATTTTGTTTTTGGATTGTCTGCTGGGAGAAAGAAGAGAAATGCATGTGTGCAAACTGAAAAAATACATAGCTCAAAATTTACTTTAAAAACAATCCACCTATCATAGCCTTAGAAAAATTACGATAAGTTAATAGATCAATTATCATAGAAAGTACCTGAGAAAAGTTAAAAGAAATGCATAAACATAATATTGAGACACCATCACCGTACCAGCTGGTTTATCTTAAGAGATTTTTTCTTCACCCGTCTAACTTCATTTTGCTACCTGATTACTGCCCTTAACAAAGCTTGTTTAAGCATTTATCTCATAAATTCACTTAGAGTTTGACAAGATATAGAACTTCTCCTGAGAAAACAGTATCAAATATAAATTTTCTGCATATATAAGCTCAATCAGTAGAAGGAACAGTAAAACTCTATGTAATCATGGATTCACCATGTGATGTTATCTTCAACATGCAGATAGATGAAATAATTTGTTTCCAATGGCTTCTCTTTTGGTAATTAAGACTGTCTGGTATTGAATCCTAATCATTGAAATTAAGAGTTCAACATTCTACAAAAAGATCAACCGACTGTTGGCATTTGTTTTCAATAGTTTATTTGACTTTAATTGGTTTCAATAAAGATTGTGAAAATTAGAACTTTCCATGAACTGACTATTTCAATTAAAATCCTATGACTGAAGTTTATGAATACCATATATATGTAGTTAGCATGTTTGGTTCAGATTTCAAAGCATGTTTCAACCTCAATTTCTTTTTAATATGTACACCACAAAATGCAATTCCTTTTATGTGGATACTAACTAAAAGAGTTTGAAGCCTTAAGATTTATGGACATTTTTAATTTCTTATTTAGATCAATTTAAACCCATCTTGTACCAGCTTTCAAAGCATTTGATTCTCTGGTTGCCAAGAAACAGTGATCATTCAGTCATAGATCTAACTGATTTCAATGACAAAAGGCATTTTAGGGTTCTGGCAGATAGTTTTTTCTCCTCCTTTTGTAGCTTTTTTACTAGCTTCTGCGGAATTGTTCCACCAGAACTCTACTAAAGGCTGATTAGAACCATCAGAATCTTCATATATATGCTTTGTCTCACGTTTTTTAGAAACTTGCCCTACAACACCCTGTAAGCAACTAAACCATATAGATCTGCCATGGCTGGCATCATTGCTGGAATTTTTAGATTATTGCTGGAATTAAGGTATTTTTTAGATTTATTGCTGGAATTTTATTTTCACTTTTTTGACAACAAATTTGAGACGAAGTAGGCCCTACAAATGTTCTAACCTTATAGCAGTTAAATCCATAAAATGGCTCAATATTCCAAGGCAAATAATTATCTACAACTTGACTAAACATCGTATCTAACCTAGTCAGCAAACATTGATTAAGCGTGAATCTACATTACCTGTTTGAGCTGTTAGGAGAATCAACATCCGGATTTTCCTCCAGAACCAAATCAAGCCTATGAATTTGCCCAACTATTGGCTTTGATTTGTACGTTACTGACATAGGGGAGCTACCATAAAGGAAATTAATATAGAGAAAATCATCAGTTCAAGAAAATAGGATCAAAACCAGCTCAGAGGCAAACAAAAAGTGAAGGAAAATTTCAACCTTACATTTCTATTGTTTCAATTGAGCAAGTGAAGATGAATTTCCAATTTAAGAGATCAAAGATAATTAAATGTAAAACAACAAATCCAAAACTAATTACCTAGAATCTCAAAATCCATCCTAACCCAAAAATAGCACAAAATGAAGCTAATTCTCTAATTCACAGTAGCTAACCTTACATTTCTATTGTGGTCTTTCTTTTTCTTGTGCATGATGTTCCTCTACGCCCCATCTTTAATGAAAATGCTAACACAATATTTACTCTATTTGGCCTGCATTTCCAATCAAGTGTGTCAATTCTATTAGAGATGTTTTGCAGGTTATATGTATAAACAAAATCATGCTGTCTTCACTTTGCTGGTTATAATTATTTAAATGTTTTTTTTCAGACATGGCATTAACACAAGGTGCAAGTTCATCTCAAGGAAGATGACGACGACCCACTGCCTCTAAGAAAAGAAGACGAGCTAAGACAGATCATGCGGAGGATGCCGAGTAGGCTGAGCAGACTGATTTAGAAGACCAAGCTGAGGAGACAGATTCGGATGATGTAGAGGAGGAACCCGAGCCTTGTCCTGGAGGCCCGATTGATACTTCAATTCTGAAAAGTTTTAGATCGCATATTGCCTTTGCCATATGGGATGGTCAAGTAATTATTGTGTAAAATGTAAAAAAACAAAAATTTATTTATATTATCTATTAAAAATGATCTTATTGTTTGTTGTTTTTGATATAGGAGCGAGGCAACTTGAAGGCTATTAATCATAGCCAAAAAATCTCTCAATGGATTTTAGACGATGATCGGTCACGTATTCGCTCCACTGTTTTGCAGTCTGGATTAGGGTGTTTGGTTGACTGCAGTTACCGCATATGCAACAGCACCACCATTTCTGCTTTTTGTGAGAGGTGGCAGCCGGAGACGAATACATTCCATCTGCCTTTTGGAGAAATGACAATTACTCTGGATGATGTAGCTACACTCCTAGGCATAGCAGTGGTGGGGCGGATCGTATCATTTCGGCACATCTCTATAAAGCGCGCAAATAAAATGTTAGTACGCTTGTTAGGCATTTCTCGTGTAGCAGCTAAAGCAGCAACGAGTACTGGTCGTGGGTCAAGTGTCACATTGCATTGGTTAAGATCAAACTTTGGCGATGTGACTAATAGGAAAAGTGATGAGGAGATAGTCTATGCTACTCGAGCATACTTGCTCCATTTACTTGGTTGCACAATATTTGTCGACAAGAGCGGATCGCATGTTCCCGTATCATTATTGGCCTGTCTAGAGGATCTATCAGCTCAGTGGATATGCATGGGGTGCATCTGCTCTTGCTTTCATGTATAGACAGCTAGGTCTTGCGAGCAGATCAAAAGTACATGGGATTAGTGGATATATGACCCTTATGCAGGTATTATATAATATAAATATAAAGCACTTGTTAATTGTTATTGGTTTGTATAAATTTTATTAATTAGTAATGTTTTATTTGATGTAGGCTTGGATTTATGAGCACTTTCCATCATTGAGTCCAGAGGCAAACCTCAATTATGAAGATAGTATGCCTCGGGCTCGACGATGGAAGCCACGTGGTTACGGTCAAGATGTGCAGATCTTGCGAGAGCAGCTAGATGATCTCCAGAGTAATCAAGTGTGCTGGGATCCATATGCTGATAGTCGTAGGCATCATCCATTGCCTCCGATCACATTTTTCACTGCTTGTTTGAAAGTTGGAGATATTGTCGAGTCGCATCATCCGGAGAGAGTGTTACGGCAATAGGGCTACGTGCAAACCATACCTCCAAGACCTTTAGCACCATATCGAGCACAGAGAGGTAGTACCAGTTCCACTTATCATGTTGCATATCAATTCATGGATCAATTATGGGAGAGATGGACTATGTATGTGCTAACTGAAGAAAACAGAGGTCGAAAGTGTGTGATCCCGGGTGAGACAGTTCCAGAATACATGTCTTGGTACGAATCGATTTCTCATCGATTTGTACAAAATCCCACACGCAGGTTGAGGTTTCAAGCTAGACCAGTTGATTCTTATTATTCTGATGTAAGTTATTAGCTTTAAATCCTAAGTTATTCAAATTCTTATTCATATCAATTGATTTCATCAAATCTCTATTGCCTGTCTTACAGCGCATCTCAAGAGCCGTGTCTCATATCGATATACTGATGAGTGGCAACGGCAATGTGGAGACATTGAGAAAAGGACTTAGCGACTTGCGTGCCTTATTATGTGGAGAGTCAGAGGCAGCACTTACCACATCCACACCACTTGTAGGAGTGATAGCTATCCCTTCTCACTCATCGGAGACGGCTCCTCCTCCAGCTCCATCGGAGACGGCTCCTCCTCCACCTCCATCAGTGGCGGCCCCTCCTCCACCTCCATCCGAGACTGCGCCTCCTCCAGCTCCATTGGAGACTAGTCCTCCAGCTCCATTCGAGACAGTTCTTCCACCTCCATCAGTGACGGCCCCTCCTCCAGCTCCATCGGAGACAGCTCCTGCCTCAACTACATGTCTACGTTATTTTACTAGGACTAGGAAGAGAAAGGGAGGGTAATTCTACGGGATGACGTGGATGATTAGTGTTTTGTATATAGGGATTTTTGTTTTCAAAACATACAGTTTATGTTTGTGACATCCGAAGATAATGTTATATTATTTGCTTATATTTATAATTACGTTTTCATCTTCGTTCATTGCTTTTCTTACTTTTTACAAATATAAATTAAAATATATAATTTGTAATTGGATAATACATTCATTTAAAGGCATAAATATGAAAATACAATATTTTATAAAATATCAAGGCTCATCTAAGTTAATGGTTTCTCTAGTAGCAACATCTGATCTTGATAACAAGTTTTGAAATTCCTCAATACGAGATATATATGGAAGCTCCCATTCACGAGCAGAATCCCAACGATATCGATACCAGTTGCATGCAATCGGAGGTATTGGTGCGAATGAGTCCATAAATACCTGAAAATTAGCATGTTAAGTGTATGTACAAATAGAAAACAAAAAAGGTCAACTATGACATAAATATTATTATTCTCAATACCTCAACAAAGTGCGAATCGTTAACAAATCCAATTGCAATAAATCCATGCTGTAGCGGTGGAGGTGGTGCACTTCTCAGTGGGAGATATGTCAAGCATTGTCTCGAAGATAAATGGACAAGCACAACTTGATACCGTGTTGCTATCAAATGACCCATATCAGGTAAGGTCATCCATTTATCATAAGGAGCCGGTGTGTTGAAATACGATAATGTCTCTATCAATTCAGCAACACGCTCTACGGATCCATAGAGATTAGCATAATAAGCTCGAAAATGACATATCTCATGAATCAAATCTTCTCGTACCTTAGCCCATGCATCAGCACCCATGCCTAGCAAACCAGCTATAGCTCGAAAACCACAATGTCCATCTGATTCAACATCCACAATAGAGCATATGTGTTGGCGTATCTCTAAAGGGAAAGAATCAATATATTTGATTTTCTTTTTCCGATAAACTTGTAGCTTCATCTTCTTTGCCATTGAATTGGCTAAGACGGGTGTTGAGGCACTATCCTGTTGAGATTCAACAATCTCAAAGTATGATGGGGCACGTCGAGTTGATTTGTCTGAATGACCTTTGGTCTTAGCTTTCTCGAGTGGAGGAACAAAGAAGGTAGTTGCCGGATCACCCAGTTCCCTTAAATTTTTCTTCAAGGCTAATTTTCCTGAGAGATCACATGCATCGAAGCGTTTAACTATAAGCTCCCACTCAGCATCAAGATTCAGCTCAGACATGTAATCAACATTAATCTTCTTCAAGTCCAACTTCGACCAATAGGGATCCACATAGGATAAGGGAATTGGTTTTCCATCTCTTGTTAATTCAGCAATCTCGTGAGCACAAGGCAACCCATGTGTACTTCGAATGACGCAACCACAGGCAAGATGGTCAATGCCAATATCATTTGCTCGTTGTGCCTCCTTCAAAATAATATTCAATGCTGTCCTAGACACCAATCCTCGCAACTCCCTAAACAAAGTTGGCCGAAAATTATGTTCAACAACAACAAGACTTTTCTCAAACGAAGCCTTTATCTCCGTATGTTGCAACTCAATCAGGGAGTTCATAATTTTCCAAGATCTATCAAAATCTCCTTGAGACGTTCCAAGGTGTCTCTTTAACTTCGCATGTGCACTCTCCGCCCTACATGAAATCAGAAAAGTGTTTATTATAATGATGTATAATATAAATTGTGCAATAGAACAAATTTTAAACTTTATAAACTTACATACCTATTAGTTGTAACATTTCTAAAGTGCTTTACTTTATTTGTCCATGCAGCAACAAATCTCTCTTTATACTTATTTAACCATGTGTCAGTCAAGTACTGGAGTGCTCTTGGATAAGAACGGTAATGAGTCGCCATTAAACTTAAATTTGTTTCGTACTCATACTCATTCGAAGAGAATACAAGAACACCCCAAGCTGACATAAATGCCTCCCACTTCTCATTGCTCTCAAACAACTTTTTACAATGAGCAAGGACATTCTTTGATATATGCCATCTACATAAGAGATTGGTTGCACTAGGGAACACTGTCTGTACTGCTGTCAACAATGCTAAATCCCTATCAGTAACAATAACAGAAGGCGTTGAATCAGAAGACATCAAGCTTCTCAGTTTCTCTAATGCCCAAGTATAGTTGTTAGTGCGTTCAGCCTCCATGTAAACAAATGCAACTGAAAATGTCAAATTTGTACATGTCACACCAACAATCTCAAGGAGTGGGAGTCGATATCTATTAGTTTTATATGTACAATCCATAATTAACACATGGGGAAAAGCATTCAACAAATCTATAGCTGTCGGATGTGCCCAAAATAAATCTCTAACACAATCACTTGACTCATCACTCCTATGCCACTCCACATATTTACATTCATTCAAGTGTTTCATGAGTTGTTGCATCTGTGATCTACCAGCTTTGTCAAGCATTCTATATTTTTGTCGTGCATTGTAGATCGTCTTCATTGTACTCACATTCTTCTCATCATGTTCTTTCAACATCAATAATATATTTCTTGGTTTTACCATAGCATTTGTCATATCACCCACCATACTTTGCTCTTTCACTGTCAAACGACCAGCAAAGGAATGTCCTTCTAAATGTTTTGCGGCCAAATGATTATGCATCCCATATACTACTTTCACTGCCCATTCATCATCCCTATCCAATTTCACCCCCTGTAACTCGAATGGACAATTACATTTCTTTGTTCCTGTTCCCAAGCGACGGAATTCATCTGTGTTTGACTTATATGCCCCATGCCTTTCACATACAAGTCGAAGTCTAGGTTTTCTTCGGGGAACACCAACATCTGATGATCTAATCACAATAACAAAACCCAAGTCTCTTCCAAGCTCTCTAGCCCATGTGATCAAGGCATTTCGACTATTGAAAACCTAAAACAAAATAAAATTAATAATTAGTTTTTTGTACTATATTTCTATTAAAACCTTATATTAATTTTAAATATACTTACTTGGTTAGTAGTAAATGCATGAGTATAGTCCAATATTTCTTCATCTACACCTTCCAATTCTCCAGATACTACTATGTTGTCAATCTGCAAATATTAAACAAAGTAATTAATTATAATTACTTAAAAAAAAATAACTACTTAACTTAAAAAATACATATAAATTTCTGCTTAATAAAAATAACTACTTATCAAAAAAATACATATCAATTATATAATAAAATACATATCAATTATATAATAAAATACATATCAATTATATAATAAAAATAACAACTTATCAAAAAAATACATATCAATTATATAAAAATACATAACCACTTAAAAAAAATAAGAAACTTCCTGACAGCACAATTCGCGCAACTCCATTTGCGCATAAAGCCCACTTATGCGCAAGCTTTCTTGCGTCAATTTGCCTAATCTGCGCAACATAGTTTACGCAAAAATGGAAATAATGCGCATCTCTTCTTGCGCAAAAACATGATATTTGCGCATATTTGCTTGCGCTATTTCTTCATTACTGCGAAAATCCGATTGCGCAATAATCGAAACCCGTGAAAAAAAATACATTACCTGTTTTCCTTCTTCTTCTACTTCTTGAATGCTTTTATATCCTTCATAGCTATTTTCACTTACATTTTCCATTATTTTTGTGAAAGAAAATAGATTTTGAGGTTTAGAAAAAGAAAGTGATGAGAAGCTAAAAAAGAGAACAGAGCAGAGGGATAAGAGAGAAAAAAGAGAAAACAAGTGATTTTCGCGGGAAGAGGATTTGGCAACCGATGATTTTGCCCAGGTTTCGCTTTGTGCGCAATCTGACTTGCGCAGATATTTATTTTATGCGCAAGCTATCTTGCGCATATTGGCTACTAATGCGCAAGATAGTTTGCGCGAATGGGACATATATGCGCAGGCTAGATTGCGCAAAATGGCCATTTCTGCGCAAGCCAACTTGCGCATGAGGTTCATGTCTGGCTATGGTTTCGACAATCTATAGCATCGTATCAGGCTGTGGCTACAGTATAGCATATGGCTCCTTACAATGCTCTCCCGAGACTTAAGCCTCTCATTGTTTCATTAATGTCTCTTTGAACATATTAATTCATGGCAATTTTGCATAGTAATCTTTTACAACAAATTTTCAACCCAGTTTTCCAACCAGTTTTCCAACAAATTCTCACTAAATGGACCAGTAAAATCATGATTGATGAAGTTCTAACCTAACTATATTACAAGAACAGAATGTGCAAAGGTTTATGTATCGGGCGAGGCTGGAGAACGATGAAGAACGATGAAGCACGATGCAGAACGATGGAGATGGAGAAGAAAGCTTTCGAGGAAGGCAGGATTTTGGGTGAAGTAGGAGGGTTAAACGGTCATCAATTTTGGGTTTGTAATATTTTTTCTGTGGGGTACACATTTTGGGGTAAGAAGAGTAAAACGGGGAGTTTATTTAGAACTTCCCCAATTTCTAGGGAGCTTCTAAATGCAACAGAGAAATAACTAAACACAACCTATTTTTTATTAAATTTACTATTTTACCCTTAAGTCAAAATGCTCACGGAAGAAAATTTTAGGAAAGAAAATTTCCGTGAGCTTTAAGAGACTCACGGAAAAAGACTTCCGTGAGCCTTTAGAGGTTCACGAAAATCTTATTCCGTGACCTCTAAAAATTGAATAAAAAAAATTAAAAAAGCTCACGGAAGTCTTCTTTTGTAAGCTTGTTAAGGCTCACGGAAGAGAATTTTCGTGCATCTTTGAAAGCTCAAGGAAATTCTCTTCCATGAGCTTTCAAATGCTCACGAAAATTCCTTCCCATAAGCCTCGAAAATTCAAAAAAAAAATAAAAGTATTTTGGGTAAAAAAAATTTATTTAGGTTGTATTTAATTTTTTTTGGTCGTATTTAGAATTTTCCCAATTTCTACTCTTTCTACTACAAATAATGAATGGACAAAAATACCCATATGTAAAATGACACTAATATCCAATCCATTCATCCCACTTATTTCCCTCTCCTTTTTTCCTCTCTTCTTATCATTCTCTTCTGTTTCTTCCTTTTCTTCTAAGCTTCTCTCATTCTTCATCTCTCAAACCCTAAATTCAATTTTCTTTCATAGAAAATGGAAAATATAAGTGAAAGTAGCTATTATGATTATGAAGAGTATGAAAGCATTGGTCAAGAAGAGGGGGTAAGATTTTGTATTTTTCTCTCGGTTTCGTTGATTTTGCACCAGAACCAAATGCCAGTGCAAATTCATTTGCGTTGTGAAGACATATCCCTTGCGTGGATGTGCCACTTCCACGCAAGCTTGCTTGTGCGGGTATTAGCCATTAGCACAAGCTTGCTTGCGCGAAAGTGGCACATTCGCCCAAGCAAGCTTGCACTGATGGCTAATATTTATCAATTTTATTTTAATAAATAAAATTTATTTATTTATTGTAATAATTATAATTAATTATTGTTTAATATTTGCAAGGTAACAAAAATAATAGTAGCGTATAATGAAGAATCCAAAGGTGTGGATGAAGAAATATTTGACTGTACTCATGCATTTACTACTAACAAGGTAAGTATATTTAAAATTAATATAATATTTTAATACAAATACAGTAAAAAAACTAATTATTAAATTTATTTTGTTCAAGTTTTCAACAGTCGAAATGCTTTGATTACATGGGCTAGAGAGGTTGGAAAAAACTTAGGTTTTGTTATTGTGATTAGATCATCTGAAGTTGGTGTTCTCGAAAGAAAGCTTAGAGTTTGACTTGTATGTGAACGATATGGAACATATAAGTCAAATAGATCCATATATAAGTTAAATTTATTTTGTTCAGGTTTTCAATAGTCGACATGCTTTGATTACATGGGATAGAGAGGTTGGAAAAGACTTAGGTTTTGTTATTGTGATTAAATCATCCGAAGTTGGTGTTCTCGAAAGAAAGCCTAGAGTTTGACTTGTATGTGAACGATATGGAACATATAAGTCAAATAGATCCGTATTTCGTCACTTGTGAACATGAACAAAAAAGTGTAATTGTCAATTTGAGTTACAGGGGGTGAAATTGGAAAGTTACGATGATTGGGCAGTCAACATAGTATGTGGGATATATAATCATTTGGCTGCAAAACAGTTAGAAGGACATTCCTTTGCTGGTCAATTGACGATGAAAGAGCAAAGTTTAGTAGTTGATATGACAAATAGTATGGTAAGACCAAGAAATATACTAATGATGTTGAAACAACATGATAAGAAGAATGTGAGTACCTTAAAGACCATTTACAATGCATGACAGAAATATAGAATGGTTGAAAAAGCTGGTAGATCACAAATGCAATAACCCATAAAACACTTGAATGATTGTAAATATGTTGAGTGGCATACGAGTGATGAGTCAAGTGATTGTGTTAGAGACTTATTTTGGGCGCATCCGACGACTGTAGATTTGTTGAATGCTTTTCCTAATGTGTTAGTTATGGATTGTACATATAAAACTAATAGATATTGACTCCCACTCCTTGAGATTGTTGGTGTGACATGTACAAGTTTGACATATTTAGTTGCATTTGTTTACATGGAGGCTGAGCGCACTGACAACTACACTTGGGCATTAGAGAAGTTAAAAAGCTTGATGTCTTATGATTTAATACCTTCTGTCATTGTTATTGATAAGGATTTAACATTGATGAAAGTAGTACAAACAGTGTTTCCTAGCACAACTAATCTCTTATGTAGATGGCATATATCGAAGAATGTCATTGCTAATTGTAAAAAGTTTTTTGAGAACAAGGAGAAGTGGGAGTAGACCTGACAATTCATGTTTCTAATTCATTTTCGTGTCATGTAAAATCGTGTTCGTGTCATGTAAAATATGAAAATTTCGTGTCAAAATTCGTGTTAACATGGAAAATATAAAATCTTATTTTTAGCTTTTACCATATTTATATACAATTTTTACATAATTTTAGCCATGTCACCTTCGTGTCTTATGTTCGTATTGTTTTCGTATCGTGTAATCGTGTCGTGTCTAGGATTGCCAAGTCTAAGTGGGAGGGATTCATGTCATCTTAAGGCGTTTCTTGTATGCTCTTTGAATGAGCATGAGTACGAAACAAATTTAAGTTCAATGGTAACTCATTACCATTCTTATCCTAGAGCGCTCGAGTACTTGAGAGATACTTGGTTAACTCAGCATAAAGAGAGATTTGTTGCTGCTTGGACAAATAAAGTAAAGCACTTTGGAAATGTTACAACAAATCAGTATGTAGGTTTATAAGGTTTCTTAAAATTTGTTATTTTCACAAATTATACAATTTATTAATTATATTAAACATTTTTTAACGTCATGTAGGGCGAAGAGTACACATGCGAAGTCAAAGAAACATCTTGGATCATCCTAAAGAGATTTCCATACATCTTGGAATGTTATCCACTCCTTGATTAAGTTGCAACATACGAAGATAAAGGCTTTGTTCGGGAGAAGTCTTACTGCTGTGGAACATAATTTTCGGCCAACTTTGTTTAGGAAGTTACAGGGATTGGTTTCTGGGATAGCACTGAATATTATTTTGAAGGAGGCGCAGCGAGCAAAAAATACAAGCATTAACCCTCTTGTCTGTGGTTGCGTCATTAGAAGCACACATGGGTTGCCTTATGCTCACGAGATTGTTGAATTCATAAGGGACGGGAAACCGATTCCCTTGTCTGTTTTGGATCCTCATTGGTCGAAGTTGGACTTGATGAAGAAAAATGTTGATTACGAGGCTGAGTTGAATCTTGATGTCGAGTGGGAGCTTATAGTGAAACGCTTCAATGCGTGTGATCTCTCGGGAAAATTAGTCTTGAAGAAAAAGTTAAGGGAACTAGGTGATCCAGCAACTACATTTCTTGTTCCTCCACTCGAGAAGGCTAAAACCAAAGGCCATCCAGATAAATCAACTTGACGAGCTCCTTCATATTTTGAGATTGTTGAATCTCAATATGATAGTGCATTAACACTCGTTTCAGTCAATTCAGTGAAGAGAATGAAACTACTAGTTCATCGAAAAAAGAAAGTGAAATTTTTTGATTCTTTCCCTTTAGAGATACGCCAATACATATGTTCTACTGTGGATGTTGAATCAGATGGACATTGTGGTTTTCGAGCTATAGCTGGTTTGCTAGGCATGTGTGTTGATGCTTGGGCTAAGGTGCGATAAGATTTGATTGAGGAGATTTGTGATTTCTAAGCTTATTATGTTAGTCTCTATGGATCTGTGGAGCATGTTGATGAATTGATAGAGGCATTATCATATTTCAACATACTAGCTCCTTATGATAAATGACTAACTTTACCCAATATGGTTCACTTGATAGCAACAAAGTATAAAGTTGAGCTAGTCCATTTATCTTCAAGACAATGCTTGACATATCTTTCGCTTAGAATTGCACCACCTCTACCATTACAACATGGATTCATAGTAATTGGACTTGTTAACAATTCTCACTTTGTTGAGGTATTGATAATAATATGTATGCCAGACTTGTGATATTTTGTTTTACATTTTTTTTCATACGTTTAACAGTGCTATTTTTCAGGTATTTATGGATCCGTTTGCACCAATACCTCCGATTGCATGCAATTAGCATAGGTACCGATGTGATTCTGTTCGTGAGTGGGAGCTTCCATATGTATCTCGCATCAAGGAATTCCAAAATTTGTTGTTGAGATCAGATGTTGCCATTAGAGAAACCATTGACTTAGATGAACCATGATATTTTATTAAATATTACTGTATTTTGACATTACGCCTTTTTATGAATGTATTATCCATTTAAGTATTATATATTTTAATAACATTATCTAATATCATAAAAATAAACTGTATGTTTAAAAAACAAAAATCACTAAATACAAAATACTAATCCTCTGATGCATCTGATATAATTACCCTACCCCTCTTCTTCCCAGACCTAGTAAAAAAATGTATAGTTGGAGGAGCTACCTTTGATGTAGCTAGGCTAGGAGCTCAGATGGAACTGAGGAAGGAGCCATCTCAGATGGAACAGGGATAGGAGCCAATGGAGCTGGTGGAGGAGTTGTCTCTAATGGAACTTGTAGAGGAACTGTCTCCGATGGAGTTGGAGGAGGAGCTGTATCTGATGTAACTGGTGTAGAAGCTACTGGAGGAGGAGCTATCACTGATGGAACCTGGGGAAGAACCGTCTCAGATGGAACTGGGGGAGGAGCTGCCTCCAATTGAGCTGAGGCTGAAGCTACACCTGACGACCTAGATAATGTCACACAGGTCGTAAAGTCCTTTTGTCAGTGTCTCAACATCTTTGTTGCCTCTAATGAGTAATTCAATACAAGAGATTGCCCTCGCCACGCACTGCAAGATAAGACATGAAGGAGATCTTATCAAATCAATTGGTATGAAAAAAATTTTATTCACCTAGGATTGAATGTTAATAACTTACATTAGAATAATTGGAATCGATTGGTTTAACTTGAAACCCCGATCTGCATGTAGAGTTTTGTACGAATCGATGAGACATGGAGTCGTACCAAGCCATGTAGTCTGGAGTTGTCTCACCCGGGATCACACACTTTCGCCCTCTGTTCTCTTCAATGAGCACATACATAGTCCATCTCTCCCACAACTGATCCATGAATTGATAAACAACATCATAAGTGGCACTCGTACTACTTTTCTGTGCTCTTAATGGCACTAAAGGTCTCGGAGGTATGGTCTGTACATAGCCCCACTGTTGTAGCACTCTCTTTGGATGATACAACTCCACGACATCCCCAGCTTTTAAGCAGATCGTGAAAAATGTGATCAGACGCAACGGATGATGTCTCCGACAATCTGTATATGGATCCCAGCACACTTGATTACATTGGAGGTCATCTAACTGCTCTCGCAAGACCTTCACATCTTGGCTGTAACCACGTGGCTTTCATTGTTGAGCCCGCAGCAAACTATCTTCTTAATTGAAGTTCGCCTCCAGACTCAACGACGGAAAGTGCTCATAAATCCAAGCCTGCATCAAATAAAACATTAATCATTAATAAATTATACATAAACAAATTATAATTCACAAGTTACTTATATAAAGTAAATCTTAATACTTGGAAAAAGGTAATATAGCCTCCAATCCCGTGTACTTTTGACCTGCTCGCAAGACCCAACTGTCTATACATATGAGCAAGAGCACCCACACCCCTATGCATATTCACTAATAACCGATAGATCCTCTAAAAAGGACAATAATGATACAAGAACATGCGATCCACTCTTATCCACAAAAAGTATGCACCTAAGTAAGTGAAGCAAGTATGCTCGAGTAGCATACATTATTTCCTCATCACTTCCCCTATTAGTCACATCACCAAAGTTCGATCTCAACCAATGCAATGTCACATTTGACCCACGACCAGTACTCGTTGCCACTTTAGCTTCTGTAAGAGAGACGCCTAACAAACAAACAAACATTTTGATTGCGCGCTTCATGGAGATGTGTCGGCATGATACGATCTGCCCAACCACTAGTACACCAAGGAGTGTAGCTACATCGTCTAGGGTAATCGTCATCTCCCCAAAAGGCATATGGAATGTATTAGTCTTCGGCTACCACTCTCACAAAAAGCAGAAATGATGGTACTGTTGCAAGTGCGATAACTGCACTAAACCAAATAACCTAAGCCGAACTGCAAAACAATGGAGTGAAAACGTGACCGATCATCGTCTAAAGTCCACTGAGAGATTTTTTTGCTGTGATTAAGAACCTTTAAATTGCCTCTGTAACAGTCCATAGTACAGTAAACCACGTATTTTTACACATATCCACGGTTGGGCTATCTGTAATGCCATTAACATTCAACAGTGACAGTAATAAATGATAAACATTTATTTACTTAACAAATACGAAATATGAAATTTTTCAATATTCCTTACATCTTACATCCCCTGATTTTCATTTTCAATAAAATAGTACTGTATACAAGTGTTTGAATATAAAAGAGAAATGATTGTACCTTAATATACATATAATTTGCTCAACGCACTATATGTAGTTATGTCTCACTGAGGGATAATTCGCTAACTCCTTGCATTTTTATCTGTGGAGTTAAAATGAAGGGGTGAGCAAATCACATGCTCAGTAAAGGAGATGTATGCTGCTTTAATAAAGCAAAAAACTATATACCACAAAGTATTTATTTTTCCTAAAATCATACCAAGTAGGAAAAACAATGGATATAGTAAACAGTCTTTTCAATACACCATTCAAATCACTGGCTGAACAGTTTACAATATAATGTAGTAAACAGTAAACAGGATTCAATAAATCCTCTCAAAAAACAGAAATCAATAAGTTGAGACTAGGCATCACCCTACAATTAAATCATGCTATAATCGTTCCCAAAGGAACGTAGTAATCATCCCCACAGGGATACAGTAGATCTATGGCCATGGTCTATATTGTGATGCCCTGGGGTGCATCCGCTGGTCCACTGACCCGAGCCATCGCCTTAGACGGGTCACTTAGCTACGTGAATAGTAATGTATGAAACTCGGGGCCTAAAGTCTTGAAAATCACTTTATATCTCATGAAGAACCTTTAAGGAATATTTCACATATTTCATCATTTTCTCAAAATGATTGTTTTCCAAAAAGGCATTATATTTTCTGTTTACAAAACATAGTAAAAACAGCTCGTAATCTCACCAATTTACGCGTGAGAAAACATGAGTCAAACTGGCTCGCCCATGGTCAACTCGCCCATTACGGCTCGCCCATGGTCAGTTCACCCATTATGGTTTGCCCATGGTCAGCTCGCCCATAAAAACATTCGCCCGAAGGCTGAAGTATAACTCAATGGTTCGAGGTCGCCCATAAGATTATTAAGGATCGCCCATAAACACTAGTCTTTCAAAACCAAAGGGTCGCCCACTTTTGGCCCGCCCGAATTATCACAAAAAGTGGTCGCCTATCTTTGGCTCGCCCGGATTTTATTAAAACAGGGGTCGTCTATCTTTGGCTCGCCCAAAACATTACAAAGAGGTCACCTATCTTTGCCTCGCCCGGATTTTATTAAAACAGGAGTCGCCTTTCTTTGGCTCGCCCAGAAACAACATAGGGGTCGACTTTATAGCTCGCCCAACTCATGGTCTATGAAAATAGTTTATCAAACTAATGCATGTCTCAAACCAAAATATTTTCTCAATATTTTTATAATATTTTACTCCACAGGACATGCATTTTACTTCACATATTACTCCTTTACCTGGTCTTACGAAGCCTTGCTTCCCGATCGCCTTCCCAATCGCTTTTATCGAGTATTTAATTCTCGGCTGCAAAATAATTTATTAATACTATTAATATTTTCTTTTCGAATATTTCCAGCACTTTGGTAAGACTTGAGACTAATCTACTAGCTCGCTCAACAGAACTCGCCATTCATTAATTGGCTTACACGTGGGAGCTCGCCCACAAATTAGCTCGCCATGCGTATGCATGAGAGCTCGCCTTATACGGCCTTTTACTTAGAGGTGGGCTCGCCTTGAATTGAACTAACACTTGGCGACCTCGTCTACTATACCACACTCGGTATAATTTTGTTCACCCATAATAGCGAAGCTCGCCTATTGCTGAGCTCGCATATTTCTCGTCACTTTTCCAGTATTTTCCTTGTTTATTCTCGTCTATTTCCAAGACCACATCTTGTTTCTAGTTTTTTCATATTCTCTAAGGATTTAACTAAAAACAAGACTGCATTTATGTTTATTACATTGTAAAACATCGAACTATATCATCAAATACCAAGATAACCATAGAAATATGGAAGCTCACCTTAACCAACTACACTTCCAGAACAGAACACTTTCTGTCTCACGTTGGCCTCACTTTGCTTATTCCTTTAGCCCTTCAAACGATGGAGGAAAGGTTTTGCAAGCAGGTTTATGTGTTTAGCCAACTTAAGGATGAAGTTTAGTAAATCAAGCATGGCAGAAATGGAAGGAACAGAACATAAACTTGCAGCAACATAGAATCGGCTAGAAGCAGTAGAATAATAGCAATGAGGATGAAGGTTTAGTAAAGTCGGTTTTCCATTCAACCTTCTTATATAGCCATGCTATCCAATCAAAATCTACCACCTATCCCTTATTCCGCTTCTTTCATCATTTCACGTCTTAACATGCATTAATTAGATGAAAGAGACAGTTAGGGTTAATTTTCAACCCTCATTAACGGATGAAGAAACCTATGGCCAAAGAAACAGCATGCCAATCTTTTCTGTACCGTTCTTGACTTATTTGCCTTCTTTGTTTTATTCCTCAACCAATAAGGATAAATCCTTTATTGACTTTAACCTTTCTCTATTCTTACTGTCCAACACAGCCGCAATTCCCACACACAGCAGACAATAAGATTTATCATGTGTTAGACTTTAGTATCCTCTCTTAATTTTCTTCAGCCGTGTGGCATACAAAGTCAATTTTTGCTGCAATGGTTTGAATTTATTTCCCCAGATCGCCAGCTTTTATTTCCATTTTGTCCACACGTGTTGATTCCAGTTTACCTACTCAACTTGAGGCCTCAGCTCGCCGACTCTATTTCAATTTGCCAACTTTTCATCTCGCCAATATTCTCAGGCTCGCCTATGCGAATTTTCAAGCTCGCCTCTGCTTTCACCTGGGCATCACCACATTGTCTTAATGCCATCTTCAGATTTGGCAATTTACGAGCTGATTTCCTTTCCTTGGCGATCACCTTTTATCATACTACTCGCCTATTTAGCAATCATATAATTTACTCAATCCATATGGGCGATCACAAGCCCTCGCCCTATTTGGGCGATCATCAAAACTCTCATATTTTTCTTTTGGACGAGTTTCTTACTTGTGTTGCTCGCCTATTGGGCGAGAAGTTTAGATTATCACTCGCCTATTGAGTGTTTCACAACAATGGCTCCGTTCTCATACTTAATTAAGGAACTTTTCACCAGGGTGGAAATCCATATTCATTATTTGTTTAATTTCCACTATCAAATTTTATGAAATTATGGTCATAATAGTGTAGAATCGGGTCTTACATTTTCTCCCCACCTTAAGAAATTTGGTCTTTCAAATTTTATATGGACCTATCACTGAAAGAGCTCTGGATGCTTCTCACGTATAAGGCTATCTAACTCTCAAGTAGCCTCCTACTGCCAGAGCATCGAATCAAAGGATTAATCTTAGATCACAACACTTTATCCCTTCTATCCAAGATTCGTATTGATCTCTCAACGTAATTTATATTCTCTCTAATTTTCATTGAGCCACGTCAATTTACGTGAGATGGATCTGGATGACATTTTCTCAGTATCGAGACAGGAATTACATTATGCACTCCTGACAACTTTGGAGGTAGTGCACATCTCCCACACGATCTAAGATCTCCAACGATCTAATGCGTCGGGGACTCAATTTCCCTCTCATTATGCCTCTAAATGGTGAGACCTTAATATACATAATCTCTTGTATATCTCAGGAAGTTTGCTCGACCAAGTCGAAAATAATTTTCAGTCTCTTATCTTCTCATGCTATCGTGGATTATATCGTCTGCTAAAAAAAACCCTTTAAGGTGCTATGCCGATACTCTCCTTTGGCCATTATCATAAGCAAACTCTGCTAGGGTAGAGGATTATCCCAGGAGCCTATAAAATCAACTGCACACGCTCACACCATATCCTCGAGCGTCCATATCATACGCTCAGACTGTCCATCAGTCTGCGGATGAACTGCAGTGCAAAAACTCAATTGGGATCCCATGGCCTCCTAAAATCTCTCTCAAAATGAGATGTGAGACAGGCCTCCCTATCAGATGTGATGCTCCCTAGAACATTGTGTACTCTCCCTATCTCCCTGACATATAATTCGGCTAAGGCAAAAATTGGATCAGTAAATTCCATAGCCAAGAAATAAGCAGACTTAGTCAATTTATCCATAATTATCCAGATAGCATTATACCCTTGCGGTTCCTCCGAATTTCCTTTAAATCCCACATTTCCTCTTTCACAACCAATTTATACTCCTTGTGATTATATATCATTTTTGGGAGTTAACAATTTTCACTTCTTTTCATACCGTAAACCATTCACACTATTTATCACTGATTATCTCATTTGGTGCCAAGTCGAAAACAATTTGGTGACTATCTTTTAGACAATTTTAGTCAATCGTATGTAATTGTCCCAATAGCCTTTTTAAATGCAATACACTCGCTCTCAATATATCTTTGAGCGTTTACACAATGCGCTCAGATATCTATATCAATCAGAGGCAGTGCTAACAGTAAATTTGAAATCCCAAAGCCTATTACTATTCTCTCAAAGCATGTGGCAAATCTAGGATCCCTATCACATGTACTCGCTCACTGGAACTTCACATACCTTTCTACTATTTCACCGATATATACCGACTAAGGCACTCAAGACATCCTGAAACCTGATGATGAAGAAATGAATTAATTTGGTTACTCAATCCATAGTCACTTCTATAACTTCATGGTTCTTTCGGATTCTTTACTATCCCCACAATGATTATTTCATGGTTAAACTATGACTGTCCTTCTTTTGTAGACCTTAATACTAACCATCGATTACGTCTTAGGTAATCATTTTTCTCAATAACTTCTTTTATATCGAGTTATCATTTTATCTCTTATTTTCCTAGTACATGTAATATCACTTACTTGGAGAATGTATTTGAGAGTATAATTTCTTCACAATCAATTTCTGAAATTGAATTTATCATCATTCAGATTTCATCACCACAGTCGTTTTCCCACTTAATATAGTATTCCACTGTTACAATCTTTTAACAATTTCGAATACTATACTTATACATACCCATTCACTTTCACTTTCTCACAAGTATGTATCACATCAGTAAGGTAGTGAATTCCACAAACTCCTCAACAATTCATTTATGCCATACAGGTAAACCTCATAAATTTTATACCCCAATAACCACATTTTAATCTCACTTAAGTAGTAAGATCCTTTACTTAAACAATTTCAATGTCCACTTAATCACTTAAGACCTCACGTCTCTAATGTACATAGCTCAATTAGACTTATGTTTACTGAACTTAACAATAAGCTCTTCAATTTCTAGAAATTGTGGCATTACTCTAGGATGCTGCTTATATACACATATTCACACCTCACAGTTACATGCCATTATAATTTATCTGTATGTGATTGAAATTTTCATTCATTAAACTCACATATTTCACAGGATATTACATAATTCTCTTAAGTTCCACAAAGGACTCATAAGAGTTATACCAAATTCTGAACATCATCTTATAACCACTTGTCTATAAGCCTTTCATAAAAATACTCATATAAACACTCCTTTACACTATCAGTTACTTTATCACTATCAATTCATTCCAAATCAGTTTAGTCATTTATGACTCAGAGAAATTATTTTAATATAGGGGTATGTTCATAAATTCCCCTTTAATTCTCTCTCTTCGATATACCTCCAAACATGCGATCTTAGGGCCTATGCACTAACATCCCCTTTCATTTCAATATCATCATTTCAGGATCTTAGTTCGATATGGACAGAGAAGTCCTGGTGGGGTGGTGGGGCCCTCACCGAGTTCCTCACTGTACCTTACCGAATAAACCTGACGTTATGACGATAAGATCACCTATCTCATATAAGGTTCTTGGATTACAATTCCTATTTGTAATCCTTAATTCACCAACTTTCACATCATTAAGCACTTAGCTCAATTTACAATCATTTGACTCCTTTATATATTCAGACTATATAGTAGTACAGGGGATGTTAACCTTTTTCAACACTTTCTGTTCTAAAGGCATCAACAGACATCAGGCCAACCAAAGCTCTGATACCATTAAATGTAACAGTCCACACATATTGTAACTCACGTGTTTTTACACATATCCACGGTTGGGCAGTCTGTAATGCCATTAACATTCAACAGTGACAGTAATAAATGATAAACATTTATTTACTTAACAAATACGAAATATGAAATTTTTCAATATACCTTATATCTTACATCCCCTGATTTTCATTTTCAATAAAATAGTACTGTATACAAGTGTCTGAATATAAAAGAGAAATGATTGTACCTTAATACACATATAATTTGCTCAACGCACTATATGTAGTTATGTCCCGCTGAGGGATAAGTCGCTAACTCCTGGCCTATTTATCTGTGGAGTTAAAATGAAGGGGTGAGCAAACCACATGCTCAGTAAAGGGGATATATGCTGCTTTAATAAAGCAAAAAACTATATACCACAAAGTATTTATTTTTCCTAAAATCATACCAAGTAGGAAAAACAATGGATATAGCAAACAGTCTTTTCAATACACCATTCAAATCACTGGCTAAACAGTTTACAATATAATGTAGTAAACAGTAAACAAGATTCAATAAATCCTCTCAGTAAACAGAAATCAGTAAGTTGAGACTAGGCATCACCCTACAATTAAATCATGCTATCATCGTTCCCAAAGGAATGTAGTAATCATCCCCACAAGGATACAGTATATCTATGGCCATGGTCTATATTGTGACGCCCTAGGGTGCACCCGCTGGTCCACCTACCTGACCCATCGCCCCAAACGGGTCACTCAGCTACGTGAATAGTAATGCATGAAACTCGGGGCCTAAAGTCTCAAAAATCACTTTATATCTCATGAAGAAACTTTAAGGAATATTTCACATATTTCATCATTTTCTCAAAATGATTGTTTTCCAAAAAGGTATTGTATTTTCTGTTTACAAAACATAGTAAAAACAGCTCGTAATCTCACCAATTTACACGTGAGAAAACATGAGTTAAACTAGCTCGCCCATGGTCAACTCGCCCATTGCAGCTCGCCCATGGTCAGCTCGTCCATTACGGCTCGCCCATGGTCAGTTCGCCCATTATGGTTTGCCCATGGTCAGCTCGCCCATAAAAATATTTGCCCGAAGGCTGAAGTATAACTCAATGGTTCGGGGTCGCCCATAAGATTATTAGGGATCGCCTATAAACACTAGTCTTTCAAAACCAAGGGGTCGCCCACTTTTAGCCCGCCTAAATTATCACAAAAAGGGGTCGCCTATCTTTGGCTCGCCCGGATTTTATTAAAACAGGGGTCGCCTATCTTTGGCTCACACAAAACATTACAAAAGGGTCACCTATCTTTGGCTCGCCCGAATTTTATTAAAACAGGGGTCGTCTTTCTTTGGCTCACCCAGAAACAACATAGGGGTCGGCTTTATAGCTCGCCCAACTCATGGTTTGTAAAAACAGTTTATCAAACTAATGCATGTCTCAACCCAAATATTTTCTCAATATTTTAAAAATATTTTACTTCACAAGACATGCATTTTACTTCACATACTACTCCCTTACCTGGCCTTACGAAGCTTTGCTTTTCGATCACCTTCCCGATTGCTTTTATCGAGTCCTTAATTCCCGGTTGCAAAATAATTTATTAATACTATTAATATTTTCTTTTCAAATATTTACAGCACTTTGACGAGACTTGAAACTAATCTACTAGCTCGCTCAACAGAGCTCGCCATTCATTAATTGGCTTACACGTGGGAGCTCACCCACAAATCAGCTCGCCATGCGTATGCATGAGAGCTCGCCTTATACGGCCTTTTAGTTAGAGGTGGGCTCGCCTTGAATTGAACTAACACTTGGCGACCTCACCCATTATACCACACTCGGTATAATTTTGTTCACCTATAATAGCGAAGCTGGCCTATTGCTGAGCTCTCCTATTTCTCATCACTTTCCCAGTATTTTCCTTGTTTATTCTCGTCTATTTCCAAGACCACATCTTGTTTCTAGTTTTTTCATATTCTCTAAGGATTAAACTAAAAACATGGCTGCATCTATGTTTATTACGTTGTAAAACATCGAACTATATCATCAAATACCAAGATAACCATTGAAATATGGAAGCTCACCTTAACCAACTGCACTTCTAGAACAGAACACTTTCTGTCTCACATTGGCCTCGCTTTGCTTATTCCTTTAGCTCTTCAAACGATGGAGGAAAGGTTTTGCAAGCAAGTTTACGTGTTTAGCGAATTTAAGGATGAAGTTTAGTAAATCAAGCATGGCAGAAATGGAAGGAACAGAACATAAACTTGCAGCAACATAGAATCGGCTAGAAGCAGTAAAGTCGGTTTTCCATTCAACTTTCTTATATAGCCATGCTATCCAATCAAAATCTACCACCTGTCCCTTATTCTGCTTCTTTCATCATTTCACGTCTTAACATGCATTAATTAGATAAAAGAGACAGCTAGGGTTAATTTTCAACCCTCATTAACGGATGAAGAAACATGTGGCCAAAGAAACAGCGTGCCAATCTTTTCTGTACTGTTTTTGACTTATTTGCCTTCTTTGTTTTATTCCTCAACCAATAAGGATAAATCCTTTATTGACTTTAACCTTTCTCTATTCTTATCGTCCAACACAGCCGCAATTCCCACACACAGCAGCCAATAAGATTTATCATGTGTTAGACTTTAGTATCCTCTCTTAATTTTCTTCAGTCGTGTGGTGTACAAAGTCAATTTTTGCTGCAATGGTTTGAATTTATTTCCCTACATTGCTAGCTTTTATTTCCATTTTGTCCACATGTGCTGATTCCAGTTCGCCTACTCAACTTGAGGCCTCAGCTCACCGACTCTATTTCAATATGCCAACTTTTCATCTCGCCAATATTCTTAAGCTCGCCTATGCGAATTTTCAAGCTCGCCTCTGCTTTCACCTGGGCATCGCCACATTGTCTTGATGCCATCTTCAAATTTGGCAATTTACGAGCTGATTTCCTTTCCTTGGCGATCACCTTTTATCATACTACTCGCCTATTTAGCGATCATATAATTTACTCAATCCATATGGGCGATCATAAGCCCTCGCCCCATTTGGGCGATCATCAAAACTCTCATATTTTTCTTTTGGACAAGTTTCTTACTTGTGTTGCTCGCCTATTGGGCGAGAAGTTTAGATTATCACTCGCCTATTGAGTGTTTCACAACAATGGCTCCGTTCTCATCCTTAATTAAGGAACTTTTCACCAGGGTGGAAATCCATATTCATTATTTGTTTAATTTTCACTATCAAATTTTATGAAATTATGGTCTATAGTAGTGTAGAATCGGGTCTTACAGCCTCGCTCCTAATAAGATCATTTTTAATAGATAAAATAGGTCTATATTCTTAAATTTAACAAAATAATTACCTAACTGTCCTATATGGCAAAAGCAACATGTGATCTAAAACTTTTCAGAATCGACATATCACTCAGGCCTCCGGACAAGGCTCAGATACCTCCTCTGCATCATCGAAATCTGCTTGCTCAACCTACTCATCCTACTCGGCCTACTCGACCTATTCGACTTGCACAATAGGTTTGGCCTGCTTGGCTTGCTTAGCACGATATCGGCTAACTCGTCGTCTCCTCTTAGAGCCGGTAGGTCATTGTCGTCTTCCTTAAGATGAACCTCCACCTCATGTTATTGCCATGTCTGCGCAAGAAAAACATTTAAATACCATTCTCTGTTAACTATTGTAAAACATAGATACAGTACATTCTTATCTCTTTTACTCTCAATTAATCCCAAGAATACTGATCTTAAATAGTTTTCTAAAACTTCAATAAAATTAATTCCACATCCACCAAAACAAGCCTAATCCTCAATCAAAATGACCTTACTTTCATGCATATCCTTTAGAGCATTCATCTCAAATTTAATACCAAAAAGCAAACAAAAAAAATGCATGTCTCAAAATTTAATGTAGCTCATAGCCCCAAGATTGAAGCAAACAAATGAATATGTTTAAAGTGTTCTTCATGACAGATCAACTTTTTTCATGCCTTGCTAATCACTTTTACTTTGTTTCATCATCAATATCCAATAAACCAAGTAACGAATAATGCAACTTAAGAAAACATTGTTTTTGCTGAACTAAGTTAACCAAAAATCAAAATGTTTTTAAAATTGCTTTTGCTAATCAATTAATTAATCCAGCCAACTAAAGACATGTATACAGAAATATGTGTAAATGTTTAAACTTGAGTAACCAACAAAAAGATAATGCAACTTAGATATGGATTAAATTCAAGTATGTAAAGTTGAGGGTCTTGCAATAGGTCGAGAGGCCTGTTTTAGCACAAAATCAAATTATATATTACATAGATACCTGAATCAGAATCGACAAAAATTCTTATTTTATATTTTTTTTGTTTTTTATGCATTTAATTTTAATTTAATTGTGCTTGTGGTGAATTCACTTAAGAAAATTCTTATTGTTTGAATAAATCTAGGTGTGACCAATTTTAGTACTTAGCTAAATAATCTATACAATCCTCGTAGGAACGATACTCTACTCACTCTTTATTACTTGTCGCGACTCGTGCACTTGCGGTATAGGTTTTAGACGCAACAAGTTTTTGGCGCCGTTATTTTTTCAAAAATTCCAAAATTTTTCAAAAATTCCAAAATATTTTCAAAAATTCCAAAATTTTTCAAACTTTTTGGGCTTTAAATATTTTGCCTTAAGATATATTGTGCTTGATTTGGTTATTTCCCATGTCCCCATGATTGAGGCTGATTTTGATCTTTGGAAAAGCATGATTATTTAGAAGCATGAGTTGAATTATTGAACGTGCCTTGTTCTGATTATGATTTTTCCATCTTTATGCACTATGTCTTGATCATTGATTGGTATGCATGTTTAGAGAAGGATTATGTGAATATAGGATTGTATTTGTCTTCGAAGTTGTGAGCATATTCTAGAATTTGTTTGATCTCCACTCGAGGCGAAATTTATAACCCTTGCTTAATTAGGAAAATGATTTAGGCCATCCTTGGATCGTTTGAGCTTTTCAAGCTAACCCTGTACAAAATTATCCTTAGTCACCCCTCTATGCCAAATTAGCCTATCTTTGTTTATACATCTACAAGTTAATTTCCTTTAGCCAAATAAATACACTTTCCTATCCCTTACCTTCAAAGCATGCAATTTACTAGGATATATCGTGAGCTATGTACATATTTGGGTAGATAGATAGGATATTAAAAAAATTAAAGAAAAAAAAGAGAAAAGAAAAAAAATAGAAAATTCAAAAAAAAGAAGAAAAAAAAAACAAAAATAGAATAAAATGTATAACAAAGTAAGAAGAAAATAGTTTGGGGGAGTTAATTAAAGCTCGAAACATAAAGATCCTATAGTGTAATGCATGATTTGGGGTTGTTGAGCCTACATTGTCTTTTATCATACCTTCACCCTAGCCTTACGTTACAAGCTTAATGAAGTCCTATTGATTCTTGATTGAGTATGGCCACATTAGTGGAGAGAGAAGTGAAAAGCAAACTTATGGGATTGTTCATGCTTTAGGGACTTTGCTTTTCATGTTTGCATAATCTCATCCGGATATGTATACTTTGATATATGATGGACACTTCACACACACACATGGAGAATCTAATTAGGACTTGAGCATGTGATTGGTGGAAACTCTATGTTGATTAATAATTGTGATTTTTCCTTAGATTAGATCGATACTTTTTCACTGAGGTGTATGTGGGGAATAAATCTATCAAGTAAATGTTATCTCTTGCATGTTTTGAAATTGGTTTGCTTGAGGACAAACAAAATATTAAGTTTGGGGGTGTGATAAGTCTCTAAAATATACATATTTTATAGTATTTTATTGCATAAAAATTTAATTAAAATTTGGAATTTTAACATAATTTCTTCCCAATTTAACTAAATTGTTTTCATGTGTAGGAAATTCGAGGATGATGAGGAAATCAAGAAAATGACAAGAAAGTCAAGAAAAAATGGTTGGATTTGGTGTTTAAACCCTCAACTTAACCTTATCCTTAAATCCCTAAACTTACCCAAACCCTAAACCCATTTCCCATCACCTTACCCCTAAATTAGTTTTAAACCATAAACCTTACCTAAACCAATTTTCCAAATCCTTAAAAAAAAAGCCTTTAACCATTACCCCACCATAACAAACTTGAACATATCTCATTCTCACATAAAACCCAAACATTATTTAAGCCCATCTTAAATACCAAAACCCACAAGCCTTGACCTTTCTTCATGCAAGCCCACAATATATTCATTGAAGTTGACTTCAACAAGCACAAAAGAAAAATGAGAGTCCAGCCCGTAGAGACTAATGGCCAAAGCCCTTGAAGAACCCTAGTGAATAAAAAAGGATGAAGCTGCAGCAAGAGGAAGGCGTGGAGAGAGGGCCGGTGACAGGAGCTTCTTCTTCAACCGTTTGTTGCATTTGAGTCTTTATATTCCTTAATTTAAGCATGGTGGAGGCTGCTGCGTGACACAGTTCATCTTCACCATTTACTGCAATTCAGTCTTTATTGTTTCCCTAGCTTAGAACATTTTATTTTAGTAACTTTAGCTCAAGTTTAGGAGAGGAGAAGACTTGTTGAGTGACATATCAAGAATTTTCCCTTGTTTTGTAACGGATTTTGCATTGCAATTCTTAATTTCTATTTCGATTTTCATGGATGTTTGGGAGGTTGCTTGGCTACGTGACAGGCTGCTGGGTTCTTTCCCTTACTGTTCTGCTCTCTTAAGTTCTTTGCTTGCAGTATTAATGTTTTGTTTTACGTTTCTTTTACATGCTTTGTTTTGTTTACCTGGGTTCATTGTGTTTTGTTCTTTTTAACAATTTTCTACTCTTGTTTTCTTTATATTTAGGTTTAAAAATTTAATTTCTGGATTATTGCTCTTATGCTTCATCGTTTCTTTTATCTTCTACCTTCACCTTTTTATTTTATCTTTGCATTAAAGGTTTTCTTTCTCTGCTTTCTGAATATTTATTTCTCTCTTTCCTCTGTCTAAATCTGTAAATATTTTTTCTGCATTAATGTCTTGTGTTTATTTTCCATTATTGTTTCTGCATCTGCTATCGTTTTTCCTTGTTGCTTGTCTGCTGCGTTCTTCGTGACTGGGCTGTTGTTGGGAGCAAGAAGCAGCTGCGTGTCCTGTGCGTGGAGGCTACAAAAGCATGCTGGCGTGATGCTAGCTGGGCGTGCAGTGCAGTGGTAGGCGTGTGGCATTTGGCTTGGACGTGACTGGCAATTGCAGCAGGTGCGTGATTGGCAATTGCAGTTGGCATGAGCTACAACGTTGACGACTGGTAAGAGCGTGGCTGTTGAGGTGAGATTGTCCAAGTGCATGGCAACAGAAGTAGGAGGTGGTTGCAAGAGACACGTGGGGCAAAGCTTGGCTTGGTAAAAATGGGTTGGATGGTGATGCTTAATTATTTTAGTTTAGGATAGTTTAGTTTAATATATTAGTCTGTTTTCTTTTGGTTTATTTGATTATTTTGGAGTAGTTTATTAATTTAGTTATTAGTCCATTAGTTCATTAAATTTTAATTAGTTAGAATTAAACTTTTAATTTTAGATAATTTATGTTTTAAATATTTCTTTTATTTATTTGTTATTTTTAATTTCTTCCTTATTTTTTTTTGTTTTTTATGCATTTAATTTTAATTTAATTGTGCTTGTGGTGAATTCACTTAAGAAAATTCTTATTGTTTGAATAAATCTAGGTGTGACCAATTTTAGTACTTAGCTAAATAACCTATACAATTCTCGTGGGAACGATACTCTACTCACTCTTTATTACTTATCGCAACCCGTGCACTTGCGGTATAGGTTTTAGACGTAACAGTAATTGAACCAACAATTGGTATCAGACCTTAGGCACTTGCATAGAAAAGGATTAATCTACTAAGAGTAAAACGATCTTTAATGGCTCAGATGAATGTAGCTACATCCTTAAGTGGAGATAGACACTCAATTGTTAAACCTCCCTTTTACAATAGAGAAAACTACTCATATTGGAAAATAAGAATGATATTGTTTGTGTAAGTAAATGACTATGAAATGTGGAGGATTATTGTAAAAGGTCCCCAAATTTTCATGAAGAAAGTAAATGGAAAAGATATGCCTAAGAATAAGGAAGAATAAGGAAGAATGGGATGATAATTATATGAGAATGGCACAACAATTTAATGCCAAGGCTATGTACACCATCTTTTATGCATTAAGTCTCCATTAATACAATAAAGTTTCCTTATGTGAGAATGCCAAACAAATATGGGACAAACTAGCCATTACTCATGAATGGACCAATCAAGTTAAGAAAATTAAGGTAGGCACTCACACATGATTATAAGCTTTTTAGGATAAAACAAGATGAGTCAATTAGTGAAATGTTCACTAGGTTCGATGATATAGTTAATGGACTTAAAGCCTTAGGCATGACTTACTCTAATGTTGAAATGGTAAAGAAAATCTTGAAAGCTTGCCTAAATCTTGGAAGACAAAGGTAACGACAATAAAAGAGTCTAAGGACTCTAATACCGTATTCCTAGATGAACTCGTGGGTTCCCTACTCACTTATGAGATGAAACTGAAAAGAAATGAAAAACCTTTAAAGAAAGTAGGGGTAGTATTAAAGTCTTCCAATCAAGAGAATAATAGAGATGTTAGTGATAAAAGTGGAAATGAGGAAGAAATAGAAATGGTAATGTTTGCCAAAAGATTCAATAAATTTATGAGAATGATAGCCAAAGAAAATGATAGAAGACCTCAAATAAAAGATGTCATTAAAAGAGAAACAAATAAGAGGGACACAGACCCCATAGTGTGTTATGAATGCAATAAATCGGGTCATGCTAGGATAGATTGCCCTTTACTTAGGAAGGAAAATGATAGGAAGCATAAGAAGAGGACATTTATGGCTAGATGGAGTGATAGTGATAGCTCTAATGAAGAAAATGTAGAAAATGAAGAAGCTTATTCATGCTTTATGGCCTTTAGTGATGATGAAGTTAGCTCTAACTCTAGTAAAGGCAATGATTATAATTTTGATGAATTACAAAATGCTTTCAATGAATTAGCTAATAAATATGAATGCATGAACTCAAAATATAGGAAAACCATTGCTAAATTGAAAAAGGAAAATGAAATGTTGACAAATGCTAAGTTAAAGCTAGAAAAGAAATTAAAAGGAGTAAACTTAGAAAATGATGAGTTTAATAAAAAGAATGACAACTTGCATAAATCATTTTCTAGATTTTACATGGGTCAACAAAAATTAGTTCATATGTTAGAGACCCAAAGAACTTTCTTTGACAAAGATGGGTTAGGTTATAATGTAAAACAAAAAGAAACTTATCTTAAAAATTTTCTTGTGAGTAAAAATTCTATGCATAATTTATCTCTCACATACTCACTTTGCAATAGTACTGGCCACTTTTCACAAGCATGCACATATAAAAAAATCACATTTAGAGGAATAGTAGTTAAGAAATTGTGGGTCCTAAAGCATACTATAAATAATGATGAATTGAATTTGAAATAGATTCCTAAGGGATAGAAAATAATTTGCACTAACCCTCATGGACCTAAGAAAGTTTGTGTCATGACCTAAAGGCCGCGACATGCACTTAACCATCAAACTATACTATTTCCCAAATTTACAACCTAAATTTTTCTTTCTTTTTACTTTAAGGTTTGTATTCGGTGTCAGTGTCACCATTAAATAATTTTCACCTTTCTCAATTAGATTTAACTTATCGTTACTATTTAAGTTATTAACTCCTAAAGTAAATCAACTCACGTCCTCATTATTTTAATTCAAGATCGACCTAGCAAAAGAAAAAGATTGAAAACCTCCCCTTATATAAAAATCAATTTTTCCCAGTTAATTAACCTGCAAAACATATATATTTCCAATATCATATTTCAACTCCACAATCCCCATTTTATAATATCATACATTACACACAATCCCAAAATCATCAATTAAACATTTTAACATTCCACAAAGTCCACATTTATAATACCACAATCACATCCCGGATTGCACTAGATAATCTTACTAGTCTATAATAATCTAGAGCTATCCTAAGTTACATCCCAAAATATTTCCAATAAACATGTATTGTACATTGCAGAATATATATACATGATAACCAACATGATATACAAAGTTCATATACCTCAAAAGTGATAAAAGCAGTGCTTGGAGGACTTAAGTAAGTACCACTATTCGGTACAATCCTCGAGGGCCCACACAGAACTCCAAGTGTGGACTCTAGCTCTTATGATCTATGATGATGTTAGAAAGGGATGAGCAAACCACGACTCAGCAAGTAGTTTAAGTAAATGCATGTTAGACTCATGTCGATCTATGTGAAAAATGTAGAAAAAGCAATGCTGAAGTGATGTGCATGAATGGTATTCAATCACGGTCTTAAATCAAAATACTTTCGCCATGCACTTCAGTTCAAAACACTCTCGTTATGCACTTTATTTAAATCAAATTTACTATGTATTTCAATTAAATCAATTCGCTATGCATATTGGTTAAATTCAAAATACTATGCACTTCGATAAATCAATCACTATGTAAATCACTATGCACTTCAATAAAACGATCAATATACATTTCGATAAATTGATCACTATGCACTTCAATAAAATGATCAATATACACTTGGATAAAGCCAAAACATTATGCACTTCGATAAGTCAATTACTATGCACTCGTTTTAAACTAATGACTATGCACTTTGATAAGTCAATTACTATGCAATTGTTTTAAATCAATGACTATGCACTTTAAGAAATCAATTACTATGCATTCATTTTAAATCAATGACTATGCATTTTGAGAAATTAATTACTATGCATTTGTTTTAAATCACTGACTATGCACTTTGATAGGTCAATTAGTTCACAAAACGAAAATCACTAAACATTAAGCGTATAGCCTCGATTCACTGAAAACGATTTCAAAACCGATTACTTATCACTTAAGGCGTAAGCCTTAAATCACTTAAAATGATTTCAAATCGATCACTTTTCACTTTAGGCATAAGCCTCAATTCAAAAAAAAAAAACAATTTCAAATCGATCACTTTTCACTTTAGGCGTAAGCCTTAATTCACTGAAAACAATTTCAAATCGATCACTTTTCACTTTAGGCGTAAGCCTCAGTTCACTAAAATCAATATCAATAGTAGAACAGTGGTATGTAGAGTTTAGGCAATAATCCTCAATCACTGATACGATAATGATAACGATGTCCATCCTAGCTAGTGATGGAATGGTATTGTAAGCAACACAAAATCTATAGCCATAGAACGATACTTCAGTCTCGCTGATCAGTCGAGAACTGGAACTTGTCTGCTGGTTTTCCAGACAAGCCTAACAATTTACCTAGAGCACTAGGCTCAATAGGTACAATACAATATAATAGTCTAGAGCATAAAGCTCGATAGACGGGTAATAAGGCCTAGAGCTAAGCTCGATACGCTAGAAATGACCCAGAGATAATAGGATATGCCTGCACTCAAAAATAGTTTGAAAACGATGTTCTCATGTAGCACTTTGCTTGCACGGATTTCAAAGCACTTATTAAATCAATTTTGAGTTTAAAATATAAAGAAGTTTCGATTTGTTTCAAATGTTAGTTCAAACCAAGACTTCGCAATTTAAAATATAATGCAAGTCTTTAAAACATAGATATTAAGTAATTAAACTCAAAACATACTGTACATGAATGCACATATGCATCAATTTAGTTCACTTAACATTCACGCTTGGCTGGCCACAACACACACGATAGAAAATAAGTTTTAATCCAGCCCAAGCGTAAACGAATTTATAAAATTTAAACCATTCCTACGAGATGGTGGTAACAGACTTTACTGAACCCACTTAGCTTATACATTTAGCAATCCTTCTTCCTCAAGCTTTTAATCGAAGGTAAGTCCCCACACAGCTCGATTCATTACAATTAAATTCATTTCCATCTCAATAATTTGACTTCATCATGCTTAGTCACACACTAAGACATATATTTTAAAATTTACAATGTCAATAGTCACCTATCCAATCCATCAATGGTTTAACATATTGACACACGATTACAATTCCAACTAGATATCCAATTTCATTAACTATCATACAATCATCACAATTTCAAATCATTTTTATATGGCTTATAAAACAATATAATAATATTATAGAATTAGATAAAGGTCTTACCGAATCATTCCAAAGCAATTTATCCACATAAAAGATTGAGCCAATTTCCTCAACAAATCGTATCCCAAACATTCTATACCACGATACCGAAATTACGCAAGTACTGATATCATCATACAAGCCTACTTCAAAGTTATAACTGACACTATATAGCCACAAGTTCGACATTCATTTATTTAAATATATCAATGATTAAACTATGTCAAGACTCAACCTCAATTCCAATAAGATCAAACATGCACAAATTATGTCCATTCGTCACAACTCAATATCACAATATCGACGCTAAGACCCCCCAATCACCAATATGGGTCCTCTTAGTACCTCACGAAATTTAAATATTATAAAACCATAAAGAAAATCATCAAAATATCAAGATAATGCAATATCGTTAATATTAAGTCCAAAATTTATCCACAACCAAAAACCGAGATCATTTATCCATTAGAACATCATCATATGTCCAAATTCCTCGATATTTGACTATAAGATCACTAAATCAATATTAAAATCATTTATGCCTTCAATTCATTCGATTAAGCAATATTATATGATCTACACAATATAAATCTTCTGCAGACTTATATAAATGTCTTACCTACTCCTATACTCGAGGCTCGAGCGTCGAGCCTAGCTCGGATTCAGTTGTTGCCTTAGCTCTGTGCTACAAATTTAAACATGATTGCATTGGATTAGCATCAATTTACACAAGTTTATTTTCTAATTAATTTTATAAAAGTGGCATCCTGAAGTCGTCTTACCAACTCAGAGCATGGCGTGCACGCACTTATTGATTTACTAGATTCGTGTTCGTCACCTTTACGTAGCGCTACACATTTAAATATAATCAATTCGACTTAGTATTAATCCAATAAAATTTAAATTGGCATCTCTTACCAAGTTTCGATACTTACTTAAAATGTGTAATTTCCTTCCTCTTTTCCTCTTTTTTTTTTCTATTTTGGCCACCATGAACAGCCCCTATTGCTTAGCCTTTACACGTCTCAAGGGCCACCAAATCCAGCCTACACTCTTTGTTCTTAAACCTCAAAACTCGAGCCTTTAACAGCCTTAAACCGCCAACCTCAATAGCTCCAAAAAGCAACCTTCAACCATTCTTAAAATGCTAACCGATAGTCTTAAAAAAATCCTGCTTTCAATATCCTTAAACCAACCCCTAACAACAGCCCAAAACAACACCTAGGCAGTACCATTTCAACCTCTTAGATGCCATAATCAGCCCTCAAAAATAGCTCATTACTGCCCATTTTATTCAACCTTTGACCGACACCAAAACATCCTTCAAAACACTCTTTAATGAACCTTAATAGTAGCTACACTAGCTTTCAAGCACCAGTCGAAATCCAGCCTTTAAAACAGCACCATTTTACTGCTCGGTTAGCATATTTTTGGTGCTTATAATCAGCCTTTAGACCAGCCAAATTCAATTCCTAAAAAGCCACAAAAGTTTAGCCTAAAACCCTAAGCTTCAGCTCCTAAGGAAGCTCTTTGTACCAATCATGTTTAGCCATTGAAACACAGCCTCTTCCTTGCCAAGAGTTCTCTATTTTCCAGTCCTTATCTCGCCTCCTTTTCCCCTACTACAACTTTGCTCCCAGCTCCCTTTCTTCCTCTTCTTCCAGCTCTAAATGGCAAGGGTTCATCCACCACCATGCCGCCGATTTCTACCTTCAAACCCCTGTTGACAGCCCCTAAAAATCACCACTAATCAGCCTCCGCTTGGCTCCAAAAGTCAGGTCACAATCAGCCCTGGGTTCAGCTGCACTTTCCTTCCTTTATTAAACTATTTCCCCTGTTCTAAACCTTGAAATCAACCCCTTAAATCAGCACTATTCTAGCTTCTTTTCCAGTACCTGTTCAGCTCCAAAAAAAACAACCCCAACACGCCACCTTCCAGCCTTCAAGAACTGCCCTGATCAGCCCCTATGCACCACCGTTCAGCCACCTAAGATCAACCTTTAAAGCCACCGAGAACTACCCTTACTCTAGTCTAAAATCCAACTGGAACAACAGCCTCGGTTCAGTTCAAGTTGCAGCCATGATTCCCACTGGTTTCTAATGCTTAATCAGTCACCGTTCCCTGCCTACACAACCTTTCTCAGCCTCTCGTTCAGCCCTCTACGGTAGCCTTTTTTTTCCTTGGTTCGCTCTTCCTTAGCCCTTCTTCTTTCCTCTACCGCTGGTGGCCCCTTCCTTCTTTTTTCTCTCTACCGGCTCTACTTCTCCTCTCTTCGGTTCTTTCTTTCTTTTCTTTATTAGCTTATGTTTAAGCCAACAAAAGGGATGGTGATGGTCTGCATTTGGAGAAATTCTATTTGTACCCCACGTTTTACTATTCTTACCCTACCTAAACAACCTTATTAATTAAAAGACACTTTTAACCTTACGTTTAGCAGCCATCTCCTTCTTCATTCTTCCTCCTTCTCCTTCTCCTCCTTCCTTCTTCCTCCTTTCTGGTCGAGGCTACTACTCAAGTAATTTTACCTCTGTAAATTTACTAGGGAAAGGGGAATGTGCCACCTGCGCTAGGCTGAGGCTCGTACAAGTGTCCTTGCGCAAGGCCAGCCCTGCACAAGTGCCATACCTGCCCATGGCTATGAGGCCCCGAGCGGGTGGCACACTTGAGCAAGGCCCAAACCCACGCGGGTGGCACACCTGCGCTCGGCTGTGAGGCCCCTCGTGGAGACTTACTGGAGGACGTGTTCCTCGCACAAGTTTCGCTTGAGTGAGATCGTGTCCCTCGCGCAAGTTCCACTTGCACAAGGATAGCTTCCTCGAGCAAGGGCACTTGCACGAGCCAGGTTTCCTCAAGTAAAGGCACTTGCTCGAGGACAGTTTCCCCACGCAAGTTCACTTGCGTGAGGCAAGCAGCCATGCGCAAGTTCCCTTGCCCGAGGAAAGCTTCTCCGCGCAGGGCCTCGCTCATTTGGGCGAGGTCTTGTGTGAGGCTGGGCCTCATGCAAGTGTCCTTACGCGATTATTTCTGGTTTTGACTAGTTTCTGCAAGCTTGGTTTTTATTATATTTTATTTCATCATCTGATTGAAGTTTGTAATTATACAGACTATTGCCACCATCTCCCTTCGATTGCTCCATCAATCTCTACAAGTTATTGCACTGTAGGACTATTACCACCAAGTATGTGCTTGATGAATGTTAATTAATGATAAATTTAAAGTTACGCAATTAAGAATTTTTTATGTTCTATTAAAGGATTCTCAGAAAGATAAATAATGTGATATATTGTCTCTTTCAACAAAAAGATAATGCTTACACTTCACCTTCATATATGTATACACTTGACAAACAGGAAAAATCTTAATTAAATCAAAGTAGATATCAAAAAAGAATATTTATACTTGTCATGATCTACTTATTTGAGTTCTAAGTTCATAGATCTATGTTGACACCTAATTTTGTCCCATTCTTGTTATTATTATTATTTTTATTTTTATATGTATTTATTTTTATTTTTATTATTTGTTTTGTTATTATTATTATTATTATTGTTATTATTATTATTATTATTTTCTTTTCTTTATTATTATTATTATTATTATTATTATTATTATTATTATTATTATTATTATTATTATTATTATTATTATTATTATTATTATTATTATTATTATTATTATGGTTATTCCATTTTATTTTTTTTCTGTTCCATCAGCATTTAATGGAAACCCTTCCTTAGAATCGCCGGCCAGCTAGTCTGCCAGCAACCCATAGCCCTTCCCCTCAGGCTGTCTCGTCTGTCACCATCCTTGCCAGACCCAAGCTTCAAGTTCCCACTACTATTTCCACAGCCAAGCTACCAGGGGAACGGGGGGAGACCATTCCACATGCAGACCCATCTTCACTACCCAAAACCCCGAACAGAAAAACCTCTAGCCCTCAACCCTCCAGCCACACCCTCTGCCTTTGTCCACGTTTCACCACCGAACCCTTACACAAAGCCTCCACCATTAACGAACCCTCAAACCACCATCCACACTACCCTAACACCACCTTCACCACCCAAGACCCGAAACCCTTAACATCATCTTCACTACCCGAACCAACCCTCTGCCTTAGCCGCATCACCAAGCCCCGGAGCCTCACCCGAACCCTCAACAACCCCAACAGCCACCCGAAACCCCAAATCCGAGAGCTCCTCAAACCCTAGATTCCCACCTGCAAAAACACAAAAGCAATAACAAAAACACAAACCCAAACACATCCAAAACCAGATCTGAAAAGAAAAAAATCAAAATAAAAACAGAGGGGCCGAAGGTTTCGACCTCAGATCCGTGGGGTTAGAGGCGTTCTCGAAGGAAAAGAAGGCTGGAAACAGAAAGAGGAGATTGAAAGCTTTCGAAAAATTGAAGGCTTTTCGGGGTTTGGCCATCGACGACGGAGGCCGACGGTGGCCCATGGCGACTGGGAGACGGCCAGAATCGGGGGAAGGAGAGAGGGCTGAGGAATTTTTTTTTTAGAAAAAGGTTGAAAATGAAGAATTAAAAAAAAAAGGGTTGATTTATATAGCTAAAAAAAAGGGCAAGGAAGATCCGCACACGACCCAGGATTCGACCCGAGATCCGCGCTCGTTCGGCCCGCTTGACTGCGAGAAGAAAGACCCGCGTGCCACCCGTTTCACGCCCGACCCGAAGTCCGACCCGACTACTGACTTGCGTCCCACATCCGGCCCACCAGCTTTGGGCCATTTGAAAAGTTGTTGGGCCCGATCCAACCGAAGCCCAATCCGTGAGATTCCTTGGGCTGCTGGAGTTAGGCCACTTGCAAACCTTTTTGGGTTTTTAAATTTAAGCAACTTGGGTACGCTCTTAACTTGGCCAATTTATTTTTTAATTATTTGTGAATTCATTATTTTGTATGTTATTATTATTGATTTTCATATTTTTATAAAGAGATTTAAAAATTTTCAAAATAGTAATAAATATTAGTTTGAATTTAATTAATGTATTTTCATGGGTTTTTGTTTTAAAAGAAATCATTAAAAAAGGTAAATAAATATTTTTACTTAATTATCATCTTGATAAAAAAAATGTTGTTTAAATTAAATAAATATTTTTTCGATGATGGGATGTCATGAAACTCACAAGTAGTGATTTCTTGACTGATCCCTAGGTGAGAGGAATTAGCTAAATGTTACCAGAGTATTGGGATATTTAGTATGATTCTTCAATAATTTAAATGTTTGTTAAAAATGAAACATAATTTATTTTTTAAATAAAAAACAAAAAGACAAATAAATAAAGAAAAATAAATAATTTAAATTTAATAATTAAGCAATGTTTCGATGATGGGATGTTATGAAACTCACAAGTAGTGATTTCTTAACTGATCCCTAGGTGAGAAGAGTCGTATTAAATGTTACCAGAGTATTGGGATATTTAATATGATTTTTTCAATAATTTAAATTTTTATTAAAAACAAAAATAAATAAGTTTTTAAAAGAAAATAGAAAAAGGGAAATTAATAATAAATTCCGATGATGGGATTTTATGAAACTCACAAGTAGTGATTTCTTAACTGATCCTTAGGTGAGAAGAGTAGTACTAAATGTTACCAGAGTATTGGGATATTTAGTATGATTTTTCAATAATTTAAATTTTTATTAAAAACAAAAATAAATAAGTTTTTAAAAGAAAATAGAAAAGGGAAATTAATAATAAATTCCGATGATAAGATGTCATGAAACTCACAAGTAGTGATTTCTTAACTGATCCCTAGGTAAGAGAAGTTCACTAAGTGTTACCAGAGTATTGGGATACTTAGTGCAATTTTTCAATAATAAAAATAAATAAAGAAATATTTATATAAAAAAAATTAAAAAATTCATTTGCATCATTCATTATCTATTTGCATCATATGCATTCATAATAACTTTTGAAGTGAGTGTGAATCTTCCGATGATAATATTCTATAGGACTCACAAGTAGTGATTCTTAAGAAATCTTTAGGTGAGGAAAATTATTTCAAATGTTACCAGAGTATTGGGATATTTGATTTAATTTTTCAATACAAAAAGGTTCGCATTCACTTTTGAAAAATAAAATTTAACTTTTTAAAATAAAACAATGATTTTTACAAATAAAAAATGACTCTGAATAAAAAGAATAAAATTGATGGCAATGAAATAAGAATTCTTTTTAAATATTAATTCAAGACCATTTTATTAAAATTAAAGGATAACACATGATTATTATGGTACCGTTTTTTAACGGGAGTTGTGGGGGTACTAATCCTTCCCCACGCGTAACCGTACTCCCGGACCCGATTTTGTTTTCGCAGACCAAAAAATTGTCTTTTTAATAAAACTTAATTAATTTTGAGATTTTGTTAAAAAGATAAATATTTTAGGTGACCAATCACACCTAGTCAAAAAAGATTGGTGGCGACTCCCCTTATTTTTTAAATATTTTCAAAATCGTCGAGCGCGAAACCGTTACGACAGCTTGGCGACTCCACTGGAGACGCTAAGAGGGTTAAGCCATGCATTAATCATGTGTTATACAAAGTTTTAATTTAATAGTCTTGATTGATATTTAAACTTAATTCACTTGGATTTTGAAAATAATTTTATTTGCATTTGCTTTTTATGTTATTTGTTTTACGTTTTATATTTGTACATATTTATTGTTAATAAATTGTTGAGGCATTTAGGATAAAGATAATAATTTAATTTTGAGTCTTACATGTTCCCTCATGCACACATTTGCATGTACATTTGCATAATATGAGCTCTATACCCGAGTTCTGTCCTTCTTAGGAGGGAGTAGAGTACCTTTGCTCTCGTGAGGTAATCACCTCTGCAATGGCAAGCGAAATACTCCCACTCAAATTGGTTCCTTACTAGTCCAGTGTGGATGCCAGTAAGGAATAATTTGGGAACCTTTTTAACCTTTTAGAGACTTAAACCAGCATATAGAGAACCTTAGGGGCCAGCCTTAGGAAGAGCCATGTCCAATTTTAGTAGAAATTATCCAAAATTAGGACACAAGGGAACATATTCGACCCTTTTCTCATATCTATAATAAAGGTACTATTGATTTTGGGTTGAATTGTATATAATTTAAGTCTTTTATTTTTCTTTAAAAAAAGAATTTTTGAAAAATAAAAATGAAAAAATATATTTTCTTTGGAAAAGATTTTGTCTGAAAAAGAAATCCATTTATTTTTGAAAAAATAAAGATGTGTGATAAAAATAATAGAACAAATATGTAACTTTTTTTAAAAGATGCAAATAATTCTTTATTCATTTTTTAAAGGGGAATTTTGTTTTGAAAATAGGTTCATTAAAATAGGAACTAATAAAAGTACATTCTCCAAAGCAAGAGGAAGAAAAAGAAGTTTTATGTATATTTAATTACAAGATGTTTATATACAAAGATAAAAAAAAGTTTTAATTTCTTTTATTTTTCTTTCTTTAAAATAAAAATAAGAAATGATAAAATGTAGATAGACTTTTCTTTTTACAATAAAAAATGGAAAATTTGTTAAAAAAAATGCCTCTTTCACTAAAAATAATAAGAAGAAATTCAATTAAGTTTTTATTTATTTACTCAAAAAAAAAACAAAAACAAATTTGTTATTCTTTATTATTCTTGGAAAATTTTCCTAAGATAAAAGCATAAAAAAAAAAAAAGAAAAGTAAAAGGGATTGAGTAGGAAATTAATTAATCTCTCTTGGAGAAAGGATTAGAATAAAATGAGAAAATGACTAAAAAACTTTTTTCTTTCTTTCTGAAGTCAAAATAAATATTGAAAAAAAATATGAATAATTGACTTTCCTGTATAGAATTTTCAAAGAATAAGACATGCAAAAATAAAAAATATATCTTTCTTTTTTTTTGGGTCGTATAGAAATTTTAAATAAGTGTCTAAAAATGCTAAGAATTAAAAAAAAAGGTTTCTTGAACAAAAAGATGTCAAAAAAAATTGTCATTGAATTTGTTTGGAAAAAAATTCAAAAAATAATAATAATAATTTGATTTGGAATAAAAATTAAATAAAATTAATTTTTGAAAAAAAAAAGAATCTAATAGGGAATGTGAATTTTTTAGGAAAAAATAGAAAATAATTTTTTTTTTGTTTGGTGATCAAAGAAAAATGATTTTTAGAAAGATGAAGAAGAATGTTTGAAGTTTAGTTAGGAATTCCGTTTTCCTTGCATGTTAGATTAAGCAATAATAAGATTTTTGTCTAGGTAGTGGGAATACAAATATTCATCTTTCTCAAGCATGTTAGCGACATATCATTTTAATTCATTTCATCATCATTGTCTATACATATATTGATAATCATGTCATGTGCATTTTTGAAATCATGTAAGTTAGGTGAAATAAAATAAACTTTGATCTTCATTGCAATTGCATTTTGCATAAATTGCATTTTGTACGAACATGTCTTTCAACAACGCATTGTTATTGTGTCATGTCTTGAACATTTTAGATAGCATTTCATGGTTAAAAATGTTCCTTCTCACCAAAAAAAAAAGAGAAGAGAGAGAGAGAGTTTTTGAAACAATTTTGATATGTTTTAAGGTTACTCTTCAACTTCTCTTAGTTGTTTCAAACTTGACCTCTTAAGTTAATAAGTGGATGTGATAAGGAAGAGGCAAATTTTAGTTTGAATTTTGGTATGCATTTTACATTGTTGCATCACATTTTGTAAATAAATCTTCGAGAAAATAGACCAAGTCTTTTACAATCTTGAATTTGTTTATTCTTTCAATTTTCTTTTTATCAAATTTGTGTGCATGTGCTATTGATTGATTATTTTCATTGAAATTATTCCTCCCTAAGATTTGGTTAAAGTGAAGACCTAAACACCTAACATGTAAAATCAAGAAAGCTATGCAAACTAATAAAAAAAAAGAGGAGAAAAAGAAGAAGAAAAATTATTCCATTTCATAGATTTTGTCTTACATATCATTTGCATACATATACAAATAACATGATTTTCATAAATTCACATCATATATTTGTTATACTTCGGTAAATATGCTAATACTTCTTTTTTCAAAAAAAAAAACTATTTGTTCCAAAAATTTTTGAAAGAAATAAGAGAAAGTTTTTTTAAACAAAGGTAAGATTATAATGTGGATTTCTAATTAGAAAATTGTGGGAATAAGGTTCCAAAGCTTCTCGACCATCAAAGGTTACAAAGCAGTTCGGGGCTCTCACAAGTACAGGTCATGGAAGAAGGACAAGCTAGTCGAATGGAGAAAATAGAAAAGACGCAAGAAGAGATAAAGGGGCAATTGGCTGCAATGTTGGAGATGATGACTAAAATGAATAAAGGAAAGGAGCCAGTACGAGAAGCAACTACTCAAGAAAGGTGGGCACAAGACGGCGAACGTCAATATCCACATAGTCCCATTCCACCCCAAGTCCATACTTCACAGCATACGCCATTTTCGGGGCATGACAATCCAAACCCCGATAGGAAGCCATCAGAATCGATCTCTGTCTATGATTCAGAGGATCCTAAAGAACAGGAGAGATTGAAGATGGGTGTATCAACAATGAAAGAGAATTTAGAGCCTCAAACAAAGTTAGATCTCCTTGAAGAAAGGTTACGAGCTATTGAAGGGATGAATTTATATGGTTATCTGGATGCGAGCGAGCTCTGTTTGGTACGGGGTGTAGTTATCCTACCAAAGTTCAAGGTTTCAAAATTTGAAAAGTATGATGGGACCAAATGCTCGACAATTCATATCAAGATGTATTGCCGGAAAATGGCTGCCTATGCTCAGAATGATGAATTATTGGTGCATACTTTTCAAGACAGTCTTACCATATCAGCTACTAGATGGTACACCCAACTAGATCGAGCCCATATTCGCTCATGGAAAGATTTGGCTCGAGCATTTATTGCTCAATACAAGCACATTGAAGATCTGGCACCAGACCGCCTGTCCTTACAAGGCATGAGGAAGAAACAAGAGGAGAGCTTTAAAGACTATGCTCGAAGATGGAGGGATGTAGCTGCCCAGGTTCAACCTCCTCTCACAGAGAAAGAAACCACCATTTTGTTTGTCAACACACTCCCGGCACCGTTTTATGAAATGATGGTCGGTAATGCCACCAAGAATTTTGCAGATATGGTAATTTCTGGCAAAATAATAGAGAATGCAATCAATAGTAGCAAGCTTGTAGGAGGTGATGCCATGAATACAAGAAGAGGCGATACATCGGGGAATGAAAAAGATGTTTGTTGGCTCTAATAGGCAATACCGATATGGGGGTGAATCGGTTCTTCGCTAGCCTTAAGCCCGTTTTTCGATTCTTCTAAATTCTCTAGCCTATTTGAATATTTTCTAAGTTCTCTAAGCTAGGCAAGCATACAATTCAAATTCAATACAATAAGCATAAATATAATTGCAAGTAATTAAAGAGAGTAGGGAAAGAGAAATGTACGCAAGTGATTTATAGAGGTTCGGCAACCTTGCCTACATCCTCTACCTTGAGACGCTCCCAAGGATTTTCCCCAAATTCACTATCCTTGAATTTGTTGCACTCCCTCTTTTTCTAGGCTAAAGAGAAACCTCTCTCTTTTTCTAGGCTCAAGAGAAACCTCCCTCTTTTTCTTAGGCTAAAGAGTAACCTCCCTCTTTTTCTAAGGCTAAAGAGAAACCTCCCCTTTTTACAAGGAATGAATGTGTTTACAAATGGTGCAATCAAAGAAGGCCTCTAAGTAGGCAAGTGATTACAGAAATTAAGCACAATAAAAACCTATACAAGATTTTGTGCTAAGCAATACAAGAGATAAGTGAATGATAGAAGATGAAGTCTTTGTATCTCTTGATTTGTTGTTTGAGGCTTGAGGAAGATGAATAAGATGATGAAAGATGTTGCTCAGTTGATCCTCTTGCTTCCTTTAGCTTCTAAGCCTCTATTTATAGTCCCTTGGATGTATTCTAGCCGTTGGGTGGAGCCAAGATTGAATATGACCGTTGTATCTCACAAAACTAGCCGTTATAGGCTATTTTCGTGCAAAGGGATCGATCCCTTTCCATAGGGGATCGATCCCTTTTGTCCAGAATCTTGATTCTGGGCTTCAGGGACCTTGGGAAGACTTTCTGCCAAAAAGGGATCGATCCTGCTACAGTGGGGATCGATCCTTTTCTTCCAAAGGGCATTTTTCCTGCACTTTTGGGTTAGAAATGATACGACCTTTGATCCTAATTCAACCCAAAACATATTGGCACTTTTGTGGGAGTTTTTCTTGACTTTCTTTGATGAAAACATGGTCTAAACATTCATCAAGTGTTTTTCTAAAATATTCAAAACATTTATAAAGAATTAAGACCAATAAGAATATGCATCATTAAATCATGGTCTTAATGTTTGATATGAACACTTGAAATGTATTGAGAAAATCATGTGTGATAAGGCAAATTTACAATATGAATTAAAACATTAAGGCTTACTTAAATTTTTGTCATTTCAAAATATATATGGCAATTTAAAACTAACAATGTTCATGCCATGAATTATAAGGGGTAACATGTGGGAGACTTTGCTCCATATCATCCTTATCCAATGTACCAAACCCACTACCCCACCATAAATAATATCTCCCCAAGCTTGAACACCCGTCAACCAATCCCACAATCTGATTGGGAAATGGGTTTCCAAACACCTATGCCTACCCAAAGTAACCAAAGAGGATCTCGAAACAAACGGAGCAGGATCGACATTGATCCGATTCCTTGGTCCTACACTGAAGTATTTCAATACCTTCTCGAGAACCAACTTGTTACCCCAGTCCAACTAAAGCCTTTGGAACCTCCATATCCAGAATGGTATGACCCAAATGCTCGATGTGACTATCATAGTGGAAATATAGGTCATTCGATAGAAAGTTGCCCTGCTTTCAAGCACAAGGTGCAAAGTTTGATTAGATCTGGTTTGTTGGATTTTGGGACAAAAGAAGGAACGGGTTAACCATGCTGCAGTATGATTGCAAAAGAAGACTTTTTGGTTGGTCATTCATGATGGTATAAAGCTGTTTCTTTTTATAGTGCTCATAAACTGAAAAGCGCTTTTTGTGTATTGACTTTCATTTATCTTTTTTCATTTCAACAGAGTAATCGATGCATTTTCATTACCTTTTTTCTCCCCTTCGAAGTCTTATATTTTTTGTGCATTCACCTATATTTTACCTTTTTCTCCTTCTTTTGGCTTCTAAATGATCAATTTCCATTCTTTGCCCAATTTTGTTGTTAAATGATGAATATGAAGTTGATTATGATAATAATGTGGGATAAAACTTTAAAATTCTATTTGTATTGACAATTTTGTCCCCCTTGATCGATGGGAATGTTGAAGTCAATAGATGGAGTGTACACAAGGAAAGTCGAAATTGATGTGCAATATAATAGTAGATTTTCCATAAGGTTGTGTTGGCTCAATAAATAATTCTTTGATAAGAGTATTTACGTTCGAAATGAGAAATGGCCATCTTTGGTTTACCCTTCACATACGAGAAAAATTATCCATTGTTACCCCTTTAAGCCTCATAGTTATATATGTTTTTAAAGAAACCTGCCAAGGATCACCTTCCACATTGGGGGGCAAAATTGAGAAAAATAAAGTGAGACTTGCCCACGAAGAAATTTCAAGTCATTAGAAACCTAAGGGGCAAGATAAAGAAAAAGATATCTTTACGCTTGAATTCCTAAAAAAAAAAGTGAAATTGAAAAAATGAAATGAATGATGATGAAAATGAGGAAAAGAGAGAATCAAAAGAAAAAAGGTAGTGAACGAAAAGAATGGGAAGAGAAATGAGAAATCAAAGAAGAATAAACAACGAATGGGGTAGAATGCTAGAATTCTTAATATGATGAGAAATGATCCTATGGCTTGAAACCCTTGAAACACGTATTTTGGGCCTGTTTATCCATTCTTTCAAAACCCTGAACCATGGCCTACATTACGTACCTTAAAAAATCCATTTTGATCGAATTTGAATGCTTGAGTTAAGGAATCATATATTGAGCCTAGACATGTTACAAGTTCATGATTTGGAGCTTGATAAGTGTGTTGATTATGGATAAGTATGGTCCTTGAAAAAGAATGAAAATGAAAAAAGAAAAAAATGAAAAAAAAATGAAAAATGAAAAAGCTAAAAAAAAAAGAGAGAAAGGAAGGAGAATAAGAAGGGGCTTAAGTTGAAAACCCGAAAGGGTGATTTGAGTCAAGAGAAGAACGGAATTTGGCTAAAATCTCGAGAAGATAGCCTTTTATAAGAGAAACTAATACTGCTTGAAGATTTCATGAAGTGGGGGGTAAAGCATTGATGGAACTAAAATGATTAGAATGTCAATTAAATAGAATTTTGGAAAAATCTTAGATTAGTTTATTAAGATTGATTAAATATTCATTGTTTAGTATTGTTACCTTCCTTGGCCTCTGGAAATTGCCTATTTTTCTTAGTTAAATTTGTTCTTGTTTATGTCTTCATAAATGTCCATCCCTCAACTTTTGACCAATCTACATACTTATGATTATTGAAAGAAATGTGATGGCATTGCATTCATTATAAAATTGAAATGATGATAAATAAGTGATTGACAATGTTTGTGAAAGCCCAATGCATTACAAAAGAGGAAAGTCGAACATGATATGGGGCAAAGAAAGAACAGATGAGAACCCTGGGAAGGTTTGCAAGTGCGCCAAAAAATATATGAATGTATGATCAAATGGTGAAAAATGAACAAGAATTAATGGTGTTTCGTGGAATTAGTAGATGTATGGAAGTTTATGTTTTGAAAAGATTCAAAAAAGGTGAGAATGATGGTCTTGTGAACCTTGTTACTACAACTTCTGATTTTTTTTTCTTTCTCTTTCCCTTTTTCTTTTTTTCTTATTTCTCGACATTTGCATTGCATTCATCACATACATTCAAAAAAAAAATGAAAATTTCACCTTTAAGGAACAAAGTTTGTACATTCTTGATATAAAAAAAAAGGGCAAAGTACAAGAAAAAAGGAAGCAGGATTCTTAAAATTTTGGGATAAAATGATAAGATTTTTAAAAGGATGATATATCAAGAAACTGAGAAGTTTCCAAACTTAAATTTTGGCTATAAGTATCCAAACCATATCAGATGAGAATCTCTGAATATTTGGATGTGAATCTCCAATTCATAAAATTTCAGGTGAGAATCTCTGAAATTTCGACTGAGAATATCTAAAATGGATATTTGGATGTGAATCTCCAATTCAGAAAATTTCATGTGTGAATTTCTGAATTCTAAGTTAAAATTTCGGATGTGAATCTCCGAATCAACTTTTCGGATGTGAATCTCCGAATCAAATTTGCAGATGTGAATCTCCGAATCAAATCTTTGGATGTGAATCTCCAAGTTAAACTTTTCGGATGTGAATCTCCGAATCAAATTTTTGGATGTGAATCTCCAAATCAAGTCAATTTTCGGATGTGAATCTCCAAGTTAAAATTTCGGATGTGAATCTCCGAATCTAATATTTGGATGTGAAACTCCAACTCAAAATTTCAGATGAGAATCTTTGAAATTTTGGATGCGAATCTCTAAAATGAATCTTTGGATGTGAATCTCCTACTCAAAATTTTAAATGAGAATCTCTGAATTTAAGATGCGAATCTCTATATTAAAGTTTACGTTGGAATTTTCAATGCAAATCCTCAAATTGAGTTCCTGAATGTATCCTTGTCAAGAAAATGCAAGATTAGAATATGAGGTTGGAAGAATAAGATCTTGAAGTTGAAAAAAAAAAAGAGAGGAAGAAGAAGGTTAAAAAAAAAAGGAGAAGAAGAAGGTTCAGTGCTATATTTTAAAGAGGAGGTTCAAGATTAAATTTGAAATGAGATTAAACATAAGATTTAAAGATGGAATTGAAGAAAAATCAAGATAAGGAATTTTAAGATGGGGAAATTCGATTTGGATGTGAATCTCCAAATCAAATCTTCGGATGTGAATCTCCAAATTTCAAATTCTGGATGTGAATCTTCAAATCAAATTTCAAATTCTGGATGTGAATCTCCAAATCAAATTTCAAATTCTGGGTGTGAATCTCCAAGTCAAATTTCGGATGTGAATCTCTGAATTAAATTTCTGGATGTGAATCTCTAAATCAAATTTCAAATTTTGGATGTGAACCTCCAAACTAAATCAAATTTCAAATTCTAGATGTGAATCTCCAAATCAAATTTCAAATTCTGGGTGTGAATCTCCAAGTCAATTTTCGGATGTGAATCTTCAAGTTTAAAATTTTGGATGTGAATCTCCAAATCAAAATTTCAGGTGTGAATCTCTGAATTCCAGATCAAATTCTAGATGTGAATCTCCAAATTAAAATTTTGGATGTGAATCTCCAAATCAAATTTAAAATTTGGATGTGAATCTCCAAATCAAAATTTCAGGTGTGAATCTCTGAATTCCAAGTTAACATTTTGGATGTGAACCTCCAAACTAAATCAAATTTCAAATTCTGGATGTGAATCTCCAAGTTGAGCTTTTCGGATGTGAATATCCAAGTCAAATTCTGGATGTGAATCTCCAAATCAAACCTTCGGATGTGAATCTCCGAGACAAAGTTTTCTAGGTATTCGAATCTGAAATCTTTTAAGGTATATTTTAAAAATTTAAAGTTTCATTGCCTCTGTTGTAAGAGGAGCACATCTTGGGAAAAATTTTAAAAAAAAAAAAGTTTCATTGCCTCTGCTGCATGAGGAGCACATTTCAAAAGAAGAAATTTAAAGTTTCATTGCCTCTGCTGCAAGAGGAGCACATTTTAGGAAATTTTAAAGTTTCATCGCCTCTGCTGCAAGAGAAGCGCATTTAAAAAAAAGAGGAAGATTAGATCTTGAGTTGAACAAAATTGTTGTCTTTTGTCTTTGCTCTATTCCTGATCCTCAGCAATGAGCAAAGAGGGGCAGCTGTTGACACCTAATTTTGTCCCATTCTTGTTATTATTATTATTTTTATTTTTATATGTATTTACTTTTATTTTTATTATTTGTTTTGTTATTATTATTATTATTAATTTTATTATTTTCTTTTTTTATTATTATTATTATTATTATTATTATTATTATTATTATTATTATTATTATTATTATTATTATTATTATTATTATTATTATTATGGCTATTCCATTTCATTTTATTTCTGTTCCATCAGCATTTAATGGAAACCCTTCCCTAGAATCGCCGGCCAGATAGTCTGCCAGCCACCCATAGCCCTTCCCCTCAGGCTGTCTCGTCTGTCACCATCCTCGCCAGACCCAAGCTTCAAGCTCCCCTTACTATTTCCACAGCCAAGCTACCAGGGGAACGAGGGGTGACCATTCCACACGCAGACCCATCTTCACTACCCAAAACCCCGAACAGAAATACCTCTAGCCCTCAACCCTCTTGCCACACCCTCTGCCTTTGTCCACGTTTCACCACCGAACCCTTACACAAAGCCTCCACCATTAACGAACCCTCAAACCACCATCCACACTACCCTAACACCACCTTCACCACCCAAGACCCGAAACCCTTAACATCATCTTCACTACCCGAACCAACCATCTGCCTTAGCCGTATCACCAAGCCTCGGAGCCTCACCCGAACCCTCAACAACCCCAACAGCCACCCGAAACCCCAAATCCGAGAGCCACTCAAACCCTAGATCCCCACCTACAAAAACACAAAAGCAACAACAAAAACACAAACCCAAACACATCCAAAACCAGATCTGAAAAGAAAAAAATCAAAATAAAAACAGAGAGGTCGAAGGTTTCGACCTCAGATCCGTGGGGTTAGAGGCATTCTCGAAGGAAAAGAAGGCTGGAAACGGAAAGAGGAGATTGAAAGCTTTCAGAAAATCGAAGGCTTTTCGAGGTTTGGCCACCGACGACGGCGGCCGACGGCGGTCCACGACGACTGGGAGACGGCCAAGAATCGGGGGAAGGAGAGAGGGCTGAGGAATTTTTTTTTTAGAAAAAGGTTGAAAATGAAGAATTAAAAAAAAGGTTGATTTATATAGCTTAAAAAAAGGGCAGGGAAGATCCGCGCGCGACCCGGGATCTAACCCAGGAAGAAAGACCCGCGTGCCACCCGTTTCACGCCTGACCCGAAGTCTGACCCAACTGCTGACCGCGTCCCACATCCGGCCCACCAGCTTTGGGCCATTTGAAAAGTTGTTGGGCCCGATCCAACCGAAGCCCAATCCGTGAGATTCCTTGGGCTGCTGGAGTTGGGCCACTTGCAAACCTTTTTGGGTTTTTAAATTCAAGCAACTTGGGTACACTCTTAACTTGGCCAATTTATTTTTTAATTATTTGTGAATTCATTATTTTGTATGTTATTATTGTTGATTTTCATATTTTTATAAAGAGATTTAAAAATTTTCAAAATAGTAATAAATATTAGTTTGAATTTAATTAATATATTTTCATGGGTTTTTGTTTTAAAAGAAATCAATAAAAAAGGTAAATAAATATTTTTACTTAATTATCATCTTGATAAAAAAATGTTGTTTAAATTAAATAAATATTTTTTTGATGATGGGATGTCATTAAACTCACAAGTAATGATTTCTTGACTGATCCCTAGGTGAGAGGAATTAGCTAAATGTTATCAGAGTATTGGGATATTTAGTATGATTCTTCAATAATTTAAATTTTTGTTAAAAATGAAACATAATTTATTTTTTAAATAAAAAACAAAAAGACAAAAAATAAAGAAAAATAAATAATTTGAATTTAATAATTAAACAATGTTACAATGATGGGATGTTATGAAACTCATAAGTAGTGATTTCTTAACTGATTCTTAGGTGAGAAGAGTCATACTAAATGTTACCAGAGTATTGGGATATTTAGTATGATTTTTTCAATAATTTAAATTTTTATTAAAAACAAAAATAAATAAGTTTTTAAAAGAAAATAGAAAAAGGGAAATTAATAATAAATTCCGACGATGGGATGTTATGAAACTCACAAGTAGTGATTTCTTAACTGATCCTTAGGTGAGAAGAGTCGTACTAAATGTTACCAGAGTATTGGGATATTTAGTATGATTTTTCAATAATTTAAATTTTTATTAAAAACAAAAATAAATAAGTTTTTAAAAGAAAATAGAAAAAGGGAAATTAATAATAAATTCCGATGATAGGATGTCATGAAACTCACAAGTAGTGATTTCTTAACTGATCCCTAGGTGAGAGAAGTTCACTAAGTGTTACCAGAGTATTGGGATACTTAGTGCAATTTTTCAATAATAAAAATAAATAAAGAAATATTTATATAAAAAAAATTAAAAAATTCATTTGCATCATTCATTATCTATTTGCATCATATGCATTCATAATAATTTTTGAAGCGAGTGTGAATCTTCCGATGATAAGATTCTATAGAACTCACAAGTAGTGATTCTTAAGAAATCTTTAGGTGAGGAAAATTATTTCAGATGTTACCAGAGTATTGGGATATTTGATTTAATTTTTCAATACAAAAAGGTTCGCATTCACTTTTGAAAAATAAAATTTAACTTTTTAAAATAAAACAATGATTTTTACAAATAAAAAATGACTCTGAATAAAAAGAATAAAATTGATTGCAATGAAATAAGAATTATTTTTAAATATTAATTCAAGACCATTTTATTAAAATTAAAGGATAACACATGATTATTATGGTACCGTTTTTTAACGGGCGTTGTGGGGGTGCTAATCCTTCCCAACGCGTAATCATACTCCCGGACCCGATTTTGTTTTTGCAGACCAAAAAATTGTCTTTTTAATAAAACTTAATTAATTTTAAGATTTTGTTAAAAAGATAAATATTTTAGGTGACCAATCACACCTAGTCAAAAAAAATTGGTAGCGACTCCCCTTGTTTTTTAAATATTTTCAAAATCGTCGAGCGCGAAACCGTTACGACAATCTAAGGATCAATTTTACAAAGTAAATATATATTCAACAAATTAAGTAGTCAATGATGGAGTTGAGTGACTAACAGAAATTTTCTTTTATTTATACTTGCTTACAATGTACACACACTTCACACTATTATTTCTCACTTACTCTCACTTTGCACTACACACACCTCACGTCACTCACTTACACTTCCACTCACTTGTACACTCTTTACTTCCTCACACACTTGCACTCAACTATTGCACACACTCTTCACACTTTGCTCACACCTCTCTAACACCTCTCTATTAAATCAAGAAAATTGCAATTTGTTTTTTCAAAACACAGCAGTCAAAGCTCAATAATAGGTATTCTAAATTGTATAAGTGAGTTTTGAATAAAATCAAGAATGTTAATAAGGAAGAGATATTGTTAAATGCACTTAGTGCCTTAGCTTTTAATTTGTTTTATAATTATTTAAATATTTTTTTATTCAGACATGGTATTAACACGAGGTGGAGGTTCATCTCAAGGAAGACGACAGCAACCTACCGGCTTTGAGAGGAGACGACGAGTTACAAGATATCAGGCCGAGCAAGCTGAACAAGTCGAACCTGTCGAGCAGGCTGAGCAAGTCGAGTAGGTTGAGCAGCTAGATTCAGAGTATGCAGAGGAGGAAGTCGAGCCTTGTCCTGGAGGCCCGACTAATACCGCAATTCTTAAAAGTTTTAGATAACATGTTGCTTTTGCAATATGTGATAGGCAGGTAATTCTCCTTGTAAAAATTTGATAATATTTGTTGTTTTTGCCTTATGTGATCATATGTCACTTTTGAAATGATCTTATTGTTTGTTGTTTTTGATATAGGAGTGAGACAATTTGAAGGTCTTTAATCATAGCAAGAAAATCTCTCAGTGGATCTTAGACGATGATCAGTCTCGTATTCGCTGCTCTATTTTGCAGTCCGGCTTGGGGAGTTTAGTTGACTGTAGTTACCGCACATGCAACAACACCATCATCTTTGCTTTTTGTGAGAGGTGGCAGCCAGAGACGAATACATTTCATATGCTTATTGGAGAGATGACGATTACTCTGGATGATTTAGCTACACTCCTAGGCATACCAGTGACTAGGGGGATCGTATTTTGCCAACACATCTCTGTGAAGCACGCCGTTAGATTATTAGTACGTTTGTTAGGAGTCTCTCTTACATAGGTTCAAGCGGCGATGAGTACCAGTCGTGGGTCTAGTGTGACATTGCAGTGGTTGAGAACGAATTTTGGCAATGTCACCGGCAACTCCAGTGATAAGGAGATAGTATATGCTACTCGTGCATGCTTGCTTCACTTACTTGGGTACACACTTTTTGTAGTTAAGAGTGGATCGCATGTTGCCGTATCATTATTGTCCTGTTTAGAGGATCTACCAGTTATCAGTGAATACGCGTGGGGTGCAAGTGCTCTTGCTCATATGTATAGATAGCTAGGTATTGCGAGCAGATCAAAAGTGCATGGGATTGGCGACTATATGACCATTTTACAGGTATTATAATTTACTTTATCTAAGTAACTTGTTAATTATAATTTATTTGTTTATAATTTATTAATGATTAATGTTTTATTTGATATAGGCTTGGATTTATGAGCACTTTCCATCGTTGAGCCCGGAGGTGAACTTCAACTACGAGGATAGTATGCCTAGAGCTCGACGATGGAAGCCACGAACTTAATGCCAGGATATGAAGGTCTTGCAAGAGCAGCTAGATGACCTTCAGTGTAATTAGGTGTGTTGGGATCCCTATGCATATAGTAGGAGACATCATCAGTTGCCTCCGATCACATTTTTCACCGTCTACTTAAAAGCTGGGGATGTCGTGAAGTCGTATCATCCATAGAGAATTTACGGTAGTGGGGCTATGTATAGACTGTACCTCTGAGACCTTCGGCGCCATTTAGAGCACGGAGAGGTAGTACGAGCGCCACTTATGATGTTGTTTATTAGTTTATGGATCAATTATGGCAGAGATGGCCTATGTATATCCTCATAGAAGAGAATAGAAGACAAAAGTGTGTGATCCCAAAAGAGACAGCTCCAAATTATATGGCTTGGTACGACTCCATTTCTCATCGATTCGTACAAACCCAGCACTTAGATCAGGTTTCAAGCTCCCCTAGTCGATTCCAATTATTCTAGTGTAAGTTATTAACACTAAATCCCAAGTGAATAAAAATTTTCATATTATTTGATTTGATAAAATTTCTTTCATGTATTGTCTTGCAGTGCAATTCGAGGGCAATGTCTTACATTGAATTGCTCATTAGTGGCAACAAAGATGTGGAGACATTGACAAAGGGACTTTACGACTTGCGTGACATATTATCTAGGTCGTTAGATGCTGCTTCATCCTTAGCTCCTCCTTCATTTCCATCACAAACAGCTCCTCCTCCAGCTCCTCCACCAATTACATCAGAGATAGCCTTTCCACCAGCTCCTATTTCCTCGGAGACAGCTCCACCAGTTACATCAGAGATAGCTTCTCCACCAATTACATCAGACATAGCTCCTCCAGCTACACATTTTTATTCTAGGATCGGGAGGAGGAGAGGCAAGGCAATTATATCGGATGCGTTGGAGGATTAGTGTATTTGTACTTAGTGACTTTTGTTTTTTAAAGATACAGTTTATCTTTATGATATTAGATGATGTTATTAAAGTATGTAGTGATTTTTGTTTATAATTTATTAATGATTAATGTTTTATTTAGTGATTTTTGTTTTTTAAACATACAGTTTCTCTTTATAATATTAGATAATGTTATTAAAACATATAATGCATAAATCGATAATACAATTTTAACAAGGCATACATATCAAAATACAGTAATATTTAATAAAATATCATAGTTCATCTAAGTCAATGGTTTCTCTAATGACAACATCTGATCTCGATAATAAATTTTGGAATTCTTCGATGCGAGATACATATGGAAGCTCCCACTCACGAGCAGAATCATATCGATACCAATGCCAATTGCATGCAACCGGAGGTATTGGTGCAAACGAGTCCATAAATACCTAAAAAATAGCATTGTTAAACGTATAAAAATGTAATACAAAATATCTAAAGTCTGGCATACATATCATTATCAAAACCTCAACAAAATGAGAATCGTTAACAAGTCCAATTGCTATGAATCCATGCTGTAGTGGTGGAGGTGGTGCAGTTCTAAGCAGGAGATATGTCAAACATTGTCTCGAAGATAAATGGACCAGCACAACATTATACTTTGTTACTATCAAGTGACCCATATCAGGTAAAGTCATCTATTTATCATAAGGAGCTGGTATGTTGAAATATGATAATGTCTCTAACAATTCATCAACACGCTCCACGGATCCATAGAGACTAACATAATAAGCTCGAAAATCACATATCTCCTCAATCAAATCTCGTCGCACCTTAGCCCATGCATCAACACCCATGCCTAGCAACCCAGCTATAGCCCGAAAACCACAATGTCCATCTGACTCAACATCCACGATAAAGCGTATGTGTTGGCGTATCTCTAAAGGGAAAGAATCAATAAATTTCACTTTTTTTTCGATGAACTGGTAACTTCATCCTCTTAGTTGCTGAATTTACTGAAACGGGTGTTGGTGCACTATCATGTTGAGATTCAACAATCTCAAAGCATGAAGGGGCACGTCGAGTTGATTTGTCTGAACAGCCTTTGATCTTAGCCTTCTTAAGTGGAGGAATAAGGAATGTAGTTGCTAGATCACCTAGTTCTCTTAATTTTTTCTTCAAGGCTAATCTTCCCAAAAGATCACACGCATTGAAGCGTTTCACTATTAGCTCCCACACAGCATCAAGATTCAACTCAGCCAAGTAATCAATAGTTTTCTTCTTCAAGTCCAACTTCGACCAATGAGTTTCCAAAACAGATAAAGGAATAAGTTTCCCGTCCCTCATGAATTCAGCAATCTCATGAGCACAAGGCAACCCATGTGTGCTTCTAATGATGCAACCACAAATAAGATGGTCAATGCCGGTATCATTTGCTCGATACGCCTCCTTCAAAATTATATTCAATGTTGTCCTAGACACCAATCCTCGTAACTCCCTAAACAAAGCTGGTCTAAAATTATGTTCAACAACAGTAACATTTCTCTCGAACGAAGCCTTTATCTCCGTATGTTGTAGCTCAATCAGGGAGTTGATAACATTCCAAGATGAATCAAAATCTAATTGGGACAATCCAAGGTGTCTCTTTAACTTCGCATGTGCACTCTCGGCCCTATATGACGTTAGAACAATGTTTATTATAATGAATAAATTGTATAAGTTATGAAAACAAGAATTTTTAAACCTTGTAACCCTACATACCTATTTGTTGTAACACTTCCAAAGTGCTTTACTTTATTTGTCCAAGCAGCAATAAATATCTCTTTATATTTAGTTAACCAAGTATCTCTTAAGTACTCGAGCACTCTAGGATAAGAACGGTAATAAGAGACCATTGAACTTAAATTTGCTTCATACTCATACTCATTTGAAGCGGATACAAGAATGCCCCAAGCTGACATGAATGCCTCCCACTTCTCCATGCTCTCAAAAAACTTTTTACAATGAGCAAGTACATTCTTTGATATATGCCATCTACATAAGAGATTAATTACGCTAGGCAACACTGTCTGTACTGCTTTCATCAAAGCTAAATCCGTATTAGTAACAATGACAAAATGTGTTAAATCAGAAGACATCAAGCTTTTTAGCTTCTCTAATGCCTAAGTGTAGTTGTCAGTGCACTCAGCCTCCATGTAAACAAATGCAACTGAAAAAGTTAGATTTGTACATGTTACACCAACAATCTCAAAGAGTGAGAGTCGATATCTATTAGTTTTATATGTACAATCCATAACTAATACATTGGCAAAAGCATTCAACAAATCTATAGCTGTTAGATGTGCCTAAAATAAGTCTCTAACACAATCACTTGACTCATCACTCCTATGCCACTCAACATATTTACAATCATTCAAGTGTTTCATGAGTTGTTGCATCTGTGATCTATCAGCTTTGTCAACCATTCTATATTTTTGTCGTGCATTGTAGATGGTCTTTATGGTACTTACATTCTTCTCATCATGTTGTTTCAACATCATTAATATTTTTCTTGGTTTTACCATGGCATTTACCATATCACCCACCGTACTTTTCTCTTGCACTGTCAATCGACCAGCAAAGGAATGTCCTTCTAGCTATTGTGCAGCCAAATGATTATGCATCCCATATACTACTTTCACTGCCCAACTATCGTTCTCGTCCAATTTCACCCCTAGTAACTCGAATGGACAATTACACTTCTTTGTTCCCGTTCCCAAGCGATGGAATTCATCTCTATTTGACTTATACGTTCCATACCTTTCACATACGAGTCGAACTCTAGGTCTTCTTCGAGGAACACCAACTACTAATGATCTTATCACAACAACAAAACCTAAGTCTCTTCCAAGCTCTCTAGCCCATGTGATCAAGGCATTTCGACTATTGAAAACCTGAAACAAAATAAATTTAATAATTAGTTTTTTATACTATATTTGTATTAAAACATTATATTAATTTTAAAAGTACTTACTTGGTTAGTAGTAAATGCATCAGTACAGTCAAATATTTCTTCATGAACAATTTTCGATTCTCCGCTATACAATATCCTTTTGTCATTCTGCAAATATTAAACAAAGTCATTAATTATAATTATTATAATAAATAATATATTAAAAAATTAATTATAATTTTAGCGCAAGCGGCACATTTCAGCACAAACTAGGTTGCGCAAAAATGACAGATCTGCGCAAGCTAGCTTGCGCTGAACATGCATTTTCGTCCAAGCTGGCTTGTGCGGAAATGCCACCATTTGCGCACAAGCCCGCTTGCGTGGAAATGTAACTTATGCACAATTAAACTTGCGCTAAGGTGCCTTTGTTACGCAAATCCGATTGCGCGGCAAGCGAAATCGAGAGCACAGAAAAGATTTTTACCTCTTCTCCTCCGTCGGCTTCTATACTTTCAAAGAGGCTTTCGTTTTCTTCGTAGCTATCATAATAGCTACCCTCACTAAGATTTTCCATTTTTTTGAAAGAAAATGAAATATAAGGTGTGAAAGGCTAGAATCACTAAGAAAAAAATTACATAAGAAAAAGCAAGAACAGAAGAAGAAGAAGAAGAAGAAGAAGAAGAAGAAGAAGAAAAGCAGAAAGAGAAGAAAAAGCAGAAGAGATAGAAAAAAATACGGGAAAAGTAACTTTAATATTCATAAGTGTTATTATAATAAAAATTATTTTTTTATAGTATAAATAAAACCCATAAAATAAAAATTGTTTTTATAGTATAAATAAATCACAAAAATTGTTTTGTGTAATAAAATTTAACGCGCATAATGATTTTTTGCAATAGCGCAAGTTTTTTTGCGTGAAATCTAGGTTGCCTAATTGAATGTTCTCTATGCAAGAACACTTGCGCGAAATCATAATTTTCGTGCAAGTGTTGTTGTGCAGATTTCATGTGCGCAGATGGCACTTGCGCGAACTTGCGCGAAGTATGAAGCTTTGCGCAAATTTCCTTGCACAAAGGTCGTGTCAGCGTGATCTTGCAGGGGTAAAATCACCATTTGATAAGCTAAATTTATTGTTTAAAAACGGAGTGGGCTAAACTCAGCAAAACGTGGGGTGGGTTTAGAAATTCTCCTGCATTTGGCAGACCATCAACGTGGGTTTGGTGGGGATTGTCCCACCAAACTCCACTAACTCTTTTTTTATATATATAAGATTATATATAATATATTTATTTATTTCCATTTTCACTTTATATTTATTATATATATATATATATATATATATATCTTGTTATATTTATATTATACTTATTATCCATTATTTGTCCTCAAATTCCTTAAATATTTGCTAATATTAAGTTCCTAAAGTTTAACACTAATTTAAATAATTAAATCCCATGAAACTCATAAAAATACTTTAAGTCACTAGATAAGTTCTTTATTTCCTTAAAATGTATCCTTATCAATCGTAAGTTAAATGTCCATAATTTCTAATCTTTCAATTAAATAATCTCTAACTAATTAATTCTTATAATTCCTTAATCCTCATATTCCTCGTGAACAAATTCTCTTAATTCTCATGCTTACTTCATCACTTTCATAATCCGTATGATTCTCAAAATTTTAATAGTCCAAATATTCCCGACAATATATATTTTTTAAAGATCAAAAAATCGCGGTTGTCACAGTTTGGATATCAAAGCATACTTGAACTTGTGTTGTTGTAGAAGTGTTAAAGCATGGAGTTACAAAGAAACATTGATGTTCAAATGCTTTAATCACCCCCTCATAGAGCTAGCTTATGCCAATGAGGAATATGAAAAGCCTGAGGATCCACACTCGGCAAGGACACATCATTCCTTGAAGAATTGCTCAAGGGGGACTCAAAAAACCATGGCAAAACACTCTCAAGCAAAGGAGTTTTGTAAGCATATTTTCTTCATTCATAAATCCCATACATGCTCAAATTTATTGTGCTTTGATATGAAAATTCATTAGCGATTCTTGATGCATGATTAAATGAATATTCAACAATTTTGCAATGATTTTGTGTTTAATTGGATTAATTTTGATTTGAGTAAATTTGAAATATGTTGCAAATATGATTTATTAACTCAAATATGCCAAATATGTCATATATGCAAAAACATGCAAAATATCATTTTATAAGCTGTAATAAGAAATATGCATATCGAAAATTATGGCATAATGTTCACAAATATTATGATTTGATGATATATGGCATAATGTTCACTTGAAATCTAAGTGAACATATTTGTTATGGCATATTGGTGCTTTCAAACTTCTCAGTGTTGTCAAAATGCATATAACTCTTAAAATAACCTTCCATATAACCAAAAATGCATTTTATGTTCATAATTCTTCCAAAATTGCAAAATCTAATGTTAAATGACTTTTCATTCATGTTTCTCACTCATACAAGTCCAAAATCATGCTCTTCATGTATTCAAATCTTTATTTAGACTTAAAACCCTCAAAAACATATTTTTGGCAACTCAGAAGTTAAATTTTCTATAAAAAAATCTACAAATATTGAATAAGGGATCGATGCCTCATGGTAAGGGATCATCTCCTTGACTTCCCCTTACAGAGATTTCATTTTGTGTAATAGGGATCAATCCCCCCTTCTTACGAGATTGTTCTCTTATACATTGTGTAAAAGGAATCAATCCTCCCATAAAGGGATCAATCCCCCTTGTCGAGAATGGGTTAAAAAGTCTTTAAAACATCAGTTTTTCTACTCCAAAACCCCATTTTCTTCCTTTTCTCGTGCCTTTCTCCTACCCATCACTGCCCAACATCCATCGTTTCATCTAAATTCATCATTTTTCTACTCAATCTCACTATTTTCATTTCTTTCTCACTTCCAATTTGATTTCATCATCACTTTTACTTTCTTTTCATCATTTCCAACGTTAATAGAGGCTCATCATTTGGCCACTTTGTAAACCCATACCTAAAATTGTAAAAAGGGAGTGTTCCCTCGAGTGCCTACTTGTAAAGTGAGGTTAAGTAGTTGAAGGTTTGCTCTTTGAGGAAAAAAAAAAAAAAGAGCTACTGTTAAGGTTACTTCCCTCACCTGCAAAAGGAAAGGTATAGGTTTGCTCCTTGAGCCTGTGACAAGTGAGTTGTAAGGTTATCCTTAAGCCTCTGGTAAAAAGGAAGGTTTTTTTCCTTGAACCTGAAAAAGGCAGAGGTTGTACCATTTTCAAATGAGTGAATTTGGTAGAAATCTTTGATAGGAACTTAAGGTAGAGGACGTATGCAAGACGCTAATTAGTTTTTAAAGTCTCAATTTTTACTGTATTTTATCACATGATTTCTAAATAAATTTTGGAGATATTTATTTATTTTCTTCCTCAATCAAATTTTCCTCAAATTTAGGAAATTTTAAAAATAATGACGAAATTGAGGAAATTAAATTAAATTTTATTTGAAATCAAGTATCAAGTATCGTATCTTATCAAATTTTATATTTGAGAACTTAATATCGAGCATCGTATTGTAAAATACAATAAAAAAATTGAAACTAATTATAAATAACATAAATTAGTAAACGTCAAATAATAGTAAAAATATATTAATAGAATTTAGTATATAAAATAAATAGTAAATATGATTATTTTTCAGACTTTTAACATGTTCATTAATAAAATTTATTTTAAATAAAAACTCGTATTTTTTTCACGTTAATTTATAAACTAAAAGTCTAACATTTTTATATTTTCTAAGTTTAAATTATTTAGAGAATATATTTATAAAATTTTTTAAGTAAAACAACTACTGGAATTACTCTTTTAAGTAATTAAATTTAATAAGATTTTTATTAAGCCTAACTTAATTTCAGTACAATATTATACCACAAATGTATTGAGTTAAATTAAATATATCATACGATATATTTTAATTTGTTTCTATATCAATAAATAAACCATCGATTCATGATAAAATTGATTTATCATATAAAATTTGTAGTAAATAGTATCAGTTCATGATAATAATCAATTTAGTAAATAGCCTCTTAAGATACATGTTAAATATTGTACGAAATATATAATTATGTTTCCGTCCATTTGGAAGCTGCCGCAACGACAGGGTTAGAATGGATGAATGTCAGGCTAATATGCGCATATTACAAAGTCTAACAAGTAAGATGACTATTTAATCATAGGGAAGCAAAGGCGAATTGGTGGGGAAAGTATGTATGAGTTTCGTGCACAAGGGCCGGCTGCATCAGTCCCTAACATAGCTCTCACTGCATCTCCAACGATTGAATGGCAAGCTTGGCTGCAACTATTGACATATTCTCCCTGATCAGTTCTAATGAATTTTCTAACCTTTGCATTGTATCCTTCACATTCATTGCTTTTATCTTCTCTTCCTGCAACTTTAGCAGTTCGGATTGAGTAGACCCTGTCAGAAACAAGATTTATTATAACTTACATTATTAGTCAATGATTCTGCATAAAGTATAAACACCGAGGTACAAATATGAAGCTAGTATAATAAAATGCACCTCATGGTTATGCAATCTTTGGCTTTTGGCATAAGATCAATGTTCAATGTTAGAAAAGAAAGACCAGACACCAAATTAACCTTTAAAGCCCTCCAATGTTATAATCTTATGTTTGAACCCATGGCAATTTGGAACTAAATAGAATATGCCTTCCTAGGGAGAATGCCCCTGCTCTAACCACAAGAAGTTTAAGTAAGATGATTCTTTGTGAATAAAGTACTCAAAAACCATCCCAAAGACAACCCTAAATCACTGCTTGTTGAAGAGCAAAACCACTCTCCATGGAACACCAAAAATTTTCTCTTTTATCTTTTTTTTTTGTTCGCTTTCTGTAGCATCATACCAAAGGTGCCATTTCTCTTTTTGGTTTGGCAACCACAAACCAGAATTGCAGAGGGCTGTAAGAAGCGAAAAATGCTAATAAAAATCAGCCCTTGCAACCAGCCTCAGATATTTTTCACTGCCAAGGCCAAGTACATAGCACTACTGAAGTATGAAAATACACTTTGCAGGAAAACATTCCTTCAAGAATCTAGAGTCAAAAGGGATTTGTGGGCCTTTCTGACAGCCAAGTGCTCTAGGTTTGAGTAAGAACACCATACTCTGTGCTCGAACAAAACAACTCCATACCCTGTGCTTGAACAAAGTGCAGTGATATAGGATACCAATGAATACACTCAGTGATTAAGAACAGTTGATCCACATAAAGAAGATTCAACACAAGCAAGAATAATTTTGATATGCTAAGGCCCTTCCAGGAGAGAAGCTTGATTTTGCAATTGATATGATGCCAAGGCCTTTCATACCGACAGTGGTTGAGGATCAGTTGATGCATTTAAGGACGATTCACCACAGACAAGAGTACTATTGATCTGCTAACGAAGGCTCTTCTTGGAGAGATGCTTTAGTTTTCCTGTTAATATGTTGACTAAGGCCTTTTATCGAGAGAAGCTTGAGTTTTGTATTAAATTAACAGTGACACATTCCCTAGCAAGAGGAACTCCAAGTGACAAGTCATGATGAATCTACTCCTAATGTGGTTGAGGAGAGTGATTGTTGTGGCACGATATGGGATCAAACCCCGTTTTATTTGGTTTCATTGGCTTGAAAAACAAGCTACTTGCTTTTACTTTTTGCACAGCCAAGGTTGTACCATGTCATCATCTTGGGAGCCAATTTAAATATTGGTTTTTATTTATTCATTCTATTTGGTCTTGTTGAAGCCAAAAAGAAGAAACCTTTGGTGGTGTGACACCAAAATAAGAAAAAAGAAAATTTTGGTACTCCAGAAGGTGAAGATTTTGGCACGCAACTAATAGTGTTTTCAAGTTCTTTTTATGATGGTTTTCTAGTACTTCAATTACAAAGAATTATTTTACCCAGTCTACTTGTGCAACTAGGCAGTAAATTTCCTAGATGGGTATAATTGTGGATTTGCCATTTGGCTTGGCTTAATTGGTAAGGGTGAGATAGCAACTATTGTAATTTATAAATTAAAAAAAAAAAAAAGGTTCCAAGGTATTGGATAATCTTGAAACATAAACATTGTAACTTCGCATTGAATAATGGATTTGGTGCTAGTTTCTCTAATGGCTAGGAACTAGAGAATATGTATGTGCATGGTCTCTTTTTCGCATGTGTTTACTCATGAAAAAGTAGAGCTATAACAAAAATAAAAGAAAAAAAAAAGCAATATATATAATCGACCTTGTGTGAAGAATAAGAACTTAAACTAAGTTGATTATGTTAGTGTTAATTCAAGATTATTAACAATTTGTTGTCAAGTTACATGATTCTTTCATGTTAGTATAAGACTTTTTCAAGGACAGACCAAAATGATCTTTTATATATTTGTGCTTAGAAACTATAAAGAAAACAATATTTTCAAATAACGCCGGTGGGGGGACACCCCTACCAGCCCCCACCCCTGCTTGTTTTGAGGATACACCATGTATTCAACTTTGTTAAATGTTTATTGCTTGATATTATTATATTGTCCATTAGTAGCCGAAGACTCTTTTCTATTCTTGTAAAATTCTATTATTGTAAAAGATAATTGTATTATTGAGATGGCAAATGGGTCGGTTCGGGAAAGTTGAATTTGGGCTGTCTTCAGTTTTGGGTCATTTCAGGATTGAATCATCTCATGTACAAATATTTTCTGGCTCAGGTATTTCCGAGCTTAGGTTTTTTCAAGTTAGGTAATTTTTGGGTTTGGGTATTTATACGCTCGAGTTTTTCCGGGTTCGGATAATTTCAAATTCAGTTTGATTCGAGTCAAGTGGGTTTAGATAAGTTCAAATGATTTTGAAATTTTATAAGTTATAAACATTTTTTATAATTTCGAATGTAATAATTAATTTACTCTTATATAATTAAATAAAAATATAAAAGAAATACTAAAGTTAAAATTTTAAAAATTAATAAATAAATATGTTAATAGAAATTTTTACATTGTGATATTTTGATTATTTAATGGTTACGTACTTATATTTTTTTTAAATTTTACTATATTTTCTATTATATAAAAATATAATTACTGATTATATAAGAATATATTTTTAACAAAGCTAAAATAAATATATAGTGACACTATAGAAAAGTCATCATCATCATCATCATCATCATCATCAGAGCCTTTATCCCAATAGATTGGGGTAAGCTATATGAACCAATATCTAAAATCACGTTAGATCGTCCATATGTATTCTCTGCCTCCATAGATTCCTATTCAAGGCCATTTGCTCATCTAATTCTAAAACCTCCATGTCTTTCCAAACTACTTCCTTCCAAGTCTTTTTCGGTCTTCCTCTAGTCTTAACCCTTCTCTCAACATCCATAGCCTCTATTCTCCTAACTGGAGCATCTACAGGTCTACGTCTTACATGTCCAAACCAACGTAAACGATTTTCACACATTTTGTCTTCGATAGATACCACTCCAATCATCTTACGAATATCATCATTTCTCATTCTATCCTTTCTTGTATATCCACATATCCACCGTAACATTCTCATTTCTGTTACACTCACCTTTTGTGTATGTAGCCTCTTAGTCGCCCAACATTCACTACCATATAACAATGTTGGTCTAACAATTGTCCTATAAAACTTGCCTTTCAACCATGTAGGAATTCCTTTATCGCACAACACACCTGTAGCACTTCTCCATTTACTCCATCCAGCCTGGATCCTATAGGTCACATCACCATCAATCTCTCCATCCATCTGTATTATTGATCCCAAGTATCGAAAATGATCCCGCTTAGGTATCGCCACCCCATCTAACTTCACTACATCATGCTCTTCCAGTCGGTTAGAACTGAATTTACACTCCATGTATTCAGTCTTCACTCTGCTTAGTTTAAATCCTTTTAATTCCAACGTTTATCTCCATACTTCCAACTTTGTATTGATCTCCGCTCTAGTTTCCGCACATAAGACAATATCATCTGCAAACATCATACACCAGGGCACCTTATCCTGGATGGATTTTGTCAGTTCGTCCATAACTACCGCGAACAAGAATGGACTCAACGCTGACCCTTGGTGTAATCCACCGTGATAGGAGACTCACTTGTTTGCCCCCCACCTGTCCTCACATGTGTCCTTGCGCCTCTATACATGTCCTTAATTAGTTTAATATATTTCAAAGGAACTCTTTTCTTCATTAAGGACCACCAGAGTACCTCCCTAGGCACTTTATCATATGCTTTCTCCAAATCTATAAAGACCATATGAAGATCTTTACCCATTACTCGAAAGCACTCCATAAGTTGTCTAAGCAAATATATTGCCTCCATAGTTGATCGACCCGACATAAAACCAAATTGATTCTCCGATATCTCTACATTCTTTCTTAATCTCCGTTCTATCACTCTCTCCCATAGTTTCATCGTGTGACTCATCAATTTTATGCCTCGGTAGTTGACGCAACTTTGAATATATAAAGGTACTAAGACACTCTTCCTCCATTCCTCTGGCATTTTGTTAGTGTGCCAAATCTTATTAAATAGATTTGTCAACCACCTAACTCCTACATCTCCAAGGCATTTCCAAACTTCAATTGGGATGTCATCAGGTCCAACAGCTTTTCCATTCTTCATCATCTTTAGTGCATATTTTACCTCTGTCTCTTGGATTCTACGCATAAAGCACCGATTTAAATCCTTAAGAGGCACCGAAATATTATCCAAAACTTTATTTTGTCCATCATTAAATAATTTGTTAAAATAATCTCGCCACCTGTCCTTAATGTCATTATCTTTAACGAGAGTTCTTTGATGCTCATCCTTAATACATTTCACGACTCCTAGGTCGCGACTCCTCCTTTCTCTTGCTCGCGCCAATCTGTATATCCTTTTCTCTCCCTCCTTTGTGTTCAACTTGTCGTAAATCTCTTTCGCAACCCTTGTCTTAGCTTCTGCCACAGCCTTCTTTGCCTCCTTTCTTGCTACCTTATATTCCGAAAAACTCTCTTCTGTATTGTTCTTCTTTAAAGCCTTGTAACGCTCTCGCTTAGTCTTTATAGCATCTTTTACTACTGCAGTCCACCATGTTGTGTCCTTTCCAGTCGGCACTTTTCCGTTTGATACCCCTAATGTCTCTTTGCCTACCTCCCGAATGCATTTTGCCATCTTATTCCACATTACATTTGGGTTCTCTTCTGTTGTCCAAGCCTCTTTTTGAATCCAACTATCTCTACATGTTGTATGACAATCTTCTTTTAGCTTCCACCATCGAATCCGTTCAATTCCTTTTTGTTGGTTCCTTCGATGTCGTCTATCTATCTTCATATCTAGAACTAAGAGTCTATGTTGCGCGGTAACACTCTCACCTGGGATAACCTTACAATCCAAACATCTATGTCTATTCCTACTCCTAGTTAAAAAGAAATCTATCTGACTTGCTCTTGGTCCACTTCTAAAGGTTATAAGATGAGAATCTCTCTTCTTAAACAATGTATTTGCTAGGATTAGGTCATAAGATAAAGCAAAATTTAAAATAGCATCTCCTCCCTCGTTTCTTACACCATAACTAAAACCCCCATGTACTCTCTCAAAACCCTCTCTACTTGTACCTACATGTCCATTAAGATCACCGCCAATAAAAAGGTTTTCTCCTATGGGTACTTCTTGTACTACCTTATCTAAATCCTCCTAAAACTAGTTTAACCAAAATAATCCTATCCCCTTGTCTCTTAATCTGTACAACATCCTTATGGTACTCTTTATCTATAATGATACCTACTCCATTTCGGTCTCTATCTTTCCCTGTGTACCAAAGCTTATATTGCCAAGGTGCTATCTCTCTAGCCTTTTCCCCAACCCATTTGGTCTCTTGGAGACACAAGATGTTAACCCTCCTCCTACTCATAACCTCACAAATCTCACCTAACTTACCACTAAGCGTACCTATATTCCAAGATCCTAACCTAAGCTTATAGTTATGGACTAACTTCTTTACCCACCCCCGTCCATTGTGGTGTGGGAACCTTTGCCTATTTAACACCACATCCAGGCGTCGATGTGGCGCGTCACTTCCGGGCGACAACCTAGCAACCCTTACCCACTTTTCACTACACCCGGGCTCCGATGCAGCGCGTCGCTGTGTAGGGGACGCCCCAACGATGTTTTGATATTGGTTCATTTCATGAGATTGGACTAGTTTTTAAGGCTGGTTGTCCAAACCTACCGCCACCCTCCTCCTTTACCCGGGCTTGGGACCGGCTGCGTTAACTCACACAGGCGGAGTTACACTATAGAAAAGTAAGAATCCAAAATCATTAACTACGTCGTCATCATCATCTCCAAAGCTTTTATTCCAATACAGAGATAGATTACATGAACCACTATATTGACTCATGCTAAATCTTTGGCTACATAAAAAATAATTTTAAAAACTAGATAAAACTAACTAAACATTTATATTTTATATAAATAGCATTTTACTCTTAAACCAATAAACCATTGGGCAATTAACCACTTAGTTTAACAAATTTTTATTTTTGATTTTTTTCTTTTCCAATTTGTTTTATTAGCTTTTAGTCATTATATTATAAATTTTTTATATAAAAAATTTCAAATTTTCAAGAGTTCTTACATTCATTTTGTTTTTTTGGGTTTGCACATAAATTAAATGCCAACATAAGTACATTAAATACTTATATGACTAGTTGACTAAATGTTCAATTAGAATGTTGACAAGTACTACAGTAGACTTTGAAAGAGTATCAATAATTGGTTTAGCCTTAAATAGCAATACTTAAAATAAAATTGTATATATTTGCAAATAATAATTATTTTAAAATTTTAATTTTTTTTAATTAAGAAAAAATGTACCATTTATTCATTTAATTTTTTTAATTTGTAATATAAAATCATATAATTTTAGTTTGAGTTTTTTCGGGTTATAAATTTGTTTTTTTGGGTTTCAAATTTGATTGATCTTGAGTTCAGATCGTTATGTATTCAGGATATGAAAAATTCGGTCCTTTAGGTTTTAGGATTTTTTGGTTCAGGTTTTTTTGGGTTTAGGTTTTTTTTCAAGTTCATTGTTTTGTTCAAATTAAATTGGGTTCAGATTTTTGACTTTTTTTAAAATCAATTCGGGTCGATTTAGATTCAGTCACAGGTTGGCTCGGAAGAGTTATCAAGTTCGGGCTTGCTTTGCCAACTCTATGCATTATCCCTTTTCGTCAAATGAAACAACAGCTCAAAATTTTAAAGAAAACAAATGGAAGCATGCGCTTTAATGAATCTAGCTTGCCTAAAGTGGCCAAGGCTCCTTTTAAGGATTCCTTTGTACCTTAGTTCCTAGGATTACACCTTGAATGTACTACAGATTTAAAGTAGAAAAGCCATGTATCTAGAGGTGGCAATTGGGCAAGTTAGGTTGGTGAGTTGGGCCACTTCTGATCGGGTCATTTCATGTCAAGGAAAATTCATGTCCTTTCAATTTGAGTTTTTTGGATTCGCGACTAGGGTTATTTGGGTTTGGGTCATTTCGGGTCCAAATTATTGAGCTTTTAAGTTAGATCAATTTAATTTCAAATCATTTCAGGTTAGTCTTTCGGATTGTTCAGATGCGGATCATTTCATATACACATTCCATTTGCTTCTGGTTCCGTTTGGGCTAGTTCAGTTTGTTGACCTTTCTTTGTCAAACCGGATTGGGTCAAGTTCAAATTCAGGCAGGTTGGGTGGGTTTTCCGTGTCTGTGTCAGCTTTTCTAGCTCTACATGTATGAGATCTATTAATACCGTACATTTTAGCTTTGATAGGACGAAAAGAGAAAGAAGGTATTGCAGAATACAATTAAAAAGAAAAGGATATTGCATATTTAAGCTAATAAAATCTTTCCCTCAAAAATACGCTACTAGCTGTGTGCAAAAAATATAGGTAGGAAATGTAACATAAAATTGGTTCAGACACAAAAAATGGGCTAGATTAAGTCAGAGAACTTAACAATAATGGCAAGGATCACATACCTGAGACAGGTTGGAACGCTGCAAAGGATACACGCTCAGCATAAGAGGGTACAAAATCTTTGTAACAGTCCAGGAATAGTTCATTTTCAGCCCACATTAGAGAATTCAAACATGAAGTCTGCAATGGTGCCTCTTTAGGAGCCTGTAGAAATGTGATTAGTGAGCTAGCAGCTCATATACACACGAAAAGATGGCGGTGTTATGCAATTAAGTCCAAAATACACTTTATTTCAAAGAAAAAAAAAGGGTCCAAATTACACTTTATATCCTTGTGCTTTGGATCAGAAGTCATTGATAGCCTATGGTTTCAAAGCTTTTCCTCAATGCTTTCTGACTAACTTTGTGGAGATTACAGATCATTGAATCTTTTAAAAAATGACAAAAATTATCCGTTTATTGACCTTCAAGATTCTTAGAAAATAAATAGTCATAATCCTTTTTCTTTTGACCCAAACTTTGGGCTACACAATAAGGGTCCCCATCCCTAGTGAAGGCAAGATTCAATGCTAGGTCCTTCTTCCCAGCACCTAAAAACCTAACCAGTTAAGCTTGTTGCCACCTTCAAATAAACATCATCTGGTATTAAGATTTTCATCCAATTGATAAAATAGAGCTAAAGGTAAACATAATAAAAAACTAAGCAAGCTTGAGCTTAAGCCATAATATTTTCCGTTTAACTTTTCAATAAACACTACAGTAAACTGCTCAATCCACCAGCCATTAGACTGCGGTCCACACACCTCTAACAAACATTATGATTAAGAACAGTCTAACTAATTTACTACTTCATTTTCTAATATGAAACTTCTCAACTATACTTTTAATAAAATCTAACTACCACCATATACAACAGCACCACAGCATTTACCATTTGACATGCCTATTTCCAAAAGCAGTCCATCATCAAGTAGTATTCAGCTGCCTTGATGACATCAAGAACCCAGAATTCATACTGATTTGTCACTTAAAACTGCCTTCTTTTCTTCCAAGAAAAATTTGGTGCTCATAATCCCTCTTAAATACTAATGCGGATCTGAAACAAATTCCATGCTCATAATCCCCACATATTGCCAATAGGTATGTAGTTGGATGTTCAACACTACAGTCAGTCAAAAGTTACTTAAATGCTGACAGGGAAAGAAAAACAATTAAAAGAAAACCCTACACCCTATTTCTAATCCTGCTTTTCCTAAAATTGGCAACAGGAACATTTTTCAAGTTTCCTTTTTCTTTCTACTTCTCATTTGTCCTTGGAATACTGACTTTTCTCTTCATAAACTATCCATCTCTTGCCTCCTTTCTCCCTTTTACTCATTGTCACCAACTCATATTTTCAATCATTTTTCATTCTATTCTGTTTTCTATCTTTATCTTAAAATTCTACCTCTTTCTTTTTCTTTAATCTTATCTTTATTTTTATCTCTCTCCACCCAGATTATTTGATCCCCACAATCCCTATTTTGACCAGCTACAATCTCCTAAGCTAATCTTGATGATTACACCTAATTGCTAGGTTTGTGTTATTCCTAGAAGCACATGCTGGAATAGGGCTAGTCAACGATCATTTGCGCTGCTCTAGACAGCAGATTCTAGGCCACTTGATTTAGCTAGGGTATTGTCAATTGTTCCTCCAGCCATTAAAGTATCAGTCGGCCTTTATCATTATATAGTAAAGTGCTAAATCATAGTTTACTCAATCCTTCACTCCAAAACATGGCCAGAAACATACCTTAGAAACTAGTTTACTTGGTCCTCAAATGCATCAAGTTGGAATATATCATTCTTCAATAGTTTCGTACTTTTTTTTGTAAGATAAACTCCTAATTCTGTAAATCAGCTGTATAAGCATGCCAGAACCATGTCTAAGTCAAGAATTTTGAGAAAGACTATTCAAAAATAAGAAATTCCAAAGAAATAAACAGGGTTAACAGCTTCTGACTACCGTAAAGCATCTAGATACTAGGCCATGTAGCCTAGAATCTGCTGTCCTCAGCATCACTTCACAAGAATTAACACTTCTACATCTCATTTTCTGCCATGAAATCTGTCTTGACTCTTGTTCGTAGCAGTCCATGCAAGTATTTGGCAAGTTCAACAAAGATAGTTAGGGCCATTAATGGATCCAGTGTCTCCAATTATGAGGCTTATGGTAAAGCTGCGTATATAGGGCTACCATATGAAATTGTCAAAAAAGGTAGACCAACTGGTCATGTGTCAAAAAATGGTACATGAATTAGTCGTGGTCAATGGCCCCTAGGCATTTCAGGTAATGTCCACAATATTTACGGCACGTTTGGTTCATGAAATAAAATAAAGAAGAATGGAGTATGTATTATGTGGAAATAAAAAAAGGAATAAAATAGAATATGTATTAGGATATTTGATTCATTAGAATGGAAGATAATATGAAATAGTATTAATATGTTTGGTTAGTTTAAAGAATATGGTTAGAATAAACTTAAAAGATCATTTTATCTTTCTATTAAATTAAATATAATTTATTATCAAAATAATAATAATTATAAGTAAATCAGAAATAAATTATTAGTCATTAATTATCAATTATTAATTATTACTAAATTATTAATTAAAAATATTTAATTATCAATTATTCATTAAGTATTCACAACTAATTATTGATTATTGATAAATTAGTTATGAAGATAATTAATAATTACAAATGATTTAATAATTTATTAATAAAATTAACTAATAATTATTAAAATTAACTTTGCCTGTGTTGAGTGTCATACAAAAATACAGCTGGTCCCAAACCAAGATAAAAGAGGAGCATTGGTGGTAGGTTTAGAGAACCAGCCACTCAAAACTTGTCTAATTTTTACGAGATAAACCAATATAAGAACTTTGTTGGGGAGTTCCCTACATAGCGACTCACTACATTGGAGCCCGAGTGCAGTAAAAGTATGCAAGGGTTACTAGGTCTTTGCCCAAAAGCGACCCACCACATCAACGCCTGGATGTGGTGTCAAATAGGCAAAGACTCCCATACTAAATGGGTGGGGTGAGTAAAGAATTAGTCCATAACCATAAGCTTAGTTTAGAATCTTGGAATATAGATACACTTAATGGTAAGTTAGAGGAGATTTATGAGGTTATATATATGATAAGGGTTAACATCTTGTGTCTCTAGGAAACCAAATAGGTTGGAGAGAAGGCTAGGGGTGGTATAAGCTTTCATACACAAAGAAAGAAATCGAAATGCTGTAGATATCATCATTGACAAAGAGTATCAAGAAAACATTAGAAGGCAAGGGGATAGGATTATTTTGGTTAAGCCAATTCTACGAGAGGAAGTTTTGAATATTATTAGTGCATATGCACCACAGATAGGACTTGATGTGGCTAGTAATGATAGTTTTTGGAAGATTTAGATAAAGTAGCATTAGAAGTGCCTATAGAAGAAAACCATTTTATTGATGGTGACTTATGTAGGTGCTAACAAAAAGGGTTTTGAAAGCGTACATGGTTGTTTTAACTATAGTGTAAGAAACGAGGGTAGGGATTATATTCTAGATTTTACTTTATCTTACGACCTAACCATAGTTAACAAACTGTTTAGAAAGAGAGAATCTCACTTTATAACCTTTAAGAGTAGACCAAGCGCAAGTCAAATAGATTTCTCTTTGACTAAGAAGGATAGATGCAAATGTCTAGGCTGCAAAGTTATTCCAAGTGAGAGTGTTACCATACAACATAGACTACCAGTCCTAAACATGCCAATTCACAAACGGTATTAAAAGAACCAATAGAAATGAGCTACAAGGAGTTGATGGTGGAAGCTAAAATAAGATTGTCATGCAGTATGTAGAAATAATTGGACTCAAAAAGAAGAATGGACAACAGAGAAGAACCCAAATATATTGTAGAACAAAATGGCAAAATGCATTCGGGAGGTGGACAAGGAGATACAATGATGTAGGACAGATCTGAGTTAGGTTTGAATTAGGGTTTAGGGTGTGATTTGGGGCTAATTATGCTGCTAAAACAGTAAAGAATAAAAGCCTAGGAGTCTCACCTAGGGTTTCTTAGGAGTCACACCTAAGAATGGTTGACTCACACAACCAAAGAGCAAAAACTTTGCTGAAAATTCTGAAATTATTATTCTCTATCTTTTAAAGAGAGTACAAAGCCTATTTATAGGCAAGCAAGCAAGCCTAATCCTAATAGGATACAAACTCTCTATTAAAATTCTAATACCCTAAAATAAAACAATAAAAGACTAAAATAAAATCCGAAATCCTATTAATAAAATTAAACACAGTATTTTCCAGCCTAAAACTCTAAAACAATTAAAAGACTAAAACTAAAATATTTTATTGCTCCATTCTCCATCATTCTCCCCCACTAGGAAAAACTCGACTCCGGCGAGTTTAAAGCATGATAATGTGGATGAAGCTTCTTGTGAACTCCTCTTGGATACCTTTTGGATTTATTCCGGTTCATACCCATGTTACCTTCATTGAAATCAGTAGGCCTCCTTCTCGAATTAGCATGTATTGGGTAATTTTTGTTGCTCTTAACTTCAAACTGCCTTTTAGTCAAAATATAGAGATGTTTCTTCTCACCCTCCACAACTTTACTTGACCTTGGAGTCCTTTTCTTCTCATACTTCTTGAAATCCTCTGAGCTCATTGGCTTTAAAACAATATTCTTGTTTCGGTGACAGAAACTATGGGTGTTTGCCTTGCCCACGTGACTCACATCTCGGTCATATTGCCAAGGACGACCAAGAAGGATGTGGGCAACATGCATAGGGATAACATCACAAAGTATAGAATCAACATAATCACCACAACTAAAAGATACAAGACATTGTTGTGTTACCGGAATAGCGGTTCTGTCAATCCAACCCACTTTATAGGGGTGAGGGTGTGGTGTAGTTTTTAGAGTGGAGGTAGAAACTACATTCATGGAACTCCCACCATCAATAACAAGTTTTTTGGCTTGGCCACCACAACGAACAAGTGTTTGGAATATTGAAGTGCGTCGCCAATCCTCCTTTTCCATTTTAGGGGCTGCCAAGATATGTCGAACCAAGAGAGATGTATCTACACCATCAGAGTCAAGATCATCAGCCTCATAAGTGCCATAATCAATAGAATTATCATCATCTTTTTGAATTTCTTCATCCTCTTTTTCCACTCCCATAAGCATATTTCTTTTTGTCGGACAATCGCGCCCAAAGTGTCCAGCCTCCCCACACTTGAAACAAACATACTCCATTTTAGGATTGTTGACATTAGTAGAGGATCTTGTTCCATCAGGATGAGTTGTCGCTTTCTCTAGATTTGCACCAAAGTTCCTCTTAGCTTCTGTTTCCCCAATTTGAAAACCCATTCTCTTGCTAGTAGAATAGCTCAAATATTGTTCTGCATCAAGGGCTGCCTGGAAGGCCTGTTCTACTGAGCTAATAGGCTGCCTAAGCATCTCCCTTTTGATGTCAATCCTCAACCCAGCCTGAAATCGTGATGCTGCTTGTGTAGCATCTTCCACAACTTGACTCCTTATCTTGTATTCATCAAATTTATTCATCTATTCAGTAACAGACATGCTGCCTTGCCGTAAACTATAGGCTTGTTGGCGCATCTTCTCAAGATAATTAAGCGGCAAGTACTTTTCTTTGAGCTTGGCTTTCATCTCTTCCCAAGTTTGAATTTGGGGCTGTCCTAATCTTGTTATTTCACTCTCCACACCATACCACCAGATTTTTGCCAACCCAATTAGCTTCATCTTGGCAAATCGAACCCTTCTTTCATCTGACATATCATACCAATTGAAATAATCTTCAAGAGAGTTAAGCCAATCAAGAAACAAAGTTGGATCCACTTTGCCTTCAAAATCTGCCACTCCTACTTTCACCTTCCTAGTGATATCTCCAGCATGATCACGTGGCTCGGCACACTCTCCTACAACTGCAGGTAGTTGAGCAATAGGTTGGACAGGAGCACCTTGTGGGGCTTGAGTTAGACGTGCTTCCATTCGTGCCATAGAAGCTGCTAGTGTTTCAACAGTACGTGCTAGTGTTTCAACAGTCTGTTGTAAACCATTAAGGCATTCATTCATGTTCTCCACAATACTCTTGGTATGCTCATGGTCTTGTTGGAGTTCCACCGTAGCCTTACTTAATTCAGCGTTAGTCACCATCATGGACGCAAAATTGAGTAAACTAATTGCAAACTTAAATCTGTCCAGAACCCCCTTTTTTTTTTCGTTTCCCACAGACGGCGCCAATTGATATAGGACAGATCTGAGTTAGGTTTGAATTAGGGTTTAGGGTGTGATTTGGGGCTAATTATGCTGCTAAAACAGTAAAGAATAAAAGCCTAGGAGTCTCACCTAGGGTTTCTTAGAAGTCACACCTAAAAATGGTTGACTCACACAACCAAAGAGCTAAAACTTTGCTGAAAATTCTGAAATTATTATTCTCTATCTTTTAAAGAGAGTACAAAGCCTATTTATAGGCAAGCAAGCAAGCCTAATCCTAATAGGATACAAACTCTCTATTAAAATTCTAATACCCTAAAATAAAACAATAAAAGACTAAAATAAAATCCGAAATCCTATTAATAAAATTGTAAACTAATGGAGAAAAGAAGTAATTCTCTCTTATTGATTGATTGAAAAGGTGTTACATATTTATGTACACTCTAATCTATCTATTTTAGGAATGTATTTAACACACGAAAACCTCTACAATTAGATCTCCTATAATCAAGCTAGATCTCCTATAATCAGGTTAACTAATATAAGAAATACAGCTATTTACATCTGTTACTTCTATAACACTCCCCCTCAAGCTGGAGCATAGATATCTATCATGCCCAGCTTGTTACAGATGTAAGTAACCCGAGCTCCATTAAGAGCTTTTGTGAAGATGTCCCCTAGTTGTTCCCCAGTCTTTACATAAGCTGTAGAAATCAAGTTTTGTTGAATCTTTTCACGAACAAAGTGACAATCTATCTCAATGTGCTTAGTTCGTTCATGAAAGAGAGGGTTTGAGGCAATATGAATTGCAGCTTGGTTATCACACCATAGCTTTGCTGGAATTGTCATCTTAAAACCCATTTCGGTCAACAATTGGGAGACCCACATCAATTCACTCGAAGCTTGTGCCATTGCTCGATACTTAGATTCTGCACTAGATCGTGACACCACACTCTATTTCTTACTCTTCCATGAGACCAAATTACCACCAACAAAAACACAGTACCCGGTAGTGGATCTTCGATCAATCTTGGAACTTGCCCAATCTGCATCTGAGAAACATTCAATATTTCTATGTCCATGATTTTGATATAGAATACCTTGTCCAGGAGCTCCTTTGAGGTAACATAGTATCTGTTCCAAAGCTGACCAATGATGGACTGTGGGGGAAGACATAAACTGACTTACAATGCTAACTGAATAAGCAATGTCAGGGTGAGTCACTGTGAGATAGTTTAGTTTTCCAACTAACCTCCTATATCGTTCAGGATCATTAAAAAGCTCTCCATCCTTTGTAAGTTGCTGATTAGGAAGCATTGAAGTACTGCATGGTTTGGCCCCTAATTTTCCAGTTTCTGCTAATAAATCCAAAACATACTTCCGTTGAGACAGAAAGATACCCTTCTTGCTCCTTGATACCTCAATCCCCAAGAAGTATTTCAAGGAACCCAGATCTTTAGTGTTGAACCGGTTTTGAAGAAATGATTTTAGTGATAAGATTCCCTGCACATCGCTTCCAGTAATAATAATGTCATCAACATAAACCACCAAAAGAATGATACCAGAAGCAGATTGCTTATAGAATACAGTGTGATCACTCTTACTTTTCTACATCCCAAATTCTTCTACTGCTTGGCTAAACTTTCCTAACCAAGCCCGAGGACTTTGCTTCAATCCATATAATGACTTTCGCAGATGACATACTTTCCCAGACTCCCCCTGAGCAACAAACCCAGGAGGTTGCTCCATGTATACCTCTTCTAAAAGATCACCATGCAAAAAGGCATTCTTCACATCAAGCTGGTGCAAAGGCCAATTATTCATTGCGGCCAAGGAAATAAACAGACGAACCGAAGTCAACTTGGCTACTGGAGAGAACGTGTCCAAGTAGTCAATCCCATAAGTTTGAGCATAGCCCTTAGCAACCAATCGAGCTTTGAGACGAGCTATAGATCCATCAGAATGAAACTTAACTGCAAAGACCCACTTACAGCCAACAGCTTTCTTGCCAGGGGGTAGTTCAACGAGTTCCCAAGTTCCATTTTCCGTCAAGGCATTCATTTCATCAAGCATGGCTGCCCGCCACCCAGACTGGGATAGGGCTTGCTGAACAGATCTTGAGACCTCAACTGAATCAAGAGAAGCAATGAAAAAGCAAGAAGCAGAAGATAATTGGTTATAGGTAACACGAGGAAATGGGATGGGTGCATTGACGTTTACCTTTTCGAAGAGCAATAGGTAAATCAAGGTCACTAGGAGGAGGATCTAATGAAGAAGGCGATACCGATTCCGAACTAAGATCAGGGGAACGAGGTCTTCTAGAGTAAACATTAGTGATAGGTGGTCTAGGCTGTGGCAATGGTGGTGGAGGTGGAACTGGAGCAGAATCTAAACTGATGACATGATACACTAACAACTCATCACAATCGTGTGAGGATTTAGGCAAAGATGAGTCACCAAAGAATGGGGTCTGTTCATGAAAGGTGACATCAGCAGAAACCAAGTACCTATTTAAGAGTGGAGAAAAACATTTATACCCTTTTTGCAGACGAGAGTATCCCAGAAAAACACACCTCAATGACTTAGGGTCCAGTTTAGAAACCTGTGGACGATTATCACGAACAAAACAAGTACACCCAAATATACGTGGTTCAATAGGAAAGAGATGGTTACTTGGAAATAAAACCTGATAGGGTATCTGGTTCTGTAAAACAGTAGAAGGCATACGATTGATCAAAAATCATGCAGTAGAAACTGCATCAACCCAGAAATGTTTAGGCACATTAGTTTGAAACAAAAGAGCTCTAGCTGTCTCAAGAAGATGTCTATTTTTTCTTTCAGCTACTCCATTTTGGGATGGAGTATCAACACAAGATGACTGGTGAAGCATCCCATTTTGGGCCATGTATGTCTGAAAAGGTGCAGAAAAATATTCTTTGGCATTGTCACTTCTCAAAATCTTAACAGAAACATTGAATTGAGTTTTAATTTCAGCACAAAAAGATTGAAAATGTGACAGTAACTCAGTACGAGATTTCATAAAGTAAAGCCAAGTCATAGTGTCATACGAGAGAAATCATCCACAAAGGTGACAAAATATTGAAATCCATTAGATAAAATAGGACAAGGTCCCCAAACATCAGAGTGAACTAACTCAAAACTATGACTAACTCTTTTATTAATTCTAGGAATAGAAGACAAACGATGGTGTTTAGCAAATTGACACGACTCACAATCTAAAGATGATACTTGCTGAAACTGAGGGTATAACTTTTTTAGCAGCGGTAATGATGGATGTCCTAATCGACAATGGACTTCAAACGGAGATAAGGTGCTGGAACAGGCTATGGGTCGAGGTATTTGGGTATCCAAAATGTATAGCCCCCCTGACTCTCGTCCTTTACCAATAATCCTCTTCGTCATAAGATCCTGAAAAAGACAATGGTCAGGGAAGAATGAGATACAACAATTAAGAGCACGTGTAATTTTGCTAACAGAGACAAGATTAAAAGAAAATTGAGGTAAACTAAGGACAAAAGTTAAAGGTAATGTAGGTGTGACATTAATGGTGCCGGAACCAAGAACATTAGAGGTAGATCCATCTGCTAAGGTGACTGAAGAAAGCTGTTTATGAAAGGTGGAAAAGAGTGTTGGATTACCTGTCATGTGATCTGTAGCACCAGAATCAATGACCCATTGTGTGGAAGAGGAGAGAAGACAAGTATTGTTGTTACCTGACTCAGCAAGGGCAGTGATAGAAGGAGATTTCTTGGATGCCTCCTGAAATTGGATGAATTTAGCATATTCATCTGCAAAAATCGAGAAAGTCTGATCATGAGAGGCCTCATTAGTAGTGACCATGTGAGCTGACTGTGATCCAGAACCCCTCTGATTCCTTTTGAGCAACTTCTGACAAGTTCTCTTTGTATGACCAGGTTCATGGCAGTAGTAACAGACTACCCCCGAGCCTTGATTTCCAGAATTCCGAGTGCCACCCCTAGTACCATTACTTCCTCCCCTATAATTGCCCTGAGACTGAGGTCTACTGATATCTGTACTTTTCTGGCTAACAAGAGCACTAGGTTGCTGTACGGATGAAGTTTGAGAACTCGGAATAGTACGCAACACTCTAGTATAAGCTTCCCTCAGAGTAGTAACTCTAGGGTTAGACAGAATCTGTGATTTGATACCTTCATACTGAGAGTTAAGGCCAGCCAGAAAACTCATAATAGCCATAGATACTACACTAGTCACAACATGTTTTTGTTCACCAGCCATGATTACCACCAAAAATCAGACAGAACAGAATACCCAAACACAGAAAAACAAATCATAGCAACTGTTCAAAGAGATAGCACCTAAGAATACTTTCCTGGTGCCGAAACAAAGTAGATAGGGAGATAGATCAGGAGCTAGCGACTACAGCAAGCCAAACCAGAGACAGATCCGACTATGCACGCTCCTCCACGCGTCGGCAAGTGAAACTGAAACAGAGACTTCAGGTGGCGCGTGTGGTTCACGCGCTGAGAGTTAGGCTGCCAAAATTTTCCAGCAAGACAGACGGCAGCAGGCGCTCCTCTTGGAGCAGGAGGTGAGAATAAATGATCACTCAAACAGGGTGACCCAGAAATCAGCAAGTGCTGCACACTTGAGCAGCCAAGAAAAGAACAGAAAGAAAAAAAAACGAAGAAAAATTTCCAGAAGTCTTTATGGCTCGGATACCATGTAAACTAATGGAGAAAAGAAGTAATTCTCTCTTATTGATTGATTGAAAAGGTGTTACATATTTATATACACTCTAATCTATCTATTTTATGAATGTATTTAATACAGGAAAACCTCTACAATTAGATCTCCTATAATCAAGCTAGATCTCCTATAATCAGGTTAACTAATATAGGAAATACAGCTATTTACATCTGTTACTTCTATAACAAAAATTAAACACAATATTTTCCAGCCTAAAACTCTAAAACAATTAAAAGACTAAAACTAAAATATTTTATTGCTCCCATTCTCCATCATACAATGAGTATCAAATGGAAAAACGCCGACTAGAAAAAATGCAAAATGGTCGGATGAATTAGATAAAAAAGCTATAAAGATTAAGCAAGATTGTCACAAGAATTTGAAGAAGAACAACACTGGAGAGGGCTTCACAAAATACAAGTTAGCTAGGAATGAGGTTAAGAGGGCAAAAGCTAATGCGAAGGTTGTGAAAGAGGTTTATAACAAGTTGGACAAAAAAGATAGAGAGAAAAAAATATATAAATTGGAGCGAGCAAGAGAGAGGAGTAGTGATCTATGAGTCATGAAATGTATCAAGAATGAGTACCAAGGAACTTTAATTAAGAACGATGACATTAAAAAGAGGTGGCATTATTATTTCAACAAACTACTTAACAATGGACAAATCTAAATTCTGGTCAATATCTCAATGCCTCCCAAAGATCAAAACCAATGATTTATGCGCAAAATCAAATAGATAGAGGTAAAAGAGATACTAAAGAGGATGAAGACAGGGAAAGTTGTTGAGCTTGATAACATTTCTATTTAAGTTTGGAAATGCCTTAAAGAGGTAGAAGTTAAGTGGTTGACAAATTTTTTAATAAGATTTAACGCACTAACAAAATGTCTAAGGAATGGAGAAAGAGTACTTTGGTACCTCTATATAAGAACAAGGGAGATAATTAGAATTGCTACAATTATTGAGGCATAAAACTAATGAGTCACGATGAAATTTTGGGAAAGAGTAATAGAATGGAGATTAAGGAAAAATGTAAAGATATCAACAAGTTAATTCATAATGTAGAAGTTGTCTAAGCAAGTATATCGCCTCCATAATTATTAATTATTAGTTAATTATTATTAATTAGTCATTACTATTTATTAATTATTAATAAAATTAATACAAAATTAAGGGTAAAATGGGATTTGAAAAAAAAAAACCGCTTCCATGATTCCACGGAATTGCAAATCTTAGGGGGAGAGAAAAATAGCAATTCCTTGTTCTCAAGGAATTGTCATTCCATGGAATTGCTATTTCTTACTTAAAAAATGAATCAAACAAAGGAATTGGAAGGGTATGTGGAATATGGGGGAAATGGAATTGCAATTCCTCCTAACCAAACATGTCTTAAGAGAAATTATCAATCATTTTTTATAAGACCACACTTTCCAAACTAAAAACTTCTTAGGGATTACTAAGACTTGGAAGCCTATCATATATCTTAAGTAGACCTAGAAATTCATGTATATAATTCGTGTTCGTGTCATATAAAACATGAAAATTTCATGTTGACATGCTAAACGCAAAACCTTTTTTTAACTTTTGCCACATTCATATATAAATTTTATCAAATTTTAGCTCGTGTCACCTTCGTGTCTATTATTCTTGTTGTGTCTAAAATTGCCAAGTCAAATTTTAAGGCATGAAGTGGAAGCAACATTGACAAGCCCTTCTATGTTCTATGAAAATAACCTGCATCATTAATCAAATACCAGCCACATGTTTTTCAAGGAAAATAGGTATAAAGTATGCAAACCCTTCAGCAGGAGGCAAATTTTATGTAGCTGGTGTAACTAAATCTCTAACAATCTTTGCTTTAAAAGATAAACTTGATAACATAACTAAATGTTAATGCACACCTTCCTCAAAGCAGAGCTTAAGCAAAAACTGCAGCAAAGAAATCTTTTAGGAATAGACATTAGCTAGATGTCAGAAGAAAGAAAGCAATCTTTTTTACTTGTATATAAGTGGAAGATCTCTAGGCAACCAAATTTTTAAAACAAACTCTCTTTGTTGATTAAAATAAGAGTTTAATGTAATGTGACTTGTTGCTCTTTTATCAAAATATTTGACGTGCTTGGAAAACACAATCAGAGACGATATGCTTAACTCCTCTACCAATATACTGTTGCAATATTTCAAGTTCTTAACCAAAAAAGCTTTGGAAATATGCTTCTTTCAATCTACATATCTGTTTAAACTATTCAGAACATATCCTTACTGCAAGTTGTTTGCCGTGTTGAAAATGCTAGGGTATAAGAGGTGATCTTGAGATTCTCATGAGACCCCTTACAAGGACTGAAACATTAATCCAAAGAGAAACTCTCATGCTACCCCAGACAATTCACTTAGGCTCTGCATGTTGACAGAGAAATTTAAGGCATAGTCAATTTTAGTATGGGAACCAAAACAATAGCCTTCATCTAAAGATTATCTTAGTTATATTAGTAACTTAGTGTGGTAGCTAAGGATGTTAGAAGATACATCAAAGACTCATTTCTCTTAAAAGATGCATGAATAGAGCAGGGCAACATAATAAATATGTCATGTATGCAAGTGCATAGGGGTCTTTGCACATGTACATTTGCATGAGCACAGAGAGAGAGAGAGAGAGAGAGAGAGAGAGAGAGAGAGAGACCTTCAGCTTAATTTCTAATTTATTCAAACTGTGAAGCGCCTCCTTAACTTGCAAAACTTTTGAGGTTATATTAGTTGTACTGTTCAGAAACATGTCCGGCTTTGGTCTAACCTCACCTTTCAAGTAGGGATCTGCCTGTGAGTTGCAATTGTAGAAAAAAAAAAACCACCAAACGGAAGTTACTTTGCAAACACACAAACAGAACAAAAAATGCAACGATGTGAAAATATTAAGATAACAAAAAACAGGATGAGAAAGGTGATTATCCTACTATCAAAGGCAAATAGAGCTAATCTTACAAAACTAATTTATCAAAAATATGCTAACTTGCGAGCTGACTGACTACTGATTTTATGAGTTCTTCATATGTGTTAATGCTGGCTTCAATCTGTTTTGGGTTGGTTGCAATCACAAAGAAAAAAACACAGACAAGCATAGGTACAGAACAATGCATGCATAACTCCTATGATATGCTAAAGTTTTATCAAGCACATGCTCGTTCAATGAGATTTTAAAAAAAAAAATGTCATAAAGGTTTTAAACTAAAAATGGGACTGAATGCCTAACTTGGAGGAAAGTTAACATGTGGAAGTCCTATGCAAGTTTAACCTTGAAACATCCTCGTAAATGCTTTTGATTGAAACTGTTCTTTAAGATGGAGTCAAGTTGTAAGATTTAGACACTAATGAAAGGTCAAAACTGACAAGTACATCAAAAGCTTTTTAGTTTTCTTATTGGAAATGAGGGATTCAAGATTTAGGCATGTTACTGCAGACCAGCAATTAAATAAAGACTTGAGAAGAGTAAAGTTTGAAGGCAAAATAAAGCAAGTCAATAATAAGTACATATACAGGCCATGGAGATAATAAGCAGCAATATTTCCATTGGAAGTTTCACAACCATAAACCTGATTTTTCTTTTACTCACTTGTAAGAATTTTAGAATCTTCACACGACCAATTCCCCTTATAGAAATCAATGCTCCAACATCTAATCGTTCAATCTGCGGAGTACTAAAACTGAATTTAGCTCGTTAAGTACTTTCATTATTAAGGTGTTGCGATCCCCCCCATGAAAAAGTATATACACAAGAACTGAACTTTTCTTACATTTTCTATGAGCACCAGACAACCATATCTAGCAGCAAATGATGCTTCACCACCTGAATTGCTAATGGCAATTGGATCCAACACAAAATGCACGAAGAGTTTCTTTCTTAACAAAGACTGCAATAATAGAATTAGGAGCTAAATTACAACACCAATTGGGCGCAGCTTATAGTCTTAATATGGTATTTACAAGGCCCTATTTAAAACTTACACAAGAACCAAAACACAAGTAGAAGAAAAAGAAGCATTTATGAAGTGGTAACACAATTAGACATTGTACTCTGTATATCACTAAATTAGCCACATCACCAATACAAAATTGAAATTTGATCTATTGTAAGTGATTAGGGTTTCTTGATATATGGAATGTAGCTACAGGATGAATACCTTGCAGTGATAGTGGTACAAGCATATCTCAATTTTCTTTTATAAAAAGTAATGTATAAATCAATCTCAACAATGATTATAAAACTACGTGTTTTATGGACAACAGTACCAAGACTTTATATCTCATCTAATGTTTGTATACAATTCCAGGCATTATTAGTGAACAATAACTAACCACTTTTAATCAAAAGTAATGGTAGTAATATTAGAGTTCAAAAAAACAATTAGCAAAATCACCAAATTAAACAGGATCTAAATAAGTCCTTCAAATGTTCAAAGGTTAGAGACCAGAATTATAAATAAATATATAAATAAATAATAAATATTTCACCTAGTAGAGTAGTAAAAAAGTAGTCTTAGCAATCAGCAACCAATTAAGATAAAGGGAATAATATTGAAAAAGAGAATGAATTAAGAATTTCATCAATCAAAAGCTCAACTATCTTAACATATTTTATTGTATTACCATGGCATTATTCATGTGGTTAGCTTCTTCTCCTGGAAAGCTGATAACAGAAAAAATGTACCTCCTCAAGCAGAGCTAGATATCTGGCTTCATACAAATGCAGTGTTTTGCTCTCCGATGGAACAAGCACCTGCTTTCCATTCCAATAAAACATTCTTCAATTCACCGATTATTATAATTATTATTCTTAACAGCTTGGAAAAGAATTTTGAAAAATAGAACTTGCCTCGTTCATGTTGAAAGGAAGAAGAGGGAGGTCTAGGGAGACCGCACTCGGGCGTAAGCGGCGCCGTAGTTTTGCTATGCTAAGCTCTCCATTGCAGGGAGCATTTGCAACCCCATAAGGAAACGTGTAGGAGAACTCGCGCCGCCTTGGGGTATGTAATTCCGCGTTTCGAATTCGGGGCGCGATACTGATGCTAATACTGCAAACATCCCACACACCGCAACTCATTGAGCACTGCTATGCTATCCCAACTCCCAACTATCCAGCCACACTTTTTCCTTTTCTTTGGCTGGAAGAAATAGCTGTCACTGTCTTATTATCTATGTTTCTTTCTTGGGTGAAAAAAAATAGAAAATATTATCTTTTTTTTACCAAATATTATGCTTTATTCTCAAATATGAGTACATTTTTTCTCAAGTAGAATTTAGAACAAATAGAGGTATCAAATGGACCGCGTTAGGCTGACATGAATCATTTAAATATTAGCTCATATGTTAATAGATCCGTGGCACGACACTAGCACAATCCATAAAATTTAAGAACGTGGCCCAACACGGCACATGGCCCATAGCACTAATGGGTCGTGTTGGGCCAAGCTTAGCATTTTTTTTCGTGCCTTATCGTGCCGAGCATAGCCCATGAATAATTTTTTACATTTTTTATTATTTTTAAAGTTTTTTATTTATTATTTTAAATAACATGCAAGATAAATAAAAATAAAATAAAAAGACACATAATTCACTTTGACAAAATGTCTATATCCACAAGAAAACATAATAATATATATTAAATAAAGATATTGAAATTTATAATCCTGAAAGGCAAAATGTCTATGTCCATGAAAAAACATAATAAAATCTACTTGATAAAGACGTCGAAATTTACAATCCTAAAAAAAAAGAGCAACACGATGAAAAAAGCCCCACTTTGTAGGGTTTGGGGAGGGTCATTGTACACAACCAAAAGGCTTTTACTTTGTAAGGTCTAGGGATGGTCTTTGTATACAACATTCCCTCCGCATTAAGAGAGTATTTTGTCTTAAACTGGTGATCTCCAAGTCAACAAAGGAACAATATTTACCATTACACCAATGTTCTCCTTTGAAATTTATAATCATAATATTTAAAACACAGACATACACATACACATACACAAATACAAGACTATAAAACACAAAATATTATTATTTTATTTTTCATTCTCTTCACCTGATTATTCACTTATATAATATGGTTTATCTAGTGCTCCAGCTTCTACATTTAACCAATCTTTAAATGAAATAATCTTTAATAATTTATTTTTTGATGAGTTTTATTAGAATTATATTTAATAAAAAGTTATATATAAAACATGTGACATATCATACATTTTATATTCAAAATGAAAATATTATAAATTATATATCAATAATTGAAATACTGTATAATTAGATTTATTAAATATAATTTTATTTATATAGATGTGCCAATATGGCACAACACATGGGTTTGCGTGTTGTGCCGTGCTAACCCGTGTGCTACGTGCTAGCACTGGCCCTTCATGGGCCGTGTCATACCAATCCATGTGCCTAAAAACCTTTAACCTAGCACGGCATACATATGTATATCGTGCTTGGCTCAGCCCGCCCATTTAAGTATGGGTCATGCCAAGCACAATCCATACCGTGCTTGTTAGCTTTAAATTGCCATATGTATTTTGAAATGATAAAAACTTAAGTAAACCTTAATGTTTCTTTCATATCGTAAATTTGCTTTATGACACATGATTTTCTCAAACCATTTAAAGTGATAATATCAAACATTAAGACCATGATTTAATGATACATTCTTATTGGTCTTAATATTTTATAAAATGTTTTTGAATATTTTAAAAAATTACTTAATGAATTTTTGGACCATGTTTTCATTAGAGAAAGTCAAGGAAAACTCCCACAAAAATGCCAAAATGTTTTGGGTTGAATTAGGATCAAAAGCCACATCATTTCTAACCTAAAAAGTGCAGGAAATCGCTCTGTGGAAGCATGGGATCGATCCCCTAAGGGAAGGGATCGATCCCTTCATGGCAGAATGGCTTCCCAACGCTGAAAAGGTCCCTCAAGCCAAGAATCAAGATTTTGGACTGAAGGGATCGATCCCTTTGGGCATGGGATCGATCCATCGGGACGAAAAAGTGCTGTAACGGCTAGTTTTGTGAGACACAATGGCTATATTCGTTTTTGGCTCCAACCAACGTCCACAAACCATCCAAGGGACTATAAATAGAGGCTTAGAAGCTGAAGGAACTAAGAGGAAGAGCTCAACACATTCATTCTTCATTTTCCTCAAATCCTCAAGCCTCAACAATATTTCAAGAGCTACAAAGTCTTCATCTTCCATCATACTCACATTCCTTGTATAGAATAGCACAAATATTGTTTAGGATTTTCTTATGCTTAACTCTTGTAATCACTTGCCTACCTAGAGGCCTTTCTTTGATTGCATATCTTGTAAATCAATTCATTCCTTGTAAAAGGGGAGGTTTCTCTTTAGCCTAAGAAAAAGAAGGAGGTTTCTGTTGAGCCTAGAAAAAGAGAGAGGTTTCTCTTGAGCCTTGAAAAAGAGGGATTGTAAAGACAAATTCAAAGTTAGTGAATTTGGGAAAAATCCTTAGGAGCGTCTCAAAGTAGAGGACGTAGGCAAGGTTGCCGAACTTCTATAAATCGCTTGCGTACATTTTTCTATTTTTACTCTTTTTACTTATTTGTAATTATATTTGTGTTTATTGTATTGAATTTATACTGCATAATTGAGTAGCCTAGAGAACTTTAGAAAATATCAATATAGGCTAGAGAATTTATAAGAATCGGAAAACGAACTTAAGGTTAGCGAAAAACCGATTCACCCCCCTTTCGGTATAGCCTATAGAGCCAACAATTGGTATCAGAGTTTGGGCTCGAGATTGATTTAGATTAACATCTATCGAGTAAAACGATCATAAATAGCTCACTTGAATGTAGGCATACCCCTAGGAGAAGAGGGACACTCTTTAGTTAGCCCTCCACTTTTCAATGGAGAAAATTACTCTTATTGGAAAACAAGGATGATGTTATTTGTACAATCAAATGATTATGAAGTGTGGAGAATTATAGTGAATGGTCGTAGAACTCTTATGAAGAAAGTAGATGGAAAAGATGTCCCTAAGAATGAGTATGAGTGGGACACCAATAACATGAGATTGGCACAATTGAATGCCAAGGTTATGCATACCTTGTTTTGTGCTTTAGGTCCCAATGAGTATAATAGAGTCTCCTTATGTGAGAATGCTAAACAAATATGGGACAAACTAACCATCACACATGAAGGGACCAATCAAGTTAGAGAAACCAAAGTAGGAATGCTCACACATGATTATGAGCTTTTTAGAATGAAAGAAAATGAGTCCATGAATGAAATGTACACTAGGTTTAATGACATAATCAATGGACTTAATGTGATAAACGTAAATTTTCCATTTATTGGAAATTAGAAATATTGAAAATAAATATTAGAGAAATTAAATAAGGGGAAATAATTAAAATTTGCAAGAAACGAGATATTGGTGAAAATCCTGAGAAATGAGGAAGTGATGAATAAGGAAATTCGTGTGAAGGAAATTAAATGAAAATAAAAATAAAATCGGAGTTATTGAAAGTATGAAAAGGAGGAATTTAAATTGGATTAATGGAAATCCAAAATTAATAAAATAAAAATGCGTATATTATATATTTATATAATTAAATTATATAAATATATTTACACATGTTTTTATATAAATACATATGTATGTATATGAATATTAGTATATATTATGAAATAAAATATATACTATTTTGTCTTAAATAAAGACATGTGTATATTATAAAATGTATTTATATAATTATAAATATATATGTACAGATATATATATGAAATATATATATATATATATATTATTATTTTAAATAAAAGTATATGAATATATAAGAAAAGTAAATGTGGTTTTATATAAAAGTTTATATGTATAAATATTTTATTATAGCATTTATATAATTTGTATACATATATGTTATTTAACTTTAAGTATATAAATATACATATATATATATATATATATATATATTTATACTAGATATACATTTTTGTAATACTTAATATACATATATGTATATGTATGTATCTCTTTAAATATATATATATAGTACAATACTATATAAATAAGCAAATATTATTTTATTTAAATTGTATAACATAAATATAAAGTAGATATATTGTTATATTATATCTATATAAATAATTATACTATGTATGAATTAATATATGTGTAGTATATAATATATAGTATATGTATAAAGTATAAAATATAGTGTATAATATATATTAGGTTACATACTAAAAAGGGAAAGGGATAAACCAAAAAGGAAACCAAATAAAAAGGAAAACAAAAGACAGAATCGGGAAACCCGATTCTGTCACCGGAAGAGCCGCCCCCGTCAGCGGCCGCCGGAGAGGGAAAAGAGGAGAAGGAAAAGAAGCGTCGACGCCGGCAAGGGAAGAGGAAGCCGACGCCAACGCCGGTGTGAAGAAACGGAGGAAAATCGAACGGGAAACAGAAGCAAACGCCGGAGAAGAAGAGGAAATGGCCGACGGCGATGCCGGCCAAATCGGTGGCCGACACTACCACCGAAGCTTCACCGGAGGAAAAGGAAGCCGATGGAAGCCATCGGCGACGCAATGGACGGCGGAGGAACGTCGGCGAAGAGGAAGAAGAAACCGGGGCAAAACCGCCTCGATCCGCCACCGTGCCGCCGATCCAGGGCGAACGGAGGGCACCGGCAAGTTCGTCGTGTAGCCGGCCAGCTGAGGGACGCCCGAACCGCCGGAGAACCGGCCGCCGGCGAGGAACCGGCGAGGAAAGAAGCTGGACCGGTCTGAACCGGTCTGACCGGGAAAGGAAGAAGAAAAAGAAAAGAAAAAAGAAAAGAAAAAGAAAAAGAAAAAGAAAAAGAAAAGAAAGAAAGAAAAGAAAAAGAGGAAAAAGGAAGAAAAAGGAAGAAAAAGAGGAAAAAGGAGAATTTTAGGAATTCGAAAAATTCCCGAAAATTCGACAACCCGGGATTTTACAAATTCGGTAAGAAATTTCCCGAGAATTTAATTTCAGAAAAAAATTAAATAAATTATGAAAAATTCTAAAAATTAGAATTTTAATTCCAGAAATTATTTTCAGCAATCGAGATAAGGAATCGGGAGAAATGGAGTGCGGGCGCGATCGATAAGCGGAATTCGTCGACCCGGAAAAAGGTAAGGGATGCATGTGCAGCACTGTAAGGATACTCAGTCTGCATAATTTAATTTAAAATATTTTATGCAATTATTTTATGAAAATTATTATGATGCATGAATTGCTGAAAATAATTTGAGAAGAAGTACTGGCTGAAAGATTTTAAACTGTATTTTCCGTGCAGGAGGTTAGTGAATCGGCAGCCGTTATGCTGCCGAAAATTTTAGAAAAACTTTATAAAATCATATTAAATGATTTATTTCCGAATTTCGATAGTAAATCACGAGACATGAGGAAATTTCTAAATTTCATAAAATATGAATATAATGAGATGGAACTTTAGAATATTCATGTATTCGAGAATGGTGATAATGAAATCACCGAAAATTCTCGAAATAGATAAATTACACGAATTACGAGACGAAAGATGAAGTGAAATATAGTAAATATTTTTATGGATATTTTTATCAATATTCACTAAAGGATTATAACCCTTATGGTTTTAAATCATGGAATTATATAATTGTATAAATTCCATAAGGTGTATTTTCCGATGAAAAATACGGTTTTGAGACTGGTTGGTATTCTTATCATGCTGATACATGATATGTGACATGTTTAGTCCCGGTCGACACCTGATCCGTGATCCACCGAGGACAATATAGATTATGGTCATAGATTTGACCGGTTTAGTCCTTTACCCTCCAGGGTTTATAGTACGACAAGATTAACGTCTATATTAAAATCCATAAATGATAGGTGACATGTTAAAAAGGGAAATATTTTACATGACATGGAATATGTCAAACGGAAAAGGCCATACCGAGCAGAGACTCGATGATTGAACCGTGGGAGCCACCTCTAGAGTCCTTCGGGAACTAAGTGCTACACGTGTTCCGATGTTTCAGTACAGGCCATACCGAGCAGAGACTCGATGATTGAACCGTGGGAGCCACCTCTAGAGTCCTTCGGGAACTAAGTGCTATACGTGTTCCGATGTTTCAGTACAGGCCATACCGAGCAGAGACTCGATGATTGAACCGTGGGAGCCACCTCTAGAGTCCTTCGGGAACTAAGTGCTACACGTGTTCCGATGTTTCAGTACAGTCCATACCGAGCAGAGACTCAATGATTGAACCGTGGGAGCCACCTCTAGAGTCCTTTGGGAACTAAGTGCTATACGTGTTCCGATGTTTCAGTACAGGCCATACCGAGCAGAGACTCGATGATTGAACCGTGGGAGCCACCTCTAGAGTCCTTCGGGAACTAAGTGCTACACGTGTTCCGATGTTTCAGTACAGGCCATACCGAGCAGAGACTCGATGATTGAACCGTGGGAGCCACCTCTAGAGTCCTTCGGGAACTAAGTGCTACACGTGTTCCGATGTTTCAGTACAGGCCAAACCGAGCAGAGACTCGATGATTGAACCGTGGGAGCCACCTCTAGAGTCCTTCGGGAACTAAGTGCTACACGTGTTCCGATGTTTCAGTACAGGCCATACCGAGCAGAGACTCGATGATTGAACCGTGGGAGCCACCTCTAGAGTCCTTCGGGAACTAAGTGCTACACGTGTTCCGATGTTTCAGTACAGGCCATACCGAGCAGAGACTCGATGATTGAACCGTGGGAGCCACCTCTAGAGTCCTTCGGGAACTAAGTGCTACACGTGTTCCGATGTTAGTATGAGAAATCGTAGGATATTGTGACGATAAGTAAGTGAGTGTGATTCGTGAATTCGACAAATGTCAAAGAATGAAATAGATTTTAATAGCTTATTCTGCTTTTTAACGGACAGAACTAATTAAGAGAGTACATTAAAACATGAAATAAGTTTTAAAGAAATAAGATGATGATTTAACTAATATTCTTTTCAAGGAATATACGGATATTAATTATTCTATTTAAAGGCTTTATTTCGTAGAAGCATTATTTTGAAAGGAATATGAAAAAGGTTATGAAAGATTAAAAAGGAAAAGGATTTATTAATTCAAAACAAAAGAAAAAAATTTTTCTCTACAGTTGCTTCTAGGTTCCGTAACAAGTATGGTATTCTAAAATACCTACCTTACTCCATTCGGATCCCTAGCCGACTGTAGTATCTTTCCTACATGCGAGCCTAGAGCCCATAGGAAAAATGAAAAAGATTTTCAGCATATAGGAAGCTGAGTATCAAGTGAGGCATATAATTCTCTTACTGAGCCGTGGTTTTGCTCACCCCTTAATTTTCAACATCTCAGGTTTTGATGAATGTGAAATCAGTGGATTGTGGATCCTGGCTGTACACGAAGAACAATGTGTCAGACCGACTGATTATTTGAGGTATGATTATTTATTCTCTGTATTTAGACACGTCAACAGTACTACTTATTTGATTTGTTACGATAGGGGATGTGTATAATATAAACAATATTATGTAAAATTTATTAACAGTCAGTACAAGTGAAGTATCGCAGACAGCCCAACCGGTTAAGTTGTGTATAGAACGGTAAAAATGTGGTCACGGGTCATGACAGATTTAATGGTATCAGAGCATTGGTTGGCCTGATGTCTGTGGATACTTTGGAAAGAAAAGAGTTAAACATCCCCTGTAGTACTGTGTCGTCTGAATACATAGAGAAAATAAATGATTGTAAATGGGGTAAAATGATTTAAAGGGAGTGAGAAAGTATAAACTGAGAATGTTAAAGAAGAAAATAGGCTCAGAAATTACCGAAAAAATTGGTGATCCTTCTAATCTATATGAAGGCCTGTTCGGTAAGGAACAGAAATGGACTCGGTGAGGGCCCCACCAGTACTTTTCTGTCCGAACCGAACTGAGACCTGAAAGTGATGGTATAAAATAGGGGAATAAAATATCATCATTAAATAGACTTTAAGATCACCGATTGAGGGTAATTTGAAGAGAGAGAAAATTTTTAGCCAAAAATGACCAAAATACCCCTACCCCCAAAATTTTACTGGGAATCAAAATAGATCACCAGAAGTTGGAATTGATCGATTTGACAGAGAAATTAATGATATAAAGCTGAATTACAAGTAAATTAATCCCATTGTGGATTTTAGTGAACTTCTCTGTCGAAAATCGAATGAGATCTAACTTGCTGTTATAAGTGTCAGAAAGGATACTATCAACACATAGATGATCAGTTCATTGATTTGAATGTATATTGAGGAGAAAGAAATAAATGTCGAAATGACGAAAATGCCCCTATATTGGGCGATGTGCGGAATAGTGTTAAAATCGAGCTGAATTGGAATCCATTGATAGTAATGGAATTATTAATGGCATAGAAGATGTCATATGAATCTAACGATCCCTATTACTGATTCCACTAACACTTAGATTACGGACGCGAAAGAAAAACCCCGAGTGGACTGTGGGCCGTAGGGGATAACAGTATGGTTGAGTGAGGCGGCCAGGGCTCCCCCCACGAGTGGACTTTGGGCCATAGTGGTAAATCCTGGGCTTCACAATAAAACAATCCGTGAGGGACTAAGTGCCACGTCTGTGTGACGGGGGCCACCTCTAGAACCCAGAGCGGACAGCACGGATGAGTGGTGCGGCTCGGGCCCCTCCGGCTTGAGACCGGCAAATCCGAGGCATCACAATAAAACGTGTACAGGCAGACGGCGAACGAGCCGGGGCCTTATATGATGCGATCCAAAGAGTGTAGTGGAATGTCATCAAATGTTTGGCCCGGTTATTAACTGAAAGGGTCGAAAAATTAAGAGTGTATTGAACGGGATCGTTAAATACTGTGAAAAGTGAAATGATTACAAGAATTGACTGATGAGGTGAAAAGTACAGATAATGAAATACATACTGGTATGATTACTTATGGTTCTGTACGTTTTCATTTCTTTGAGGTATCAAACAGATAATCGTACATAGAACCGACGTATCTTGGAATATGTGCTACAGAATGAGGTACTGTTTGGAGTACTGTGAATTAGAGGATAATTATAAGAACAGTCAAGTGATAAAAAGAAGATGACCGCTAACCTAAGTTCTTCAGGACCCTTGAGACAGAACTGTGATGGGCGACCCAATGATGGGCGACCCGTAGTGGATCATGTGTCGTGAGATATAGGCGAACTATCTCATCGCCGACTCACTAGTAAGGATAAACCTGAGGCGAAAGGATCGCCTAGGGGATGCTTGTCGATGGTCGATATGAACGGGCGAGGCCCTTATAAGCATCTCAATGGTAACACGAGTGTAAGGAACTAGGTACGTAAGGGGTGCCAAGGTTCAAACCTCGTGGAGAATATACTCAGGGGAACTAAGCCTGAATTCAGTAAATGGAAATGGTTTTAAAGTGAATAACTGAATTGAAACGAGTAGCTGTAAAGTGTGTTGATAACCATTGTACTTGATACAGCTTACCAGAATGAGATTCGTAACGCTGTAAAGTATGACTAAGTAATGAAATCCAGGTAGAGTATGTATCAAAATGATTTGAACATTGAACGCCTCTGCCTTGAGAATATACTGTGAAATGATGGGACACAATGATGAAGGTCCAAAATGATAAAAGAAGTGTGGTTAAAGAAACTATCGGATCAGAATCCCGATAAATTCCAAAGTAACATAGATTGAGAAATCAGGTTAATGTTGATTCGATCGTGGATATGAAATTTATTCTTAAGCTTGTATCGAAGAATATAGAAGAAATCCGACAAGCTTAAGAAAATAATTTTTGGAAAATATTACGGATGATGAAATTCACTAGTATCGATGTAAAGGAAGGAAATACAAATGATATGATTTGAGGATGAATTAAATGATGTATTAAAATTTTTGGTTATACACTAAAATTCTTATGAAGAACAAATAAATATTATATGGAAGTGATGCCTTAAATATGATTTAATCGGAGATGTATAAGGAGCTTATAAGAGCAATCCTTGTAAAAGGCATAATCAGATGAAAAGTTGAAGAACGATGGTCACAAGATGATAAGAAATGTATGATTAAAGAAAATATCAGATTTGATTTCCGATAAAACTTCCAGAGTTATATAAATTAGAGGAATCAAGATAACATTGACTCGATTTTGAATATGATGTTAAATTCTAAGCTTATATCGAAAGATGTAGAAAGAATTTGAAAAGCTTAAGAAAATAACTCTGGAAAATGTGTGAATAATGAAATTCACGTGTAGAGGTTTGGATGACGAAAATACTGATAATAAAAAAAAAATTTGAGAATAAAGGAGTTATCTGTATAGGTGTAAATGAGAGAAATGCAAATGATGTTGAGTTGTAGACAAATCAAAAAGGATATATTAAATTTCTATCATTGATGAAGTTCTGGTGAAGAACAAGTATTAATCTACGTGAAAATAGACGCTTTATTGATCTGATTAGAGATACGTGAGGAGTAAATAAGACTAGCTGCTGTATAAAGCGTCCTTAGATAAAAGATTGAAGGTTGGTGTCCATAAGATGATGATTTGAACTCGAAGTGAATTTTACGAGTTCCGATTGAAGTTACAAGGGTAATGAGTTGCCTTGTGAAGTATATAAGCCTAAGGAATGAGGCATCCTTACATGAGTAAATTGATGAAATACTGATAGAGTCTAAAGTATAAATGGAACATGAGCAGCATTGTGATATGATCCTTAAACTCTTAAAGGCTATGGGATTGTGCTAAGATTTGCAACTAAGAAATTTGGCTAGACAGTATCTCCTCTTGAAATATATGATCTCGAGACGACAGGATGACAGTGAACCTGTCTATGATATAAAGATAATGATTAAGATATGAAAGTAATGAGTCTAGCTAAATCCTATTGTCAGCCTATAAAAGAGTGATGAGACTAGTTGCTCTATAGAGGAGATCTAATTAAAGAAATTAAAGTCGGTAGATGGATAGTGTAAAGAATAGATGGTATGCGAGATTTTAAAAAATCTTAACAGTATAGTACCATATCAATCGAGAAAACCAACAAAAAGGATAAGAGTAAAAATATGAAAACGAAACTGAAAGTGGAATAAGGACATAAATTGCATGATGAGAAGGGAACATCAATATGAAACAGTTCCCGAAGTTAAGACTGAGAATGAATTGTGTTGGTTATCACATAAAGGTGGCAAGATGAAAAATCAAAGCCAGAATTGATAAGTGAAAGTAATGATACTCCAAGGAGTAAGATAATTGATATGTTTACTGCCAGTATATAAATAAGAAATGTTTGTACATATAACCACCTCGAAACGATAGAGATAGTGGAATTGTATAGATAATGTGGTGCTTAAATGGATAATTCGAGGATTCAATCACAGAATTTAAATTTTGAAAAGAGATTTAAAGACCATACTACATGAAGAGAATATGATTGTCTCATGAATTATGAATGTGAGAGATGATCTATAGTAAAATCGACAAATGAGATGCGGCCTTGGTGGAATAAGTGTGAAAATGAATATTGTGGACAATAAAAAAGTCCAAAAGAGAAATGATGATATGGAAGTGATTAAAGACTGAGGATCTGAATAGAATCACTTTCCATTATCAGACATCTAGATTCTCTAGTGCCTTAGTCGAAGTATAAGTGTTAAACGGTGTGAATGTGTATGTACAGTTCCAGTGAGCCTTACATGTGATGGGAGTCTCTGTGTTGCCATATGCGAATGAGAGATAGCAAAAGGCTTTAAGATCCCAAGTGTATTGATAGCACCGCTCCATACTGATATATATTTATATATATGAGCGTGAGATGTAACCGCTCCATGATATTGAGAGAGCGTGTGCACGAGATGTGAAAGCTACTGGGACACTTACATATAATTGATTGACACGAGTACATGATAGTACCAAATTATGTCGACTCGGCACTAAGTGAGAAGAATGGATGTTGAACAGCATAAATCAGCTGTAATGTTAAAATTATTATGTATGGCTCTTATATGAAAAGAGTAAAGTGAATAACTCTCGATTTGAGAGAATGAAATTACATGAGCATAGACATATATGATGAAAGACAGCATGTAGTGGTCTAAAGTACTATTGATATTGAGAGTGTACTGGCAGTTTTATTTGGAGGATGAACTAAAAGTCAGAAGCCATAAGTATACGGCATGTACCACCTTTGGACTTAAGTTAAATTCGGAGGACCGAATTTCTTAAGGTGGGGAGGATGTGATAACCGTAAATTTTCCATTTATTGGAAATTAGAAATATTGAAAATAAATATTAGAGAAATTAAATAAGGGGAAATAATTAAAATTTGCAAGAAACGAGATATTGGTGAAAATCCTGAGAAATGAGGAAGTGATGAATAAGGAAATTCGTGTGAAGGAAATTAAATGAAAATAAAAATAAAATCGGAGTTATTGAAAGTATGAAAAGGAGGAATTTAAATTGGATTAATGGAATCCAAAATTAATAAAATAAAAATGCGTATATTATATATTTATATAATTAAATTATATAAATATATTTACACATGTTTTTATATAAATACATATGTATGTATATGAATATTAGTATATATTATGAAATAAAATATATACTATTTTGTCTTAAATAAAGACATGTGTATATTATAAAATGTATTTATATAATTATAAATATATATGTACAGATATATATATGAAATATATATATATATATTATTATTTTAAATAAAAGTATATGAATATATAAGAAAAGTAAATGTGGTTTTATATAAAAGTTTATATGTATAAATATTTTATTATAGCATTTATATAATTTGTATACATATATGTTATTTAACTTTAAGTATATAAATATACATATATATTATATTTATACTAGATATACATTTTTGTAATACTTAATATACATATATGTATATGTATGTATCTCTTTAAATATATATATATAGTACAATACTATATAAATAAGCAAATATTATTTTATTTAAATTGTATAACATAAATATAAAGTAGATATATTGTTATATTATATCTATATAAATAATTATACTATGTATGAATTAATATATGTGTAGTATATAATATATAGTATATGTATAAAGTATAAAATATAGTGTATAATATATATTAGGTTACATACTAAAAAGGGAAAGGGATAAACCAAAAAGGAAACCAAATAAAAAGGAAAACAAAAGACAGAATCGGGAAACCCGATTCTGTCACCGGAAGAGCCGCCCCCGTCAGCGGCCGCCGGAGAGGGAAAGGAGGAGAAGGAAAAGAAGCGTCGAAGCCGGCAAGGGAAGAGGAAGCCGACGCCAACGCCGGTGTGAAGAAACGGAGGAAAATCGAACGGGAAACAGAAGCAAACGCCGGAGAAGAAGAGGAAATGGCCGACGGCGATGCCGGCCAAATCGGTGGCCGACACTACCACCGAAGCTTCACCGGAGGAAGAGGAAGCCGATGGAAGCCACCGGCGACGCAATGGACGGCGGAGGAACGTCGGCGAAGAGGAAGAAGAAACCGGGGCAAAACCGCCTCAATCCGCCACCGTGCCGCCGATCCAGGGCGAACGGAGGGCATCGGCAAGTTCGTCGTGTAGCCGGCCAGCTGAGGGACGCCCGAACCGCCGGAGAACCGGCCGCCGGTGAGGAACCGGCGAGGAAAGAAGCTGGACCGGTCTGAACCGGTCTGACCGGGAAAGGAAGAAGAAAAAGAAAAGAAAAAAGAAAAGAAAAAGAAAAAGAAAAAGAAAAAGAAAAGAAAGAAAGAAAAGAAAAAGAGGAAAAAGGAAGAAAAAGGAAGAAAAAGAGGAAAAAGGAGAATTTTAGGAATTCGGAAAATTCCCGAAAATTCGACAACTCGGGATTTTACAAATTCGGTAAGAAATTTCCCGAGAATTTAATTTCAGAAAAAAATTAAATAAATTATGAAAAATTATAAAAATTAGAATTTTAATTCCAGAAATTATTTTCAGCAATCGAGATAAGGAATCGGGAGAAATGGAGTGCGGGCGCGATCGATAAGCGGAATTCGTCGACCCGGAAAAAGGTAAGGGATGCATGTGCAGCACTGTAAGGATACTCAGTCTGCATAATTTAATTTAAAATATTTTATGCAATTATTTTATGAAAATTATTATGATGCATGAATTGCTGAAAATAATTTGAGAAGAAGTACTGGCTGAAAGATTTTAAACTGTATTTTCCGTGCAGGAGGTTAGTGAATCGGCAGCCGTTATGCTGCCGAAAATTTTAGAAAAACTTTATAAAATCATATTAAATGATTTATTTCCGAATTTCGATGGTAAATCACGAGACATGAGGAAATTTCTAAATTTCATAAAATATGAATATAATGAGATGGAACTTTAGAATATTCATGTATTCGAGAATGGTGATAATGAAATCACCGAAAATTCTCGAAATAGATAAATTACACGAATTACGAGACGAAAGATGAAGTGAAATATAGTAAATATTTTTATGGATATTTTTATCAATATTCACTAAAGGATTATAACCCTTATGGTTTTAAATCATGGAATTATATAATTGTATAAATTCCATAAGGTGTATTTTCCGATGAAAAATACGGTTTTGAGACTGGTTGGTATTCTTATCATGCTGATACATGATATGTGACATGTTTAGTCCCGGTCGACACCTGATCCGTGATCCACCGAGGACAATATAGATTATGGTCATAGATTTGACCGGTTTAGTCCTTTACCCTCCAGGGTTTATAGTACGACAAGATTAACGTCTATATTAAAATCCATAAATGATAGGTGACATGTTAAAAAGGGAAATATTTTACATGACATGGAATATGTCAAACGGAAAAGGCCATACCGAGCAGAGACTCGATGATTGAACCGTGGGAGCCACCTCTAGAGTCCTTCGGGAACTAAGTGCTACACGTGTTCCGATGTTTCAGTACAGTCCATACCGAGCAGAGACTCAATGATTGAACCGTGGGAGCCACCTCTAGAGTCCTTTGGGAACTAAGTGCTATACGTGTTCCGATGTTTCAGTACAGGCCATACCGAGCAGAGACTCGATGATTGAACCGTGGGAGCCACCTCTAGAGTCCTTCGGGAACTAAGTGCTACACGTGTTCCGATGTTTCAGTACAGGCCATACCGAGCAGAGACTCGATGATTGAACCGTGGGAGCCACCTCTAGAGTCCTTCGGGAACTAAGTGCTACACGTGTTCCGATGTTTCAGTACAGGCCAAACCGAGCAGAGACTCGATGATTGAACCGTGGGAGCCACCTCTAGAGTCCTTCGGGAACTAAGTGCTACACGTGTTCCGATGTTTCAGTACAGGCCATACCGAGCAGAGACTCGATGATTGAACCGTGGGAGCCACCTCTAGAGTCCTTCGGGAACTAAGTGCTACACGTGTTCCGATGTTTCAGTACAGGCCATACCGAGCAGAGACTCGATGATTGAACCGTGGGAGCCACCTCTAGAGTCCTTCGGGAACTAAGTGCTACACGTGTTCCGATGTTAGTATGAGAAATCGTAGGATATTGTGACGATAAGTAAGTGAGTGTGATTCGTGAATTCGACAAATGTCAAAGAATGAAATAGATTTTAATAGCTTATTCTGCTTTTTAACGGACAGAACTAATTAAGAGAGTACATTAAAACATGAAATAAGTTTTAAAGAAATAAGATGATGATTTAACTAATATTCTTTTCAAGGAATATACGGATATTAATTATTCTATTTAAAGGCTTTATTTCGTAGAAGCATTATTTTGAAAGGAATATGAAAAAGGTTATGAAAGATTAAAAAGGAAAAGGATTTATTAATTCAAAACAAAAGAAAAAAATTTTTCTCTACAGTTGCTTCTAGGTTCGGTAACAAGTATGGTATTCTAAAATACCTACCTTACTCCATTCGGATCCCTAGCTGACTGTAGTATCTTTCCTACATGCGAGCCTAGAGCCCATAGGAAAAATGAAAAAGATTTTCAGCATATAGGAAGCTGAGTATCAAGTGAGGCATATAATTCTCTTACTGAGCCGTGGTTTTGCTCACCCCTTAATTTTCAACATCTCAGGTTTTGATGAATGTGAAATCAGTGGATTGTGGATCCTGGCTGTACACGAAGAACAATGTGTCAGACCGACTGATTATTTGAGGTATGATTATTTATTCTCTGTATTTAGACACGTCAACAGTACTACTTATCTGATTTGTTACGATAGGGGATGTGTATAATATAAACAATATTATGTAAAATTTATTAACAGTCAGTACAAGTGAAGTATCACAGATAGCCCAACCGGTTAAGTTGTGTATAGAAGGGTAAAAATGTGGTCACGGGTCATGACACTTAAGGCATTAGGCAAGAGATATTCCAATGTAGAAATGGTTAAAAAAATTTTGAATAGCTTGCCAAAATCTTGGGAGGCAAAGGTAACCGTAATAGAAGAATCTAAGGATCCAAATACCTTGTCTCTAGATGAACTTATGGGCTCCCTACTTACATATGAAATGAAATTTAAAAAAAAATGAAGAGTCTTCAAAGAAAGTAGGGGTAGCACTTAAGTCTTCCACTCATGAGATCATTGAAGAGGATAGTGATGAGAGTGGAAATGAGGAAGAAAAGGAATTGGCAATGTTTGCCAAAAGATTTCATAGATTTATGAGAATGAAGGAGAAAGAGAATGATAGGAGACATCAAAGAAGAGGGATAATAAGAGGAGAGTCAAGTAAGAAAGAAAAAGACCTCTTAGTGTGCTATGAATGTAATGAGCCATGTCACACCAAGCTAGATTGCCCCTTACTTAAGAAAGAAAAGGATAGGAAACCTAGGAAGAAAGCTTTTGTGGCTGTATGGAGCGATAGTGATAGCTCCGATGAGGAAAACATTGATGATGAGATAGCCTACTCATGCTTTATGGCTATTAGTGATGATGAGGCTAGTTGTAGTTCTAGTGAAGATAATTATTATACATTTGATGAACTACAAAAAGCTTTTAATGAATTAGCAAATGATTTTCAATGCATGAACTCCAAATATAAGAAAATCATTGCTAAATTAAAAATAGAAAATGAAGCCTTGACAAATGCTAAGCTAGAATTTGAAAGGAAATTAGAAGAAGCAAATTTAGAAATTGATGAAGTTAAGAAAAAGAACATAAATTTGCAAAACTTATTTTCTAGATTCTATATGGGTCAACAAAATCTAGATCATATGTTAGAGACCCAAAGAGCTTTTTTTGACAAAGATGGGTTAGGATATAATGCAATACATAAAGAAACTCATCTAAAGAATTTCCTTGTGAGCAAAAATACTATACATGATTTATCTCTTACATGCTCAATTTGCAATAGAATAGAACACTCTTCACAAGCATGCACTTATAGAAAAACTACATTTAGAGGAAGAGTAGTTAAAAAAATGTGGGTGCCAATGCATGCAATAAATAATGATGAATTGTGCTTGAAATGGATCCCAAAAGGATTAAAAATTATTTGCTCTAACTCTCATGGACCCAAGAAAATTTGGGTACCAAAGCATGCATAAATTTGTTTATTGTAAGAGTGTTAGAGCATGAGAATACAATGGAACAATGGAGTTTAAATGCTCAATACATCCTTATGGAGTTTGCTTATGCCAATAAGAAAGAGAAAGAGATTGGAGATCCATTCTTAGCAAGGTGACAACAATCTCTCAAAGAATGGCAAATGGTGGATCCAACAAATCATGGCAAAGCACTCTCAAGCAAAGGAGTTTTGTAAGCTTAATTCCTTACTCCTTAAACTTTTTATTTGATTATTTGTGCTTTAATGATATGGCTGTTGATGATCTTTGATGCTTTATGAGTTGAATGAATCAATAATTGTGAGAACTCGTTAATTTATACTGTACATGTACGGAATAATAGATTTTAAATAAATTTTTGATATTTTATAAATGTCGAAAGAAAGGTGTGATAGAATCGAAAATTTTGAAGTTATAGAAGGGAAAAATTAGTTTTCTCATAAAGTGGTCAAAGTGGACCAAATAAGCCATAATTTGGCTTAAGAAGTAAATTAAATAAATGAGATTTTAAATGGAAAGTGGGCTGGAACAGAAAAGAGAAGGTGTAGTGGCAACATGAGTAAATATGGAGACTTTAGAGGACATTTTAGACTTTAAATAAATTATGTTAGAATTTTATTAATTCAAATTAAATGATGACCAATCAAAATAGACCAACAAAACTAGTTTCATTAAGTTCCAGCTGAGATCTTACACCGCGTCACAAGAATTGCATTCTGTTTTAGAATTCTTCCCGATTTTGCTAGTTCTTCAAGTGATCTCTCTCGTTTCTTTTATGCTAGATCTCTCCTTTTCCTCATGTAATTATTTAAGCCCTTAGACAAAAGTTGTTTCCTACTTGAAAAGCTTCATAAATACCTCAACACCTCAGCCAAATCGTGCAAGAAAACAGCAAGCAAGCCTGTTCTGTTTCAGTCGGTAACGTTTCTTGCACAGGTAAGAGAATCTTCAGCTCATGTTTTATGTATGTTGATTGTTGGTTTATGATGTTGTTGACTAAATAAATGATAGGTAAGGATAAAGTTTAGAAGGAAAGAGTATAGAAATTTCTTAAGGTTGAAATCCTTGATCGTAGATGATGTAAATGGCTGAGGAAAAAGAAGTTTTCTACTGCTACATGCGGTATGGCGTGAGTTGATGAAGTAGAAATTTTGCTGTCTAAATGAGTAAATATTATAGCATGGCTGAAACAAAGAATAAAGATGGAAAAGAAATGACGAAATGATGTATGTAAAAGATAAACTTGTTGTCGAGCAGCCATGGAAAATTAGAAAAACAAAATGGTGTCTAAAAGCTGAACCGAACAGACAAGCAATAGAAATGGACCTAGTGTGAAATGATTGTATTAAATTGTAGCACGTTAGTCAATAAGGATAGGCTAAATTAATGATAAATGACCAAGACAAAGTGGTCAAAAACAAGGGCTGGTGAGCAAAAAAATAGAGGCTGAACCGAAATAAAAAGTAAAGGCTGGAACCGAAAGGAAATCTGAGGTTAATAAATTTTGTTGACCAATTGTAATAAATGGTGGAATGTTAGTCAATATGTGGGCTGGCAAGAGATGAAAATAAGGAAGAAAAAAGAAAAGAAAAGAAAGGTTAGATTTGGCTTAGCTAAATGGATAGAAAAATGTATCAACTATGATTGGTATATATATGTATATATATACATATATATATATGTATATATATATACATATATATATATATATATATATATATATGTATATATATATATACATATATATATATATATGTATATATATACATATATATTTAAAATAAATAAACCACTTATATTTAGCTAAGACTATTCGGCCAAAATAAAGGACAGAGGAAGTGACGTGAATGGTAAAGAAAAATGGGGAGAAATTGACTAACTTAGAAGGCTGAAAATACACAAGAATAAAACAAATGTAATACCATGGAAAATGGAAATTATAAGCCAAATAGGCTTAGTAAATGAAGAGGGATATTCGTCTATAGCAATGCACAAGGGGAAAGGAGGAGAAAATTAGTCAATTAAAGTGGCTGGAAAATATACAAGAGTGTATATACAAATAATAAGAAGACATGATCATAAGCCAAAAAGGCTTATGCATGGAAAATGATATTCGGCCATGCAAGCTTTAATGAAAATGTTGACTTGGTAAAGTGGTTAATGATGCTAAAATAGAAAGGTAAATAAATGAAATATACATTTAGCATAGGAAATTCATACTAGATTCTAATATTCTAAGTAATAAGAATTAGACAAGTGAAGGAACTTTATACCGAACATTAATTATAGTAAACTGTCATTTTGCAGTTTACAATCCGGTGAGATAAGAAGCATAGTGGTGCAAATTAGAGCATATCTCTACAATGCTACTGAGTTAGAAGTCCAGCGTTCGTGTGGAGCACGAAATAGCGCGATCTCGATACACAGGTGAGAGATGTGTGTGTAGATTTGTAGGGATATCCGAATGCATGATTTACGTGCTATGACTTTTATATGAATTATGGAATATTGATTTGCCAATTACATGAAATATGTGGTTTTCTGGTTGGTGAACTGTGTTTATAAGTGCAGGGGGCTAGGATTCGGGCAGTCGTTATACTGCCGGAATTTATTCAAAATATTTCTAAAACTGTTAGAAATTATTTTGGTGCATTATTGATATTTTCCTAGCCTCGAAAGGGATGAATTAAATATTTTTCATAAATGGTGGAATTTTCGAAAAGTAGTGATTAAATATTTATGATACCGATTTCCGGTAAAGTTTTCACTATTGAAAATTCATCCCACGTGTTTTATAGTGAAAGGTGTGATTGGTGAAGTGAAATGGTGAATAGTGAATATTTTATAATTATTTTCAGGATGATATACACTATTTTATTTATGGTTTTCCTTTATGGATAAAATAAATTCCATCACGTGTAATGATTTCCATAAAGGCTTCAACACTGTGAAATTATTGTGTTGAAACTAAAATGTCTCTGCACGTGTTTTATAGCGTGAAATGTGTTGGTGAAATTACTATTAATTTTGAAAAATAAATATTTCTATTTTCCCAAAAAGTATGAAATTACTGGAAATGATTTCCTATAACCTTGAATTTAAAGTTTTAAAAAGGCAAGTGTTGGAACATGCGTATATGTGTACTACGGTGAAAAGGTGCAGTTATGAGAATTTTATTTCACAGTGAAACTATTTTATAAACTGTTTTCACTGTACGATACTGTGATTTATACCTTTATGGATTTTCTAAAAGATGTTATTGATTTTACTTAATTCCATAAAGGTAACAAGATTTCACATATATTGTTTTGAGACTGTTAGGCCCCATATCATGCTCAAGTGTTCATGTGTACCTTCTCATGTGTTGTGCTGTTGACATTGAGTTGTCTTCAGCGGTCCCGACATCACTTGCTCAGTGTACGACCGAGGACACTTATAGACTATGGCCATAGATCTCATGTGTTTATTATACTATCCCTACAAGGATCTCATGTGTACCCTATTATTCCCTATGGGACTTATAGCATGATATTATTAGGGTGTGCCTGGTCTCCACTATTATTCCACGTGTTATTATTGGTTTTGGTGATAACTATGGAAATTATACTGTTTATTGTGATGTTTTATCACTGATTTGTGAAAATATGTGAACAGTGTATTTTATTGCTACATGTGTCTAAAGTAATTGATTTCAACGGTGGAAATCAAACTGAAATTCAAATGTGGATCATATGATTTACTAAATTGTTTATTTAATCATATGAAATTTTATATACAGTAAACATTTTAATAATTTTATAACTAAAAGATTTTACTGCATATAGTCTTCGAGGTATCAAGATTTGCATACAAATCTCTTACTGAGCCATGGTTTGCTCACTTCAATATATTATCTCTCCATATTATTTTCATTGACCGGTTGAGTATATCATCCGAGGACTAGAGGCTGCATACTGAGCACCCCAAGGCAGCATTTATAGATCCTGGAGGTATATTTATTTTATTTTATATGTTCAGACTTCTGATTTACAGTACTATCGGGTTATATTAAATTAGGGGATGTAAGAGTTGATTAAAATACAATTTGTAAATATTTATTTTCGTTCACTATATAAAGTTACGAAAATCGTGTTTTTAGTGAATTAAATGTGAAAATTAAGATATCGCAGACAGCCCAACCTGTTCATGTGTGGTGAAAACATGTAAAAAGTGTAAAATACTGGGTACTTGGGATGTGACAATAATAGGCATGATAAATGATTTTTGATTGTTTGATAGATAGTTATTGAGGCATTGAATAATTGAATGAAAAACATGTTAAATGATTTTGAAATGATTTTTGTAATTTGAGCAAGTTTGCAATGTAATGATAATATATTCTCTTGCTCTAAAATGTCAAATATGTTATACATGCAAAATACCTTGTCATGAGCATCAATGAGAAACTTGCATGTTTGAAACTATGGCATGATGTTCACAGGTTGTATGACTTAATGGTATATGTGCTTAAATTCTATGTGAACATGTTTGTTTTGACATATTTGTGTTTTCCAATGCATTGGTTTAGCAAAAATATGCATAACTTTCAAAATGACCTCCTTTGAGACCAAAAATACATTTATTGATGAAAATCCTTCCAAAATTGCAAAATCTATTGTTAAATGGTTTTTCATTCATATTTTTCATTCATACAAGTCCAAAATCATGTTACACAAATGTTTAAACCTTTACTTGGACTTAAAATACTTAAAACCAAAGTTTTGGCAACTCAAATATTGGATTTTCTATCAAAAATCTGCAGAAACTGGATGAGAGATCGATCCCTCAACATGCAGGATCGATCCTCCTTGAGCAAAATGCAGAATTTGTGCATTTTGGAACTAAGGGATCGATCCCCCTCCTCTTGGGATCGATCCCCCCAAGCCAAAATGGCTTTTCTGTACGTTTTAAGCTGAATTTGAGAAGGATTTTTCACTTTCCTGATATTTTCTTTCTTCTCAACTTAAAATCCAGTATTTTAACTTCTTTTTGATGATTTTTACAATATGAAAATTCATTTTTCATTGACATCATGCCTCAACTCCATCAATTTGTATTATTTCCATCAATTTGTATCACTTTCAACAATCAATATCATTTTTCATTGAGCTCACAAGTGCAAAATCAGTTTTCTTATTGAAGACATTCATGAATTGCATAAATCTTAAAATAATCTTGAAATATATTTTCAATGAATGCTCAAACATCATTTTAAGAATTATTTCATTGATTTGTGTATATATTTGAGAATTTGATGAACTTGTGTATAATGAATATCGTTCATACCTTTGTTTATCTTAGTCAAGCACGCTTAAAGGATTATATTTCCTAGCTTAATTCACATATTCCCATTAGACATCATGATATATTTCTTAGTGGAATATGAATAATTAAATGTCAATATATAGCATATACCCCTTAGACCTTAAATGATAAAACACTTAGGGATATGACTATAATTTGATTAATTTGACAATCTTGAACTTTTCCTTGCTTATAATTGGTTAAGAACTTGAATTGGAAAATGAGTATAGGATTTTAGTGCTTATAGCTATGGAAGAAACTGTGCATTTGAATGATATAAATTCTTGAATCTTCCATTTGTGCTTATGAATATGGATTAACATTTTATGAGAGGATGCTAATGTCTAATTAATCCATATGCATGTTTGATGGTGTGTGATTGTGTTCTTACATGTTTGACTTTATTATTCACTAAGCACACCACACATAACAATTAGCATAATGCAAAATGTCTAAGTCAATCATTGGTAACAATATTTTCAACAATTGGTAGAAGCCAAAACTGAATTGACAATTTGTATGAGCTTTAAATTGATAATTCTTCTTGTGTTCTTTAGATTCAATGACAAATAGGAAAGAATTAAGACAGTTTTGCATGAGATAATTTTTTGTGCTAGAATTTGTGGATAATTGATATATGCATTAATTCTAAGCGCTTTCTTACTTGAAAATGATTTATGAGCTCATACATATGATATGTCATCTAATTTTAGCTCATAATCATGATGTATTATCATGCACCTTCGTTGGACCTTAGAGAACAATTGATATACGTAGGTGCTTGATAGAATTGAAATAAGTAAGTTATAGAATTTAATAGATAATTTATAAATAACTTGCTTCATAATTTACCAATTTTGAACTTCTTGCAAAATTATTTATAAACAATTGGTATAGGAATATAAGCCTTGTCCTTTGCATGCCTAAACATTTCATACTCTTTATGGACATTGACTTATTAATTTGTGCTATGAGTCCCATGTACAACATATTTCTTATTGGATGGAGCATATTTATTTGTTCTCACATAGCCATAATTTTAGGGGGACCATACTTTTTATTTTTCCTTCTTTTTGCTATGACAAAAAGGGGGAGAGATATTAAGGGGGGAAAGATAATGAGTGAGAAATAGTTTGAAAATCTCTTTTAGAAAATTCTCTTCAAACCATGCTTACATTAAGGGGGAGCTTAATAAAATCCTGCTTTATTTGAAGGGGAGTATTTTATCAAAGAATTTTCAAAGCAAAGTTACATTAAGTTTTGTCATATCAAAAAGGGGGAGACTGTTAGCTTTAAATTGCCATATGTATTTTGAAATGACAAAAACTTAAGTAAACCTTAATGTTTCTTTCATATCGTAAATTTGCTTTATGACACTTGATTTTCTCAAACCATTTAAAGTGATAATATCACACATTAAGACCATGATTTAATGATACATTCTTATTGGTCTTAATACTTTATAAAATGTTTTTGAATATTTTAGAAAATTACTTAATGAAGTTTTGGACCATGTTTTCATTAGAGAAAGTCAAGGAAAACTCCCATAAAAATGCCAAAATATTTTGGGTTGAATTAGGATCAAAGGCCACATCATTTTTAACCCAAAAAGTGCAAGAAATCGCTTTGTGGAAGCATGGGATCGATCCCTTCATGGAAAAATAGCTTCCCAACGCTAAAAAGGTCCCTCAAGCCAAGAATCAAGATTCTGGACTGAAGGGATCGATCCCTTTGGGCATGGGATCGATCCATCGGGACGAAAAAGTACTGTAATGGCTAGTTTTGTGAGACACAACGGCTATATTCATTTTTGGCTCCAACCAACATCCACAAACCATCCAAGGGATTATTAATAGAGGCTTAGAAGCTGAAGGAACTAAGAGGAAGAGCTCAGCACATTCAATCTTCATTTCCCTCAAATCCTCAAGCCTCAACAATATTTCAAGAGATACAAAGTCTTCATCTTCCATCATACTCACATTCCTTGTATAGAATAGCACAAATATTGTTTAGGATTTTCTTGTGCTTAACTCTTGTAATCACTTGCCTACCTATCTTTGATTACATATCTTGTAAATCAATTCATTCCTTGTAAAAGGGGAGGTTTCTCTTTAGCCTAAGAAAAAGAGGAAGGTTTCTCTTTAGACTAGAAAAAGAGAGAGGTTTCTCTTAAGCCTTGAAAGAGAGGGATTGTAAAGACAAATTCAAAGTTAGTGAATTTGGGGAAAATCCTTGGGAGCGTCTCAAGGTAGAAGACGTAGGCAAGGTTGTCGAACCTCTATAAATCGCTTGCGTACATTTCTCTATCCTTACTCTCTTTACTTATTTGCAATTATATTTGTGTTTATTGTATTGAATTTATATTGCATAATTGAGTAGCCTAGAGAACTTTAGAAAATATCAATATAGGCTAGAGAATTTATAAGAATCGGAAAACGAACTTAAGGTTAGTGAAAAATCGATTCACCCCCCTCTCGGTATAGCCTATAGAGCTAACAGTGTCGAATCGTGTCGTACCATGGGCCGCCCAACCCTTTTGACACCTGTAAGAACAATGCATGGTTGTTGAAGATTATTCTTCTTTTTCCATTGGTACTCCAAATTTCTTTCTTTAGCTTTGAATTTTTTTTTTACAAATAAATATTTGATAAATAAGGATGGGTGAGGTTTCTTGAATTTCAACTCAAATATTATAATATGTTACAAGTCTTCTTTAATCACTTTATTAAGAAATTATTGGTATTTTGAACTTCTTCGTTATGAATTTTACAAATTAACTATATACAAAAATGATTTTAGGGCATGTGACTAATGCAACTTTTTTTCCATTTATTTAACTCCAATTAATTATGGTATGCAAAATAAATTGTTGAAAAACATAATGAAATCACTCTTTAAAATCTCTTACACTCGTATAGTCAAAGTACTAAACGTTTTTTATAAGTACAAATGTATTTTGTCTAAATCACTATTTCTTGCGCTAAAACTAAGTTTAAGAGATTTATTTCTATTTTGAAAATGATAGAGAGGAGAGAAAGTTTGAAACTTTTTATACAATTCAATTGTTTATTTGAATGAACTTTTAACATCTCTATTTATAAAATCTAATTTAAAAGTTGTGACCTTACAATCAAATATTGTGAATTTTCAATTATGTTGTTTAATCTAGCAAACTTATCTAATCAATAAGATCACAATTTTCAAAAGACCAATAGTTATGCCTTTTAACCATTCACATATGATAAAAACATTTTAAAGAGTTATGACTCTTTAAAGATGAAGTTAGCCATTTTTTGCACTTTGGACTAGAATAGTCAAATGCCCTACTAGGGGAGTCAGCTGTCTTAGTGTATATTTTTATACAGAAGCTATTTTCAAGATCAAAGCATTCGATTATCATTCAAAGGCATTTGAACTCCTAAATTTCCAAGTAGAGCAGTTGACTGTAACTCAAAAGACATTCGACTATCTTTCTATATTTTTACGACAAAAACTTTTTTTTGCATTAGACAGGTGACTGCCATTCATAGGGCAATCAATTACCTTATTGATTCAAGCTTCATTTAATTGATTAAACTCATTTTTCTTAACCTAAAAACTTACTAAAGGCATTTGTTTCTTAGTTTATTGATTAAACAATATTTTAATCAATTATTCTTTCATTGTTTTGAAATTACAACATCCCCCCATTAATTTCGAAATAGGGCAAATCTAACATTATACATAAATGAAGGTATCAATCTTAATTTAAATCCCCCACCTTACTAAGAAAGTTTTGTTGAGTTAATTAAAATGACATGGTAGAAATGTCTTTGAATCAGCGGTTCTAAATAATTAGTCATTATAGTTATTAAATCGAGATACCTATCATGAATCAAAATTTTATTTTTAAGAATCGAGTATTGAGTATCTTATCGTATCGTAAAATATAGTAAATAACTTTAAAATTAATTATAAATTATAAATACATATGTAAGATAAATAAAAAAATATTATACCTATTAATAGGATTAAGTGAGTATATGATAATAATAAGAAATATTATTGTTTTCAAACTCTTAACATACTCATTAATAATATATATTTTTAAATAATATTTTTAAATATTTTTATTTTTAATTTACTAACTAAAAGATTTTTTTTCAAAATTTCAAGATTAAATTATGTAGAGAATGTGTTTTTAAGTTTTTTTAGATTAAAAAACTATTAAAATTGCATTTTTAGCTAATTGGGTGAAATTAGATTTTGATTTTGTCTGGCCCAATTTCACTACAAAGTGTATTGAAGTGTATTAGTATATCATACGATACACATCGATTTGCTTGTGTATCCCTAGAAACACTATTGATTCATAATAAAAATCGATCTTTTGTATCGATACATATTAATTTTATAGTGAATCAAATCGTATTGTACGAAACCTATCGCATATCGTACGATTTTAATAACTATGTTAGTCATATACTATGTCACATATAACACCTTAAAACTTATTAAAAATCAATTAACAAAAGCTCATGTCACTATTTTTGGCCATATGTCTTCTATCTTTTCATGATGAACACTTAAGAGATAAAGCCCTTTACTCTTAAAAGAAGCAACACGTCCGCTATATAAGTGAACTTCATAAAAAAATGCAATTGTAGAAGATTTTTTAACACTTTATTTACGTGTTATAGGTTTATTAAGAATAATAACTCATCTTCAAATAATATACGTGTTATATTATTTCAAACACCTTATTACCTCGGGATGTATTATCCATTTAAGTGTTTGTAGTCACATTCAAATAATATACTTCAATTCATTAAAACTCAAGACTTAATATCCAATTAAGCACCGGGTATCATGTGTGACAAAGTTAATGAGCTTGAGTCCAATCCCTTTGGAAGTTTTAGGTATAATTTTTCTTGTAAGTCCTTTTGTAAATGGATTTACCAAATTTCCACTTGACTTGACAAAAATTATGTTGATTATTCCATCTTGAATAAGTTGTCTGATATAACTATATTTTAGACCAATATGTCTTGATATCTCATTATAGACAATGCTAAAAGCCATTAATAATGTGGCTTTACTATTACAATGTATTGAGATATGTGACATTTGTTTTGTTAGTGTAAACTTTCAGCCAATAGAATTTGCCTGCCCTGAATACTATTACACTACTAGAAAAAAGTTATAGACTATGGTTACATAAAAGTATTTACTACCATTACTGAAAATGTGCGTAGTCTAATATCTTTAACTATGATTTTTTAAATTTTATAACTTTTAGACTTCATGCATCATATATGTAATTACATTTATATTAAAGGCGTAGTGTAAAATACTAATTTTGGGCTAAATTCTAACACAAGTGCACGAATCACATACAAGTAATATAGGAGTAAGTATGTATCATTTCCTATGAGGATTAGTGTATGTGAAAGATTAAACTAAGTATCAAAATTTAACACCTTAACTTTATCCAAACAAATAATAAAACATGCTTTTAACAAAAATAAATTAAATAAAACAACTTACTAACTATTTTGAAGAAGATAACACCTACAAAATAAAATAAATATAATAAATTAATAAATCTAAAATATTGAGAAAATAAAATAAATAAAACCTTTCTAACATAAAAGCTGATAATAAACAAGACAACTACTTAACAACAAAAATTAACCTTACTGCAAAGGAATTTGACTTCTACATAAAAACTAACTTAACTATTATCCTAAATAGCAAGTAATTAATCCTGAAATACTCTTGTCGGCTCAATTAAATAAACTGAGAGATGGTGAATTAGCTTTTCGATAATTGAGTTTGTTTTTACTAATCTAAATCTATATTCTCTCTAATATTAATCATAGTAAATAAATATAAAAAATAAGCAAGTAAATAAATATTAAATACAAGTAAAGGAGTAGGGATAGAGAAAGTGCAAATAAAGAATTTATACAGGTTTAGCATCATTATTTACGACCTCTCACTTGAGCTCCCTTCAAGGAATTGTCAAATTTACTATAAAAGATGGACTTTATACGACATTCTTTTCAAAGCTTAAAAATAAGCTTTACACTTCCTTTTCACCAGGCTCGAAGATAACCTTTATAACTTCACCCTTTCTAAGTCAAGTAGAAAAACTTCACAACTTTTTCCTTTTTCTAGGCTTAAAAAGAAAACTTTTTTCCTTTACCCAAACCTTACTTATAATTGACCACCTAATGGTTTCTCTCCCCCTTTTCAAGTGATGGGTTAAAGTATACAAAGGTATAATCTCTGTGAGCAATAAAGATTACAAGTATTATTGTCTTGAGTAGATTAGAGCAATAAATGAATACTTAGTGAAGATTGAAAGTGGCAGCTCTTACACTATGTTTGGAATAATTAGTAAAAGAAAAGAAAGGAAAGGAAAGTAGAGTAAAGTAAAGTGAAGGAAAGGAAATGAAAGAAAATAATACGTGTATCCATTGTTTAGATTGTTAAAATTAATAATGGAAAGAAATAAAAAAATCCTAGTAACCATTGTTTGGTTAAAAAGTGTAAAGGAAAAGAAATGAAATGATTCATTATACAATATTTTTTTTCCAAATATAACATTTTTTTATAAATAACATATAATCATTTATATTGGCTATTCATTTGATTAAAAATAAAATTTTTCTCTTTTCAGGTATTTTATTTTTTATTTTCAACTTGATCCAAGTTACAATTGTTACATTAGAGTCAATGTACTTACAGAACATTTAAGCAATAATACTTGAAAATAACAGAATAAAAAAAATAGATTTTTAAAATAATAGTAAAATAACAAAATCATATTTATGATCTAAGTAGAAATTAAAACAAAAAAAAAGATAAATAAGTTATAAGAGAGAAACAATTATAATGATTATTTAAAAATTAAAAAAACACTAAGGATATAAAAGTTATTTTAAAATTAATTTTTTTACTCACTTTAATTCTCTAGTATTTAAGCAATAATACTCGAAAATAACAAAATAAAAAAATCAGATTTTTAAACTAATAGTAAAATAACAAAATCATATTTATGATCTAATTAGAAATTAAAAAAAAGATAAATAAGTTATAAGAGACAAACAATTATAATGATTATTTAAAAATTAAAAAAAAACACTAAGTATATAAAAGTTATTTTAAAATTAATTTTTTTACTCACTTTAATTCTCTAGTATTTTTCCTAAATTGAGATAAATAAAAAAAGTGAAACCCCCCCCCCCCCCCCCTCTTTTCTTTTATTATTTCTAGTCCTATTTGATTAACTAATAAATAATTATACTTTATCTCTAAAATTTACATTTAAAAAATAACTTAACCTTTTAATAAGATGGCAATGGATCATGAAATAATTGGTTAAAGCAAGTTATTTTTTTTTCTGTTTTCCTATTTTTTCTTATTCTTTTACTCTTTTCCTTCTTTCTTTCTTTCTTTCTTTCTCTTTGTTCATTTTTTTTAATTTTTTTGAATAAAAAATATAGTTCAGATAAATTAATAATTTGGAAAACAATTAAATTTTTTCAAAATCTATTTTTTGAAAATAATTGAGGTTTAATTTTTTTTAAAAATTAGCTTTTAAATATAAAAATTATTATGAATTATATATTTTTAATTTATAAATATTGAACTATTAAATGGAGCCATATTGTTTTCTTACTTCTAACTTTTTTTCTACTCTCTTCTATTTTTGTTTGTTCTTTTTTTAGATTTTTTCCTTTTTTTTTTGTCAACAAGAAAAGATAAGGAAGAAAAAATAAAAGGATATTTTTGAAAAATCAAAGTACTTTTTTTAAAAAACAATTATCTTCTTAAAAAAAAGATTTTTCTAAATGTCACAACCCAAAGGCTACGTATCACCCTTATCTTATATCGATGCACAGAAAATTTGGCTAATTTTTGGCTTTTCTAAACTTATTTTGTCTAAGTGCAGTGAAATGAAATTTAATTAAAGACGTCAACTCCCTTATTTTTAGCATTTAGCCCAAACTAAGTACCTCCACAAAACTTATAATCTATGTACAATTAAGCAATTCTCACAATAGCATTTGATTTATATTCTTTGTACTATCATCCCTTAGTTCACATTATCTCATTCATTTGTTAGGTCTAAAGTCTTCCACGATATCAATTTATTTCCAATTCATACAATTCCATTCATGAGTTCATATTTTCGAGCTTAACTAAATATTCCATGCTATTATAGACAATAGCATAAAGTTAAGCACCAAATAAACTAAGTACCATTCATTATCCTAATTTACATTCCATCCTATAGTACTGAAACAAAAATAGCCTAAAGTCAACATTAGGTATAAAAGAATAATTGTATACCTAAAATGCTCTAAATATTTTTCTCAAAAAGTTGAGATAATATTTTAGGCCTGAGACTATTCTGGATAGCTTCGAAATACTCCCCCAACTCCGTGCTCAATTTGAAAAAGGGTTAAACAACGTTTAATGAGCGAGAGCTCAATAAATCATTCATATATTTAAGTGCAAAGTTAGACTTATATTGTTCTAATGCAAATGCATGATGTCTACATGATAAGAATCCACTGTTGTATTACTCTCTTACTCGTCATATAGATTATACAGATCATACACTCATCTTAGTGTATTAATACCACAACTTGTCATGTAGTGGTCTAAGGCATAACATCGTATCATGTCTCTGTATGCAAATGTATGCAATTTTGTTGTATGATACTATTATCATTTCAAATCATGTTGCTTTTGGCATGTCATCATATATAAGACATATATAGTTTCGAAAATCATATACATATACTTGTAAAACATGTTCAAACATGTAAAATCTTAAAACAACTCATGCGTACTTTTAAGAAATGATTTAAAGTATGCGCAGTTTCCAATTCACATCACGTGTAACTTTAGAAGCATAATTAAAGCATGTACGAAATCAAAAAATATCTCATATACCATGAAATCATATTAAGTTTAGAGTTCATATAAACTTAAAATCAAACTCTAAACTGCATGTCATATCGGTTTGAAACTAGACTAAATACCTGATGCTCTATCAATCAAGACTTAGATTACTGTAGCTAGCAATGAAAATCATGTCATTTGTGGCCATAGGCATCATGTCTCTTAGCCTACTGACCGGGTATGACTGAGCTCTATCAACGACTATTGTTGCACAAGCATCTTTGTCTAATGAGTAATTTCTAATTAGGCGGCTTCCACTATGCTTTATTGAATTTGACTCTTTTAGGGTGCCTAGAGACTCGTAAAACATTTAAACCTTTAACTTTTCTTATAAAAATAGTGTAAAATATATAATACATTTCTTTAAGATCATTTATATATATATATATATAAATACATACATGTGTATCATATACTCTTTCTTTCAAAACAAACAAATAATCCAAAGTATTCATATATGCATTAATGGATGTATTCATTCAAAATCTCAAGTTGTAAATAAGGCATGCTTAAAGGCGATGCAATTTAAAACCTGAGTTAAAACAATAAAGCATAACGTCTATGAAGTGCATTAGTGTAGTATCATTTCAGCTTAATAATGCCTATAAGTCTAATGCCACATTAGATAATTTCTTCTTAAAAATCATATCAATATGGTACTTTTATCGAGCTCAATATCACACATGCATTTTACTTTAATTCCTTAATACCATCCTTTCGACTTCAACAAGATTGTACCTAATAAATTCATTCAATATCCCCTATCGTTCCACAATATTTAATACTATTTTACAACATTTACCAATTAAATCAATCACCTTTACTTATCAATATCAATATTAGGACTCCTACCACCAATGTGGGTCCTTTTAATATTGCACGTATAATCAAATATTACCTCGACAACTTTCACAATAACATTAAAGTCATTCAAATGTAAATAAACTCATTCAAGACTATTCCGTAAATCATTCAATCACAATACAAATATCATTCGATCATCTTATCAATTTATCATTATACCATATGCATATCATTGATTGAGGTGGTACCTATCGAAGATAAGATGTGTGAAAGTCGTTTACGTTGATTTGGACACGTACGACGTAGACCTGTCAATGCACCAGTTAGGAGAGTGGAGGCTATGAACGATGAAAGATGGGTTAAGGTTAGAGGAAGACCGAAATAGACTTGGAAGGAAGTAATTTGGAAAGATATCAAGGTATTAGAGTTGGATGAACACATTGCCTTGGATAGGAATGTGTGGAGAAGGAGAATTCATAAGGATAATTTAACGTGAGTTCAGATATTAGTTTATATAGCCTACCCCAATCTTTTGGAAAAATAGCTGTGATGACAATGATGATGATGACCTTATGCATGTCATTCCTTATGCATCACTAAGTCTCAACCTTTAATCATCATCATCATCATCATCATAACCACACTTATACAATATAATTCTAACTCATTTATATAATTATATAAATGTCTTACCCACTTCTTGCTTGGTGCTAGCGCATCAAGCTTAGTCAGACTCGTGTTTGTCACCTTATTGTCATGCTACACATTTAAACATCATTAAACGACTTATTATTGCTCAAGTAAGCTTCAAAATTATTTTATAAAAATAAATGTCATGTTACGACATTGTCTTACTGATCTTCGCTACTAACTCTTGTTAAACTCCAAGCATAGCTACATCTCCACCAAGCACATTTATGCTATTTCTATAAAATAAATACGCATACTTGTTAGCTCAAAAAATTTAAATACCATCATATAAAATTTCCTAAAAAAATACACCTTTCTTCTACAATTTCCTTACCCATTTTACTCCAAAAATCACATAAACTAACATTTAAACATTGCCATTTTAGCCAACAAATCCACTTGGTAGTAGCCCCTTAATAGCCCAAAAAAAACCACCGTACCAAGCTTCACACAACCCTCACACAGCCTTCACCCGACACTAGCTTCAATTTGCTCTCTCACGCGTAGCTTCACTCTTTATCTTTTCAATTCTTTTCCTTTTCATTTCTCTCTCATGCTTCAACTCCTTGCTTCTTTTTTTTTTATCTATCATGGTCACTAGAGGTGGCAAATGGGTAGGTCGGATCGGATTTGGGTTAGGTTATTTTGGATTGGATCAATTTGGGTTAAGGAAAAATCGAATCATTTCGAGTTTAGGTCAAGGACAAATCAGTCTATTTCGGTTTTGAATCAGGTTGGATTTGGGTCAAGTTAAATTTGGATCAATTTGGGTTAGGATCAATTTGGGTTCAGATTGGGTGGGATTTGGGTCATTGGTTTTTTTAGTCAATTCCAGTTGGTTGGATTTGGATTCGGGTCGAGTGAGCAGGTTTTTCGGTTAGGCGTTGGTGATCTTGGTGTGATTTTTCTAGTATGAAAATGAACTGAAACTATATTTTTAAGAATCACAAAACTCATGAAAATAAAATTTTCTTCTTGCATGACCTATAATAAAATTGGGATTGAAATATTCAAAATATTTAATAATCTGTATAATAGTTTTCTTTATAATATATTTATCAATATTTATAAATTAATTACATTTTTTTTCATTTTATTTCTATTATCTATAATAATTGTTAAATTATGCATAGTGATTTAATAATCCTTATTAAATACTGTAATACATTACTATACATCTATTTAATTTCTCTTATTTTTTTATTAAATAATTGAAGGTATTAAGTGGGTGATGTAGCTTCTAAGATGTGTAATAGATTAACTATTAAATAATTATACATTAGCTATTGTAGAATTTTGTTTTTTAATAGGTTCCAATGAATACAATATAAAAGTGAATATTTAAGTTTGACCAAATTCAAAAAAATATAACACTTGTATTATTCAAAAAATTGTATTTTTACTAGAATAAAATACTTTGATCATTAATTTTGACTTTTAAATATTTATTGATAATTTTAAATTTAAGTTTGAATTTTTGTGGATTTGAGTTAATTTGAATTCGGATCAATTTTGGGTTCGACTTAATTCGGGTTCGAGTCAGGTCAGGTTTGGATTAATCTAAATTCAGATAAATTTGGATTCGGATGAATTCAGATTCGGATTGATATGAATTCAGATCAATTCAAATTTAGTTAGATATAATTGTTGATTTTTTTAATCAAACCAAATTAAATTGATTGAGTTTGATTTTAAATTATTCAAATTAATTTTTCATATCGGATCGATTTTTACCGCTTCTAATGATCACGTTTGCTGCAGCTTGCAATAGACGTGGGTGAGTGGGTAAAATTTACCCACCCACCGACAAGCTTCCCAAGCTTGCTTGGGAATTCTGTGATTCATTGTTTTTTTAATCACGTGAGTGGGTTTTCCTTCTTCTAGTTAATTTTTTTATTATGTATAATATTACATCTTTTACATAACATAATATATAATATATAATGTACAATATAATATATTATCAGAAAATATCTTTTATATCATATCATATCATATCATATTATATCTTTTATATTGTAACCTAATTAATTAAATTATATATACTATAATATTTAATATAGTATATTATTTCTTGAAAAAAAATTCACTTACACATGTATAAAACTTAAAAGTTATACATACTTTTCTAGTATTATATATATTTTCAATATTTAATACTTATTTCTTATATATATTTTTAGTATTATTTCTTTAAGAATACTTATATATTAATACTTATATTGCTCGCACATCATTCATCATTTTATAATGATTAAAATTTCAATTATATCTTCAATATTTAATTTATTTCAGTTGTACATCAATTTACAATTTCGAAATAAAAAATTGATGGTCTTCACACTAAAATAAATATATTTAACTTAAAATCATAAAAGATATTTTAAATTTAAATCATAAGAAAATAAGAAGAAAGAAAAAGAAAAATATTAAAAAATGAAGAGAAATGTTTTTAATAAAAATTAATTTTGTTAAAAATTAAATCAAAAAATAAAATTTTTTGAAACATATACTTTTTAATTGACTCTTAACTATATAAATTATAATAATATATATTTTTAATTAAAAAATCTTTGAATTATATTTGTAAAAAGTATAAAATTAAATTATATTTACTTAAAAAAAAGTACTTTTGATCAATGTAAAAATCATTTTATCTTATTTTTTATATTATATGTAGCAAATATAATAAAAATCAATATAAAATTTTTTTTATTTTACTCTTAATTCTTTATATACTAAACATAATATAGTATGATATTATCTAATTTTATATTATCTTATCCTATCCATAATCTTTTGCACCAAACATATTCTATAACGATATCATTTTGTCATAGAAAAATATAAAAAATTTTATTATAAAAAATACTGTAAATTTGGTTAATAATTTATCTTGAAATTGAAAAAAAAGTTATTTTTAGAAAAATGTATTAAGCATTAAAATATTTGAATAACTTAATATTCAATTATATTCTCAATTTTTTGTACAAAATACATGTAAACTCTTAATATTTTATTGTATACAGATTAATTTATAAACTTTTATTTTACTATAAATAAACTCCAACATTTCAAAATCATGTAATTAAATCCAAATACGCTAAATGATATTAACTTTTGTTTTTATTATATACGTGACATGTCATATGAAATCTACAAAGCTATCCACGTCAGCTCCATATAAACGTTTAAACAACAAGCATCATTTAATGAATTTGCATTTAATTATGTAATTTTAAAAAAATTTAAATTTATTTACAGTAAAATAAATATTTATTAACTAATTTACATGTAATAAAATATTGAAGTTTGATGTCCATTTTCTGTAAAAAAAAATGAGTGTATATATATATATATACACGAGGAGGGATCCACTTACACATGTGTAAAACAAATTTAGTTTTACACACTTTCATATCTTTTTATATGATTTATAATTTTTTAATCCGACCGTTTAATTTTATGTTCTATTGATGTAGATCATGCATGCCAAATTTCAAATTAATCGAATACGTCTAACTATTTAAATCATAAAATAAAATTTCAACCGTTGATATATATTGAAAAAAAATACTATTCTCGATTAAAATGATAAAAATAGCAGATTGATTAAAAAATTTACATATATAATAAATATGAGTAGGTTGTTAAATCCAACGGTTGGTTTGCAAAAATATTAATCCTATATGAAGATATAAAACTGTGTAAAACAAATTTGTTTTACACATATGTAAGTGGATCCTTACTATATACATATACATACATATACATACATACATATATATATATATATATATATATATATATATATATATATATATATATTTGAGTATTAAATATGTTTGAAACAGCAAGGGAATGCGCAAAAAGCTGGTTAAAATTTTGGAGTGGGCTCCAGCAACGATGCGGCCCAGATTTGAAGCAGATTATTTAGGTAGGAAAACGATGATTTCAGTGGTTTGATGAGACGATGGAGGGGCCTCCGGCGAACGATTGCTGCGCTATTTGCCATGGAAGCTTTAACGTTCCTTGCCAAGCCAATTGCTCTCATTGGTTCTGCGGTGCATTTCTTTTCTCATTTCTTAGTTACTCTACAATTTTCATGTGTTCTAATTGAATTTTATTTGATCTTAACTATGTGTATGATTTTCCTGTCAAATTCACTTCAATTTTTGAAAATGTTGATGGCCATTTACATGCTGCTGTTAGGAGAGGAAGAATAGCTAAATCTTTTTAATTGGGTTCATAGGATTAGAGAGTTGATTTATTTTAGATGGTGTTGCTTAAATTTTTGGGTAAAGAACACAGGGAAAGATATGGATGTCTATGATATGTCTCACAGTGATGTTGAATATCCATTAGCAGGGATGGACTCAGATCCTAAAATCTTAATTTTATAATTTTATAATATTTATAATTTTAGTAAAAATCTTAATTTTTCCCCCACGAAATTGAAAGAAAAAAGCATTACTATCAAGATAATTGGTATGAAGAATTACTCAACTTAAAAGTTGAAATTTTTTGATGTTTTCTTTTCATACTATGAGAACTCTCTTGTGCAAACTCATATATCAGAATTTGGAAACATGAATTGTATTTAAGTTTAGGACTACATAATACCATTTCAAAATCGCTTAACCAAAAGATTTAAATTATTTGCTGGGTAATCATCCAAAACATATTTATCCATCAGTAAATAATGGCAAATATCTTCATATTTATTTTCATAAAAGTTAAAGCGCCACTTTTGTTATGATCTTAATATATATGATTTCTTTTTTCGTTTTTTTTATTGCTTTTTGATCTTTATTATATAATAAAAATACAAGTAGATAGTTAATATTTCTTTCATACATACAGTAATATCAATATTATATTGCACGGAATACATATGTACATTTATTTATTATTTTTGTACTGAATAATTTTTTTTTTCCATTTTCTTTTGAAATTAGGAAGCTAGTAAATGACTTGAATTTAGGTTTAATAAGTTACTCCTTTTCTAAATAAAATAAAAAAAAAACTTTTCTGTGCACCATAGAACAGTTTGTGTAACATTGAATATATAAATTTTTTATACCATGACAAAATTCGATGAATTTATTTTTTTAATTTAATTTTACAAAAATTTGCAGTTTTTTAAATAGGTTTGCCCCCTTTGAGTAAATTTTTTTTGGATATGTCGTTGTCCGCAAGGTTGTGTAGTGTTGAAATGTAAACTAAAAGACCATCATTATCATCATAATTATACAGGTTTCAAGCTTTTCTTGCTATCTATTTTGATCTCATTTTTTAAATAAATTAGCAGGTCCTGTAGAGGAAATTAAAAGAGACCATGTACTTAGTTGAGTCATTAGTCTTGTACTTTATTGGTTTCGTTTTGTAATTTTTTGGTTGGTTGGAAACCCTCTAATTTATGGTCAACTGTGTTTTTTGGAGTTGAGTTTTGGCTTTCGGTGGATTATTAGGCTTACTAAATCTTATGATATTAGGAATTTTGGTCTTATTAGAATTATTGAGGTTTACACCTTATAGAAATACGTGTCCAGAAAGACATACAAATACTTGTAGTTCTAGAATTGTTAGTGTCAATTCAGTGTAATATTTTTCTTTGTGCTTTTGTGAAATTTACTGAATTTGTTTCGTCATTTCTTGTTTGATTTGTATCTATTATTCAAATTACCATTGTCCTTTCAGAACCTCTAAAACCACATATTACTAGCTCTAAGACCTATCACCCTACGGAATCAACCTTGATACCTGCATCTGTATGCAAGTGTTATTTTTATTAATAAATATATTTCACTTATTGTTTACTTGCTTTTCTTTCTGATTACTTTTTCACAATTTCAGTTTTAGCGAAATCAATTCCAATACATATTAAACCCTATCCCTCACTTATTAGATTTACAAACTGCTAAGCCCTTATTTTTTTTAAGCTGTGGCTTATTACTTAAGCCATGTTGGTAGGAGCACTTAAATTTGGACTGTATGGTAATCTCTTCTAAAATATTATGGCATCAATTTAAGACTATTCAGTGGATATATATGGAGTCTTAACCATTGTGTGATAATGAAATAATTCTTCTTCTTTCCTGTACAATTATCTAGGTAATTGCATTATGCTTGTTTGGCATCACGGATCCACATTGCACCCATGTAAATGTCCCCTGTGTCGACGTCTGATTACTTTGTTGGTTCCTGGTGAGGCCTCATTGAGGGAGCGTCATAACTCAGCAGTTGCTGAGATTCTGGAAAAGGTAGAAAAATACAACCGTTACTTTGGTGGACAATCCAATGGTCTCATTCAGGTATGTGGATGTTTGCATATTGCATTTTTTATGCAACTCAGCAACCTTTATTCTGTGAGATAACCTTTTACATTTTACATACCAACATATGGTTTTTTTTACATTTTTTCTCTTTTCTTTCTTTCTTGTTTTTCTCAAAATAATAATTCAACTTAATGCCTAATCAGTCTGTCAAATGTATACTATTACCTGTTTCATAAATCATTCCTAAATTGAATGTGTACGCCGATTAAGAAAACTTTGACTGTTTATTTTAATTTGATCTCATTTCCAAAAATGCCCTTGACCAAGGAATAAAAAGTGTCAACTTTTTTGGTAATAAGGGAAAGTTTTATTATTATTATTTTTAAGTGTCACTATTGTTTTGACACAAAGTAAGAACTAGATGCTACTCCATTGCTCATAATCAACAAAACCGTAATATATAATAATTATCTTAGCTTTCAAATTGAAGGAAACTTGAAAGGATGATCAGCCGGTAAGCCTGGGAAAGAATGACTAGTTCTTTCTGGTCTATGCAAGGAATGTCTTAATAATGTCCACTGCTAAATTGAAATTGTAATTCTAAACTCTTTGATGTTTAATCATGACTTTCCCAACATACAATTATCTGCATTACATTCCACTCCGAGTGTCTTAATTATTAAGTTTCTTGTTCTTGTTTTTTGTGAGCAAACTTTATACCAACTAGCATCTTGAGCATTCTTCGAACTTCTTCAACTTCAACATCCTTGTACACTTACAATTGATATATACCATACTCATTCAATCCTAGGATTGACTTATTAGTACAAAATTCGCAGGCAATTCTTAGCACTTTCAACGTTTTGACATTTTGCAGAGCTACTGTAATCTGACATCTGAATTCTGGGTTTTCTTCCGTGCAGAGACTGCAAGACCTTCCTTTTTTGCTCCGCAGGTTGTTACTAGAAATGACAGATCCTGGAAGATCTCTTCCTCTTGTCATCAGAGCTCGTGTATATCTTGCAGTTAAGTCAGTTTATCTCACCTGCAATCATTTTTCATACTACATATGCCTCTATTGATGAATTCCTTTTATTTTTTTTCATATAATACTGATTTACTAATTTCCATAGAGCTACTGTTTTTAATTTTTCTTCTGCTGAACTCAAAGGAGTCTTTAGATTTATTGCAGAACTTGTGCATAATCAATTCTTTTAAGTATGGCCATGGAGCACTTATGCATCTTTAATGGTAATATGAGTAAGTAGATTAAATAGAGATTACACATTTTTTGGCCCTTTTCATATTCCTTGTGTCTGATATATATCTGATGAACATATGTGTGGAGGTAAGTCCCTTCATATATATGGAAAAACTTAAAAATTTTGAAGGTACCCATGTGGGACACGTGCCCATATTGACACTAACCCTTGAGCCCAAGTAACATAAACTTTGTGCATACGTACTTACTACATCCTTTTCAAATTGTCTCATGTTGATTTTTCTTGCATTTTAAGAAGTCAAAAGGAGACAAGATAGTATGGATTTTTGTGTGTGTGTTGAATCTCTTTTATATCGTTTGTGTTTGAAGCATTCTAGGTGCGCATGAAGAAATGTTTACTAATCCTTCAAAACACTAGTTTGGCTAACTTTGTGTTCTTACTAGAACTGGATCATTATGTCCTTTGCAAACAATAACAAAAAAATTTTGGAATATTACTCATCTGTCAAATTCATGGAATAGAAACAAATGTGAATTTGGGTAATTTGAAAACACTAATGATAAATTCTAGTTTCAGAAATTTAATGTTAATTTCAGGATTATCAAGGGAAAATATTGTTTCTTTTGCTCTACATGGGGAGTGACTGCTAATATTTATACGAAACTTTCAAAGGAGATTTAAAAATAAGTTTTGGGACTTATTGAAAGGTAATGACTTGAAAGTAATAAGAAAAAGAAGGGTAACATTTGACATTTCTTCCAAAATGTTTATTATTTCTTTTAGACATATCTTGGATCATCAGCGATTTGTATATTGATCTGATTGCTTAGGTGTAAATAACAGCATAATTACTATACCATCGGCAAAACTTTTTGGGGATTGAATTTGCAAATAGGGGAGCAATCAACCCTAATTGAACTAAATCCTAAGCTGTTCAGGCTTCGACTTGAACTTCACGTGAGCTTGAAAATTGCATGTTCAATCATGGCTTGTTAAAACTTGAAAACCTAGGATTTTTCTGGTAGATGTTCTAGCTAAAGTCCTTTCCAACACAGCCTAGTTAAGCTTAAAACAACATACATACTGTTGAAATATTTAGAGTTTCAGGATTACTTACTTTTCAGGGATGAGTTTTAATTTAAACAGGAGATTATCTCTCCTACTTTATTGCTGTATTTTAAATTTAGATAAGGCTGAGATTATCAGCTGATTTTTAGGAATGTTATCTCTGATTTATTGTGGGTATTATCTTTATATAAGAGCCCCTATTTGAGGAATAAAAAGCAGTAAGCCAGAACAGAAAGTTCTAGCTATTCTGTTTCAAATTTTCAGTCTCATATTCTGTTTCCAAATTTCAGTATTACATTCTTTATGGTATCAGAGCAGGTCTGATCCCTCTTCTTTATGGCATTATCGCATGAGTCATCCTTCTTTCTCCTACATGAAACAAATGTTTCCATCTTTATTTAACAAAAATCAAGATCCTTTTCAATGTGAGATCTGTCATTTGTCCAAACAAACACGCACAACATTCCATACTCAGCCTTACAAATCATCCCAACCATTTACCCTTATACATAGTGACATTTGGGGACCATCTAGAATAAGAAATGTCTCAGGTGCAAGATGGTTCATTTCTTTCATAGACGACCACACTAGGATTACTTGGCTTTTTCTCATGAAAGAAAAATCTGAAGCACGTGCAATCTTTGAAAATTTTCATAAGATGATCCAAACTCAGTTCCAAACCAAAATCCAAATTCTTAGAACTAACAATGCCAAAGACTATTTTAACTCTATTCTTAACAACTACCTATTAGCTAATGGCATTATCCATCAAAGTTCATGTGTTGACACCCCTCAACAAAATGGGATTGCTGAAAGGAAAAATCGCCATCTCCTTGATATTGCTCGTTCATTACTGTTCACATATAATGTGCCAAAACTATTTTGGGGAGAAGCCGTTCTCACAGCCACCTACCTAATTAACCGAATGCCTTCACGTCCTCTAAACTTCCAAACCCCATATCATTCCCTTCTCCAATTTTACCGACAAACTCGACTTCTCTCAAACCTCCCACTCAAAATATTTTGCTGCACTGCATTCATCCATGATCATTCCCAACATCGTAGCAAACTTGACCCCAAATCCATAAAATGCATCTTTCTCGGTTATGCTTCCAATCAAAAAGGATATAAATGCTACTCTCCCATTACTCATCGGATCTACACCACCATGGATGTTACTTTTATTGAAAACCAGCCCTACTTCACTAAAACTGATATTCAGGGGGAGAATCATGTTACAAAACAGCAACATGAATATCAGTTTTTGTTACCAATTGAACCAGAAATAATGCAGCAACCTCCTCAAAACAGCCCCTTACCTGAAACCGAACCCAAAATAATGCAGCAACCTCCTCAAAACAGCCCCTTACCTGAAACCAAACAGCAACCTCCTCAAAGCAGCCCCCTACCTGAATTTGATCATGGGCCAAATGAATCAGTTGCAAAAAACAAGGAACTTCAAGTCTATTCTAGAAGATCACGAGTCCAAAAGGGGGTAGAGTCCGAACCTACTCCAAAGCAAAGCCATGAATCTGAACCGAGCTCCAACAACATGAAATCTACATCAGGTAACTCCGAAACTCCTCTTTGTGATTCTATGGGCGATGATCTTGATGTTCCAATTGCTAGAAGGAAAGGGATTAGAGCATGCACTCAACATCCAATTTCTAATTTTTTGTCTTATGAAAGGTTGTCTTCCAAGTTTAAAGCCTTTACTACTAAATTATCACTTGTTGAGATTCCACAGACCATAGAACAGGCACTCAAGACTCCAGAGTGGGAACAAGCAGTAAAGGAGGAAATACGAGCCTTGGAAAAGAATGGTACATGGAAAATGGTGAAACTTCCAAATGGAAAAACCCCAGTAGGATGTAAATGGATATTCAATGTGAAGTATAAAGCAGATGGCAGTATTGACAGATATAAGGCTAGATTGGTTGCCAAAGGTTACACTCAAACCTACGGTATTGATTACCAAGAGACTTTCGCACCAGTTGCTAAGCTAAACACGGTAAGGATACTTCTATCAATAGCAACTAATCTTGATTGGGAATTGCAACAACTAGATGTGAAGAATGCCTTCCTAAATGGTGATTTAGAAGAGGAAGTGTACATGGAGATTCCACCAGGTTTTAAGGATGAAAGAAGTCCACATCTTGTTTGCAAATTACTTAAGTCTCTCTATGGTTTGAAGCAATCACCTCGTGCATGGTTTGATAGATTCACTCAAGTACTCAAACACCATGGATTCCAAAAGGAGCAAGCCGATCACACACTCTTCACTAAACATTCTTCTACAGGTAAAATTGCTGTGTTAATTGTGTATGTTGATGATATTATATTGACTGGAGACTACCTAGAAGAAATTGCTAGATTGAAGATTCTGTTGGCCAAAGAGTTCGAAATTAAGGACTTGGGACAACTACGTTATTTTCTAGGGATGGAAGTTGCAAGATCAAAGAAGGGCATCATGGTGTCACAAAGAAAATATACTTTGGATTTGCTGAAAGATACAGGTATGTTAAGGTGTAAACCTATAGATACACCCATGGATACAACCTGTAAAATTGGGTTAAAGGAGAATTGTGCTCCAGTCAACAAAGAGAGATACCAGAAACTTGTTGGAAGACTCATCTACTTATCTCATACCCGTCCTGATATTGGCTTCTCAGTGAGTGTTGTTAGTCAATTCATGAACAATCCAAATGAAGAGCATCTTGAGGCTGTGTATCGTATTCTACGTTATTTAAAGATGACTCCAGGTAAAGGTCTATTCTTCAAGAAAGGAAGTAGTAGAGAAGTTGAAGTGTTCTCAGATGCAGATTGGGCAGGATCAGTAACCGATAGAAGATCCACCACCGGGTATTGTAGTTTTCTATGGGGGAATCTAGTCACATGGAGGAGTAAAAAACAGTTTGTGGTGGCAAGGAGTAGTGCTAAAGCAGAATTTCGAGTTATGGCTTTGGCTGTATGTGAAGGAATGTGGATAAGAAGAGTCCTTTATGAACTAAAGCTGTCTACAGATAAATCATTTAAGATGTTATGTGACAATCAAGCAGCCATCAGTATAGCCAAAAATCCAGTGCATCATGACAGGACTAAACACGTGGAGATTGACAAGCATTTCATTAAGGAGAAAATTGAGGAAGGCATCATTAATCTATCATACATTTCTACAAGCTATCAAGTGGCTGATATTTTCACTAAAGGTTTGCCTAAGGTGTCATTTGATAATTTTGTAAACAAGCTGGGTATGATTAATATTTACAACCCAGCTTTACCCAGCTTGAGGGGGAGTGTTGAAATATTTAGAGTTTCAGGATTACTTACTTTTCAGGGATGAGTTTTAATTTAAACAGGAGATTATCTCTCCTACTTTATTGCTGTATTTTAAATTTAGATAAGGTTGAGATTATCAGCTGATTTTTAGGAATGTTATCTCTGATTTATTGTGGGTATGATCTTTATATAAGAGCTCCTATTTGAGGAATAAAAAGCAGTAAGCCAGAACAGAAAGTTCTAGCTATTCTGTTTCAAATTTTCAGTCTCATATACATACATACATACATACATACATATGATAATTTTGTAAACAAGCTGGGTATGATTAATATTTACAACCCAGCTTGAGGGGGAGTGTTGAAATATTTAGAGTTTCAGGATTACTTACTTTTCAGGGATGAGTTTTAATTTAAACAGGAGATTATCTCTCCTACTTTATTGCTGTATTTTAAATTTAGATAAGGCTGAGATTATCAGTTGATTTTTAGGAATGTTATCTCTGATTTATTGTGGGTATTATCTTTATATAAGAGCCCCTATTTGAGGAATAAAAAGCAGTAAGCCAGAACAGAAAGTTCTAGCTATTCTGTTTCAAATTTTCAGTCTCATATACATACATACATACATACATACATATTATATTTATTATATATATATATATAAATAAATGAGGAGGGATCCACTTGCATATTTGTAAAGCTAATTTAGTTTTACGCTATTTCATATAACGATATGATTTATATTTTTTTAATCCAACTATTGAATTTTATACTTTTTATGTAGATCATGCACGTAAAATTTCAAGTTAATCGAAAATGTCTACTATTTATTCAATAATAATATAATTTCACCATTAATATATATTTGAAAAAAAATACTATTCTCGATTAAATGATAGGAATATATGATTGACTTAAAAATTTACATGCTTGATAAATAGGTTATTATATCTAACAGTTGATTTGCAAAATTATTAATTCTATATGAAGTTATAAAAAGCGTGTTAAACAATTTGTTTTACCCATGTGTAAGTGAATTTCTCCTCTCTTTCTCTCTCTCTCTCTCTCTCTCTCTCTATATTAGGCTCATGAGCCTTCAGGTCAAGCTTTTGTAGGCCTCTCCTACTCGGACTTGGCACTTTTGATCACTGTTCCTGTGTTAAAACAACATGATACGGATACGGACACAATTTGTGTTTGATGCTGTTGAAGACATATGGATTTGCCTTCTTTTTTAACAAATTGAACACAAAATATTAAAAACAAGAGAGGCAGATGATTGGTTTTTGATAGGTAGTTTGCAGATGGAAAAAGCTTTGGCTTTTATACTTCAATGGATGGTATAATGATGATCAGATGCTTATTTTCCCTGTCAATGCTAAATCTATATAGTAGATCAGAGGTTGAAATGGAATTAGTCATCACGTGGAGAGAAAATTGAGAGATAAAGAGACAGGAGAATAGGAGAAGAGAACGAACAGCCAAGGAGTAATGGAAAAAACAAGAAATTAGAAGATACTAGAATGGTTGGCAATAGATTTCTTTATCCATAGGTTTGTTCACCATTCCTTTTCATTTTTTTTATTCTTTTGAATTGTAAAATACATATTGACTATTGGGTCAACATACCAATATTGATTATTTAATACTTTTACAAAATAAAGGGCCGAAGCCCTAGTGTATTTATTTACTTTTTTTTATTTTGTGTAAACCACGAGATATTTTCATACTACATTAAGTATGAGATTAACTTTTTAGTAAAAGCCCAAATTTATTTTTCTTAACTTTCTAATAAAACAAAGTGAAAATGCCCAATTTAAATTATATATTATTATGATAAGACACTTACGTATTGGTATCCTGTTTTCTGACTCATTTTAGCTGACTCTGTGAGAGAAATATTGAATGAAAGAGGAGTTTAGTGTAGACCTTTAGATACACACCAGTATCAGATACCCTTACTTTAGTCCATCTGACATAGCTGTATGCTCATATTCAAGCTTGATTTTCCAAATGAGCCTAGATTTTGACTAGAGCTTGTCTGCTGTAATAAATGAGGTTTGAGTCGAGCCAGACTCTTTCTTTTGCTTGCCTTCTTTATACTTAAATGCAATTGGCAGGCATCAAAAACTTGTGATTCAATTTGTTATAAGATAAACATCATGTTGCAGTTAAATTAGATGTTTTTAGAGTAGATTGAATAATTTGTTGGATTCTATTCATTGTCACAGATGTGTACTATAGTATTTAATTTGTGTAAAACATTCTCTTATTATCAATTTTTTATACGGTCTTTTTCTCTTTCTTCTGCACAGATGTTCTTAAGTGCCATCTACATTTTCAGCCCCATAGATATTATTCCTGAAGGTACATATTTTGATGAATTTTCTTGGGAAATTTGTTTGATAAGTAAAAGTTGCTTAACATCATAAATGCTTGATGTCAAATCACAGCAATCTTGGGGATAGTTGGCCTCTTGGATGATCTTCTTATAGCTCTTGTTTGCTTTCTCTACGTTGCTACCATTTATCGGTCTGTTCTTTACTATCGTCATGGAGGTTCGTAAAGTTGATTGGAGCATTTGATATAGGTAAGCTCACAAGGGTTTGTTTGGCTTAGTGAGAGTTGTTATAAAAAGTGTTGTTTGAGTTGAGTTTTTTTTAAAAGTGTTATTAATAGAAGTTAAATTAGCGTTTGACAAACTTAATATAAATGTAGAATGTTAAAAGCTACTATATAAAATTTTTGTATATTTTTAATAAATTATCATCAGTAGAGCCTTTATCCAATAGATTGAGATATGCTATATGAACCAATATATGAAATTACGTTAAATGGTCTATATGAATTTTCCTTCACACATTCTTATCCAAGGTAATATGTTCTTCCAACTCTAATATCTTCATATCTTTCCGAAGTACTTATTTGGGTCTTCTTCTAGCTTTGATAATTTTTTCATCATTCATAGTCTCCACTCTACTAACTGGAGCATCTATAAATTTACGTCGTATGTGTCCATATCAATGTAATTGACTTTTACACATGAAAAAAATAAAATAATAAACTTTGTTAAATTAAATCACAAATTTTTATGTTAAACAAATAAATAAAACAAAATAAAAATTTTGCTAATTAAAATTTAAACAAATGAAATAAATATAAAAATGTCACAATATAAATAAATAATTGTGAAATAATATGAATAATCTTTTATAATTTTATAAATTATTGAAAAACAAAGTAAAAATGTAAAAAAATTTTACTAAATACATGTTATTAAAATAAGAACTTCTAAGAAAAGTTTTGATTTATAGTTTCATTAAAAAACTTAAATTTGCTTTTCGCATAAATTAAAATTTTTAAAATTTTGAAAGTCACCTGGCTTCTGCTTTTATAATAGATAAATTTTTTTATAAGTTAGGTCAAACATGCACTTAATTTTTCATGGAAAGCCAAACACATCATATTGAGTTTGAAAGTAGAGTTGTATGGATATTGAATTAATTTTAGATTGGTTTCATGTAGTTTTGACTTTTGACTGTAGTATTAGGCGTTTGTTTGTAAACTATAGTTCTAATTTGACAACTTTTGCATTTAACTGATTTTGATAATTGTTATAAAACCTTTTTTTTTTTGCTTCAAATGTTTATCATGGGAAAGTTATTGCTCACCAAAATAGAAGCCTGAATTCATGCCAAAGCTAAAAACTTTGAACGATAGCATTGGTTTTTTAACAAGTGTAGTGGACAACTTCCTACCTTCAATGGTCAATTTGTGTTGTTTAATGTGTTTCCTACCTTGAATGCTCAACTTGTGCTGTTTAAAATGGAACTCTCTCGCATCCTCCTTGGGCGTTTGGTCCGTGCAAAGTCAGATTACCTTTCAAAATTTGATTACGGTTAAAACAATGTACATTTGAGAATTTTCAGAATGTTAAGTTTTTGTGTTTGATTTAGTGGAGAGGAAAGTAATAATTTTGTGTTTGGTTGGGAGAATGTAAGACTATTTAATGACATATTTTACTATATTGTTCCTAGTTATATTATTAGTTGATGTTAGTAATAGATGAGAGAAAATTATATTTAAACTATTTATTTAACGCGCCAATTATTTATTTGTGAAACGTGTAAATTATTTATTTAACATATAAATTAATTTTTAATTTATTTATAATTAATAAATATTTTTTTTGATTGGAAACGATGGATTGCATTAATATATAAGATTACTGCGTACATCTTTCAGTCAAATACATAGACATTAAAAATGTAGGAACGTCCTCTATCCAAACAGCCATAAAAGTAAGAGTACAGGAGGCTTGAGCTAAGGCATGAGCCATATGATTTTCCTCACGATAAGTGTGTTGGATCTGGAAGCTGCGAAAGCACCTTGATTGAAGTTGGATTTGGCCAGTAACCGCAACTACTAGGGAGTAGTTGGGTTGCTTTCTCCGAATTTCTTATACAGCCAATTGCGAATCTGAAGCCAATAATATATCATTAAGTCCGATGTCTGCTGCAAACTGTAATGCAAAGGAAATAGCCAAGCACTCCGCAGCTAGTGGCTCAGGTTTGCCATGTCTTTTGGCTGAACAGAAAGCAATCCCCTCACCAAGATATTAATACTACCCCCATTACCCACTCTCCACCGTACACCCAACTTAAGGACTTCCTTACTTGCACATATGCTTTTCCACACATAAGAAGAAGAAGAACCCACAATAGCATCCATGAAATGGCAGTTGGGAAAATATCGTGCCTTTAAGACCTGATAACATAGACTCAGAATGGTGAATTAATCGCCAACTTTGCTTGGCAAGTAATGCCAAATTAAAGGAATGTGGACAGCGAAATTTGAGACCCCCCATAGATTTGGGAAGACAAACATCTTTCCATTTTAACCAATACATCCCTTTACTAGTAGAATTTTGTTGCCACCAAAATTGGCGTATCAACTTTACTAAATCATCACAGAAACTCTTAGGCAATTGGAAAACACTCATTACATAAGTTGGAATGGATTGGCAAACAGCCTTGATGAGAATTTCCTTCCTTGCATGAGACAATAGCTTCTCCTTCCATTCCGATAGCAAATTCCGAACCCGATCCTTAATACCAGCAAAGAGCCTCTGTTTACCCCTACCCACCATTGGCGGTAATCCTAAGTACTTCTCCAAGTTGTAATCAGCAGCAACTTGTAAAGAACTAGTGATCTGATCTCGTAGGATAGAAGCAGTATTATTGCTGAAGAAGATACCGAACTTTGCAAAATTTACTTGCTGTCCAGAAGCAATTGAATAACCTTCTAAGATATCCTTAACTTTGCCACATTCCTGGATTGATGCCTTAAAAAACAGAAGGCAGTCGTCAGCATAAAAGAGATGTGAAATTCTGGGGCCACGACGACATACCGAAAAACCAGTAATTTCCATCCGTGCTTAAGCTTGTTGCAACAATCTGGACAAAGCTTCTGCACAGAGAATAAATAAGTAAAGGGATATAGGGTCCCCCTGACGTAATCCCTTCATAGGTTGAAAATAACCATATTGTATCCCTTCCAAGATTACTGAGAAAGAAACAGATCTAACACAAGACATAACCTTCGATATCCAGCACTCAGCAAATCCCACTACCTCATTACAACCTCTAGAAATCCCCAATCCACCCGGTCATAAGCTTTCCCATGTCCAACTTCAAAGCACAAAACCCATGGCCAGCAGACCTTCTATTCTTCAAAGCATGTAGTAACTCATATGCTACGATAAAATTGTCAGTAATCAAACGACTAGGAACAAAGGCACTTTGAGTATCTGATATTATACTTGGCAAGATTTGCTTCAGACGATTAGCCAATGTCTTAGAGATGACTTTATAAAGAACATTGCACAGGCTAATCGGTCGAAAATGCGACATTTCTTGCGGATTGGCTATCTTTGGAATAAGGACAAGGTGAGTATAGTTTAATTTGGAGATGTTTGTACTACCATTCAGAAAATCCAGACAAAAAGAGAGAACATCACTTTTTACAATGTCTAAGTACTGTTGGAAAATAATGCAGACATACCATGAGGACTAGGGGATTTCGTTGGATGCATCTGGAAAAGAGCTTCAGTGACCTCTTCTTCAGTAAACAGCATTGAGCAAGTGATTCATATCAGCCGTAACCAAAGTTGGTAAAGCATCAAGCACCCTATCATACGAAGAACTTCCTGCAGAATGAAAAAGTTCTTCAAAGTATGAGACTGCAATATCCCCCATCTTGGTTTCATCATCTTGCCACTGACCCTGAGCATCAAATAGCCCTACAATTTTATTTCTTCTTCTTCTGTCAGTTGCATAAGCATGGAATGCCTTCGTATTCCGATCACCTTGCCGTAGCCATGTCAATCGAGACCTCTGCTTCTACATCAATTCTTCCCTTTCTAGGAGTTCATTAAGCTCCAGCCGAATTGGTTTTTCTTGATTTACCGTTGAATCAAAGATCGGTAAAGGAGTCACATCATGCCACTCTTTTTCTTTTTTAGCAATGCTATGCTGGATGTGCCCAAAGGATGAGGAATTCCACTTCAACAACGCCACCTGTGTCTGTTTTATTTTGTCAATCACCGAAGCATTTGAGGATAATGTCATAGAGTGCCATGCAGACTGTATGACATGGCCACATTCTTCCGATCGGGTCCACATCTCCTCAAATCTAAACATTTGCTTCCGTTGATGTCCACCATGATGCAAATTATCATCCAGGACCACCTTTAGAACATGATGGTCAGAGAGGGAAGTAGGATAGTTGTATATTTGATAATGGGGAAAGAACTCCTGCCAGGCACTATTTCCAAATCCCCTATCTAGACGAAGCTTAACTGTATCATTAGCATCTCGATGATTCCACCATGTCATAAAAGGACCTTTACATCTAAGGTCATTAAGTTGACAATAGTCGATAGCAGATCGAAATTTCTCCATTTGCTGTTCATTCCGAAGTGGCTTCCCAAACTTCTCTTGGTACAAAATTTCATTAAAATCTCCAGCACAAATCCATGGGAGATTATCAGGACGATATAATCTTCGCAAGATATCCCAACCAAGATGCCTTAAGTGTGTGTCTGGATCACCATAAAATCCGGTAAAGCGCCAACTAGGTTCCCCCGAGGCCCCAAAAATGAGCACATCTATGTGATATTTAGAATAGGTGGACAATGAGATATTCACATCAGGATTCCATAATAATATTAAACCTCCACTTCTACCAATACTACTAACAATAAAAACATATGAGAAGCCCAGTCGAATTCTTAATCTCTTTGCTTCACAATTCCACAACTTAGTTTCACAAAGGAAAACAAGAGAAGGCCTCTCTTTAGCTAGGAGGGTTTGAAGTCTACTAACTGCTTGTGGCCCTCCTAATCCACGACAGTTAAGACATAAGAAACTCATGGCTCCTGGCGGGATTGAGGCTTCTCAGTCTTCGCCATTGGTAAAATCTGTTTCATTGTTACTTCCAATTTCTGATACTTCGTCGTGACTGCTGTTTGGTGAACAGTAGACCAGGTTCAGCAATCACCAGTCTGGAACTTACGTTTCAGCCTGCAAGTTGAAACATCTGCAAGTGGAGTAGCAACAGGAGCATCCAAAGTAGTGGTCAGGACATACTCCGAGGCGTGTACCTCTCTCATCGCCACTTCAGTCATTGATGGGGCAGAAGGAGTCAGTGGCTGGATAGTTGGATTGATGACGGTAGGAACCATATCAGTTGTGGAACAAACCACCATAGGGGTAATGTTATCGTTAGTATCTTTATCATCCAAATCCAACTTACGAGAAACTAGATTATATGGTGGAACTAGAGCCATATGTCCTCGACCATTATGTTTCCTGTCGATATAGGAAGCATCTGTATGTTTCTCCCAACCAAATCCCTTCCGCTTGGGCAAAGGCTTTTATTATTGAATCATTACCCAACTCCAATCATTGTTATTATTATTTTTTAGATTTTAAACTCTAGTAATATGATTCAATTATAGTAGTAAATATTGTTTTCAAATAGTATTATTACGTATTGTTTAATTTATATTACTAGTTACTTAAATAAAATAAATTTATTTAATAAATAGAAAATTATTTTATTGAACTTTTCAAAAAATTATTTTGCGTTAAATTGTTATATAATTTTCAATAAATTTAAACATTTATTTTAACATATAATAATATTTTTTATAAAAATATTTTATATTGACGGAGGTTTCATGTTTCAAGATGGTATTATTTTCATTTTTTGAAGTTGATATAACACTAAATAGTGTGTGGGTCTAGTCTTTCATAAAGGTACATTGCATTTTCAACGAAATGGATTGTTGTGTATTTTTGATGTAAAGAAACTGGTAACGGAAAGCCAAAATAAAATATGCGAAAGGAGAGGCATGATCAACTTTGAATTTGCTATCGTTCTTAGGAGTGTAATCGAGCCGAGCCGAACCGATACAGTGAGGTGCTCGAGCTCGAGCTTGACTCAAAAACTCGCTGCTCGGTACTCGGTTCAAGCTCGATCGAATCTTAATTTTTAAGCTCGAGCTCAGCTCGAGATTAAAATCGAGCTACTTGAGCTCGCTCGATTAAGCTTGTTTATTGAGCTCAATTAAATGCTCGATCTCCAATTCATTTATATATATATATATATATTATGTTTTAATAATAATAATAATAATAATAATAATAATAATAATAATACAACATCAATAATAACAAATATCTAAAAAAAATTAAAATAATTATAGTCGCAATGAATCTGATAGATTATAATCCTTCAGTTATTTGAAAGAATTAGCTTGAGATCTTTGATCTTCATCAATTCCATCATTTTGCCCAACTTAGCCGAAGTGTTGTTCCTTCAAAATAATGGATCCGAAAATTGTAGTTCAAAACCATATGAACACATCAAAATTTTAAAAAGTTTATAGGGTGATGTTGCAACAACTATTACAAGATCAAACAAGAGAATTTAAACAGCACTTTTTCACTTCAAAACAAATATCTATATAGGCGATTCCATAGCTTTATACAGTGCAACACAGAAAAGATTTATATCATGGGAGATCTAGTGCGGAAGGAGGGGTGGGTGTGCCGGATTTGGTGACGAGAGAGGTTGGGTGCACTGGATTTGTTGTCGGGGGAGGCCATGTGCGTCAGATCTGGTGCCGAAGGAGACTATGTGCGCGCGGATCTGATGTGGACTGCGATTGAAACGTGAACAGAGGGTGGTCGTTGGTGCAAGGTCGCCGGAGTTGAGGTGGTGCGGTTGTAGATCACGAGAAATTACCTACAGGTGCTAGTCGCTGGCAGGTGCAGCGTGTTAGGGACTTGGGTAATTGGTGGGAGTGGCCTGAGTGGTTTTAGTCTTGGGACTGAAAATGAAACGTGAAAATAGCTTAGGCGTTTAGGGTTTCTGAAAGTGAATGGCAGATGTAAATGGGTAGGGTAAATAAGTAATTATACTGTAAAATTATAAAATATATATTAAAATAACAAAAGCTCGATAAGGCTCGCGAGCTACTCGAGCAGACTAACTTAATGCTCGTACTCGGCTAGACAAAAATCAAGTCGAATTCGAGTTTTTTTCGAGTTGAATCTAAGTAGCTTGCGAGTACTAGTGTATCATTTATACCCCTAATCTTACTTATTATTTTTTAAAATTGCAAATACAGACTAAACACAAACAATGATTGCAATTAAAAAAACAGACGAGAGCAGCAGCTAGTTGATCATTGAACAAATTATCACAGATTCAGTAATCCTTCCTTGGGCAAAATCAGCAATGAAATTGTCTAATTGATCTGCTGCAAATGCTAAGCTAAATTCAGCACCACCTTCCTACGCCCTACTTTCACCCATAGAAATAGATCTAAAAGAGCCAATGTGAACAATCTCTCTTTGTCGATCTTCCTCACCCAAAAATTGTATTGTTGACTCATAGTTTTGACGAATTAGATGAACGCTAAGGTTAATTTTGATAGGATTGAAAACAACAATGATGATTAGATTAGTTATTACAACGGTAAAATTGAATATGATAATGGTGAGTTTAAAATTAGTAATAAGATAGGGTACTTTTACAATAAGTTTAACATTTTTGACTTTATTATAAGGCCAATGAATAATAATAACTATTTGATCAATAACAAATAATTTAAACCATTGATTTATATTTTATTCTCAAAATATATAATGACCTGTTAACCTATTCAATTGGTTTTGAATAGTCAACACAAAACACTAAATATTAATTAAAAATATAAAATCTTTATTCACCTTTTATCTTAAAACTCTATCTTACTTTTCGCTAGTCCCCTTATTCCTCTTTCTTCTCTTATTTCTGTAACTTCAAGTAACCCTGTTTCTTCTATCTTTTCTCTCTTTTTTTTTCTATGTTTCTTAACCCTTAACTATCTTAATGAGTTTGTTTTGGTTTTTAGTTAAGAGTGATTAGGTTCTGAAGTGGACGATTGCTTTGATATTGAGTAATGGTGTTCCATTTTTTCTTATGGCTGAAATTTGGGTAATCTGGCATCAAGGGATGAGGAAGAGTAGTTTATATCAGGAGTTTGTTGTTGTGTTTCTTGTTGTTGCATTTTTATTGCTTATTGCTGAAATAGTGATGCTTTGTGTTTCTTCTAATACTAAATTTCGGGTGAAGATGGAAAGGATGTTAGGTGGATTTTGATATGGTTGTAAATGCTGTTCATGGTATTCAACGTATTGCCTCAATCAAGTGTTATAGATTTGTTGAGTTGGTTTCAATTCGATCTTGGTCAAAATTGGAATATTCTGCTTTTGTTCTTTTTAGCAGATTTTACTAGATGTAGTCTGTATCATTTAATAAATCTATTTGCTTAAAAAAAAAACCCACCAAGCAATTGAACCGCCATTCTCTTCTTCCTCCTTCCCTTGCTTTGATTTACATATTTTTTTCATCAATATTTCAGCTGAAGTAATTTCTATTATGCCTACTGGTACAAGGGAAAAAAATGAAAATAAGATCCAATTAAACCAAAATTAGAAAAGAAAATTATCATATTGAAATGAAAAGAGTAAAATGGAGAAATTAATAAACACAAAACTTATTGTGAGACTTACAAAAAAAAATCTCAAAATTAATTGAATTTGTAATTAACAAAAACTAAACTTACCGTCAGGCTTGACGAAAAAAATAAAAAATTTGTGAATTAAACAGGCAGTTGGTTGCTTTAATTAGGCAGTCAACCGCCTTGATTTAAATAACATTCTATACTATTTTAATTAATGGGTAGTAGAATGCTTGATAATGGCATTCGATTGTCCATGTGAATTAGACCCAAAATTATGATAATTAACTGTAAAATTAATAAGAATAAACATAAAAACACAAAAATAAACATAAAACTATGATTAGTTAATCGTAAAAATGATTATAATAAACGTAAAAACACTAGAGTAAACATAAAATTTATAAGAATTATTGTAAAATTCATGAGATTTATCGTAAAATTCGTGAGAGCAAGCATAAAACACTAGAAAAAGAATAAATTTATAATAATTAACCGTAGAATTTATGAGATTCGTTGTAAAATTCATGAAAGTAAGCATAAAAACACTAAAAAAAATAAGCCTATAATAATTAATCGTAAAATTTATAAGATTTATCATAAAATTAATAAGAGTAAGCATAAAAACACTGAAGTATTATAATTGAGGTACAAGCACTGGAGCATTATAACTGAGGCAAACAACCACAAAGAGAAAATTATTAATCAATTTTAACCCATTACAAGTAAAATAATTAGAAGATGTTAACTTTTCAGGATGTGGGTATCCTTACGAATGCAAACTAAAATGTTGCACAATTTCATATGCACAAATGAAAAGTGCTCGAAAATGAAAGTAGTGTTGAAGAAAGAAGTCTATTATTCTTTCATAATTCCAATTCTAATTTTCAAAAATCATATTTCATGACGGACAAGCCAAATAATAAATGAAACAAAATGTGATAGGATAAAAGTATGAAAAAAACATACACTGGTTGCACTGCTCCTAAAGTTAATTGAGGAGGATATCAAACACGAAGTGGCCCTGGCACCAAACCTCCCATTAGCTGAGTAATTGGAATATCCATTTTGGCTGCTTTTGATGGAGCCTCTTCTTCTGCAAGAAATTTTATCTTATGAATTAGGAAGACATAATAAGAAATATAAACTCAAAATGTAAATATGTAACAATATCAAACTTTTTAATTAACAATTACTCTGTAAACGCTCTTAACACAAGTACAGCTAGATTACATTTGCAACAAATAACATAAAGGAAAATTCATAAAAATGCAGAAAACACTCAAGTAGCAAAAGTGGTAATTAAATGGCATTTGATTGTAAAATATATATAAACGCATACTTTATACAATTGTGAGCAACAACTCAAGATATAATCATTTGATGTGGAACATTGTTATAAATGATATAACATTACGTATACAAAAGAAAATTATCATATTGAAACAAAAAGAGTAAAATAGAGAAATTAATAAACACAATTTACTGTCAGACTTACAAAAAAAAAATCTCAAAGTTAATTGAATTTGTAATTAAAAAACACATAACTTACTGTCAAGCTTCAAGAAAAAACTCAAAATTTGTAAATTAAACAAGTGGTTGACTGCTTTAATTAGGTAGTCGACTGCTTGGATTTAAAGAACATTATATACTATTTTAATTAATGGGTGTTAAAAAATTCATACAGATAAATTCACACAGGATCTCATGTTCAATCATCAAGAAAAGAGTAACGGAAGCGTACCTAAATCCATTAGAATTGATTTCTTGGGGTTAAAGACTTCCACGTCTAAACCTTTTGAGAGAATTTGTATCTTACTCAATGATGAGATTTGATTGTGAGAATTATGTTATGTTTAGACTGGAGACCATAACCTATTTATACGGGAAGTATATTTTATTTTATTTTGGCCCATCATGAAAATAAAATAAAATAAAATATTGGGTCTTTATAGATTGCAAAGCCTATATTAATTGAGATGTTCTAAAGTTCAATAACTTAAACTTTATTTGATCACTTTTAAATGGATTAAACAAATTAGATAGCCTCTAATGTACAATTAATTGATATATGTATGCCCACTTAAAGAATTTCCCAACAATCTCCTACTTGGGCCACATATGTCACCTAACAATTGTACATTTTAAAATAACTTTAAGAGCTCTAAACTTGCTATCTTCACAAGGAGACATCTCTAAACAATCTTGTCCATCAATTGTATTAACATAGGATTAAAGCGATCTTCGTTACACATATTCCGTAACTAGATCCATCAATGGTCACGTATATTAATATAATCAACGACATAGATCAAGTACGGATGTGTAGCATGGAAATTACATGCAACGTGATCTCTTAAACATGCCTATTTTCAACTGGTCCTACTTTCAAAAACTTTATGCTTAACTGCAATTTAAAAGAATAATACTTTATTTCAGAGTTTCAGTAATAACAACAACACTTTATTCTGTTCAGAAAAATGTCTCAATAACAAATGAATATAAATGAAACAAACTCCCACTTTACAAGCATATTATCAAAGTGAACTACACCCATACGAGCTATATGCTCATGAAACACCTTAGGTGGTACACCCTTAGTAAGCGGATCCGCAATCGTTGAGTTTGTATTGATATATTCAATAGATATCTGAAGACTTTGAACTCTCTCCTTTACAACAAGAAACTTGATATTAATATGCTTTGACTTCGACGAGCTTTTGTTGTTCTTAGAGTATAATTCTGCGACTTTATTATCACAATAAATCTTCAATGGCCTCTCAATACCATCAACAACACATAGCCCTGTGATAAAATTTCGCAACCATATTGCTTGGTTCGATGCCTCATAGCAAGCTATAAACTTTGCTTCCATGATAGAAGAAGCTATGAGTGACTGCTTTACACTCTTCCAAGACATAGCTCCTCCAGCTAACATGAAAATATAACCAGAAGTGGATCTTTTGCTATCAAGGCAACCAGCAAAATTGGAGTCTGAATACCCAATCAGCAAAATCTTTAGTTCTTTGTAAATACCTCATAACCCTCTTACTGCTTTCCAATGATCCATTTCAGGTTTGCTTAAATATCTGCCAAGCATTCCAACTATGTACGCAATATCTGGATGCGTACAAACTTGAGCATACATGAGACTCCCTACCGCTAAAGCATGAGGAATCTTCTGCATCTCTTCCTTTTCAATATTATTTCTTGGGCATTGAAGCAAACCAAATTTATCACCCTTAGCAATGGACATGTCTCCTGATGCATAATTTTTCATGTCAAATCTGTTAAGCACCTTATCGATATAACTGATAAGCCAAGTATTCCTCGAGAATGATCTTGATGGATCTGTATGCCCAACACAAAAGATGCATTCCCAAGAACTTTCATCTCAAATTTATTCGAAAGAAATCTCTTGGTCTCATGCAACAAGCCTATATTACTGCTTGCTAGCAGGATGTCATCGACATATAACATCAGAAGAATAAACTTGCTACTACTGATCTTGTGATAAATACATTGATCAACAGTGTTCTCCTTAAAACCAAAAGAGGTGATCACTTGATCAAATTTTCGATACCATTGACAGGATGCTTGCTTTAAACTTTAGATGAATTTCTTTAATTTGCACACTATATTTTCAATTCATCCGATACGAAATTTTCTGGTTGCACCATATAAATTGTTTCTTCAATGTCACCATTGAGAAACGCTATCTTTACATCCATTTGATGTAGCTCCAAGTCATAATGAGCTATACGTGCCATAATGATTCTAAAAGAGTCTTTCGATGAAACCGGTGAGAAAGTCTCTTTATAATCAATGCCTTCCCTTTGAGTGAAACCTTTGGCAACTAGACGTGCTTTGTATCTTTCGATATTGCCTTTTGAATCCCTTTTGGTTTTGAAAATCCATTTACAACCAATCGGTTTCGCTCTTTTAGGCAATTCGACATGATCCCAAACGTCATTGTCCTCCATTGATTTCATCTCATCTTTCATGGCCTCAATCCATTTATGAGAGTGAACACTTTGTTTGGCTTTACTAAAAGATTTTGGATCATTTTCTAGTCCTATATCAAACTCGTGTTCTTGGAGATATACGATATAATCATCTGAAATCGCTGATCTCCTCTCTCTTACGGATTTCCTTAATGGCACTTCCAATTGAGGTTGTTATTGCTCCTCAATAAGAGTGGGAGGTAACCCAGAAGTGTCTTGATAGTCCAAATTTGCATCTTGAACAATGTCAGACATAATTGTCTGATCATTTTCAATTGCAATTGTAGGAATAGTAACATGTTCTTCTTCAAAGACAAAGTTCCTGAGTTTGGCACCCTCATCATATTCAACATCCTCAATAAACTTAGCATTCTCTATTTTGAAAAAGGATCTATTTGAGGGATCATAAAATTTAAAACCTTTTGATCTTTTTGAGTATCCAACAAAGTAACAACTTATTGTTCTTGAGTCTAATTTTCGTTCATTAGGCTTGTATGGCCTAACCTCAGCTGGATAACCCCAAATATGTAAATGCCTAATACTAGGTTTCTTTCTTGTCCATAATTCATATGGGGTTTTAGCTACTGCTTTGCTTGGAACTTGATTAAGACTGTACATTGCAGTCTTTAAGGCTTCTTCCCAAAGTGACTCTGGCAAAGAAGAATGACTATTCATACTTCTAATCATATCCTTTAGGGTCCAATTTCGTCTCTCAGCTACACCATTTTGACTTGGAGTCCCTGGCACGGTGCATTGAAGAACAATGCCACATTCTGCTAAATACTTTGCAAAAAGGCCTGGACGTTGTTCACCTGATCCGTCATATCTATCTTAATATTCACCGCCACGGTCAGATTTAATGGCTTTAATTTTCCTACCAAGTTGATTTTCAACTTCAGCTTTATAGATTTTGGAAACGTCCAATGCCTAAGACTTCTCATGATTTAAGTACAGGTACCCATAACGAGAATAATCGTCTATAAAATAATAAAATATTGTTGAACATTCCAAGAGGCTGTAGGGAATGGACCACAACTATCAGTATGAATTAAATCCAAGACATTTAAACTCCCGTTAGCACCAGTTTTCTTGATATTTGTTTGTTTTCCCTTAATACACTCAACACAGATTTTGAAATCAAAAAAATCAAGGGAATCGAGAATTCCTTCTAACACAAGCCTCTTTATTCTTTGTTCAGAAATATGTGCTAAACGCTTGTGCCATAACATGAAAGAATTTATACAGATTATCAACTAAAGAACTTGTGCCAATAAGATTTGAATGCTAAAAAAGACTAAATTTTCCATTTCCAAATGAACAAGAATATCTTGATTTGTCCAAATAAGAAACATAAATTAAATTTTGTCTAAATGACGGTACATAAAAAGTCTCTTTCAAATCTAAATAGCAACCAGATTCTAACTTTAATCTAAATAGACAAATAGCCTCAACAGGAGCTCTTTCGCCATTTCCTACATAGATGAATCTTTCAACGTCAGTTAACTTTCTGCTCCTTAGACAACCCTGCATAGTCACACTTATGTGAGTAGTGGCACCCGTATCTATCCACCGAGTGTGATTGGGTACTAAAGCCAAATTAACTTCAGAACAAACAGAGTTGAGAAGTTTACCCTTTTTAGCAAGCCATTTAGCATACTTGGAACAATCCTTCTTCACATGACCACTTTTACGGTAAAAGAAACAAGTGATCACTTTATCTTGTTTCTGTTGCCCCTTAGGCTGTGAAGTTTCAGTATTTGCAGTGCCTTTTCCTGTGTTCCTTTTTCTTTTCCTGTTGGCAGCATTGTCATTGGAAGAAGATGCTAAGTGAGCACTTTTTATCTTCTCTTGTTTCAACCTCTCCTCCTCTTGCATACACTAAGCAATGAACTCATTAAGAGTTCATTTCTCCTTTTGAGTATTATAACTTATTTTAAAAGGACTGAATTCTACAGGAAGAGATATCAATACCAAGTGCATGAGAATGTCCTCAGATAACTCTAACTTTAGTGCCTTTAGTCTTGTAACAAGATTAGACATTTCCATAATATATTCCCTTCTGTTTCCTTTGCTATTATACTGCATTGAAACAAGCTTAGACATGATGGTGCTTATTTCGACCTTTTCATTTGTAGTAAATCTGTCTACAATCTGCTGTAGAAAACTCTTAGCATTTTTTTCCTCAGGCATTGCGCCCCTGATGGTATCTGGAATTGAGTGCTTCATGATTATCAGACTCATGTGATTTGAAAGCTCTCATTTTTCATAAAGTGCCCTTTTCGTAGCTGTACTATCAGCAGGGGCGGGAGGTTTGTCAGACCTGATTGCATAGTCTAGATCCATACACCCAAGTACAATGGTAACATGCTTTTTCCATTTCTCGAAGTTAGTGCCATTAAGCACCGAGATATTATTCAAATTGGCAGATATAAAAGAAACATTTACTGTAAACAGAAAAACAACAATAATAAGCTCACAATTAACAAATAAAAATTTTGGGCCATATAAGATACCAAGCACAATATTAAAATTTAGTCTTTGGAAGCAGTACTCTTAAACTTTATTAGTAAATATTGATAATTAAATCCTGCCAACAATATGCCTTCCTTTGGGCTGACATATTGCATGCATGGTAAAAAATAATTTTATCACATATTTACTACTTTATTGTGTTTGTAATTCGGCCAAAAAATAACCTTCCTTTAGGCCGATTATTTTTCGCAGGGATTAAAAACACAGTCATTTAAATTCTTAAATGACAACCTTAATTTTCAAAATAAATAAATTAACATAAAGGAGGTCACTTTGGTGGCATTTTATATTAATTTAATTTATTTTGAACTTTTATTTTCAACAATTATGCATATATAAAAAACATTGAGAATACACAAATTTATTCATATCAACAGGGAGAGTGAGTACTGTCAATCATCTCAAAATATCATGAAATAAAATTTCAGAAAATATGTGCATGATATATCAAACACCAAAATTACCATGAATATTAAATAATAAATATTTAACAATGTCAAAAAATTCAATAAAAATCACCAAAAATTTAAAAATAAAATTTTAATGCAAATTGGAGTAATCGGTAGCCAAATGGCTACCGGATAGTGGCGCGTGCATCACACGTGCCACCTGTGTGCGTGTCTTCTTCCTCCAGTCGGGTCAACCAGACCCGGTTGGAACCCAGAATAGACCCGTTCGGGTATGTTCTATAATTTTTCATAAATTTGACCCTTCTTTGATTATTTTTGTTGAAATTAAACTCACGATCATGAAATTAAACCTTTATTCTATAAAACCCAGGCCAAGAAATGGATGTGTTAGCTTTAAATTGCAATATATATTTTGAAATGACAAAAACTTAAGTAAGCTTTAATGTCTTAATTCACATTGTAAATTTGCTCATCACACATGATTTTCTCAATGCATTTCAAGTGTTTATGTCAAACATTAAGACCATGATTTAATGATGCATACTCTTATTGGTCTTAATACTTTATAAATGTTTTGAATATTTTAGAAAAACACTTGATAAATGTTTAGACCATGTTTTTATCTGAGAAAGTCAAGAAAAACTCCCTTAAAGCTTATAAATGTTTTGGGTTGAATTAGGATCAAAGGTCATATCATTTCTAACCCAAAAGTGCAGGAAAAATGCCCTCTGGAAGAAAAGGATCGATCCCCACTGTAGCAGGATCGATCCCCTTTTGGCAGAAAGTCTTCCCAAGGTCCCTGAAGCCCAGAATTAAGATTCTGGACAAAAGGGATCGATCCCCACTGTAGCAGGATCGATCCCTTTGCACCAGAAAGCCCCCAACGGCTCTTTTCTGTGAGACACAACGGCTACTTTCTGTTTTGGCTCCAACCAACGTCCACAAACCATCCAAGGGACTATAAATAGAGGCTTAGAAGCTAAAGGAAACAAGAGGAACAACCAAGCAACATCTTTCATCATCTTATTCATCTTCCTCAAGCCTCAAACAACAATCAAGAGCTCCAAAGTCTACATCATCTATCATTCTCTTATTCCTTGTAGTGCTTAGCACAAATCTTGTATAGGCTTTTATTTGTGCTTAATCTTTGTAATCACTTGCCTATCTAGAGGCCTTCTTTGATTACTTATCGTGTAAACACATTCAATCCTTGTAAAAGGGGAGGTTTCTCTTTAGCCTAAGAAAAAGAGGGAGGTTTCTCTTTAACCTGTAAAAAGAGGGAGAAGAGGTTTCTCTTGAGCCTAGAAAAAGAGAGAGGTTTCTCTTGAGCCTTGAAAAGAGGGAATGTAACAAATTCAAGGATAGTGAATTTGGGGAAAATCCTTGGGAGCGTCTCAAGGTAGAGGACGTAGGCAAGGTTGCCGAACCTCTATAAATCGCTTGCGTACATTTCTCTATCCTTACTCTCTTTACTTATTTGCAATTATATTTGTGGTTATTGCTTTGAATTTATATTGCATAATTGAATAGCCTAGAGAACTTAGAAAATATCAATATAGGCTAGAGAATTTAGAGAAACCGAAAAACGAACCTAAGGTTAGTGAAAAACCGATTCACCCCCCCTCTCGGTATTGCCTATAAGAGCCAACAGGATGAAAGCAACAAAATTTGTGACAAATTTGATCAAGAAAAATTCATGAAAGAACCCTTACCCCTTTTCTTGATTTCTTTCAACCAAAACGAAAAGTCTATCGAAATTATGACTTTGTTTCAACCATATAAGTCACAAGAAACGGTTATCATTAATCAATTTGAATTAAAACATATTAAATACAATTGTTTTGGTTGAAATTTAATTTTAGGAATTAAAAATTTAAAGATAAAATTCATGAAACATGAAACAAAATTCCAGAAAATTGTTCACATGATTTTAATCCTTATTCCATAAGGAATAAAAGCCCTAAGGTTTCAAAGAAAATTTTTTAATTCTTAATGATTAAACATGAATACCCTTTTGATACCACTTGTTAAAAAAAATTCATACAGATAAATTTAACAGGATCCCATGTTCAATCATCAAGAAAAGAGTAACAGAAGCATACCTGAATCCATTAGAATTGAATTCTTGGGATTAAAGTCTTCCACGTCTAAACCTTTTGAGAGAATCTGTATCTCACTCAATGATAGGATTTGATTGTGAGAATTACGTTATGTTTAGACTGTGGACCATAACCTATTTATACTTGAAGTATATTTTATTTTATTTTATCCCATCATGAAAATAAAATAAAATATTGGGTCTCTACATATTGCAAAGCCCATACTAATTGAGATGTCTTAAAGTTCAATAACTTAAACTTTATTTGATCACTTTTAAATGGACTAAACAAATTAGTTAGCCTGTAATGTACAATTAATTGATATATGTAGGCTCACTTAAAAATTTCCCAACAATGGGTAGTCGAATGCTCGATAATGGCATTCAACTGCTTATGTAAATTAAACTCAAAATTATGATAATTAACTATAAAATTGATAAGAATAAACGTAAAAATACTAGAATAAACTAAAACTATGATTAGTTAATCATAAAAGTGATTAAAGTAAATGGAAAAACACTAGAATAAATATAAAATTTATGAGATTAATCATAAAATTTATAACATTCATTGTAACATTTATGAGATTTATCGTAAAATTTATGAGATTTATCGTAAAATTTATGAGATTCATCGTAAAATTTATGACATTCATCGTAAAATTTATGACATTCATCGTAAAATTTATAACATCATCGTAAAATTTATGACATTATCGTAAAATTTATCAGATTTCTCGTAAATTTTATGAGATTCATTGTAAAATTTATAACATTCATCGTAAAATTTATGACATTCATCATAAAATTGATTAAAGTAAGCGTAAAAACACTACGAAAAGCATCAATTTATAATAATTAATCATAAAATTAATGTGATTTCTCTTAAAATTGATAAGTATAAGCATAATAACACTAGAAAAAAATATAAATTTATAATAATTAACTGTAAAATTAATGTGATTCATCGTAAAATTAATAAGAATAAGCATAAAAATACTAGAAAATACATAAATCTATAATAATTAATTGTAAAAGTAATGTGATTCATTGTAAAATTGATAAGAATAAGGATAAAAATACTAAAAAAATACATAAATCTATAATAATTAATTGTAAAATTAATGTGATTCATCGTAAAATTGATTAAAAACACTAGAAAAATCATAAATCTCTGATAATTAACCATAAAATTAGTGTGATTCATCGTAAAATTGACGAAAATAAACCTAGAAACACTAAAAAAAACATAAACATATAATAATTAATCGTAAATACTCTAAATACTATTTTTTGGGCTAAACACCTTTTTTTGGACAGATGTAACGGTCCAAATGTACAGTAGATAACATATTTTTACACATATTTGATGGTTGGGCTGTCTGTGATGCCTTTAACACTTGAATAGTAACTGTAATGAATAGTAAATATTTATTTAGGGGTCGTTTGGTATCGTTTCCTGTTTTCTGTTTTATGTTTTCTGTTTTTGAAAATTCTGTTTTTGTTTTATTTTGTTTTGTTTTCAATTTCTGAAAACAGAAAACATATTTGTTTCATACTGTTACGTTTTGAAAACAAATATTTAAACTAATTTAGATATAATAATTCAATTCACAAAAAAATTTTTAAAATTAAATAAAAATAATATATTTATTAAATAATAATATGTAGATAATATTAAATAATATTATTTTATATTATTTAATACTAATATTAAATATTTTTATTTAATCATATAAAAATTTAGTATAATTTAAATAATGTTATAATTAAATATAATATTAAATAAAATAATATTATTGAATTTAATTGTAATAATCATAAATTATATTTAATAATAATTTTTATTTAATTGTAATAATAATATTACATTATTAAATAAAATATTTAACTAATTAATTTATAATAAATTATATAGTTATTAAAATATATTATATTTAATATAAATAATATTATTTAATGTTAAGTATTTACTTATTTAATAATATTAAATTATTTAATAGTAGCAGTGATATATTTTAAATTTAAGATAGAATATAATATTAAATAATAATATTGTTTAGTAAAATAAAAATTAATTATATTATATAATAATATTAATTATTAGCATATCAAAATTATAATAACTGATATTATTTAAAATATTTAATATATTCAATAAATTATTATAAAAGTTTAAATTAAATAATATTATAATATTATAATTCAATGTAATATATATTTAATTGCTTTTTACGTTTTCAACTTTTCTATATTAAAATAAATATATTAATTTTAAAATATTAAATAATATTTTATATTAAAATGTAATATTATTTTATTTTAAAAATTAATTAATTTTATTTATATTTTTATTATAAAAAATATTAATATTATAGTAATATATAAACTCTGTTCACTTACTTATGAACAGTAACAGAAATGAAAACATGTTTTCAAAAACAATGAAAACAAGAAATTCTTGTTTCCAACAATTTTGAAAATTCTTGTTTTTGTTTTCGTTTTTTGAAAACGGAACATGTTACCAAACGTGTTTTTTGTTTCTGTTTCCAAAAAAACTGAAAACAAAAACAAAAAACAGGAAACAAAAACGATGCCAAACGAGGCCTTAATTAATAAATTCGGAATATGAAATTCTTACAATTTTCCTTACACTTTGCATCCCCTGTTCTAGTTTACAATTTAAGTAGTATTGTACAATTTACCTGAAAGTATAAAAGAAAGTTCAATTACCTCCCAGTCCGACACAAGTAGTCTCGGCAACCAACTTTTGGTCAATCCTCTAATGTATACCACTTTTTAATCTCTTTTAATATCCTGTGGAGTTGGAAAATAAAGGGGTGAGCGAAACGTGCTTAGTAAAGGAATCGTATGCAAGACTGATATAACGAAACCTACATGCTGGAAAACTTTATTTTCCTAACGGTTTACTAGGCACAGTAAATGGAAGGATACTATAGTCAAGTAGGTAATCCAGATAGAGCATGGAAAATATTTTGAAATACCTGTCTTGTCTCGGAAACCCAGAACGACTATAGGGAGTAATCCTTAAATTATTGTTATAAAATAATTTAATGAAAGTTTCAATAATTAAATGGTAAATAGAACCACTTAATTTTATCACTTCAGTACTCTTTAAAACACATGACAGTGACAGTAGTAAAACAGTACAGTAAATAGTGCGGTTTGAACAATGATAATAGTATATAAATCGATTTCAGTAACAGTACGATAAAGTACTTCAGTAAACAGTGAAGAAAATAGCTCTGTACAGTAAACACTTGGGTTCCATAGTACAGTGAACTTTTCATAGCCAATAATAATTTCCATAAAACACTTTCTATTTAGTAAACAGTAACAATTCAGTAAACAGTAATTCAGTAAAACAGTTAACAGTAATTCTCAGTTCAATACAATAAGCAGTAATTCAGTAAAACAGTGACTGTAGTTCTCAGTTTGATAAAACACTGAACAATGAATCACAGTTTAGTAGCAGTAAACAGTAGTTCACAGTTTCAATAAAACAATAGTCAATGATTCACAGTTCAGTATCAGTAAACAATAGGTGGAGACTAGGCATCACCCTCGATATATCATGCTATAATCCCTATAGGGAACAGTAATAGTAAATAGTAAGATCTATGGCCATAGTTTATAGGGCGTCCGCAGAGTACATTTGCCAGGTGATCTCGGGACTACTGATGACTTGGCAGTCAATCAGCCATGTGACAGTATAGTAATAGTGGGGATGAAATTGGGGCCTAAAGTTTCAAAATCATTTAATCTCAATATAAAATACCTTTAAGGATTTTAAATAAAAATTGTCATTTAATTTAATAAAAATTCCAAAAGGTATTAAATTCTTATTTACCAGTACAGTAGAAACAGTAAATAAAATATTCATGTTTTGGTGAGAAAATTTATAAATGTTCATTTTCAATATAAATTTCTTTGAAGAACATTTTTCTAGTCTCACTTTAATAAAATTTCACAACATGAATATTTAATTTATATTTTCATTAAAATTCCAACTTATAGAAAATTAATGGAAATAAATTCAAAAATTCATAATTCACTCAAATTTTGAATCTAAAATATTTCATGCTATTTTAGAATAATTTCGATAATTTTTCGGCAGCATAACAACTGCATTTCCTTAACCTAATGCACTTAAAATACAGTATATAAAACCAATCGTAAATCACATATTTGCATGATTTTCAAAGGCAATTCAATACCAAATAATTTCATAAAATTGTACTCATCAAAATCATGCATTCAATATATCCCTACGACCTATACACTCATCCCTTACCTGTCTACCGATACCGACTCGTTTGGTAGCACCAACCGTAAACTGTAAATCTTGGCTACAAAATAATTCACCAAAAATAATCATTAATTTTCCTCTTAATTTTAGGCTATTGACTTTCATAAAATGAAGCCATTAATTATACTGCCTATGACTAATCAATATAAATTATACCGGTAGTAAACCTTAACTTTTCCGTTTTAGCTCTGATTTCGAATCCGATTTCACCAGTCTTCTTCTCTTAATTTCTACCGTCAATTTCCATGTTCATACCATAAAATGCAGCATGATGACAGCCCCAAAAACCCCATGGCCGAATGCCTTAATGAACCCATTTTCTTGATTTTAATTCCTTTTAGCAATATAGTGTTTCTAACCTTTAAATCCATTTTCCTTTATTCATTTCCTACCATTTTCTTGCAAGAAAATACATGGTATCACTATATCCCCATGTAAACCGTAGCCCCCCTTTAATGGAAAATTTTTATTGAGCCAAAATTAATCAAATCCAAAGCTAGCATCTTAATCTATACCTTTGAATTACCTAAAATACAACTTTGAAATTAAACAAAACATCAAGAATTTGAAGTTTCCATACCTTGGCCGAATCCTTCTTGGCCTCTTTTCTCCTTGTGTTTTTCTTCTTTTGATGAGATTTTGGTGTCTATGAAGAGAGGAGGTGATGTAGAATAATTTTTCTAGAAATGATTATAGTGAAAAAATGACAATTTCATATGGTTTTTCTTAGTTTCTTTTCTTTTCTTTTCTTTTCTTTTGTTTTTCTTTCTTTTTCCTTTTGGGTGTCGCAGGAGGTCTAGGCAAGGATGATGAATAGTGCCAGCTGTCCCATTTTCTGAGTGAAAAAAGAAAATTCTAGAAAGGCTAATTTACCTTTTTGCCCTTGGTTATGAAAAATCTTGACAATTTCGCCTTTAACTTCTATAATCGTAAAAACCGTGTAATTGGACTCCAAAAAATTCTAATTCCAGTACCAATAAATCAAATTTAATATATTTTGATGATTGGAAGTGGTCTCGTTGAAGCGCGGTGCACCGATAATGAGAAATTACTATTTTACCCCTTGTGGACCGTCGGCGAAATTTTTCGATTAAATCTCTATTTTAATTAATCTCTTGGCACTATGTTATTGTCCTTTTCATGTAGAATCTCATGGTATTTTTATTTTGTCCCAACTCATTTTAGTTTGGGCGTAATTTAAAAAATGCCCTCGGGACGTAATCGTCATTTTCAAATTTGTTTTCCAAAATTCACAAAATAATTCCAAATAATATAAAAATTATTTCTATACCTCCAAATCATTATTTCATATTTATTTCACCCACAGTACATTGTATTATTAGTCTTGAATCCATTAAAACCATAAAAATTAAAGTGTGGTCCACATAACCAATTTACTTAATTTCACAAAATAATTTTTTTTAATTAATTAAATAATTACAAAATATCCTGTACAGTACATTAAAAACAAATCTCACAACAGATGAACCCTATAAACTTTCTCCAAAAACACTCTCTTTTCTTAGTTTTCTCTTTCTAAAGTAGTATGGACTGTCATTATTATAATGTATAATCTACAGTAAAAAATCATGAAATTGAATGTATTAAGATAATTTGCTTTCATACTTTGAAGAGATAAAAATGTAATTTAAATATCTTGTTGTCTTTTTAAATGATAAAAATATAATCTAAATTATACTTAATTAAATTAAAGTTTACTTGTTAACTTGTTAAACCATTATTTATCTATTTTTTAATTTTTATTATTTATTCAATTTCTCATGAGATATTGAATATCTCATGAGATCTCATTACCTTATTGTAAGGTCGATATTTTGTGACCTTATTATAGACAAACCCTGATAAGATGTGTTTGAATGTAAATGTAGTATCGACAATGAAGTAAAATGTAATAAGAAAAAATAATTCATTAAAGACATTAGATTAAAATTTTATATAATGAAATTTATAATAATATTTTATATTTATAAAATTAATAAAATAATTAAAAATTATTGAAATTATTTTAAATTAATTTTAAATAAATTTAGAATTACTAACATTATTTTGAAATCAAATAATATTTGGTTATTAAATAGTGACACACTAAATTTAGGATTTAAAGAAACAAAAATTAATAACGATATACAATAAATATAAAAAAAATAGTTTATATATAAATTTACAGATAAATTGAAAATCTTTAAAAAAAATTAAACCTAAAAGAGCAACAAAGAGAATTAACAAAATAAATAATATAAAATTTTTTAAGTAAAAAATTTAATAAGATAAATATAAAAAGTTATTTAAAAAAAGTAATTTAATAAAATAAAAATAATTAAGAGTTATTTAAAAAAGGTTAAGATGAGAAATTTATTCCTCATTGTAGGGTTTAATTTTTTAAATAATTAAAAGTTATTTAAAAAAAGGTTAAGATGAGAAATTTATTCCTCACTATATGGTTTAGTTTCTCACTATACCTTGCTCCCTCCGATGGTTAACTGGAGGGGGATTTAACAAAAATGCATTGTGGTTGCATTTCAAATACGCCTGACACTGTGTGTAGAAACAAAAAAAAAATAGTATGGTTGAATCCAAATGAACTGTCAACAATTGTAGCATAGCCTTTAGTCTTATTGATTATTTCCTTTACTCTTGATACCCACATATCTAACTTCATAATGGTCTTTTTTCTCATTCTATTGTTTCTCTTTCAACACCCTTTATAGCCACAATATTCCCTATTTCTCCAAGTAGCTTACTCTTTTTAGCAATTTCAAAACATGGTTATGGACAATTTTTGAAATATTTTGCGGGCAATCTTAGTTGGTCTTTATAATCTACTTGGAAAATATAGTGGAATGTCTCTTCACCATCAATTAAAAGATCAGAAATTGAAATTTCTTGAAATTTCATTAGACAAACCCACATATAAAGGAATGGTTACTACAAAGGTTGACAACCTTTGCTGCTTCTTCTTGGACTTTGGCTTATACCCTAGAGGATATCTATACTTCTTGTAGCATTTGTGTAAATGAATTCTCTGCTGTGGAGAGGTAACGTTACAAACCAGTAGAACGAGATATGTCGGGAAGCGGCTGAGAGGAAGACTAGAGTAGACTCTGAAGAACGAATGCTGCGATAGGTGGCGGGCGAAGGCTGAGTAAGGCTGAGAATAAGGCTAAGTTGAGAGAACAATGTAGAGAGTATTTGAGAGAGTTTCTAAGTTAGCTGATTTGCCGAAAAGTCCCTTTTAAAGATACCAAGAACTCCTATATATAGGTGTGGAGAATGGGAGTTACATATATTTGGTATTAATAATATAATAATGAGAATTGGTAGTTACAAAGTATTAATGCTTTGTCTAATGGGAGTTATGCTTTGGAAGAAGGTGTATTGAAAGAAATAGGGAAGAGCACTCATACTTCAGATAAAGGTTAAGAGAAGAATTCTTAACTATCTCCATATCTGATCCACCAATCCAAACTCTCTAGGACATCCCAATAGTGAAGTTAACTTAAGAACCCTGCCCTATTCCGGAGTTATCTTCACCTTTTCTTGAAAAGGCTATTCTATAAATGAGTTATGCTAAGAAAAAGTTGTTCTATGAAGAGTTGTTCTATGACAAGCTACTTTGAGAAGAGCTGTTTTGAGAAGAGCTATTATGTAAGTGAGCTCTTCTAAGAAGAGGTAATAAGCTCTTCTGATAAGATGTTGTTCTTGTGAAGGAGCTCTTCTGAGAAGAAGTTATTCTTGTCAAGTAGTCATTCTAAGAAGAGGTTGTCTTTCACTATAGTATGAAACAAATATTAGTTTCCAAAATCAAGTATCTACATTTTGCTACAGTATGTCTTTGATAGCCACAAAATGTGTACAATGGCCATAAAATGTGTACAATGGCCTTTTGATGTTTGAATATGATTGCTTCTTAAAAGTAGAAGTTAGAGTGTATTGATTTCGTACAGGAACAACTTTGTTATTGAAAGCAACATAATCGACTGCTTTTGTATAGGAAACAATAGAATTATTTTTCCTTTCTTGCTGAATAACCATGGCAAAAACCTTACTAATTTGAGGAAAAGGCTTCATTAACATAATTTAGGACCTTATAGTTGAAAAATTTTCATTCAAGCCTTTCAAGAATCGTATCACTTGATCTTGTTGTTGATACTTTCTTACAACATTCAAGGCTTCACAGGAACATTGAAGATTGCAACTACAAGAAGGGATAGGCCTCAAATTCATCAACTTATCTCAAAGAATCTTGAGGTGTGTAAAACAGTCAATAACTGACATTGACTTCTGTTGGAAATAATAAATTTCTTCCAGCATATTTGAAATTCTGAAATACTCACCTTATCCAAATTAATCATTCAAATCCTTCCAAACATCTTTGGCTTTATCAAGCCAAATCACACTCTTTGCAATTGAAGGAGAAAGAGAATGAATCAACCAGGACAATACCATTGTACTATGCCTTTTGTTAGCTTTAAATTGCCATATGTATTTTGAAATGACAAAAACTTATGTAAGCTTTAATGTTTTAATTCATATTGTAAATTTACCTTATCACACATAATTTTCTCAATCTATTTTCAAGTGATCATATCAAACATTAAGACCATGATTTAATTACATATTCTTAATGTCTTGAATATTTTAGAAAATTACTTGATGAATTTTTGGACCATGTTTTCATTAGAGAAAGTTAAGAAAAACTCCCACAAAAATGTCAAAATGTTTTGGGTTGGATTAGGATCAAAGGTCACATCATTTCTAACCCCAAAGTGCAGGAAATAGGCTTTCTAGAGGCATGGGATCGATCCCCTAAGGGAATGGATCGATCCCCTTTTGGCAGTAAGCACCCTAACACAAGAAAAGGTCCTTCAGCCCAGAATAATTGAATCTGGAATGAAGGGATCGATCCCCTATGGGAAGGGATCGATCCCTTTGCCTGAAAATAGCCTGTAACGGCTAGTTTTTGTGAGACAACGGTCATATTCAAGTTTTGGCTCTACCCAATGGCTAGAATACATCCAAGGGACTATAAATAGAGGCTTAGAAGCTAAAGAAAGGAGGAGGAGCTGCTCAGAAATTCTATTCATCATCTTCTTCATTTTCATCAAGCCTCAACAACAAATCAAGAGCTACAAAATCTTCATCTTCCATCATTCTCATATTCTTTGTATAGAATAGCACAAATCTTGTATAGGCTTTTTCCTTATGCTTAAACATTGTAATCACTTGCCTATATAAAGGCCCTTCTTTGATTACACAATTTGTAAACACAATCATTATTTGTAAAAGGGGAGGTTTCTCTTTAGCCTAAGAAAAAGAGGGAGGTTTCTCTTTAGCCTAAGAAAAAAAGGGAGGTTTCTCTTGAGCCTAGAAAAAGAGAGAGGTTTCTCTTGAGCCTTGAAAAAGAGGGAATGTAATACAAATTCAAAGATAGTGAATTTGGGGAAAATCCTTGGGAGTGCCTTAAGGTAGAGGACGTAGGCAAGGTTGCCGAACATCTATAAATCACTTGCGTAAATTTCTCTATCCTTACTTCTTTATTTATTTGCAATTATATTTGTGTTTATTGTATTGAATCTATATTGCATAGTTGAGTAGTCTAGAGAACTTAGAAAATATCAATATAGGCTAGAGAATTTACAAGAATCGAAAAACGAACTTAAGGTTAGCGAAAAACCGATTCATCCCCCTCTCGGTATAGCCTATAGAGCCAACAATTGGTATCAGAGCTTGGGCTCGAGATTGATTTAGACTAACCTCTATCGAGCAAAACGATCTTAAATGGCTCACTTGAATGTAGGCACACCCCTAGGAAAAGAGGGACACTCGTTAGTTAGACCTCCACTCTTCAATGGTGAGAATTATTCATATTGAAAAACTAGAATGATGTTATTTATACAATCAAATGATTATGAAGTGTGGAGAATTATAGTAAATGGTCCTAGAATTCCCATGAAGAAAGTAGATGGAAAAGATGTCCCTAAGAGTGAGGATGAGTGGGACACAAATGACATGAGATTGGCACAAATGAATGCCAAGGCTATGCACACCCTCTTTTGTGCTTTAGGTCCCAATGAGTATAATAGAGTCTCCTTATGTGAGAATGCTAAACAAATATGGGATAAGCTAGCCATCACACATGAAGGGTCAAATCAAGTTAGAGAGACCAAAGTGGGAATGCTCACACATGATTATGAGCTATTTAAGATGATAGAAAATGAGTCCATTAGTGAAATGTTCACTAGGTTTAATGATATAATTAATGGACTTAAGGCTCTAGGCAAGGCTTATTCCAATGTTGAAATGGTAAAGAAAATTTTAAATAGCTTGCCTATGTCATGGGAGGCAAAGGTAACCACAATAGAAGAGTCTAAGGATCCAAATACCTTGTCTCTAGATGAGCTTATGGGCTCCCTACTTACATATGAATGAAAATGAAAAGAAATGAAGTGCCTTCAAAGAAAGTAGGGGTAGCACTTAAGTCTTCCACTCATGAGGTCCTTGAAGATGATAGTGATGAGAGTGGAAATGAGGAAGAGAAGGAAATGAAAATGTTTGCCAAAAGATTTAATAGGTTCATGAGAATGAAAGAAAAAGAAAATAATAGGAGACATCAAAGAGGGGAGTCAAGTAGAAGAGAAAAGGACCCTTTAGTGTGTTAAAAGTGTAATGAACCGGGTCATACTAAGTTAGATTGCCCCTTACTTAGGAAGGAAAAGGATAGGAAACCTAAGAAGAAAGCATTTGTGGCTGCATGGAGTGATAGTGATAGCTCTGATGAGGAAAACGTAGATAATGAGGTAGCCTACACATGCTTTATGGCCATTAGTGATGATGAGGCTAGTTGTAGTTCTAGTGAAAATAATGATTATACCTTTAGTGAACTCCAAAATGCCTTTGATGATTTAGCAAATGAATTTCAATGCATGAACTCCAAATATAAGAAAATCATTGCTAAATTAAAAATAGAAAATGAAGCCTTGACTAATACTAAGCTAGAATTTGAAAAGAAATTAGAAGAGGCTAACTTAGAGATAAATGAGTTGAATAAAAAGAATACAAATTTGCATAACTCGTTTACTAGGTTCTATATGGGTCAACAAAAGCTAGATCATATGTTAGAGACCCAAAGAGCTTTCTTTGACAAAGATGGGTTAGGCTATAATGCTAAACAAAAAGAAACTCATCTAAAGAATTTCCTTGTGAGCAAAAATACTATGCATGATTTATCTCTTACATGCTCACTATGCAATAGAATAGGACACTCTTCACAAGCATGCACATATAGAAAAACCACATTTATACGAAGAGTAGTTAGAAAAATGTGGGTGCCAAAGCATGCTATAAATAATGATGAATTGTGCTTGAAATGGATCCCAAAAGGATAAAAAATTATTTGCACTAACTCTCATGGACCCAAGAAAATTTGGGTACCAAAGCATGCATAAATTTGTGTGTTGTAGGAGTGTTAGAGCATGGGAATACAATGAAACAATGGGGTTTGAATGTTCTACACATCCTCATGGAGTTTGCTTGTACCAATGAGAAAGAGAAAGTGCTTAAGAATCCATACTTGGCAAGATCACAACAATTCAAGGTAAAGCATTCTCTAGCAAAGGAGTATTATAAGCTTAATTCCTTACTCCTTAAACTCTTTATTGTTTATGCCTTGATGATATGGTTTGTTAATGATCCTTGGTGCATTGTGAGTTGAATGAATAAAGAAAAGGCATGTTGAACGATTTTTGATTGGTTAATGGATAGTTCTTGAGGCATTGGATGATTGGATGAAAAGCATGTTTAGTTATTTTGAAATGATTATTGGATTTCTGCATTTTGAGCAAGTTTTCTATGTGTTGATAATGTATTTAATTGCCTCAAATTGCCAATACGTCATTTATGCAAAATACCATGTCATGAGCAGTAATGAAGAATTTGTATGTTGGAAATCATGGCATGTTGTTCACAAGATGTATGCTTTAATGATATATGTGCTTAAAACCTATGTGAACAAGTTTGTTTTGACATATTTGTGGTATCCAATGCTTTGGTTTTGTCAAAATATGCTTAACTCTCAAAATGACCTCCTTTGAGGCCAAAAATGCATTTTATTGTGAAAATTCTTCCAAAATTGCAAAGTCTTTTGTAAAATGGTTTTTCATTCATGTTTTTCATTCATACAAGTCCAAAATCATGTTATACAAGTTTTTAAACCTTTACTTGGACTTAAAATACTCAAAAATGAAGTTTTGGTACCTCACGACTTGAATTTTCTGTCAAAAACTACAGAAAACGTATGAGGGATCGATCCCCCTCCTATAGGGATCGATCCCCCCATGCCAGAAAGGCCAAAAACTGCAGAAAACATATGAGGGATCGATCCCCCTCCTATAGGGATCGATCCCCACAAGGTAGAATGTCTTCCCTGCACTTTTTCAACCGAATTTGAGAAGGATTGTTCACTTTCTTGATATCTTCTTTCTTCTCAACTTAAAATTCATTGTTTTAACTTCTTTTTGATGATTTTTACAATATGAAAATTCATTTTCCATTGATATCATGCCTCAACTCCATCAATTTGTATTATTTCCAACAATTCGTATCACTTTCAATAATCAACTCACAAGTGCAAAATCATTTTTCTTGTTGAAAACATTCATGATTTGTATAACTCTTGAAATAATCTTGAAACATACTTTCAATGAATGCTTAAACATAATTTGAGAATTATTTCAAGAATTTATGGATATATTTGAGAATTTGATGAACTTGTGCATAATGAATATTCTTCATTCCTTTTGTTCATCTTAGTCAAGCATGCTTATAGGATTAAATCTCTTAGCTTGACTTATCTATTCCACAAGTTTATTGTGCGTTTAGTAAAAATAAACAAGAAAGAGTCACCATCCTCATAGAAAATATAAGCCTTTTTAAGAGATAAGGTAACTTGAGATTTCCTGCAAAAGGGAGGAGATGTCATAAGGTGAGGGAGAGAGATTTCTTTAAATCAGGGAGAGTGGTTAGCATGAAATGGAAAGTCGGTATGGGAATTGAAATAAGAAAAAAGTGTTTCATGGGTGTGTGATGTCAATAAGTGACTAATAGAATATCTAAAAAAGTGAAAGAAAAAGGCTTTCGAAATTGAGGTTAGTGGGACAATACATGTGTTGGATGCTATTAGGCATTATTAACTCTAAAGGCTAACTTATAGGATGAAACTTTCCCTTACCCTTATAAACACAAACCTTGCACCTTTCACAACTGATGTGAGAAAACCCAAACAATCTCTCCTTTTACACATTAGGTATTAGAGGCAAAGCTTTTGTGCCCGACATGTAGAGAGATGTTGGTATCCTTGATTTTGATACTTTATTGGGTTTTAAGGCCTATACAACCATCATACCATACTAGTCCAACAAAATACAAAAGCCCATAACTTGTATGATCACAATTAATTAAATTAGGCTTACATGCATGTTTCATACTAGGAGTAAATCATCAACCTATTTTATTAAAACATAAAATCACCAATTACTAGTAGTTTACTTTAGACAAAAAGTTCTAACATTCTCCCACTAGGACAATACTAATTGTTTTTTTTTTATTTTAAGAAAAATTGATTTTAGAAAATAAAACTCTATGCTAATGAACTTTATTTTTAAAGTGACCATAATTTGAAAATCATTTAGTCCTTAAAAACATCTTGACTTAAAGAAAACTTAAAACTTGAGCTGCAGTCTTGATCCCAATCAATTGATTGCTTCATTTTCATCATGCTTGTACTTCATCAATCCTTGTTCTTATTGGTCAAAAAAATATGCCATACATATCAGTACCAATCCTTGTGTTTAAGGTATCATATTCTAAGTGTAAACGAAGTTCAATTTGTACTTGAGGCTGAGGCTTCTTTAAGCTTCTTAGCCTTAATGGTCTTGATATACCTTTTGCAATTGCACCTTCAATTATCAACATTTTCACAATGGTGACAAACTACTTTGTTCTCATCCTTAGCCTTAGAACCTTTACAACACTTTCCCTCTTTCCCTTAGAAGAACGTTTCCTATTTTGTTTTTGTTGGAAAAAGTGGAAGAAACAAGATTGATAGAGGTCCTGTCCCTTCCTATGGTTTTCTTAGCTTGTCTAAGCATATTCAATAGGCCAAGCAAGCAAAAGCATTCAAATGGTTTATGTAGAAGTTCAACACAAATTGTTTGTAGTTCTAAAGCAAAGAAGATAGAACTAAGTCTATACTTAGTTCATGATCCACAGTTGAACCAAATTGACCAAGTCTCGTAATAAGGTTAATCATCTTAAGCATGTGAGCTCTTACAAAGGCTCCCTTGAGCATGTCGTATAGAACAATCCCTTTGAGATGTCAACCCACTCTATGTCTTTCTTTAACAAACAATTCTTTAAGGTTTTAAGATGATCTTAGGAGAAACCATTGCTTCATATTGCTTTCAAGTGTGGGAGTCATGCTAGCTAACATCACACATGTTGCTAGCGTGAGGTTGCCTATATGGACTCTATATGCTTCCCTTCCTCTTTATTAGCATCACCATCAGGTTCATCAAGGATAAGGGTATTAAGAACATAATCCTTTTTTTTTCTTGAGGACAATTTTCATATTACGAAACCAATCAATGAAATTTTGGTTTGATAAGCTTATTAGCATCAAATATGATTCACAGAGAAATTTCTAGCCAGCGAAGTGTTCTATATCCAAGTGTACGTATAAGCAATATATATATATATTAGTGTTCATTTATCAATCATAAAAAATAAGCTTTCAAGTTTTAGATAATTGTTCTCACTATTTTGTCAAAATAGTAACCATCCATTACTATTTCAAGAGTTCTTAAATCTCTTAATTAACTAAGATCCCTTTCATTACATCATGACCTTGAGTGACTTGACAAACCATAATATAACTACTTAGGTAGGTAACTTAGTTTACCACTTGCATCCCTATGTAACTCCTAGATCTATTAGGTGACAACTTTTTATCTAAATACATCGTATGCATTTCACTTAATTGTGAGATCCCATATCTCTAATTACTGTAAATTATTATTAATATAGTTAAGAATATGAGATATTTTTTTATTATTTAAATGTTAATTAAATTGTAGGTTTGTAAGGAAATTAGGAGGTGGGCCCCACTAACCTTCCTGTGCCCCGATGGAGTTGAAACTTGGCGAATTCGAATTTTAGAGCCAAATAATATTATGGTAAGAATCTACACTTCAAACTCGATTATTTATGCATGTTTTGAAAAATGTAAAACAATTTGAAAAATGACGGTTAAATCCATAGGTCGTCGAAATTTTTGTGAATAATAGTCAAACTAAATAGACTTTTGATCAACTGTACATAATAGATAATTCTTCATGTAATAAAGTTTTAGAACATGTAGATTGATGAAATAAATTAGGTGTAAAAACATAAATTTACACGATATTACAGTTAGGGTTATATTAGTAATTTCACCCGAATAAGAAACTGAACCCCAACAAAAGCTCCACCAACGATTAGAGTAAGTTAAATAGAGGTGTTTTATGATTAAATAAAATATTTTGGAGATTGAATAGACTGTTTTCAACTAAGTCAAACGTTAAGGGCAAAATTGGAATACTTCTTTAAGTATGAGGGCATTTTGGTAATTTCACAAGAAAGATATTTAAAATTAGAAATTTCTACATATTTCTACACCATTTGGTCAGCTATCTTCAACTTTTCTCCATATCCACCATAGCCAAAGCTTCCAAGAAAGAAAAAGCTTCCAAAACCTAGAGAAAAACACACCGAAATAGAAAAATTTCTTAACAAACCTTGTCTAATTTCCCGTGCTCTACTTCTTGGCACCCAAATCAAGGCCTAAAGTGGCCATTTGTATAGTTAAGGGTTCTCCAAGCAATTCGGCCAATGTGAGAAGTGTAGAAAGCTTGAACTTTTTCATGGTTTTACGATTAAATGGCATGTATTTAAGATGTTTACATATTTATTTGAGCTTGAATCAAGTTAAAATCACAAAATTGGGTACCTAGGGGTTTCGGCCATCACCACCAAAGCTTGAATATGATGCCATTCAATGTGTAACTCATGTAAAAATGATGTAGAAATTTAGTAGAATTAGTTTGAAACAAGTAATGAAGCTTAAATTGAAGAAATACAATGTGTAGGAAGGAAGAACCTATTCAGACAAGAGAAGGGGAGGAAGAAATCATGCTCATTTCAATGTGTTTTAGGTTCTAGAATAATGTATAAATTAATATGAGACTGTAGGCATGATCAGAATAGAAAACGGAGGTGTTTAACTCTAGTTGTAGTTTTAGCACCAGTAGAAATTAGATTGAAATTAGACTGAATTTAGAGCTGCAAAAGGCAATCTACTGGCATTTAATGAGTTAAATATTATTTTTAAGTGAAGTATGGAGAATTTATTTAGTTTGTATGTGATGGCTCTACCGAGAGGGGGGGTGAATCAATTTTTCTAGTTATTCCTAAATTTTCTTAACTCTTAATGCACAATTAAAAACTAAATAAACAACAATGAAATAAGTGCTATAAAAACAAGAGTAAGGGAAAGAGAAGCAAACACAAGTTTATAGAGGTTCGGCCAATCTCTTGCCTACGTCCTCTCTCCTTGAACTCCTCGTCAAGGTTTTGATTCAGCTTTTTCTTGAGAAAGCTTACAATCCACTTGAAGGTGTGGCAAAACCTCTTACAATCTTTCTTGAGACTTTAGAAATCTCCTTCTAAGCCTCTACCCTTGTATTTCTACCCAACACTCTGTTGGATTATGCCCTTAAAACCATTCATTAGATGATTGGCTTTGGCATTTTTTTATGTATCATGACATTTTTATTTATTATAGTTCATTATTATATTTGTCTTATAACTGCGTAATGTAATCTTATATGATAATGTACTTAGAATAGTAATAACACACTATTCTTAAAATATCCCTAGTCAAGTATTATTGTGAACAAGGATAACAATGATACGATAAGACTAGTATGTGGTTGACTGATGACCATTGTCATGGATATAAGATATCAAGTCATCACATAGGTACATGTTAGAGAACTATGTACTGGATCGACCTTCTATGAGAACCCTACATGGATTATTATATGAGTGTCATAAGCGATTCTCATAGTGATGATGGTGTATGTGATCCTTTGACTTGAGATCATCAGAGATCCCAACATAGAGAATCGCATACTTTAATGCTGCTAGATGTCATTTGTAACAGGATGGACTATAAAGGTAGTAATTGGGTATGCCTTGATCTATGTAGAGGGATGTTGAGTGATCAAGATAGGATTTATCCCTCTTATATAACAAGAGCGATGTCTTGGGCCCTTTGATAGAGTGAGACTAAGAAATGCATGGCCGTGCTCGAATAAGTCAATATGAGATATTGATTTTATTTGTTTAATTAGTCTACTCAGGAATCAAGAAACGCTGATTAGACTATACAAGTGTGACACATTCCATGACTTGTGTCTAATCAAGACATCAAAGGATAAAGGGATTAGGCTACACGGTAACATCTATCACGAGTAAGGTTATGTCGAGTCATTGACACTCTTGTTACATGGGTAGCAATGATGTGTTGCTAGATACCGCTCATTGCCTGTGACAATTTTGTCATTGCCATTGTTTTGAGAACCTATTGGGTCGCACACGTAGAACGGATCAATGAGGAGCTTAATTAATCCTATTCTGAATTGGATTAAGGATATAACTAATCCTATTCTGAATTGGATTAAGAATATAACTAATCCTATTCTAAGTAGGATTATAATTCTGTTTGACAGTAAATTTTAGGGTAAAATTTACTGCCTATAAAAGGATGTTTTGTGTTTTCTAAAATTGAGCCGCACAATTAAACAGAAAAGAGAAACCTGTTCTTTGTGGTTTTAGAACTTCTTTAAAAAAAACGCTCTTTAAGGCTTCTGATCGTGAGACGTTCAAGAGTCGTGAGATCCGTTCATGTGGATACCATAGAGGCAGGAACGAAAAGTTGTTGCTTGTGACTCGACCAACGACAAAAAATCAGAGAAAACGTTAGGTAAAATCTCGAAACCCTAATCAGGCAACTCTCCGAATCGATCCTGGTGGAGGCCGAATGATTTAAATTCCGCTGCGTGTTTGTTTCAGTTTCCTTCACTGGTATCCGAGCCAGATTCGGAGTCCCTGATTTGTTTTGATAAGAACATGATCTCTGGTTACTTTCTGTTTATGATTACATGCAATCGTTTTAATGAGATTAATACGGATTAGAATGTATATGATATATTCAGAGGCTAGAAATCGAATTGTTGAAATTATATATATGATATATATCAATTTCGATTCAACTTATATGTGAGATATAACCAGTGATGCGAATTATTAATGGCGGTTTCTGTTCTGCATAAACGTTATGGAAGAAACAGAATAATGTTGAAAGTGTATAAAGATCCTGATAAGATTGAAACACTTTTAGATAAGAGTTTTGATGCGACTAAAATTATAATCAGTATGAGATACTGGCTGGAACATCCTGATAAGATTAGGACACTTCCGGATAAGCTGCCCCTTGACCCCGCCCGTTGACCGGTCAGCGGGACCGCCGCCCAGGGGAGTCAGGGTCATAATTCTTTTCAAATGTGCCTCATTAATAAAACTAAAAGTTGAAATTGCATTACACTTGTTTGTATAACACGGTGGTTGTTGTTTGAGCATGGTGCATAGTTATAGCCCTAGCCCAATATGATTGTATTTTGGTGGTTGTAAATTTTAATAAATACGACCTACGTGTCGTGCCTTATTCTTGAAATTCTTGTTGTACATTCTTTTCTTATCTTACTCCCCTCGAATGTAACTCGAGGTTTCTCTTAAACTATGTAATTGTAACGTAGTATAGGGTTAGAATTTAGCTAAGTATGAGTTGATGGTGACCAACACTAATGGAGCTGACAACCATGCAAAGGATGACCAAAGAGGCACTTGGAGAAGATGCTATTACCCTTAGGGGCCGTTTGGTTCGCGGAATTTAAGATTACCGGGAATATTAAATTACCGGAATATTATTTTACTTAACGAATTACTGGGAATATTAGATTCCTGTGTTTGGTTGTATTGGTGGGAATATAAGATTTCTGTGTTTGGTTCAAGGAATTTAAAATTACTAAATGGTAAATTTTACTATACTACCCTTTTGTAATAAAGTAAATAAAAGGGTGATTTAAAATGAATAACACATTGATAGAAGTTATTTTAACATAGTTATTTATTTATTAAGTTTATTCATTTGGAGAATATTAATTAATTTCTTTAACACAATTTTTTTTTATGAAAAGGTGACAACTTATTTAAATAGTAATTGTAGGAAGATTACAGGAAAGTTGATCATGGAGAATAGCAGCCTCCACAAAGGGTGGAGTGTCCTCTATCCAAACCATATCACTTACAACATCTTTTGCATATTTAGCTAACAAATGGACCACTACAATGCCACTACGTTTGACATGTCTAATGGAGAATTGTCTAAATTGTAGTAGTGATACTTTCATGACCTCTAATAACGCCTCTGCAATAAAATGATCTTCCCCACATTTAGTAACAGCAGAGATTGCTACCATTCGCCACCTCTGTTTTGCTAAAAAGCAAGATTAAAAGTTGACAGGCACTTAAACCTCAACCCACCCTCTGATTTTGTTTATAGGATATAGGATATTGAATAAGTAAATTATTTCATGAAAAACATTTTATAATGTTTTAATAAGTGTGAACCATACATCACCACTTAAGCACATTAAGTAACCTTCAAAATTTTCATTCTTTAAGAAAAAAGAAATTAATATACCAAAAGCAGGAAGTTAGCACAAAGAAAAGGGCTACAACAAAATATCTTAAACACCAAACTGTAAGCCACAAGCTAAAAACAAGCATACTAAAACAAAAAAAGATCCATCACCATTCGTCATAATAATTTAACACAAGCTAAATGTAACGATAATAACAATTTCAAGATAAGTGAAATACAACAAAATGATTTCCATAATTCATAAGTCTTAACATTCATAATACCTGTTGCCAAAAATAAACATTCATCATCAACATCCATTATAACATCCATCACCATTCGTCATTCATAATACTAGAGAGAAAACCAAAAGCATCCTATTAACCAAAGTAGCATACTATCGTCCTATCATGAAGTTAGAAACTACATATCTCCACTCCGGGTGTAGTCAAAGGATGGGCGATAGGAAGTACATTCATGCAACTGCTTAATCACATAATCCTTCCTATATTCTCTAGGCATAGCAAAGAAGAAATCTACCTTGTGACTGTCTTTGCTTATGTATTCTCCAACACTTAGCACTTCATCCCTAGATAACCCTTCAAGTTGCATGATTTCTGTACAAAGTGCCATCCTCCTATCACTCCCCTCAGCCTCTTTCTTGAAGAATGAGGCTATACCTTTGATTTCCTCAGTAGCCTCCTGAAATGCACTCCGAAAGTGGCTGATTTTCTCAACTAACTCACTTAGGCCATCAGAACTCCTTGATCTCTTTTTGCTAGATCCGGCTCTTGTACTTGTCACAACATTTATGTGACATGTTGAACCATCGACTTCATCTCTAACATCATCCCTTTCATCTTGAATCTCATTGTTACCTATTTCATGACTATCTTGAACCATATCCTCTTCCTCATCACTGTCTTCAACTGCATCCGCTGCAGTTCAGCTCCTACACCAGTAGCTCTGTCTTTTCCAAATATGATGACAAAGTCATCAAAATGAGGAAATGCTTTGTTTCTCAGCCCTTTGGCATATGGATGAGTCTAACAACAAATGCAACAATTGTCAAAAAATGCAAAACACATAGAGAAATTATGAATTCAAAAGAATTTGTATAGTACTTACCTTAACCCATCCATCAAAGACATCTTTCGGTGCAGTCAAACATTTATCAGTATCATTCCACCCAAATCCACTACCAATGTTAATCATCTCACAAATGGCATTATATTGTCTCTTGACTAACTTGACTCTTGATTCAATATGTGGATTGGCCCTTAGATTAGATGTCGGAAGTCTTTCCTCCAACATCTTCTCCAACTGGCTTAAGTAGCCTACTCTGAAAGTCCCATTATCTCCCTTCCACTTGGGATCCTTTGCCAATACATGTAGGCATTTAACTAGTTCATCATCTTCTGCCTTGGTCCAATGGTGATGATGACCGAGAGTAACTTTCTTAGCTGTTTGTTTCTTTTTTTGATTTTTATTTCTCACATCCACATTCATTGAGGACATGTCCAAGTCCTAATATAAGCAATCAAAGATAAAAAATGTGTAACAAATCAAAATTGATATTTGTACCATCCAAAACAATTCACTCACATCAAATATATGAAAAACATATAATATAAATTATTCAAATACAGCTAACTGTAGCAACAACATCAAATTAGGTCTGTCATATTCAATCATTGTCTCATGGAAAATATATGAAACCATACGTTACAGAAAACATAATATTTGTCCTCACACTCAACAACTGAAATCATACAAGAAAAAGCATAACATAGCATAACATAACATTTGTACTTAAGTACGCGATGCCATCCAATTGTTGAACATCTCTTCTGCCAGCTTGTCTCTCCACTCAGTCCAAGCATTACTTGGCTCACAGTGCCTGATCAACCCTTCTTCATCATCCCCTTCAGGTTGGCTACTAATCTCATTGTCAACATCACTTTCAATGGGGTCAATAGACATCTCAGACCTAATAAAATTATGGAGAAGACAACAAGCAGAAATGATTCTACACTGTGATTTTACCGGATAAAATGATTTTTCCCTTAAAATTGCCCACCTAGCTTTCAATATGCCAAAACATCTCTCTATGCAATTTCTTGCTTGAGAGTGTTTCATATTGAAGTATTCTTGAGGTGTGGTGGGTTGGTGTCCTTGCCTCCAATCATTCAAGTGATATCTTTGGCCTCTATATGGTGCCAGAAACCCTTCCCCATTTGTGTACCCGGCATCACATAAATAGTATAAACCTATTTCAATGCACAACTTATTTAATTAATATAATGGTTAAACCATTAACTAAATGAAGACCTATCCAAGATCACTTATGTATGTAAGATTACCTTGTGGAATCCTTAAACCATTTCTCCTAGTGATGGCATCCCTTAATACTCTACCATCTGCAGCAGAACCTTCCCATCCTGGCAAAACATAAATGAATTGCATGGTCAGTGTGCAGACACCAAGAACATTTGTAGCAATTTCATTTTTCCTTGACCTGTACTTAGGTCTGTCAACTGAGGTCACATTCACTCTTATGTATGTTCCATCTAAGGCACCCAAACAACCCTAAATCGAAGAGATTACAAAACTAAGTAGGTAAATGCACTTTGGGAATGTTGATATGTTGTTTGAAAGGATTTTAAGAAAATACCTTAAACCATTTCCATCTTCCATCTGTTGAATTATCTGGTATTGGCTCTGGTTTTTTAAACAACAATGAATGCAGTCTTAAAACAGCTTTCAACACCGCATGAAATCGTCTACTAATTGTCTCACCAGATCTTGCAACTTGACGCTTAAGAACCCTATTTTTTGTGTGGTGAGCAATGATGTGAAGAAAGCTGATAACCATTTCTTCTACACTTATATTTTTATTTTCCATCAATCCTCCTGTTGTTTTTAGCAAGTGACACAATTTTGCAAAAGCGCTCCTATCCATTCTACAATTATCAACACTTTGCCTATCACTCTCAAAAACAATTTTATGTAAATTTATTGTCCTAATATTATGTCTCTCAAGTGTTTGGTCAACATATGATATTCTATGTCACACCCCGGAAACGTGGAAGTTTTTGGGCTAACTTTTTCATTTTTATAAATGAAATCTTTATTTCTTACTTAGGTTGCATTCTTGCCAGTGTAGGTTACTTACATTTTTTTTTTAAAATTTCGACAGCATAACAGCTGTAACTACCCTAACCTCCTGCATGAAAACGCAGTTTATATTTCCAGCCAGTACATCATCACAATTTTCCAACCACATATTCATCACAATATTTCATTATATCATATTGACCTATCCCTCAAAATAACATTTATGTTCATACAATATCGACTACATCCCAAAAGTATTGTTTATATACAAATATCTGTGCTATACTGGATGTCTGGTATCAAAATAAGAATATACCTTACGTGTGTCCAAAAAGTATCCTGAGAAGAGACGTATCCCTCAGCTTACGTCATATGCGTAACAGGCAAAGAGATGATCACTGCAGATAATCTGGTAGGATAGAGGGGGGTGAGCTTTTTGAAAAGCCCCGTAAGAAATGCATTTAAAATAATCATAGCATCGATATATGCAGAAAACATATGCCATAATAATGCTTTCATACTTTATATCATTGTATGAATTCTTTAATATATATTTCTAAAATTCATACTTGTTCAAACATGCATCATACTTTAGAAACTTGACATCATAATAAATAAAACTTATCATACAGTTCTTGGGGACTAGGCGAGATCATATAGCCAGTATGCAAGTCATGACTAATCTTCCTCTGAAGAGGGAACTGAGTACCTATGGCCATGGTAAGGGCTGTAGACCTGATCAGGGTCGTACAGCGAACATGCACCACGAAGGACCAACATACCCACAAGGGACGGAAACATGCACAATGTGGGCGAGAACATGCACGACGTGGGCTAAACATATGCCACAAGGGACGGGAACATGCACAATGTGGCAAACATGACAGGCAATAACATAAACTATACGAAGGCCTTAGTCTCAAATTTTACTTACTTTTGTAACTTCTTAATCATACATTTAGTACCAAATAATAAGGACCGGGCGTGCCAGGATCTAAGTTAGCCTGGGATTTGCCACTCCGATATCTTTTCGAAAAAACATATTTATTTCATGTCATACTTAAAACATTATGGAAAGTATGCATAGAAGTTATAAGATTCGTTTTGCTAATTATCAAAAGATTATAGAAATTAATTTCGGAATAAAATTCATGTTTCAAACATTTCTTTAAAATTAACGATGAAAGTAAGGGACACCATCATAACTTTAAATTACATCCCTTACCTCAATACACTGTAGAGAAATGCCTTAAGTCGTACCAATATGCTTCCTTTCTCACCGAATTATAAACTGCCAAGTCACAATTTAATATAATTAATTTTCGTTATAAATTTCCTTCACTTGACTAATTCTTAATTTAATTCTCATTACTTAAATTTCTCATGAATATTTCATTCCTTTTCCATTTTCTGTTTTGGCATTATTAGCCACTTTTCCAAGTCAACATTTTCATTAAAGCTTGCATGGTCGAATATTATTTTCCATACATAAGCCTTTTTGGCTTATGATCATGTCTTCTTGTTATTTGTATATACACTCTTGTATATTTTCCAGCCACTTAATTGACTGCTTTTCTCCCATTTTCCATCTCATTCACGTTATTTTTCTTGTCTTTTCTTTTGGCCAAATGGCCTTGGTTATATGTAGGTGTTTTCCTCCATTAAAATATATATATATATATATATATATATATATTTATAACCTATCTCATACCATTTGGTCAACCTAAACCTAACCTTTTCTTCACATTTCTTTCCTTTTATTACCGGTACATGTTATCCAAACCGAGACTCCCCTTCTTTTCTGTTTTATAGCCTACACAAACTTCAGTTTATGTCTCTTAAATATGTTTATACCTAGTACATTTTAGGCTGCCAACATCTTCCACATTCACACATAAAAGTCATCTTAAAGTCAGTCACTTGTTTATCTTTTTCTTCCCCCTTAGCTCACGTAACCTTCATTCAAAGTTCACCTCAAAACCTTCTTCAACAAGAATTTATTTTTCCTGCTACAATGCTGTCCAAACCGACAGTTTCTTTCCTTCTTCTGTTTGAGCACATATTAATTTGACATTTAGGTATATCTAATACACTTCTAAGTCACCAAAATTCAGTGTTCACACCTACAAAAGTCAGTCATGCCATACAATTTCCCTCATTTTTGACTGCACAATCAGTCACACGATTTTTTTCTATTTTCGGTTGTACTAACAGCCTTTCTTATTTCTTTCATCAGCCACATTTGTTGACCATAAGATCACCTTTTTTTTTCTTTTCTTTTATCTTCCCCTGTTCCACGTGAATTATATTTGAACTAAGAAGTATATTTGTTTTATTTCTTTTAAAGTTTCATTTCTGTTTTCGGTTCCATGACTGACTTGCTTTCATCTCCACGTAAACCATCATCAACATCATCTTATTTTCACTCTAAACCCTCCCAACTGAACTAGGGTTTTCATTACATATATGTTTACTTCAAACAAAAGCTATAACTAACATATTCTTACTCATTACAGCCAAAATCAAAGAACAAGAAGCTTAAAAACTGAAGTTGGACATTACCTGTACAGAGAGTAGATCTGTCCACTTAAGTCAGTTTCTGTTTTGAGGTTTTTGATTAAAGTTTCTTGTGGTTTCAGATGTTCTTGAGTCAAGGTTTAACTTTCCTAAGGAAACTTGTTTTATTTACTGAAGAACACAGAGGTTTTGCTATGGAGGGGAAGGGTTACTCGACATACTAAAATAGAGGAGAAGTTTCGGTGATGAGGGTTGAAGATGAAGATCACTATAGAAAAATAAGGCATAAAAATATAATGGTTGGACTTTTGCCGACTTCATTAATTACATATTTCTTTTCTTTTGTTTTTCCTTTCTTGTCTGTTTTAATTGCTCTTCAGTGTAGCAAAGAAATGAACAAAGAAGTGAAGTCAGTGTTATGTTTCCTACTGACCTAGGAAAAACGTGTGGAAGGGACTTTCTTTATTATTTATTTTGTCTTTTCTCTTCTCTTATTTTTCTACTACTCATTTATCTAAACCGAGACTCCATCTAGATAACCAACCAATTTTTTTCTATCTTTTCTTTGTTGTCTGTTGACCAAGCCGTGAGCCTTCTTTCTTTTCTTTTTTCTACATTCGCTTCCATTTGGTCCCTACATTATGGTCATATCTATTATGTCTTAGGTTGCCAAAAAGTCTAGTATTCACATGTATAAAGTCAAGGAAAATTAACCTTTACTTCTCTCATTTGTTTCTTATTTCAGTTGTCTTCACCAGCCACAATTTCCTTTTTCCCACATACTGTTTCATTTTCAACATGTTTCAGCTTCTATGTTATTTCTATTATATTGCTTTATATACTATAATTTAAGCTGCTACTTTATGCTATTTTTATACCACAAAATCAGTAATAAAGTCAGCTTAATTGTAAATCTACAGTATAAAATGACTAGTTCTCACATTCTCCTCACCTTATAAGAATTTGGTCCTCCAAATTCAAGCTGGTCCATCAAACAAGTGCGGGTACTTTTCTCTCATGAGGCCCCTCTCTCATGAGCCCACATAGCTTCCTCTGTTGTGTGGTGTTGCCAGAGAATTTTAACCAGTGGAATGGTTTTAGATCTAAGTACCCTTTCCTTTCTGTCAAGGATCCGGATTGGCTGCTCCACATAGCTCATATCTCCCTGAATATCCAATGGTTTGTACTCGATAACATGGGAGGGATCCGGATGATACTTCCTCAACATAGAGACATGGAAGACGTTATGTATCCCAGAAAGCTGTGGTGGTAAAGCTAATCGGTAAGCAACATCCCCAACTCTCTCCAATATCTCAAATGGACCAATGAAACGAGGACTCAACTTTCCTTTCTTTCCAAAGCGCATGATACCCTTACTCGGAGATACTTTCACAAATACTGAGTCCCCAACCTGAAACTCAAGTGGCCGTCTACGTATATCAGCATAACTCTTCTGTCTACTTTGGGCAATCTTGAGTCTATCACAAATAATCCGAACACTCTTAGCTGCCTCTTCAACAAGATCAGGGGCTAAAATCTTACGATCACCCACTTCTTCCCAAGCCACTGGGGATCTACATCTCCTGCCATATAGAGCTTCGTATGGTGCCATTCCGATGCTAGTATGATAACTATTATTATAGGCAAACTCTGCAAGGGGTAAGTGGTCATCCCATGAACCCTTAAAGTCTAGTGCACATGCCCTCAACATGTCCTCTAAGGTCTGAATAGTCCGCTCGGACTGACCGTCTGTCTGAGGATGGTAGGCGGTGCTCAAATGTAATTGAGATCCCATGGCTTCCTGAAAATGAGTCCAAAATCGAGAAGTGAATCTGGAATCTCTATCAGAAGTGATGCTCACGGGAGCCCCATGTAATCGAGCAATCTCGCTAACATACAAGTCTGCCAATGTACTCAGTGAATCTGTGCTCTTAATGGCAAGAAAATGGGCACTTTTAGTCAATCTATCAACAATAACCCAGATTGCATCATGACCTCTCCGGGTCCTCGGTAAGCCCATAATAAAGTCCATCGTAATGTGCTCCCATTTCCACGTAGGCACCGGTAAAGACTTAAGTAGTCCTGCTGGCTTCTGGTGCTCAACCTTAATCTGCTGACAGATCAAACATTTGGCCACAAACTCTGTCACGTCTCGTTTCATACCAATCCACCAATACACCTTACGCAAGTCATGGTACATCTTAGTGCTGCCTGGGTGCATAGTGTAACGAGAACAATGGGACTCTCTCAAAATCCTTTGCCTTAGGGTATCATCGCTTGGAACACATATACGGCCCTTGAATCTCAATAAGCCATCATCACTGACCGTAAAATCTGACTGCAAGCCTTGCTCTGCTTGGCTAACCATGTCCAATAATCTCTGATCATTTCTCTACCCTGACCTGATCTGATCTAAGATACTTGGCTCAATCTGAAGGCTAGCCATAAACCCGACATCTACTGTTTCAACACTAACATTAAGCTCGGCGAACTGCTCCAGCAATTCCCATTCTCTAACCATCATAGCAAAAACTATACTCTTTTTGCTCAGAGCATCTGCAACTACGTTCGCCTTGCCCGGGTGATACAGAATCTCGCAGTCATAATCCTTAAGAAGTTCTATCCAACGCCTCTGCCTCATATTAAGTTCTTTCTGATCGAATAGATACTTCAAACTCTTATGGTCAGTGAAGATCTGGAACTTCTCACCATACAGATAATGCCGCCATATCTTTAAAGCAAAAACAACTGCGGCTAACTCTAAATCATGCGTAGGGTAGTTGCGCTCATGGTCTCTAAGCTGGCGTGAACCATACGCGACTACTCTACCATGTTGCATTAGCACACAACCAAGACCCTGATTGGAAGCATCACTGTATACAACGAAGCCTCCAGATCCGCTCGGAATGGTCAGGATTGGTGCTGTAGTTAATCTTTGCTTAAGCTCCTGAAAACACTGCTCACACTGACTTGACCATTCAAACGAAACTCCTTTGCGTGTAAGCTTAGTCAACGGAGCTGCAATCCGAGAAAAACTCTCCACAAACCTCCGATAGTACCCTGCCAATCCCAAGAAACTCCTAATCTCAGTCACTGTTTTCGGTCTCTCCCATTGGAGTACTGCATCAACCTTGGACGGATCAACTGACACCCCATCCTTAGATACTACATGGCCAAGGAAAGCTATCCGATCCAACCAAAATTCACACTTACTAAGCTTCCCATAAAGCTGCTTATCTCGAAGAGTCTGGAGCACAATCCTCAGATGCTGCTCGTGCTCCTCCCGGGACTTAGAATATATTAGAATATCATCTATAAAGACAATCACAAACTTATCCAGATACTCCCGAAACACATCATTCATCAAATTCATAAATGCGGCAGGGGCATTAGTCAAACCGAAAGGCATTACCAGAAACTCGAAATGGCCATATTGGGTTCTAAAGGCCGTCTTCAGTACATCTTCCTTCCTAATCCTCAATTGATGATAGCCTGATCTCAAATCAATCTTAGAAAACACTGAAGCCCCTTTCAATTGATCAAACAAATCATCTATTCTTGGCAGGGGATACTTATTCTTAATTGTAGCCTTATTTAGTAACCTATAGTCGATGCATAACCGGAGACTACCGTCTTTCTTTCTCACAAACAATACCGGAGCACCCCATGGAGACACACTTGGTCTAATAAAACCCTTATCAAGCAACTCTTGCAACTGTTTCTTTAATTCTTCTAATTCAACTAGTGCCATCCGGTAGGGAGGTTTAGAGATAGGCTGGGTATCCGGCACTAAATCAATAGTGAACTCCAGCTCTCTTTCTAATGGTAATCCCGGTAATTCATCCGGAAACACATCGAAAAACTCACATACTACTGGTATATCTGATATACGTGGAGATTCCCGACTTGTATCGAAGATAAAAGCAATATAACCTTCACACGAATAAATTTATTTGAAATTTCAAACATATAAACATTATGCATCTTTATCGAACATAACATCATATTTTTTATTTCTTAATAGCAAAACATACATCAAATTTATCAAGTAAAGAGAAGGTTATAGTCTTAGTATAGCAATCTAGACTTGCACGATTGATTTCTAACCAATCCATGCCTAAGATTACATCAAAACTATGCATGTTTAACAAAACTAGATCTGCTAACATTACTCTATCTCCAACCTTAATTTCACAATTCCTACACACCATATCTGTCATTTGGGATTCGTACATGGGTGTGCAAATATGCAATAAGTAACTTAGAGGCTCAGTTTCTAAATGGAGATTGTGTGCAAACTGTGGTGATATAAATGAGTGCGTGGACCCTGGGTCAAATAAAACATGCGCCTCATGATTACAGACAAGAAGATTACCTCTAATAGTCGCGGAGGAGTTATCGGCAGTCTCCTTGTCTAAAGCGAATACACGCCCCTGAGTAACCGGTTTCTTACCCTTCTCAGCTACGGTAACTCTTTTCTGTGGGGCCTGTCTCTGTGGAGCCCGTGTCTCTGGCTGCTGTCGTGGTGGCTCCTGGGACTGTGGGATCTTATTCTGCATTTGTGGGCAATCCTTGATTAAATGACCCTTTTCCCCACACTTAAAACAATTTCCAGTGACCCAGTGGCATGGCCCACCATGTTTCTTACCACAATCTCTGCACCGTCTAATTACCCCCTGGGAGCCTCTGATGATCTCTACTGTATCAGTAGGAGTCTTGGACTTGCCATTTCTTGCCCGAGACTCATCTGTCCTTAATCTCTTAAGCGAACTCCACTTTTGCTCTGATCGGGAACTTTCTGTCCTCTTATCTTTACCCTTACTCTTACTTCTGGACCCATACTGTGCCTGTGTAACATCTAGACCCCTCTCTATATCCTGAGCCCGTCCAAGAGCATCCTCAAACTCAATAATACGAAACCCTAATAGTCTGTCTCGGATGGCTGGTCTCAGTCCAGACAAAAACCTCTTGGTACGACGCTCCTGATCTCTGACTGTCTCGGGGTCATATCTCATCAGCATCGTAAATTGATTCTCATACTCATCAACCAACATACTGCCTTGTACTAAATTCAGAAAATCAGTCTGCATCTTCTTCTAGGCAGTACGGGGGACATATTGGGTCCTGAAGGCTGACAGAAAAGTAGCCCAACTAATCACTGTGTGTTGGGTAGTCAACTGTCTCTTCGTGGCTCTCCACCAGTGTCCTGCCTGGCCTTTCAACATATAAGAACCCATACTGACTTTCTCAGCATCTGTGCACCCCAAGTAATCAAAAGCTAGTTCTAATTCTAATAACCACTCCTCGGCCTTAACTGGATCCTTAATCCCCTTAAATTCTGGGGGATTCATCTTAAGAAAGTCCCGTAATCTGCCTGTATCTCTGTCATCTCTAGGCGGTGGGACTGAAGGTTGAGGAGCGGAGGGTGCCGGAGGAACCTGTGGAGGAGGAGGTGGTGAAGTAGGTGTGGGCACTGTGGCACCTATAGCTGAGGTGTTTGCCCCAAGATGTTGAGTAAACATAGCAGCAATGTTGTCAAACCCCTCTTTCATAGTGTGTTCGAGCCTGTTCATTCTAGCATTTGGGCTCTCTGGTTGGGGAGTAGGTGGTAGAGGTGGCTGAGCCTGCCTCCGAGGGCGACCTCGTCTCCCACTCATAGTGCGTGATCAAATACCTGCGCATAACCTTATGTTTTAATCAAAACTTTAACAGGTATACTCAATTTTATAACCAAATAAGCACAGATACTTGGGATGTAATCTTATTCTAATTACCGACACTGACAGTACTAAACAACCCTTGCTCTGATACCAAGAAAGACTGTCACACCCCGGAAACGTGGAAGTTTTTGGGCTAACTTTTTCATTTTTATAAATGAAATCTTTATTTCTTACTTAGGTTGCATTCTTGCCAGTGTAGGTTACTTACATTTTTTTTTTAAATTTCGACAGCATAACAGCTATAACTACCCTAACCTCCTGCATGAAAACGCAGTTTATATTTCCAGCCAGTACATCATCACAATTTTCCAACCACATATTCATCACAATATTTCATTATATCATATTGACCTATCCCTCAGAATAACATTTATGTTCATACAATATCGACTACATCCCAAAAGTATTGTTTATATACAAATATCTGTGCTATACTGGATGTCTGGTATCAAAATAAGAATATACCTTACGTGTGTCCAAAAAGTATCTTGAGGAGAGACGTATCCCTCAGCTTACGTCATATGCGTAACAGGCAAAGAGATGATCACTGCAGATAATCTGGTAGGATAGAGGGGGGTGAGCTTTTTGAAAAGCCCCGTAAGAAATGCATTTAAAATAATCATAGCATCGATATATGCAGAAAACATATGCCATAATAATGCTTTCATACTTTATATCATTGTATGAATTCTTTAATATATATTTCTAAAATTCATACTTGTTCAAACATGCATCATACTTTAGAAACTTGACATCATAATAAATAAAACTTATCATACAGTTCTTGGGGACTAGGCGAGATCATATAGCCAGTATGCAAGTCATGACTAATCTTCCTCTGAAGAGGGAACTGAGTACCTATGGCCATGGTAAGGGCTGTAGACCTGATCAGGGTCGTACAGCGAACATGCACCACGAAGGACCAACATACCCACAAGGGACGGAAACATGCACAATGTGGGCGAGAACATGCACGACGTGGGCTAAACATATGCCACAAGGGACGGGAACATGCACAATGTGGCAAACATGACAGGCAATAACATAAACTATACGAAAGCCTTAGTCTCAAATTTTACTTACTTTTGTAACTTCTTAATCATACATTTAGTACCAAATAATAAGGACCGGGCGTGCCAGGATCTAAGTTAGCCTGGGATTTGCCACTCCGATATCTTTTCGGAAAAACATATTTATTTCATGTCATACTTAAAACATTATGGAAAGTATGCATAGAAGTTATAAGATTCGTTTTGCTAATTATCAAAAGATTATAGAAATTAATTTCGGAATAAAATTCATGTTTCAAACATTTCTTTAAAATTAACGATGAAAGTAAGGGACACCATCATAACTTTAAATTACATCCCTTACCTCAATACACTGTAGAGAAATGCCTTAAGTCGTACCAATATGCTTCCTTTCTCACCGAATTATAAACTGCCAAGTCACAATTTAATATAATTAATTTTCGTTATAAATTTCCTTCACTTGACTAATTCTTAATTTAATTCTCATTACTTAAATTTCTCATGAATATTTCATTCCTTTTCCATTTTCTGTTTTGGCATTATTAGCCACTTTTCCAAGTCAACATTTTCATTAAAGCTTGCATGGTCGAATATTATTTTCCATACATAAGCCTTTTTGGCTTATGATCATGTCTTCTTGTTATTTGTATATACACTCTTGTATATTTTCCAGCCACTTAATTGACTGCTTTTCTCCCATTTTCCATCTCATTCACGTTATTTTTCTTGTCTTTTCTTTTGGCCAAATGGCCTTGGTTATATGTAGGTGTTTTCCTCCATTAAAATATATATATATATATATATATATTTATAACCTATCTCATACCATTTGGTCAACCTAAACCTAACCTTTTCTTCACATTTCTTTCCTTTTATTACCGGTACATGTTATCCAAACCGAGACTCCCCTTCTTTTCTGTTTTATAGCCTACACAAACTTCAGTTTATGTCTCTTAAATATGTTTATACCTAGTACATTTTAGGCTGCCAACATCTTCCACATTCACACATAAAAGTCATCTTAAAGTCAGTCACTTGTTTATCTTTTTCTTCCCCCTTAGCTCACGTAACCTTCATTCAAAGTTCACCTCAAAACCTTCTTCAACCAGAATTTATTTTTCCTGCTACAATGCTGTCCAAATCGACAGTTTCTTTCCTTCTTCTGTTTGAGCACATATTAATTTGACATTTAGGTATATCTAATACACTTCTAAGTCACCAAAATTCAGTGTTCACACCTACAAAAGTCAGTCATGCCATACAATTTCCCTCATTTTTGACTGCACAATCAGTCACACGATTTTTTTCTATTTTCGGTTGTACTAACAGCCTTTCTTATTTCTTTCATCAGCCACATTTGTTGACCATAAGATCACCTTTTTTTTTCTTTTCTTTTATCTTCCCCTGTTCCACGTGAATTATATTTGAACTAAGAAGTATATTTGTTTTATTTCTTTTAAAGTTTCATTTCTGTTTTCGGTTCCATGACTGGCTTGCTTTCATCTCCACGTAAACCATCATCAACATCATCTTATTTTCACTCTAAACCCTCCCAACTGAACTAGGGTTTTCATTACATATATGTTTACTTCAAACAAAAGCTATAACTAACATATTCTTACTCATTACAGCCAAAATCAAAGAACAAGAAGCTTAAAAACTGAAGTTGGACATTACCTGTACAGAGAGTAGATCTGTCCACTTAAGTCAGTTTCTGTTTTGAGGTTTTTGATTAAAGTTTCTTGTGGTTTCAGATGTTCTTGAGTCAAGGTTTAACTTTCCTAAGGAAACTTGTTTTATTTACTGAAGAACACAAAGGTTCTGCTATGGAGGGGAAGGGTTACTCAACATACTAAAACAGAGGAGAAGTTTCGGTGATGAGGGTTGAAGATGAAGATCACTATAGAAAAATAAGGCATAAAAAATATATTGGTTGGACTTTTGCCGACTTCATTAATTACATATTTCTTTTCTTTTGTTTTTCCTTTCTTGTCTGTTTTAATTGCTCTTCAGTGTAGCAAAGAAATGAACAAAGAAGTGAAGTCAGTGTTATGTTTCCTACTGACCTAGGAAAAACGTGTGGAAGAGACTTTCTTTATTATTTATTTTGTCTTTTCTCTTCTCTTATTTTTCTACTACTCATTTATCTAAACCGAGACTCCATCTAGATAACCAACCAATTTTTTTCTATCTTTTCTTTGTTGTCTGTTGACCAAGCCGTGAGCCTTCTTTCTTTTCTTTTTTCTACATTCGCTTCCATTTGGTCCCTACATTATGGTCATATCTATTATGTCTTAGGTTGCCAAAAAGTCTAGTATTCACATGTATAAAGTCAAGGAAAATTAACCTTTACTTCTCTCATTTGTTTCTTATTTCAGTTGTCTTCACCAGCCACAATTTCCTTTTTCCCACATACTGTTTCATTTTCAACATGTTTCAGCTCCTATGTTATTTCTATTATATTGCTTTATATACTATAATTTAAGCTGCTACTTTATGCTATTTTTATACCACAAAATCAGTAATAAAGTCAACTTAATTGTAAATCTACAGTATAAAATGACTAGTTCTCACATTCTACCCCTCCTTGCAAGTCTCCTAGCAACTAATGTTACAGCTACAAACATAAGCATTTCAAACATAGACTCCAACTGCCTCATTTGCAAAATAAGTACTGTAACTAGTTGCATCTTCTTTCTTATTGATAAATGAGCCATAACTGTATGAAAACAAAAATTGAGCATGGTTAATAAAATATTGATCATAATATATAGCTAATCTTGAATATAACAAAGATTTTGTTGTATATATTTCCAAACTCATATGTTTTTCAAAATATTATAATGTGTTTGGTTTTTAAACTAATGTCTATAAATAAATATATTATTTCTACTTTTACTTCTTTTGTTGTGGGATTAACTTTTGAGGTTCATCTAAAATTTTATGAGATAAGAAATGGATACTAGTTAAGGGAATTTTTATTTCTAATTTTTTTAGAAAATTTTGTAGTAAAGCTCTGGTTCTATTATGATCTTTTAGAGATTTAATAGCCTTAAATAATGGACTGATAAAGGCTATCCGGCTCATTCTTAGAGTTTTGATTGTGAGATATTAACCAACCTTTGATAGGATCCATCCATCTTTCATTTTATTTTTTTATCTTATCATGCTTATTGTACGAAACTTACATATGCTACAATTAATTATTTTAAAATTAAATCATGTTACGATTTATTTTGAATTGTGTAACTTGGAAAGCTTTGATTTAGCACATCAAACTTGCTGAAATTAGGATAAAATACAAGGTTTCCATTCATTTTTTTTCGTTGATTTCTCTTAATTTCTTTGAATGTATATCATATTTAATAGATTCAATTGATAAAGTGAAGCAAACTGGGGAACTTGGAAAAGCTTTTTATTCAAATTCAATCATGTAAGAAAAGCAAAGCATATGAACAAAAATAGTAAGGAAAAAACTTTTGCAGATGCTCCAATTTTGTTTCCTGTTACTGCCAATTCTCCACAATGTTGTATGTTTTCAACCAAATTATAATTTAATAATACTTATTAATAATTATAATTTAATGTTAATTATTAAAAATATTAATTAATTTCTAATAATTAATTAATATTATTAAATTAATTAATAACTATCTACTGAAAATTTTTTCCCTCAAAGCTCTATCGTTCTCTCTACTCTCCTCTTGTTCATCCACTCCTCCTTGTTCAGTCAGATCTAGTAATTCATCCAAATCCCATTCAAGCAAAGCAAATAACCAAACACATTTATCCATATCCAAAACAAATCAAACCTAAAATCAAAAGTTCATCAAAAATAAAAAACCCAAATTTCTCATAGCAATTCCAAAAACCCATTCAATTCATCAAAAGCCAAATCTTAACATAATGGGTATTTAATCTACTATCTCAATATCAGCCAAAGCCTAACAAACAAAGGTTGTGTAAACCATGTGATAAGTGAAACAGTAAACATTTATAATGCTTGGTCTGTGAAGGAAGAAAACGTGAGGCAAGTAAAGAGATGAAGCTTTTAGCAAAAAGACAAAAACGAAAGGAAAGGAGAAGAAAATAAAGCTGCCAGCAAAGAGATGAAATTAGAGAAAAAGACAGAAGATGAAATCGAGAATAAATGAATTAATAAATCAAACAAAAGGCAACAGAAAAGAAAAGGAATGGATGCATCGCAGGCCAACATACCTTCTCAGAGGAGATTAACGGCGAGGAAGCTTTGAGTTGTAGCCGCAAGACGTGACTAGCACTGGAAGAGATCAACAGTGCCAAAGGAGATCGCCTGGCAGTGGGGTGACTGGGAAGAGAGGGGTGTTGGTGAAGGTGTCGTGCAACAATAAGTAAATTAGATTTGTTTTTGTTGTGGTAAATAGTTGTAATATTTAATTGTTAAGAGGGTAAATTTGGCCTAAAAATAACTTTCCCCCCGAAAAAATAAAAAACCTCAGCACACGAGGGGAATTTTTTCACCGTTATTTCCCCCCCATTTTTTACTGTTTGGAATGTAAAATTCCCGATGGAAAAAAAACCAAACTATCCAAACATGGTAATTGGATTACGGAAAAAAAAATTCCGGGAGGTAATCTAAAATTCCCCCATCCAAACAGGGCCTTAGGTTAACCCTAGGGTTTCTCATTGGCTTGGGAAATCCATTTAGTTTGGGCTATAACTATGTCACGTTTATTTTATTGCTTAATTGCATGAGATGCATGGTTTATTTTGTACGTTTATGATATGAAAATCATATGATAATTTTAGAAAAGTAAAAATTGGTGAGATCTTATTCAATAAACTAAGAAAATCCCTCAAATTAAATTAAGTCAATAATAGATGCCTACCAATGAATAGCACTCGTCAAGACTAGAATCGATTTTGTTATGTTTGCCAAAGCAGAATATCATATCTATCTTAGTAAGACGCAATGGGATAATAGTGATATCCAAAGGCTATAAATTGGGTTGATTTAACTAGATTTCCTCAATAGGATTGGGAATTTAGAGGCATAAAGTTGGGCTTCCATTCATGAGATGAATTAGAACAAGTGTTGTTCACCCAACTATCCAAGAGTTACATGAGATGTAATTGGTAAGTGTTGCCTACCTAAATAGCCAAATCTTGGGCGATTAGCCGAAGCTAACTCTAGATAAGGTGAAATATAGATCTTGGCCCACTAGAGAAATTATGTGATAATTTTTTCGAATTAATAGTGAGGGTTGTTGATTCGATAAAATAGTGGGAGCATCATTTAATAAATATTTAATTAAATGAATGCATTCATGATACTTATATTTTGCATATTTCTGTTGTAGATTATCATGGCATCAAACACAAATAACACACTTTCACTGCGATCTGTCCTTGAGAAGGACAAGTTGAATGGGACAAACTTCCTGGATTGGTACAGGAACCTGAGGATAGTCCTCAAGCAAGAAAAGAAGTTGTATGTCCTTGAGATTCCCTTATCTGAGGAACCACCCGCTAATGCTCCAAAGGCAGAAAGAGATGCTTATAAGAAGCATCAAGATGATGCATTGGATGTTAGTTGCCTTATGCTTGCCTCCATGAATCCTGAGCTTCAAAAGCAACATGAGGAAATGGATGCGTTTGATATGATCGAGCATCTCAAGCAACTCTATCAAGAGGAAGCTAGGCAAGAAAGGTATAATGTCTCTAAGGCATTGTTTCAGTGTAGGATGGCAGAGGGGACTCCCGTTGGTACTCATGTGCTCAAGATGATTGGGTACATTGAAAACCTTGAAAGATTGGGATTTCCTTTGGGCCAAGAGTTGGCCACTGATGTGATTCTGCAATTGTTGCCAGACAGCTACAGTCAGTTTGTTGTTAATTACAACATGAATGAAATTGACAAGACTCTGCCATAGTTACTTAGCATGTTGAAAATAGCTGAATCCAACATGAAAAAGGCCAAGCCCAAAGATGTCTTAATAGTTAAGAAAGCTAAGGGCAGGGCTAATGCAAAGGGCAAGAAAAAAGGTAATAAAGCCAATGGCAAGTTCAAGCCCAATGATACTGCACTGAAGCCTAAAGGTGGGGTTGCCAAAGAAGGAAAATGCTTCCATTGCGGTGAGATTGGACATTAGAAGAGGAACTGCAACAAATACCTGGAAGAGCTAAAGAAGAAGAGAGGAAGTGAGACTTCCACTTCAGGTATTTATGTTATAGAAGTTAATCTATCTACTTCTTCATCATGGGTATTAGATACTGGATGTGGTTCTCACATTTGTGTAAATGTGCAGGAACTCAAAAGGAGTAGATCGTTGACTAAGGGCAAGGTCGACCTACGAGTGGGAAATGGAGCAAGGGTTGCTGCATTAGCTGTAGGAACTTATATTTTGACATTGCTCACAGGGCTTGTTTTAGAATTAGATGATTGTTATTATGTTCCTTCCATCACTAAAAACATTATTTCTATTTCCTGTTTGGACAAGAAGGGTTTTTCATTTATAATAAAGGACAACTGTTGCTCCATTTATTTAAATGATATCTTTTATGGTAGTGCACAACTAATTAATGGTCTTTACATTCTAAATCTTGATATGCCTATTTATAACATAAATGCTAAAAGGATTAAATCTAATGATCAAAATCCAACATATCTATGGCATTGTCGCTTGGGACACATAAATGAGAATCACATTTCCAAACTCCATAAAGATGGACTTTTGGACTCATTTGATTTTGAATCGTATGAGACATGTGAATCTTGTTTGATGGGTAAGATGACTAAAGCCCCTTTCAAAGGACATAGTGAAAGGGCAAGTGATTTATTGGGCTTAGTACATACAGATGTATGTGGACCTTTAAACACACAGGCCAGAGGTGGGTTTATGTACTTTATTACATTTACTGATGATTTCAATAGATATGGCTATGTGTATCTTATAAGACACAAGTCAGAATCTTTTGAAAAGTTCAAAGAATTCAAGAATGAAGTACAAAACCAACTTAGCAAGAGCATTAAGGCACTTCGATCAGATCGAGGTGGTGAATACTTAAGCCAAGAATTTTATGACTATCTTAAAGAGTGTGGGATTGTCTCACAACTCACTCCTCCAGGTACACCACAATGGAATGGTCTATCTGAAAGGAGAAACCGAACTTTATTAGATATGGTTCGATCAATGATGAGTCATACAGATCTTCCAGAATCCTTTTGGGGACATGCATTAGAAACAGCTGCTTTTACACTAAACCGTGTTCCATCTAAATCGGTTTCAAAGATACCATATGAGATATGGACTGGTAAACGTCCCAGTATGTCTTGTATGAAGATTTGGGGTTGTGAGGCTTATGTAAGACGTCAAGTCTCTAACAAACATGCACCTAAATCTGATAAGTGCTATTTTGTGGGATATCCTAAACTAACTAAAGGATATTATTTTTACAATCCCACTGAGCGCAAAGTGTTTGTAGCTCGAACAGGTGTCTTTCTAGAAAAAGAATTCATTTCTAGAAGAACTAGTGGGAGAAAAGTAGAAATTGAAGAAATTTAAGAGCTACAAGATAGCGCACCCGATGTTGAGATGGAGCCTGAGCAAGCACCACAAGTTGTTGTGGAACCAGAACCATAAGCTGTTGTGGAGCAACCGCCTGCTCAAGAGACATAAGCCTTGCGTAGATCAGTTAGAACACATCTTGAGCCAAAGAGATATGGATATCTAATGACTCAGAACGGTGATGTATTGCTCATGGACCAAGATAAGCCTACTACCTATCAAGAGGCTATTACAGGGCCAGACTCTGAGAAATGGCTTGAAGCCATAAGATCTGAGATGGAATCCATGTATGCCAACCAAGTTTGGACCTTGGTTGACTTACCCGAAAGGGTAAAACCTATAGGGTGTAAATGGGTTTTTAAGAAGAAAACCGACATGGAAGGAAATGTTCATACTTATAAAGGGCGATTGGCTGCTAAAGGTTTTAAACAAATTCATGGTATTGACTATGATGAAACTTTTTCACCAGTCGCGATGATCAAATCCATTAGGATCTTGCTTGCGATAGCTGCATACCATGATTATGAAATCTGGCAAATGGACGTCAAGACTGCTTTTCTTAATGGAAAGCTACTCGAGGATGTGTACATGACACAACCCGAGGGTTTTGTTGATCCAAAAAATGCTGGAAAGGTTTGTAAGCTGCAACGTTCTATTTATGGACTAAAGCAAGCTTCTCGAAGTTGGAATCTTCGTTTTGATGATGCAATCAAAGAGTTTGGTTTCATCAAGAACGAAGATGAACCTTGTGTCTACAAGAAGGTCAGTGGGAGCACTATTGTCTTCCTGGTGTTGTATGTAGATGACATACTACTCATTGGGAATGACATCCCTACCCTTCAGTCTGTAAAGACTTGGTTAGGGAATTGCTTTTCAATGAAAGACTTGGGCGAAGCTACCTATGTACTGGGTATAAAGATCTATAGAGATAGATCAAGGAAATTAATTGGCCTAAGTCAAAGTGCATACATAGATAAAGTGCTAAAGAGGTTTAGCATGCAGGATTCCAAGAAAGGATTCTTGCCTATGACACATGGCATTACTCTTTCAAAAGAACAGTGTCCTACAACACAAGAAGAGAGAGAACGTATGAGTGAAGTTCCATATGCATCTGCTATTGGATCCATTATGTATGCCATGTTATGCACACGTCCTGATGTCTCGTATGCCTTGAGCATGACGAGTAGATATCAAGTTGATCCTGGTGAACGTCACTGGATCACTGTCAAGAATATTCTTAAGTACTTGAGAAAGACTAAGGATACATTCTTGATATATGGAGGTGAGGAAGAGCTCATTGTAACAGGTTACACTGATACTAGCTTCCAAACTGATAAAGATGACTATAGATCGCAGTCTGGTTATGTGTTTTGCCTTAATGGTGGTGCTGTGAGGTGGAAGAGTTCAAAGCAGGCGACAGTGGCCGATTCTACAACAGAGGCTGAGTATATAGTTGCCTCTGAAGCTGCTAAGGAGGCTGTTTGGATCAGGAAGTTCATTACTGAGCTTGAAGTTGTTCCTAGCATTATAGATCCGATTGAGCTCTATTGTGACAACAATGGAGCCATCGCACAAGCTAAGGAACCTAGATCTCACCAACGATCCAAACATATACTACGGCGCTTCCATCTCATTCGAGATATCATCGAGAGAGGAGATGTGAGGATATGCAAAGTATCAACTGACGATAACATCATCGACCCACTGACAAAGCCTTTGACGCAGCAGAGACATGATCGTCACACTAGGTCACTAGGTATTAGATACATGAGTGAATGGTGTAGACACCATTTTTGTCCGGGTTTTTTTTCAAAACATTTTTAATTAATTAGTTTGTATATATTTTATTATTGATTTTTAAATTTTATTTTTTAAATTTTATTTTTTTTTATTTAGATTTAGAAATAAATTTTGGATTTTGATTTTGATTTTTATAGAATAAAATAAAAAAAAGAAAGGAAATCTAAATTAATTTTGATAGGAAAGTAGAATTAAATGAAACCATTAAAAGATTGGAAATTGATTTGAATTTGGAATTGATATTAAATTTAAGATTCGATTTTTGAAATATAAAATTTCCTAAAAAAATTGATTCTAGATTTCCAATTATTACCAAAAATAAAAAAAATAAAAAAGAAAAAAAATAGGTCTATAAGAGGAGAAAATTAGGTTTTAAAAAAAAGGAAAAAGGGAGGGAGATAGGGGTAAAAAAAAAAAAAAAGCAAACAGAAAGAGGAGAAAACCCTAGACAAATAACAGAAAAAAACCCTAAAAAAAAAACCCTAGAAAAAAACCTAGAAAAAAGGCTTGAAAAAAAACGGGAGGGGAGGAGTTCTTTTTTATTCAGTATTCATCACCACCTTGGGACGGGGGGGCTTCTTTGGTTTTCATGATTCCACGCTTACGGCACCATCTTTCTCACTAACCCAAGCCTACCATATTTCACTGTTACCCTCCTCTGCATCCTCACCTTTCTCCAAGTCGTTTCAGCCCCTGCCTGCGCACGATCCTAGCCTAGTAACACCACCACCGCTGCATCTTCTACACTGCCAAACCCGAACCATCTTCCTTGCTGCGTAGCTTGTATCGTTGGCTACTGTGTAGAGCTTTGCCTTGCCTCGCCTAGCCCCGTCTTCCCCTGCTCTGCGTGAACACCATCACTATTCTTGCCGCCTCTGAACGCAACCAACGCCATCATCTCGCAGCCTTTTCCTTCCCCCTAACCGCTCCTGCTTGTCCTCGTTCTGCTGCGGCTCAGTTGCTACAAGAGTTCACTGCTACACTGCTACCCGTTTATCTCGCCCCAACCACCTTCGTGCACTGTCCTTCACGTTGAAGCCACTGCCGGTCCTTGCTTGCCCCGTTATTGTCTGCTGCATTAATCCCAGCTCTAGGTAGAGCCTTGCTGCCTTAGCTTGTTGGTGTCCATTGCTGCATCTGTCACCAACCCCACGCCATTGCTGTTCAAGCCCAGCCTCCTTACCTTGCTCACCATCGCCTAGCATATCCGTTTCTGTTTTGGCAGCCACGTGAGCAGCAAAGGCAAGTTAGCTGTGCGGTGAGGATCGTAACGTTGCTGTGCTTGAGGAAGGCTGGTGCGTGTTGCTGCGCTGCTGGACTTGAGGAAGGTGTGTGAATTGCCGTAACTTGAAGGAGGAAGATGCTACGTTCGTGATGGCCCGTGCAGGACGTGGCGTGCTGCAGTTGGTTGCATGGTGAGGCTTAGCAACTGAAGCTTTGCTGGCTGTGTGCATGGCGTATGTTGCTGCTTCTTCTTCAACGCATGCTCTGTCCGATTGCTCCTTGCTTCAAGCCTCTGGTGTACTGTGTCGTTTCTGTTTGGATTCACTACTGATCGTATCATGAAGATGGCAAGGAAGAAAGCTACGTGAAAGAGAAAGAAAGCAAAGAATAAAAAGAACGTGTAGCAGGAAAATAAAGAAACAAGAAAAGAAAGAAAGCAATCCTTTGCCAGGTTTGCATTTTACTTTATTTTATTTTCTTTTTTAAGAGGCTGATAATAATATTAGAATAACAATTAAAGTTTTGGTTCATAGGAGGTAGTTTGCTATATTAATTACGTGCAATATTGATTGATTTTGTCATTTATATGCTAACTTAAATTAGTTTTTAATAATTTAGTGACTTTAATGTGCATAATAATTTGATAATAGTTCACATGTCAATTTAATTTAATGATTACTTGTATGATATTTTAATATGAGTTTGCATGATAATTAATTTGAGTAGATAATTGCTTGTAAAATATTAATTTGTATATTTGTGTCATTTGATTTGTTGTATGACTATAGTATAGTACATTGATTTAGTTTGCATGTATAATTTTGATTTAACAATGTTGTATGACTTAGATGAGTATTCTAAGGTTAAAAAAATATATGAATAATAAATATATATAATTAAAATCAAATAAATAAGTGTGGATTATACCGATGATGACATTTTGAGAAAGTCAATTGAGACATCTTAAAATGTTTAGGTGAGGAAATTCTTTCTTAAGTTGAGCCAAATCGATGGAATACTTTTGAAAGAATTTTCAATAAATTATAATCAATGTTTATTCTTAGTAAATTAAATATGAATAAAATATAAATGAATATAGATAAACAAATATAGATAGGAGAACATAAATTAGATGAAAAATTAATAGGAAAATAATTAGTAATTAATAAGATTAGATAATAAAGAAATAAATATGAGTTATACCGAGGATGAAATTCCAAGAAAGTCAATTGAGACTCCTTGGGTATTTCTAGGTGAGATGATTCTTTCTTAAGTTGAGCCAAATTGATGGGATACTTTTGAAAGAGTTTTTGATAAAATATAATTCATGTTTATTAAATAAATATAAATAAATGAAATAAATAAAATCAAGATTAATGTTAAAGAAATTTAAATAAAATTAGATAAGTGAATAAATAAACGAACTAAATAGCTTAGAATAAAAATTATAGGAAATAAAAAATATGAATTATGCCAATGATGGAATTTCAAGAAAGTCAATTGGGACTCCTTGAAAATTTTTAGGTGAAAAGATTTCTTTTAAGCCGAGCCAAATTGATGGGACGCTTTTAAGAAAATCTTTAATAAACCATGATTCATATTTATTCTCTAAATAAATAAAATAAAAGTAAATATATAGATAAATATAATATGAAATAAGATTAAAAAAGATAGAGATATGGAGTCAAATATAGAGTCAAAATTATAGATAAGATTAAAAAAAAAAGGAACTTCATAAAATACTAAAATTTATCCGACAATGGAATTCAAGAAAGTCAATTGAGACTCCTTGAACATCTTGAGGTGAGGGGAATTTCTAAGATTGGAGCCAAATTGATGGAAAAATCTTAGAAATATTCCCAATATATAAGCATATCGAAATTAATATAAACACAAGGCAAATCGTAAAGATAACCTAAAACTAGTTGGTACCATTTTAGGATGGGCGTTGTAGGGGTGCTAATCCTTCCCTTCACGTAACCGTACTCCCGAACCCTAGTATCTTTGAACGTAGACCAAGCCTTATCCTTAGTTTGAATAGGTGACCAATCACACCTAGGTTAGAATGGTTGGTGGCGACTCCATGTCTTTGTGTCTAGCTATTAGGTTTTTCGAAACTTAATACGTTATGACAGTTTGGCGACTCCACTGGGGACGTTAGAGGGTCAAGCCAACAATTGGTTTTAGGTTATCTTAGATTCATCTTAAGAGTGTTAAATTTTATAAAAGAAAAAAAAAACATTGATAATTACATGTTCCTTCAGCACACACTTCACGCTCATTTGCATACATCAGCCCTCTTCCCGGGCCTTACCCTTTCTTAGGAGGGAGTAGAGTACTTACGCTCTCGTGAGGTAATACCTCCGCAATGGCTAGCGAAATACTCCCACTCAAATTGAACCTTTCCGTTTGTAGCCTATGATGGGTGAGGATTGGGTGCCTTACTAGTCCCATATGGACGGTAGTGAGGAACAATTTGAGAACCTTTTAGAATTCTGACTTATCCAAACCAAGCATATAGAGAAACCTAAGAAGCCAACTTAAGCTAGAGCCATGCCATCTCATCTTGTAGAGATAACCAATGATTAGGACACATGAAGGAAAATTTGTTCTTTTCAAGAAATATAATAATCAAAAACCAAAATAAAGAAAATAAAGAGATGAAATGTGTCTATTTATCGCATGAGGCTTTCTTTTGATTTAGCGATGCATAACATGTCAATTTGAACATTGCACCTATACATCTAGACATTTTTTTGTCATACATAAATTGAGCATGCATCTCATGCATAGGTTTGTAATTGCATATCATGGTATCTTGACTTAGACTATGGTAATAAAGGTGAGAAGATAGCTTGGCCATCAAAATTGCCAGTCACCCACATGATACTCGTTTGAAAACAAGAATAATGGAGAATGAGCAATTGGCACGAATTGATGGAATCGAAAATGTGCAACGGGAGATTGTCAGGGCCCAAGAAGAGTCTAAGGAACAAATGGCCAAGATGACGGAGATGATAATGAGCTTGGCAAAAGGGAAGGGAGTTGATGAAGACACTAACGTTAGAGTGGAACCCCAAATGGAGGACCCCATCAAGCAAGAGAAGCTTAGAAGGGAAGCGATTGAATTAGGCTCTCATAAGGGGATGCATCGTATGTGTGATATGTTAGAGGAGAGACTAAGGGTTATCGAAAGGAGCATTATTTATGGAAACATTGATGTGGAGAAATTGAGTTTGGTTCCTGATTTGGTGCTACCCGCAAAATTCAAAGTCCCCAACTTTGACAAATATGATGGAACTAAATGCCCATTAGCCCATATTACAATGTTTTGTCGAAAAATGGCAGGGCATACTCATAATGAAAAGTTGCTCATTCATTGTTTTCAAGATAGCCTTACTGGGTTCGCAGCAAGGTGGTATATCCAATTAGATAGAGAACGCATCCATTCATGGAAGGATCTTGCGAGGGCCTTTATAGTTCAATATCAACATGCAAAGGATATGGCGCCAGATCGATTGTTCTTACAGAATATGGAAAAGAGGGCTACCGAAAGCTTTAGAGAATACGCTCAGAGATGGCGAGACATTGCTGCTCAGGTTCAGCCTCCCCTTACGGAGAAAGAGACGACAATTCTGTTTGTCAATACACTTAAGGCTCCATACTACGAGAGAATGATTGGAAATGTCACCAAAAACTTTGCAGATATGGTACTCTCGGGAGAGATGATTGAATATGCTATAAAAAGCGGGAACATCGAATGGGCAAATACGATGAGAGGTGCAACATTCAATAACGAAAGTCAAGATGTTCAAGCTGTGACTAATGAAAAGCAGTATGAAAGTTATACCCCATATCACCCATACCCCATGCAAGAAACCCACCACTTTTGTCCACATCCTTACCAGTCAATTCCTCAAATGGTTTTCAGCCTAACTTTTGTCCTCAATCACTCTCCGCCCCACCAAACAATCCAAGGAGGCCAAAAAACGGTGTGGAGAGGTTGCCAATTCCAATTTCTAAACTATTGCCTTTGCTAATAAAGAACCAGTATCTGGTGCCTACGCCTTTGAAAACAGCTCCAAACCCAGCAGCAATGAGTTATGAACCGAATAGCAAATGTGAATATCACATGGGGGCAATTGGGCATTCAACAGAAAAGTGCAGGCAATTGAAGGAAAAGGTTGAAGAACTCGTCAGTAGTGGTGCCTTAACTCAAGAGCTTATTGAACAATGGAAGTTTGCTTCTCCGTAAGCCAAGTTTCCTATGTGTAATTTGTGGATGTGAGATGTTCTCAAGATTCTTGAAATTTGCATCAAGTTGTTTTGAAAAGCTTTTCATATTTTTCTTTCCAAGTAGATGAAATAAAATAATTTTGAAAGCATTGGTGATTGTTATTGATAATGAATAGACCTTGCCATTGCATTTCCAGTATACTTTCCAGCTCAGTGAAAACTTGGAATCCCTAAAGACACACAAGCTTGAAATTCATTCATTTTTACTCACCATGGTGAACTTTTGAAGTAAATGATCTTCATTAAGGCAATGAGCAATGAAATGATTGATGAATTTACAAAACTTTTGAATTGTTTTGAAGGACCAATTCATGAAGCATTCTCTTAAGGACTTTGTATTTGGAAATTTGATAGATGTTAAGGCCAAGCTAAGAGTCCCAAACACATCAACCCAAAATTCTTTCTCATAACTTGAACTTTCTAACTCAAACCATCTTTTGCTATGTCTTAAGGCAAAATGATTAAAAGAGCCAAGTTTTTGATAAGCCTCAACATCTTTTAATGACCATTCTTAATTTGATTGATATCCTTTTTCCTATCTTAAACCATGATAATGAAGATTGTTGCATATGGCCTTCATAAAGTTGAATTGATACATTCTAGGCATGAGTTGTAAAAAAAAAAAAAGCAAAGAAAAAGAAAGTAAAAAAAAAAAGAAAAGAAAAGAAGAAAAAATTGATTGTGAAACCATGCACGAGGGATATTCAAATGATTTCAAAAGCCGGATTTTCATCTTGAGGATTGGTTTTCAATAGAAGTGTCAATATTTGATATGATAAATGGCCATCTTTCATATTCCTATTACTGAAATGAAATCATCCCTTTGTTACCCCTTTTTGAGCTTATTGATTTCTTTTCTAAATGAACCTTGACCAAGGATCACCCTCCACATTGGAGAGGCAAATACATCAGAGGAGTTTTAGAAGCATTAGTGATTGGTCTTCTGTCAAATGCAAGAAAATGATGCCTTTGTTAAGGGGCAAATGTGAGAGGAAAGATATATGAAAATGGAAATCAATATGAAAAAAAAAATGAAAAAAGGTAGATGAAAAAAAAAAAAGAAAAAAAGAAAAAAGAAGAAATGAATGCGAATAAAGAAAAGAAAAATGCTTCGAAGAGTGGGAAGGACAAATGTTCACAATTGAAGAAATGATCCTTGGTTCGATAAACCTTGAAAACACTTATTTTGGGCCTATTTACCCATTCTTTGAAAACCCTAAACCTTGGCCTACGTTACGTGCTTAAAAGTCCATTTTGATCAAATAGAGATGCTTGTATTGAAAAGCTTTTCTTTGAGAAACCATCATCATTATTTTGTTTGGAATGAAATTTGAGTTCTCAAATGCATGGTAGAATAATCAATAAAAAAAAAAAAAGGAAGAAGAAGAAAAAAAAGAGAATGAAGCTCTAGGGTGAAAACCCATGAAAGGGCAGTCTAGAGCAAATTTGAAACAACTCAAGGCCATTGTTTGTGACTATGCTAAGGCAATAACAAGAAAGAAGAAAAACCAGAGGATTATACCTTCAATCAAGACCTTTTGAGAAATTCAAAAGCCTCACTTTGAAAATTTGATTTGAGATCTGAATCCTTGCCCAAAATTTGAGCATCACAGCTAGTCTTGACACTTGTTAAAGTCCACATATCAACAAATTAAGAGAATGCTAAAATGGATTGTGTTATGTGAAAGTTACTTTTACGAAAGGAATAATGATTTTCAAGGAATTTGTTTCATTTGTGAGCCAAGATGAAGAGACATTGATCAATAGAACCTTTCTTGATAACCAAACATCTTTGATGCACCAAATCGGCACATTTATTCAGCTAAACCAAGTTGTGACTCATTCTATTTGTTCTCAATAGTAATCACTAATTTTTAAGAGATTTAAATGTCAAATGTTGTTATCTTGGAAAGTTATTATGTGGGGCAATTTTCTATTTTCAAAAAGAAACTTGAAGAAGTGGAAAAAATGAGAGTTTTGTGATTTTATGGAGGCAAGTTCTTGTTTTAAAGAAATCAAGTGTGGTAATGGTGTTTTTAAGACTATTCTTGGGGCAATCTTTGGTTGTTATAAGAGCATGAATTTTCGTGAAGATATGAGAAGTGGTGAAGTGTTCTTGTGAATAGTTTGGGATGATTTTGTTGTTATGATTTGGATAGATGAATTTTAATTTGATAAGAATTGTGGGGCAAGAAGAAAACTAGATGAATGATGATGATGGGGCAACAGGTAGATTGAATGATTGATGATTGCTAAATTTAAAGAAAGAAGAATCGTGGGGCATGAAAAAGACTGAATGAATGACAATTTTAAGATTGCTAAATTTGAAGAAAGAAGAATGACGAGGCATTGAAAGATTGAATGATAAGACAGAGAGAAGATTGAAGGATGACAAATTTTTGAAGAAAGGAATAAGGTAGGCTGATGATGTGACTTGGTAAGGCATTGTTTATCATTTGCATTGCATTCATGACATACATGACATTGCATTCCATTACATGCATTCTGACAAAAAAAAAAGAGAGTTTGTTTGTTAAGACAATAGGATAAAAAAAAAAGGGTTCTGGAAGACTAGATGACTAAAAATTTGGAAAATCTTAAAAAAAAAAAGGAAAAAAAAATCAGAAAATATGAGAAAGATTGGGAATAGGATAAAAAAAAAAAGGGTATGAAGTTTTGAAACAAAAATGTTAAAATTTGGAAAGAAAGAGGAAATTAAAAAGTTATGGATATGATGGGATAATGAAAAAGGGATTGAAAGATGTGATGAGATGAAAAAGTGTGATAGGAAATAACAAAAAGAAGAAACTGGAATGATAAGATGATCTAGAAGATAGAATTGAAATGATGAGATAAGGTCAAAGCCTCCGGGTACAATCTGTAAGACCTCCGGGCTTGATTCATTAAAACCTCCGGGTATAATCTATAAGACCTCCAGGCATGATTCATTAAAACCTCCGGGTACAATCTGTAAGACCTCCGGGCTTGATTCATTAAAACCTCCGGGTACAATCATTAAAACCTCCGGGTACAATCATTAAAACCTCCGGGCATGATTCATTAAAACCTCCGGGTACAATCATTAAAACCTCCGGGCATGATTCATTAAAACCTCCAGGTACAAGTTGTAAGACTTCCGAGCATGTTTCCTCAAAAGATGAGAAATTTAAAGTTTCAGGGCCTTCCTAGTCGAAGGAGCATTTTGGAGATGAGAAAATTTAAAGTTTCAGGGCCTTCCTAGTCGAAGGAGCATTTTGGAGATGAGAAATTTAAAGTTTCAGGGCCTTCCTAGTCGAAGGAGCATTTTGGAGATGAGAAATTTAAAGTTTCAGGGCCTTCCTAGTCGAAGGAGCATCTTAGAGATGAGAAATTTTTAAAGTTTCAGGGCCTTCCTAGTCGAAGGAGCACTTTTAAGATGAGAAATTTTTTAAAGTTTCAGGGCCTTCCTAGTCGAAGGAGCACTTTTGAGATGAGAAATTTTTAAAGTTTCAGGGCCTTCCTAGTCGAAGGAGCACTTTTGAGATGAGAAATTTTTAAAGTTTCAGGGCCTTCCTAGTCGAAGGAGCATTTTAGAGATGAGAAATTTTTAAAGTTTCAGGGCCTTCCTAGTCGAAGGAGCATTTTAGAGATGAGAAATTTTTAAAGTTTCAGGACCTTCCTAGTCGAAGGAGCATTTTTGAGATGAGAAATGTAATAGTTTCAGGGCCTCCCTGGTCGGAGGAGCATTTTCATGATGAAAACCAATTTCTTTTAGAATAAAAAAAAAAAAAAAGAAAAAAAAACAAAAAACAAAAAAAAAAAAAGAAAAAACTTTGAAAAGGAAAAAATAATAAAATGGACGCGGACAAAATGGATGTCTATGTCTTTGCACAATTACTATTTCATAGCAAATGTACAAAGAGGGGCAACTGTAGACACCATTTTTGTCCGGGTTTTTTTTCAAAACATTTTTAATTAATTAGTTTGTATATATTTTATTATTGATTTTTAAATTTTATTTTTTAAATTTTATTTTTTTTTATTTAGATTTAGAAATAAATTTTGGATTTTGATTTTGATTTTTATAGAATAAAATAAAAAAAAGAAAGGAAATCTAAATTAATTTTGATAGGAAAGTAGAATTAAATGAAACCATTAAAAGATTGGAAATTGATTTGAATTTGGAATTGATATTAAATTTAAGATTCGATTTTTGAAATATAAAATTTCCTAAAAAAATTGATTCTAGATTTCCAATTATTACCAAAAATAAAAAAAATAAAAAAGAAAAAAAATAGGTCTATAAGAGGAGAAAATTAGGTTTTAAAAAAAAGGAAAAAGGGAGGGAGATAGGGGTAAAAAAAAAAAAAGCAAACAGAAAGAGGAGAAAACCCTAGACAAATAACAGAAAAAAACCCTAAAAAAAAAAACCCTAGAAAAAAACCTAGAAAAAAGGCTTGAAAAAAAACGGGAGGGGAGGAGTTCTTTTTTATTCAGTATTCATCACCACCTTGGGACGGGGGGGCTTCTTTGGTTTTCATGATTCCACGCTTACGGCACCATCTTTCTCACTAACCCAAGCCTACCATATTTCACTGTTACCCTCCTCTGCATCCTCACCTTTCTCCAAGTCGTTTCAGCCCCTGCCTGCGCACGATCCTAGCCTAGTAACACCACCACCGCTGCATCTTCTACACTGCCAAACCCGAACCATCTTCCTTGCTGCGTAGCTTGTATCGTTGGCTACTGTGTAGAGCTTTGCCTTGCCTCGCCTAGCCCCGTCTTCCCCTGCTCTGCGTGAACACCATCACTATTCTTGCCGCCTCTGAACGCAACCAACGCCATCATCTCGCAGCCTTTTCCTTCCCCCTAACCGCTCCTGCTTGTCCTCGTTCTGCTGCGGCTCAGTTGCTACAAGAGTTCACTGCTACACTGCTACCCGTTTATCTCGCCCCAACCACCTTCGTGCACTGTCCTTCACGTTGAAGCCACTGCCGGTCCTTGCTTGCCCCGTTATTGTCTGCTGCATTAATCCCAGCTCTAGGTAGAGCCTTGCTGCCTTAGCTTGTTGGTGTCCATTGCTGCATCTGTCACCAACCCCACGCCATTGCTGTTCAAGCCCAGCCTCCTTACCTTGCTCACCATCGCCTAGCATATCCGTTTCTGTTTTGGCAGCCACGTGAGCAGCAAAGGCAAGTTAGCTGTGCGGTGAGGATCGTAACGTTGCTGTGCTTGAGGAAGGCTGGTGCGTGTTGCTGCGCTGCTGGACTTGAGGAAGGTGTGTGAATTGCCGTAACTTGAAGGAGGAAGATGCTACGTTCGTGATGGCCCGTGCAGGACGTGGCGTGCTGCAGTTGGTTGCATGGTGAGGCTTAGCAACTGAAGCTTTGCTGGCTGTGTGCATGGCGTATGTTGCTGCTTCTTCTTCAACGCATGCTCTGTCCGATTGCTCCTTGCTTCAAGCCTCTGGTGTACTGTGTCGTTTCTGTTTGGATTCACTACTGATCGTATCATGAAGATGGCAAGGAAGAAAGCTACGTGAAAGAGAAAGAAAGCAAAGAATAAAAAGAACGTGTAGCAGGAAAATAAAGAAACAAGAAAAGAAAGAAAGCAATCCTTTGCCAGGTTTGCATTTTACTTTATTTTATTTTCTTTTTTAAGAGGCTGATAATAATATTAGAATAACAATTAAAGTTTTGGTTCATAGGAGGTAGTTTGCTATATTAATTACGTGCAATATTGATTGATTTTGTCATTTATATGCTAACTTAAATTAGTTTTTAATAATTTAGTGACTTTAATGTGCATAATAATTTGATAATAGTTCACATGTCAATTTAATTTAATGATTACTTGTATGATATTTTAATATGAGTTTGCATGATAATTAATTTGAGTAGATAATTGCTTGTAAAATATTAATTTGTATATTTGTGTCATTTGATTTGTTGTATGACTATAGTATAGTACATTGATTTAGTTTGCATGTATAATTTTGATTTAACAATGTTGTATGACTTAGATGAGTATTCTAAGGTTAAAAAAATATATGAATAATAAATATATATAATTAAAATCAAATAAATAAGTGTGGATTATACCGATGATGACATTTTGAGAAAGTCAATTGAGACATCTTAAAATGTTTAGGTGAGGAAATTCTTTCTTAAGTTGAGCCAAATCGATGGAATACTTTTGAAAGAATTTTCAATAAATTATAATCAATGTTTATTCTTAGTAAATTAAATATGAATAAAATATAAATGAATATAGATAAACAAATATAGATAGGAGAACATAAATTAGATGAAAAATTAATAGGAAAATAATTAGTAATTAATAAGATTAGATAATAAAGAAATAAATATGAGTTATACCGAGGATGAAATTCCAAGAAAGTCAATTGAGACTCCTTGGGTATTTCTAGGTGAGATGATTCTTTCTTAAGTTGAGCCAAATTGATGGGATACTTTTGAAAGAGTTTTTGATAAAATATAATTCATGTTTATTAAATAAATATAAATAAATGAAATAAATAAAATCAAGATTAATGTTAAAGAAATTTAAATAAAATTAGATAAGTGAATAAATAAACGAACTAAATAGCTTAGAATAAAAATTATAGGAAATAAAAAATATGAATTATGCCAATGATGGAATTTCAAGAAAGTCAATTGGGACTCCTTGAAAATTTTTAGGTGAAAAGATTTCTTTTAAGCCGAGCCAAATTGATGGGACGCTTTTAAGAAAATCTTTAATAAACCATGATTCATATTTATTCTCTAAATAAATAAAATAAAAGTAAATATATAGATAAATATAATATGAAATAAGATTAAAAAAGATAGAGATATGGAGTCAAATATAGAGTCAAAATTATAGATAAGATTAAAAAAAAAAGGAACTTCATAAAATACTAAAATTTATCCGACAATGGAATTCAAGAAAGTCAATTGAGACTCCTTGAACATCTTGAGGTGAGGGGAATTTCTAAGATTGGAGCCAAATTGATGGAAAAATCTTAGAAATATTCCCAATATATAAGCATATCGAAATTAATATAAACACAAGGCAAATCGTAAAGATAACCTAAAACTAGTTGGTACCATTTTAGGATGGGCGTTGTAGGGGTGCTAATCCTTCCCTTCACGTAACCGTACTCCCGAACCCTAGTATCTTTGAACGTAGACCAAGCCTTATCCTTAGTTTGAATAGGTGACCAATCACACCTAGGTTAGAATGGTTGGTGGCGACTCCATGTCTTTGTGTCTAGCTATTAGGTTTTTCGAAACTTAATACGTTATGACAAATGGTCTTAGTGAAAGTAGGAGATTGTTGGATTATGCCCTTAGAACCATTCATTAGATGATTGACTTTGGCATTTTTTTATTTATCATGACATTTTTATTTATTATAGTTCATTATTATATTTGTCTTATAACTGCGTAATGTAATCTTATATGATAATGTCCTTAGAATAGTAATAACACACTATTCTTAAAATATCCCTAGTCAAGTATTATTGTGAACAAGGATAACAATGATACGATAAGACTAGTATGTGGTTGACTGATGACCATTGTCATGGATATAAGATATCAAGTCATCACATAGGTACATGTTAGAGAACTATGTACTGGATCGACCCTCTATGAGAACGCTACATGGATTGTTATATGAGTGTCATAAGCGATTCTCATAGTGATGATGGTGTATGTGATCCTTTGACTTGAGATCATCAGAGATCCCAACATAGAGAATCGCATACTTTAATGCTGCTAGATGTCATTCGTAACAGGATGGACTATAAAGGTAGTAATTGGGTATGCCTTGATCTATGTAGAGGGATGTTGAGTGATCAAGATAGGATTTATCCCTCTTATATAACAAGAGTGATGTCTTGGGCCCTTTGATAGAGTGAGACTAAGAAATGCATGGCCGTGCTCGAATAAGTCAATATGAGATATTGATTTTATTTGTTTAATTAGTCTACTCAGGAATCAAGAAACGCTGATTAGATTATACAAGTGTGACACATATCATGACTTGTGTCTAATCAAGACATTAAAGGATAAAGGGATTAGGCTACACGGTAACATCTATCACGAGTAAGGTTATGTCGAGTCATTGACATTCTCGTTACATGGGTAGCAATGATGTGTTGCTAGATACCGCTCATTGCCTGTGACAATTTTGTCATTGCCATTGTTTTGAGAACCTATTGGGTCGCACACTTAGAACGGATCAATGAAGAGCTTAATTAATCCTATTCTGAATTGGATTAAGGATATAACTAATCCTATTCTGAATTGGATTAATGATATAACTAATCCTATTCTAAGTAGGATTAGAGTTCTGCTTGACAGTAAATTTTAAGGTAAAATTTACTGCCTATAAAAGGATGTTTTGCGTTTTCTAAAACTGAGCCGCACAATTAAACAGAAAAGAGAAACCTGTTCTCTGTGGTTTTAGAGCTTCTTTAAAAAAAAACGCTCTTTAAGGCTTCTGATCGTGAGACGTTCAAGAGTCGTGAGATCCGTTCATGTGGATACCATAGAGGCAGGAACGAAAAGTTGTTGCTTGTGACTCGACCAACGACAGAAAATCAGAGAAAACATTAGGTAAAATCTCGAAACCCTAATCAGGCAACTCTCCGAATCGATCCTGGTGGAGGCCGAATGATTTAAATTCCACTGCGTGTTTGTTTCGGTTTCCTTCACACTCTACAATATCAGACCTTACAAGGATGGCTCACCCCTTTGAATAACAAGATTTTCAGTGAATGGGTGAACAACAATAATGAATCTCACAAATGGAGTTACACAATCAAGATTTTCATATTTGAATTTTCTTCTTGAAGCTTGAGGATTTTTGAGTGCTTGTTCTTGCTCCAAACTTCATAAATGCCTCTATTTATAATCCACCAAATGAATGGAACAGTTGGTGAAGTATTTAATGCATTTCTTCCCGCTGAAACCCTCAAAAACTAGCCGTTGGTGTCAGGACCCGTGCAAAGGGATCGACCCCTTTACCAAACAGATCGATCCCTTTTCTCTAGTAGGCATTCCAACCTATTCCAAGATGCTTGTCCAACTTACTGCCAAAATGGGATCGATCCCTCTACAGTAGGGATCGATCCCTTTTAACCAGAATGCCTTCCTGCACGTCTTTAACTGCAATTTGAGATAGTATACTGTTTTTGTGATTTTAAGTCAGTTCAAAAACTTCTAGCACTTCTCTTAAGAGTATTTACTGACTTTTTCAGTTGAAATCATACTCCAAAACTTGTTTAAAATATTTTCTATCATTGAGTTCATTCAAAGCAAATTTACTTAGAGAAAAATCATTTTTAAGCTTACTTGAATTTTGTCATTTCAAAATACTTGTCAATTTAAAGCTAACTGTATGGTAAACTATAGCTACGATGTTGAAGGTGCTATTGATGCTAATGAGTATGACAGCGAGTGTTTAAGAGGTAAGGGATATATGTATGAAGCGTAGGGATACCTCGTTGCATGAATTTGATAAATTTTGCTTTTTGTGGAATTGAAATTGATGTTCTGGATTGAAATTGAAAATTGGAATTTGTGGTTTGAAGCTGTATTTTTGTGCAAGAGGTTAGGGTAGAACGAACCGTTATGCTGTCAAAATTTCTCTAAATTAGCCTAAACCTTTAAAATGACCATTTGGCATGATATTTTAAAATAAAAGAAATTGATTTTAGGTGTTGGAAAAACTTAAATCCCTAAATCTGATTTTATACATATTAAATCAAATTTTAGCTTTCAGATAGATTTTCTTAGATTTTATCCATTTCCTTATGTTGAATATTTTATATTTATATTTTGTGGTATTTAAGTAAATATTCTAAATGCAATACTTTATTTTGAGTATATGTTGTGAATTTCATATTTAAATATATGGAATTTATGAATTTAATTTTTATGAATTTATTTAAGGTATAATTTATTAAATTTATCTCCGTAAACAAATCTGAAATGATTTATGAAATATTTTGAGATTGTTGGCCTGGTAGGTATCTGTGTGTACATGCATTTCCGTTCCGTTCCAATGCTATTGACTCTAGCCCAGTCTTTATCTCCCACAGTGGTCACCTAGCTAGTGTACACATTGTGGCCCCCTGACTATGGCCATACGTCTACTATAGTGCATGAGTTTATTGGGTGAAACCTAGTCTCCACTGTAATTATATTGGTGTGGTAAATCCCTTATTAACACAGATCTAGGCACTCTCAAATTTGATTTGCTTTCGATTTCGTATATATGCTATCTATGTTTTGTGATTAATGAGATGTTTGTTTTGTAAATTGTATTTATTTGAATCATTTATTTGAAAATGACACAAATATTGTTTACATAGTATCTTATGTTTTCTGAATGATTTAAGAAATGTTTTGACACAAGCTATTGAATATAGTTACTGAATTTGTGATTAAATTAAATAATTACTAAATTCCTTATGGTAGACTTAGATGTCGTGACAAGTGAGGTGTTCTAAAGCATCCTTCTGTACTCAACTTGGTTATCTAACTACAATAGTATTCTTTTGAAAATCGTGCCCTAGAGCTTTAATCATAAACTCATGGTTTCTGTGTGAAAATATATTATTTAAATTGCATATAGGATACGTTGTATCAGCTTTCTTATATATATTTCTTATTGAGCATAAGCTCACCCCTTTAATTTTCCCTCCCAGATTATCTGTAGTGAATTTTGGGTCTGCATCTGGAGGACCTGATTTTGATATCCCTAAGGCAATCATCCTATTTCGTCGAGGTATACGAGTTTTCTTTTATGTATTTAGACTTTTTGTACAATGCTACTTTTATGTATATAATACTTGGGATGTAAATTATAAACTAGATTATTCATTGGATTTTGAGATTAATTATATTTATGTATAAGTGTTTAAGAATTTGAATCCTGGGGTTTGTATGAAAATATAAATTTTATTTTGGGTATAAGTCGACACTGCAGACAGCCTAACTGTAAATGAGCAGATTCTGTAAAATTAATGAAATATTTGATATTTCGGGACGTGACATTAATTCTCATATAATCATGTGTGATACATTCAAACTATAAATTATTATTGAGTAAAACCCATCTTAAAATAGCTCAAACATGTTTAGGTGAAAGTTTGGACTTGAGTGACTTAACAAGCCTCCAATAAAACGAACTCTTGTTATCTTGCTATGATGGTGGATGGCAACTTTATCATGCTTAGCCTATGACTCTATTTTGGGATTTGGTAATTTGTTTTAATATTTTTATTTTTATTTTATTTGACATGCATAGCATTTATCATATTCATATATTACATTGAAAATATAAATTTATTATATGCCATTTATGGATGATTATGGACTTTTCTAAGTTAGCTTCCTTCAAGCCAGAAGGAACTAAATGAATGCAATCTCGAAGCTTTGAACCTTTATTTCCGATTCATCTTTATGCCTTAATGGTACCTTGAGTTTTTTTGGTTCATAGGAGGTACAAAGGATAATGGGGAATCGAACCTTCAATCTAATCTCTCCTAAAGAGGGGAACAACTACTAGGGCAAGCCTTAGTTATTGGTATATTGAGTCTTTAATTATTGAATTTACATCTTAATTTCCACCTTAGATCTAACCTATATAACTATTGTATATCATAGAGAAACCTTGAGTTACATTAAACTTTCATGGTTATCCTTCCATATGATTATATTAGCATAAAGAAAGGATTTTTATTTTAGGATTATTATATATACAATAATTTTTAATTATTAAGAAAAGCAAATGTAAAAGAATGTGATTAGAGGTTGAACAAAAAATTTTCACTATCTTCATCTTTGATTGCTCTTTTGAAAGTTTGTACTACATTGTTGAGAATCTCAATCCTGTTATTATTATTGTTAAATTCTTTTCTTTCATGTCCCATAGCATTGCGCGGGTGTCAATCTAGTGTATCTAAAATTTCATTGACGTCAATCTTCTTCATCAAATTGAGACTTTGGCCAGCCCATGTATTAATGGAAAACACATTCAACTTCAACTAGTTGAACATTTTTGATTGGCTACAATATATGAAACTTTTAAGCCCATGATTCTCATTTTCCTTTTTTTTTTTTCATTTTGATAATGAACAATGTTTGAATTGCAGCTTAAAAACTGACGAAATTGGTATAAAAATGTTGAGGACATAAAGAGACCATGCGTGGATTAATTGCTTATCAGTTCTGTTTTGTTTTTTATTCAAATATGCCACATTTCATACTTCATATCTAAAATCTAGGCTTAGACACTAGTATTTAGAAAGATACAAAAAATTAGTACTTTTCAAAGGTTAAGGAAAGCAATGAGAGTAGTTGGTATGGTCATTTGTGTTTATAAATTGTATTTTTATCATGGAAAATAATGTCAAAATTTGTGTGTATACAAAAAATTTAAAATTTTATTTTTAATTTTTATCCTATTCATATATAATTTTTATTTAAATTTAATTCATGTTACTTTTATATTATTTATTCATATTATTTTTATGTTGTATAATTATATCATATCTAAAAGCGAGAGGACGTGAATGGAACGACACAGTGAGGGGCCAGGGCTGAGGCAGTCCACGGTCCAGTTTGTGTTTTGATTTGAAAATTTCATTTGATGGATGGAAATTAGGAGAGAATGTTTGAACATAGAACATCTTCATGATCGCTGATTGATTGAATGGAATTCGAAGGAAGAAAAGGGCAAAATGTAGAAGAACCAGAGCCCTGAGTTGCTTGAAAACGTAAAAATGACTCACCCTTCCAGAGTCTAGACTGACTGAGTCAAAGTCTCCTCCCACAGCCCTCTACTCTTCCATCCCCGCTCTCCACGCCAGCAACAAGCTAAATAATCAACAATCTCCCAAAACCTTAACGCAAAGAAAAACAACAAAATGAGCCTTTCTTTCTTCTTCTTCTTCTTCTTCTTCTTCATCTCCCTCTCAACTTTCTTCTCTGCTGCTTCATCTTCCACAATCTCCTTAGGCTCCTCCATCTCCCCTTCTTCCACGACCCAATCATGGTCCTCTGCCAATTCCACTTTCAACCTTTCTTTCATCTCTTCAGGTTCCTCCAACTCTTTCCTTGCTGCCATCACATATGCAGGTGGAGTTCGTATTTGGACAGCTGGCGCCGTTGACTCTGGCGGTTCCTTTCGTTTACTCCCCAACGGAGCCCTCCGTCTTACCAACGGCTCCGGCGCCACGGTCTGGGACTCTGGCACGGCGAACCAGGGTGTTTCCTCTGCTTCCCTGGATGACTCTGGGGAACTCCGGCTACTGGGCAATGGCAGTACTACGGTTTGGTCTTCGTTTGATCATCCAACGGATACGATCGTTCCGAATCAGAATTTCACTTTACGGGGGATTCTTAGATCTGGACTTTATTCCTTTTCTCTTCAAAGGTCAGGGAATTTAACCTTGAGATGGAATGATAGTATTGTTTACTGGACCCAAGGGTTGAATTCTTCTATTAATGTTAATATAACTTCACCAAGTTTAGGCTTGCAACCTATTGGGATTTTGTCTATCTATGATCCTACTTTGCCTAATGGGGTAATTATGGCTTACAGTAGTGATTACGCTGAAGGAAGTGATATTTTGAGGTTTTTAAGGTTAGATAATGATGGGAATTTAAGGATTTATAGTTCTGCTAGAGGTAGTGGGAGTATAACTAGAAGATGGTCAGCTGTTTTGGATCAATGTGATGTTTTTGGTTACTGTGGGAATATGGGAATTTGCAGTTATAATGATTCAAATCCGATTTGCGGGTGTCCGTCCCAGAACTTTGAGCTGGTTGATGTGAATGATAGGAGGCAAGGGTGTAAGAGGAGAGTGGAGATTGAAAATTGTCCAGGGAGTGCTACCATGTTGCAATTGGATAATGCTGAGTTTTTGACTTACGAACCTGAGTTGTCTTCTCAGGTTTTCTTTGTTGGGATATCAGCTTGTAGATTAAATTGTCTTGTGAGTCCTTCTTGTGTTGCTTCCACTTCTTTGTCGGATGGAACAGGGCTTTGTTACTTGAAAACTACGGAGTTTGTTAGTGGTTATCAAAGTGCAGCACTTCCCAGCACTTCTTATGTTAAGGTTTGTGGACCAGTATTACCAAACCCATCTTCTCTTGCGGATGATGCAAGGAATGGCAAAGGCTGGAGGCTGCATGCGTGGATTGTAGCGGTTGTGATTGTGGCTACCATGTTGGTTTTGATTGTATTGGAAGGCAGTTTGTGGTGGTGGTGTTGTAGAAACAGTCCCAAATTTGGGGGTCTATCAGCTCAATATGCTCTTCTTGAGTATGCGTCTGGTGCTCCTGTTCAATTCTCATATAAGGAGCTTCAGCGCTCAACCAAGGGCTTTAAGGACAAGCTTGGAGCAGGAGGGTTCGGGGCTGTGTACAAAGGAATTCTTGCTAACAGAACAGTTGTGGCAGTGAAGCAACTAGAAGGTATTGAGCAGGGTGAAAAACAGTTTAGAATGGAGGTTGCTACCATTAGTAGCACCCACCATTTGAACTTGGTGAGATTAATAGGTTTTTGCTCTGAGGGTCGCCACAGGCTTTTAGTGTATGAATTCATGAAAAATGGGTCTCTAGATGACTTCCTTTTTGCCACAGAAGAGCACTCAGGAAAGATGTTGAGCTGGGAATATCGTTTTATTGTTGCTCTCGGAACAGCAAGGGGAATCACATACCTGCACGAGGAGTGCCGGGACTGCATTGTTCATTGTGATATAAAGCCTGAGAACATTCTCTTGGATGAGAATTACAATGCCAAAGTGTCAGATTTTGGCCTTGCCAAACTCATAAATCCCAAAGACCATAGATACCGAACATTGACAAGTGTTAGGGGGACAAGGGGTTATTTGGCACCTGAATGGCTTGCAAACCTTCCAATAACTTCTAAATCTGATGTTTATAGCTATGGAATGGTTTTGTTGGAGATAGTGAGTGGAAGAAGGAACTTTGAAGTATCAGTAGACACAAATCGGAAAAAGTTTTCTGTATGGGCTTATGAGGAGTTTGAGAGAGGTAATGTGGAGGGAATTGTTGATAAAAGGCTTGTTGATCAGGAGGTGGACATGGAGCAAGTAACTAGGGCAATTCAGGTTAGTTTCTGGTGCATTCAGGAACAGCCTTCTCAGAGGCCAATGATGGGAAAAGTGGTTCAGATGCTTGAAGGAATCACAGAGATTGAGAGACCGCCTGCACCAAAAGCTGCCACTGAAGGTTCTATTAGTGGAACCAGCATAAACGTCAGTAGTAATATGAGCGCTTTCTCAACTTTTGCCGCTTCTGCCCCAGCTCCTTCATCATCTTCGTCATTGCAGACAGCTGGGGTTTCTCCTTTGGCTTCAGGAAGGAATATAGAAAGGCAGTCGTCATCCCTGTTACACTCTGACCTGAAATGAAACTGATTTCAGTTTGTAAAGCTTCATACAGAAACAACTTTGGCTTGTGATCTCTGGATCCAGAATTTACGCAACTCTGAGGTAAACCTTTAATGTATAAATTATGGGACGTGATATTGATAGTATAGCTTCTAAAAATTTGTTTACGGTTGTAGCCATAGGATAAAATTTAGCAAGGAGATGTCATTGCTGTCGTAGAGTTAATGTTTCTACGAGTATGGTTTTAGTTCACTCAAAAACATGTCAACAATAATGTTCACAAGTGACGTTTGCTATTCCTTCGTTTCCATCCTTGCTTGTGGCATTTAGCATTTACTTTTCCTTTCAGGTTTGGTGTGTGATTTTTCGTTATAATAATTATTTTTTTAATGTGTGGAGGACGCTGTATCCTTTTCAATAACATCTTGGACTGTTTCAAAGTTGCTGTGAACAATGTGAATTTGGGTAGTGGATTGAAAGGAAATTTTGCACTGGCACAAGTCATTAAGCTGCACTCACATTATCCCAAGCTCTCGGATTGTTTGCCTTAAAAGAAGAGGTTGGCCGCCGGCGGTGTGAAAATGGAAGTGATGTAATTCCAGTCAAATAAACCATCCTCCTACCGATTTTGACTGGAATAATTCAAATCAAATAAAGCCCTTTCAATCCTAAATTTTGAGGAAGAAATTCACAGATGTCAGTCTCATCATTTTTTTGTTTAAATGTATGAGAGGTAGATAAGTCAAATTTCCAACTTTTAACCTTAATTCGTAAAGATGTAACAGTTCTTAGATCAATGTTAAATAATTTGTAAGCCTCATTGTCTAAGTAAAAGATATTATTTTGAACAGTTAGCCATATGGCCAGTATTTTCTTTTATAAACCTCATGTTTATTTCAACTTAAAGAAATAAGAAAAATGTAGAATGCTTTTAATATATATATATATATATATCCAAAGTTTAACATAGGGAGATGATATTTGGATACATATAAGAAATCTCAGTTCTTTTGGGTAATATAATAATTGTTAATCTATACTTGAGTTATGCGCAATAATTGAAAGATGAAAAAAAAAAACCTATGTATTCATTTGACGATCTAGTAGGTATTCGTTTGCTGAATAATCTTGCATCCTTAAAAGAATGAGATTTTTCTTTTGTTTGGAAGGCAAAAACAATGAGATGTTTACAACGATAAAAGTCATCTAATGGAAAATACAGGTAAAAGTTTTAATATTTGTAGATTATTAACAATTTTGAAATTTCGTTGACAGAATATTGAATATCTAAATATACGTTTCAAGTTTTTTTTTTTAATATAATAATACTAGCTAATTTTGCTCGAGATTTCGTCACAGTTAAGGTTCCTCACCCCTCCTCAAAAGTGTATTTAGTAGGAGTCAAACTCGAGAGCTATTCTCACAAACTTAATCTGTATTGCCAACTGATTATTATTATTCCTTCTGATGGAGATTGCAATGCGTCTGGTTCTCTCCTCTCGTGCTAAAACATGTTCCACTCCGATGCTATCCGCATGAGCTTTAATGGTCGGCTCAGTGTAACAACTTCATCACGAAGGCATTTGCTTGAAGTTAGTATTGAGACAAGATTACCGTCCAACATAATCAAAGGCACAATATTTGATTAGAATTGGTTCTTTATTCGAAGGTTCATTAACACAAAAAATAAAATAAAATTAGTACTACACTTCTCAGCAAAAATACCCGTTTAGGATTCACGTTAAAATATTTTAGTATGTTTGAATTTTAATGTCAGATCATTGCTCTTATAAATTAAAGAAAAATATTTATGAGTAGTGAAGTCTATTTATACGCTTAATATTGAAAAAATAAAAAAACCTCAATGCTAGAGGTGTCCACGACGACACTGCAATTTGGTTTTTTTTTTTTTTTTTACTTCTCCAATTTGTTTTTTTTTTATTCTTTACTAGAATTGTGCCCGCTTGTTGAAGTAGCTTTAGTTTTTTTTTTTTATTTCTCAAGCTCATAAAAAAGATGTAAAGATGGAAACAAAATTTAGTAATAAGAATTTTTATGCAATATTAAGCAAGAAGGTTAATTAATTGATCAAACATCCACTTAAACATCAAAGTTCTAAGCAGTTACTCATTTTAATAAGCATGTAAGAACTAAAAAATCAAAAGAACGCAATAAAAGTAATGAATACTGGCTGATAATAAAACATAGTTATTATGGATATGCCTGCAAGAAGTTTAATCAAATCAAACTTAGTACAACATGTTGGCTTATTGATTAAAAAGTTTCCGTAGTAAGTCCATAAATTAATCACTCATGATTAGCAATCATATTCTACATCAATCACCAAGATCTAGTGATTAGCAATCATATTCTACATCAATCACCAAGATCTATTTAGATACAATGGCACAATTAATTATCTTGGCTAGTGAAGATGGATGAAAAACTTGGCTCATATTCAAAAGTACCTATAGAATACCGAAACATGTTGGTTCATGTCTGGGTTTATATCAAACTGAGTAATTATAAAGAAGCTTGCAGACCCAATCCGCCAAAAGATTAGAGCTAAACCTGATCATGGGTCTGGTGCCTAAGCTTGACTTGCCTTGGTCAAATGTTTGGGCCTAAGTTTTTTTGTCCAAACTTGTTTTTTAAATTAACAAAAAAAGGCCTGCCCAAATAAATTCAAATTTTTTTAAAAAAAAAAACATAATTTTGATTATATTATTAAGTTGGTTTCTTTAATTTGACCGTTTAATATGGTTTATTTAATCGTTAATGAATTGGCATATTTAATGAGTTTAATTGGTTTAATTGATTGGGCTCAATTTTGCTAGGTTTAATTGATTTTAGTATATTTAATGGGTTTATGTAAAAGCATATTGGGATACTTAAAAAAATATATAAATATTATCGGATTGGACCGAATTGAGCTTGGGCTTTTAAGGATGAGACCAAGGCCATACTTGAATCTTGATTGTCCAAGCCCATTTTAATGGATTTAATATTTTGTCCAAGCTCGATCATGTATCAGACGGGCCTTCAGGCTTATGCAAGTAGCTTAGCCCTTAAGCAGGTCTAATTATAACCAAATTTGATTTATCTTGATTGAAAATTCTAGCCAAAGAATCTTTTGACAAGCTGTCAAAATCTTGTAAACTAATTTAAGATAAGATCATATGCAATTTACCATCACTTTATACAAAAACATGCAACCCATGCACATTGAAATTATTGCTTTAACCTCTTCATCAATTTCAACATCCTTAAGTGTTTTCTCGCCTAAACAAGGAGCATTCTCGGGTCATTAGCAGTAAGAAATATACAATGCTGTGAAGTTTAAGGAAGACCGAGAGAGATGGGCAAGAAAGGTTGAAAAACTAAAGGCAAACTTGTGGAGTTTTCTGTGGATAGGACAAGCAGGGGAGGCGTGAGACAGAATAGTTGGCCAAGGAAGGGTAGCTACAAAACGGGAAAGGATACGAAAGTTTAGGTGTGAGTCTAAGCCTTTCTACCCCACTTTGAATCTGCCATCACTAGGCCTCAAAACGTGCAAATAGTAGTTGTTTTGGAGCTAAATAGTAGCTTACATGAGGTAATAACAAAAGGGTAAGTTTGTCTGTTAAAAGGGTTCAAGGGTTAGATGTTGTGTTGTATCTGAAGGAAACCGAAACAACACGCAGCGGAATTTAAATCATTCGGCCTCCACCAAGATCGATTCGGAGAGTTGCCTGATTAGGGTTTCGAGATTTTACCTGACGTTTTCTCTGAATTTTCTGTCGTTGGTCGAGTCACAAGCAGCAACTTTTCGTTCCTGCCTCTACGGTATCCACACGAACGGATCTCACGACTCTTGAACGTCTCACGATCAGAAGCCTTAAAGAGCTTTTTAATTCCTTATAACCGAATTGCTAGCTTCGATTAAAAGGAATGTTTTTGTTTTCTGTTTTTAAAAGTGCGGCCATGTTTTTTTTTGGAAAAACATCCTTTTTATAGGCAGTAAATTTTACCCTACAAAAATTTACTAAAAAAAGAACTCTAATCCTACTTAGAATAGGATTAGATATATTCTTAATCCAATTCAGAATAGGATTAGATATATCCTTAACCCAATTCAGAATAGGATTAATTAAGCTCCTCATTGATCCGTTCTAAGTGTGCGACCCAATAGGTTCTCAAAACAATGGCAATGACAAAATTGTCACAGGCAATGAGCGGTATCTAGCAACACATCATTGCTACCCATGTAACGAGAATGTCAATGACTCGACATAACCTTACTCGTGATTGATGTTACCGTATAGTTTAATCCCTTTATCCTATGATGTCTTGATTAGACACAAGTCATGGAATGTGTCACACTTGTATAGTCTAATCAGCGTTTCTTGATTCCTGAGTAGACTAATTAAACAAATAAAATCAATATCTCATATTGACTTATTCGAGCACGGCCATGCATTTCTTAGTCTCACTCTATCAAAGGGCCCAAGACATCACTCTTGTTATATAAGAGGGATAAATCCTATCTTGATCACTCAACATCCCTCTACATAGATCAAGGCATACCCAATTACTACCTTTATAGTCCATCCTGTTACGAATGACATCTAGCAGCATTAAAGTATGCAATTCTCTATGTTGGGATCTCTGATGATCTCAAGTCAAAGGATCACATACACCATCATCACTATGAGAATCGCTTATGACATTCATATAACAATCCATGTAGCGTTCTCATGGAGGGTCGATCCAGTACATAGTTCTCTAACATGTACCTATGTGATGACTTGATATCCTATATCCATGACAATGGTCATTAGTCAACCACATACTAGTCTTATCGTATCATTGTTATCCTTGTTCACAATAATACTTGACTAGGGATATTTTAAGAATAGTGTGTTATTACTATTCTAAGGACATTATTATATAAGATTATATTACGCAGTTATAAGACAAATATAATAATGAACTATGATAAATAAAATGTCATGATACATAAAAAAATGCCAAAGTCAATCATCTAATGAATGGTTCTAAGGGCATAATCCAACAGTATCTTGAATGTAAAAGGAAAACATGATATTATATAGGTGGTTTTGGATGTAGGAAAGGCAAAAAGCTATTGCATTTTGAAGAAAGTACGTACCAGCTCTAAAATAATAAAGAAGAAGGTTGCAAAGGGGGTCGTAGTTTGAAGTTTCTAAGGGGTAACGGTTTTGTTTTATTCTAGGCTTTAAAGGATAAATATAGGGTGATGTTGTGATAATTAACAAGTGTTTTGGTGTAGGATTAATTGAGGAAAAAAATAAAATCAAGGAAGTGAGAAGAGTGTCTCGGCATTAAGATTTCCTCCTAGGTAAGGTGAAATTGCTAGTGTGATTTATGAAAATGCAATGTGTTTATGAGTAATAATTTTTATATTAATGTTGTGATAACATTATGAAGGAGGACATATAATGTTCTAAAGATTAAGCTAAGGAACCAACAAGTGGTTGGAAGAAGTGTAAGTGGACTTCTTCCCCAGGTATTTGGACAAGGTTCGAGTCCTAGAGTCCCCATTGTTGGGAGGGTTTTACCGTTTACCACTTCCTGCCCGAACATGATTAATCTCAGACCGTAAAACGGATGAGGATACCTGTGCTTACACTTAAAAAAAGTAGATTAAGCTAAGGAAAGGAAATCAAAGTAGTGCCAAGAATTTCAAGGTGTGCAAGTGTGGTGTTACAAACACTTATGTGGTGCAAAATAAGTAAGGGAAATATCCCAAGTTGTTTTTGGACTTATTGATGCTACACCATATTTATGCATTTTGAAATATACCTAAATGTAATTAGTTTTATATGTAAATATATATATACCTAGTTAAACATATATATATATATATATGTGTGTGTGTGTGTGTATTTCTAGTAATATATATATATATATATAATATCTCTAGTTAAATATACACATATTTAAATATATATATATCCCATGTTATATGAGAAAAATGTAAAGTGGGTGTTTGATGATATTTAAATGTGTATAAGCATTAGGTGGAGTTTAGGCTATGATAGGATGACATTGGACTTATGTACATATTACATGATGTATATTGAGGAATTGGGATGATTGTGTGGAAAGTGTTTATATATCTATCTAGTGGATGATAATGCAGATTGAGTATGTCTATGTGAATATGATATTAGGGATAGTTATTATTACGTTGTTATAATGCTTGATTTTTGTTGGTGGTTACCCTAAGCGTACTTCGTAGAGTTAGCTTGAGCTTGTAGTATATATCATTATCATCATACATTTCATAAATGAAACTCTGCATCAAGAGCCACATGCTTTTTAATGGAAATGTTATTCTTTTAAGATATCAAGTTCGATTTATATAAGTCAAAATGTGCTTGCTCGAACAGCTCTGCTAAAGTGATTTCATAAGTAGGGATAAAGTTTTAAGTGTTCCAAAATATGTTTAATCTACCTCGATGTTTTCAAAGTGCATGTGTTTAAAAGATGTATATACTTTGGTCTTATAACTGTGTTTGAAAAGTTGTCTTTGTACAGATTTTAATACTTAAGATGCTTTTGTGGTTTCGTGAGATGTCTTTGTGACATCGTGAGATGCCTATATGGCATTGTTTATGCCTATATGAGAGAACCACTGCTAGCCATAGTGAATGTTCTCCTGTGAAAGTTTCTTAGTTATATTACCATTTCTTGGTTACTATATTGTATTATGTGAATTGGCATACTACGTCTTTTTGATTATATATTGGATATGTGGTATGATTATGTTTACATGTATTTGCAATGAGTGTACATGATCTTGTCTTTTATATCTATGTCGAGCTTTGTTTTCTGTTTAACTATCTTTTGTACCATGGAATATGTTTTATACTATGCATATGTTTTGAACCTTAGTGTTCGATATGAATTACATAGTATGGGTGATTTTGGTACATTGACTTTTATAAAGCACATTGTACACAACTATTACTCGGGTTTAGCATGCATAACCATGCAAGTAGTAAGATATGTGCTTAACATCACTTGGCATATTTTTTTTTACTGGACTTTAGCTCACCCCTTCTTTCACCTCATAGATTATTTTCGATAAACTCAGGCACTAGTGCGATTGACTAAGAGCTCATTATACGTACTGCGGGGTTTAATACTTTCTAAGTCAAGGTATAACCTCTTATTCTTTTGTTTATATCCCAGACACTTAAATTCCTTTTGTATACACAATATATAGGACTTAGGATGTAAGTACTAAGATCATATTGATATTTAAATTAAACTGTGCCTTGTAATGGATAATATATTTGATGTTACAAATTAATGAGTATATGAGTTTTGAATGGTATATTGAGATTTTACTATGCCACAGGTTGAAATGATATTGTGTGGCTGTATGAGGATGGGTAATATGTATAGTTAAGGGCAAAATTTTTCAGTTTTGAGTTTGGCACGCATTATGAGGTAATTAAAAAAGGACTTTAAACAATTAGTCTTAAACAGATAAAAAGAGTAGTAAATTACTTATTAGGTGTTAACTACATTGAATGAGTGACAAATATAGTTAGTAAAGAAAAAAGTTAACCTGCAAACCCTAGCTTCCAAGATTGTTACAGATTCAATAATCCAAAATATACCACTTAATAGTTCATTTGCATTCAATCATTTACATAATCAAATCATTCTCATCTATCCTATACAATTTAATACTAATTTTAACTTATATAAACATCTTACTGAAATGTTTTAAGACTAGAGATTTAGCCTCTCATAAGCTTAGTCAACCTCAAGTCAACACTTTATCATTCTCTATAAGTAAAACATACACATATTCACTTGGAAGAATTTACATCAAAACACACAATTTCACCACATACCTAAATCTTCACTAATTATAGCTTCACTAACTATGTACATCAAAAATCAAGCTTCAATACATTAAGGAACTTACTAATTCTTACCCAATCTTTAAGGCTTAGCCAAGTTTCCACAATCCTCCGCCTTAAGATTTTTTTACAATTCAAACATTGCTCAAATACTTAGAATTAAATTAAATAAATTCTATAAAAATTTCATAAAAAAAACAAAGCTACTAATTTTTCTTACCCATTTTTCACACTAAAATCTAACAAAACCTTCTCAAATCTCTATCTCTCTCCTCTCTTTTCTTTCTTTTTTTTTTCTTTTCTTCCTTCTTTCTTCTTTTCCTTGGATCACCCCTTGGCAAACTTCCCCTATCCAGCCCATATTTCACCTTGTTTCAACGCCTAAAAAAAAAAATAAAATAAAACCTAGCCTTCAACCTGTTTCTACCGTCTTTTGGGTCTCCTTTCAGTTCACAAAAACCTAGCTACTAGTACTTTTCGGTCTTGTCTCCAACGTCCCCTGCCTCACAATGGCAGCACACCTTTTAACTGAACCCCTACTCACCTTCTCCCTCATGAATGACAGAACCTTCCTCTTCTCTCTCTCTTTCTCCTCTCTCGGCTTCACCTCTGTCTCGTTGGTCCCTCTTTCTTTTTCTTCCCTATTTCTTTCCTATTTCTTTTTGCTTCTCTCCCAGTCCTTCCTTACTCCTATTTTGTTTCTTTGGGGGCAGACTAGTTTGGTGGGAAAAATCCCACCAACTCTTTTGTTTTATTATATTTATTATATACATATTTATTTTATTTATTTTCATATTTTCATTTTCACTTTTATTTATCTATTTTATCACTTTAATCATAAAATTCTTAATATAATTAAATTTTCATAATTCTTCTTCTACTAATCAAATTACTCACATACCACTTACTAAAACATTTTAATCTAATGAAAGGATTATTAACTTTCCTTCGTGATCTCCATATTCAATCGTCCAATTTATAAATTTCCATAATCACAATTCTCCAAAATTCACATAAGTCCAAATTTATAAATCCCTATAATACTCATATTCTATTTATCACTTCATAATTATCATAGTTCCAAAATAAATTCTCAACACTTGGATTGGTTCCACTATTACATTTATTTGCTCACTAAGAGTAGAGAATTGGCAGTTGTCACTTTGTAGCATAGTATCCTGCTGGAAACCTACAAGAAATCTTGTGCTTGCTGCCTCATATATCTTTGTGCGGGATCAAGAAGTGTTCTTGATTCTTCTTGGTGGTGGTGAGTTTCTAAACACTCAAGCTACTAGTATAGTTGCGATCACAACCTGATTCAACTTTACAGAAGGTTCGTATATTCTTTATGTGGATCACAGTTAAAGGTTAAGCACTTGAACAACTTTAGTTTGGCTATAACTAAGAACGTGTGTGGATTCATCTTGAAGTAAAATTCTTGGATTACTAAAGTCAAGAATCAAAGTATGAAAAATTTTAAAACTCCATTGTTATGATAATGACAAAAACAATTTCTATCTGACTATTAAGTTTGATTTTATGAATGACTTCGGTATTATTTGTTTATTATTTATTTCGCGGTGCTTACATATGATATATGTGTTTGATTGAGCATGAACCAAAACCCTCAAAATCCTGCAATAAGTCCATTATAAAAGTTCATTTGAAAGTTCACTTTTGAAGATTTTATTTCTTTTAACAAATCTGAATCTATTTCTTTTTCTTATTCCCTCTCAGTTTTTTGTTTTTTCGCTTTGCATCTCTTTATCAAAATAGTTTTATCTTGAATCCCTTTATTCGACCAGTAAACCTTTTGAAAATCTTTGTATCCAAATCTATTGCTGACCAGATTCCTTTTTTCTAATTTTTATTTTCTGACATGCATTTGTTACTTTCTTGACTTTTTAATTTTTTATTTTTTGGATATTTTTTTTAGAAAGGATCAAATAAATAAAAAAGAAACAAATAAAGAAAAGAAAAAGAAAAAGAAATTATAATTATAATTATAATTAAACTAAATTTTGGGTTTGTCATTTTTAATTTAGGCTTTGAACTCAAAAACAAATCTTATAAATCAATTTTAATCCAACTGATCATTTTATCACTTTTCAATCCAAATTAAAGGTTGAATAACAATTTTGAAGTTCATTTAATTGTTTAAAAGGTTCACAAGTGCACAAAAAAAAAAGATTAGATAAATATAAAATCGAAATATTAATAAAAATAGATAAATATATTGTCTACAGTGTTTTAATTTAATTTTAAGTTTAATTGATTGAATTATATACTAGTTTATCTAGTTCTTTTATTTTATTATTTATTATATGTAATAATAATTTTATAAGAATATTCGAACCACTTCGTATAACTTTATCTGTGTGAGTTAACGCAGTCGGTCCCAAGCCCTAATAAAGGAGGAGGGTGGCTCTAAGTTTAGACAACCAACTTTAAAAATTAGTACAATCTCATGAAATGAATCAATATTAGAACATCGTTAGGGTCGTTTCCTATATATGAATAATTTAACGTGAATTCAGATATTTTTTTTGGAGTAGAACGTGAATTCAGATATTGATTCATATAATCTACCTTAATTTCTTAAGATAAAAATTCTAATAACGATGATTCGAACCGCTTTGTATAATCATTTTTTTATTTGATTGAAAAGTTTAGGCAAAATAGCCAAATAAGCCCTCGACCTTGAGCCCAAAATGGAATTAAGCCCTCAACGTTTTATTTCGTGAAAATCAGTCCATAAACTTTTATTTCAATGGAAATAAACCCTCAACCTTCTAAAATCATGCAATTAAGTCCAAATCTGTTAAATGACACTAACTGCTGTTAGTATTGCATATGTGGCATGCCACGTGGCAGCCAAGTAAGCTATCCACGTCAGCTTTCACTAACGGCAGTTAGTGTCATTTAACAGATTTGGACTTGATTGCATAATTTTAGAAGGTTGAGGGTTTATTTCCACTGAAATAAAAGTTTATAGACTGATTTTCACGAAATAAAACGTTGAGGGCTTAATTCCATTTTGGATTCAAAGTCGATGGCTTATTTGGTTATTATTCCAAAAGTTTAACCAATTACTTACACAAAGTTAATTTATGTTGGAATATTAATAGTGCCCGTCAATGAAATAAAATAAGTTGTCTCGACACAGCTTTCGAAAAGAAAAAAAGGAATCAGTCAATACTGGCAAAATCTATGAGAAACTGATTCGGGTTTTGTCAATTATAACTAAAAAAAAACCATTCCGCATGGCTATTAACAGCACAGCAGCTTGTGCAATAACATTAAAAAAGGGTGAGTGGACAGAATAAGAGATAGGTTGAACCGAAGATGTGATTAATTTTAGTAAAATTAAAAAAAAATGATCACTTTAGGTATAAATTTTGTAATAAAATATTTAAAAAAATAGATAAAAATATAATTTTACATATTTTTTTTGTTTTTTATAAATCTTTTTGTCTTATTTGTTTCTATTACACTGATTAGGTGACATCCAAACAAAACCTAAATCAATTAACGTAGGCATGAATTTTTTACCAATAAATAATTAAAAAAGTGAAAATAAATTTTTTTAGTTAAATATTTAAATATAATTTAAATTTTAAAATTTTTTTATTAATAAAATTTTATCGTTTATTATTTTTAACTTAAATAAAATTAATTTTAAACAGTTAAATAAATAAAAATACTTGTAATTATTAAAAAAAAACACATGGGCATGATTATAATAAGCTGGCTGCCTGACTTAGGTGTGAGCTTCCAAACGAGGTTGCAAGCAAAGACCTTTGCAAGGTTGTCTAGTGGTAACTGCGTTGGTTTTAGCAATATTTAAGTCGGCACAAAAGCAAAATGCTTTTGCACTTTTTTTTGTTACAGCTTTTCCCCATTTTCAAGGATTATGATTCTTGTTCCATGGCCAGGTTGCAAAGCTATTCATAGGCGTATAGGAGCATAATCCAAATTCCAAAGCCTTTGTTCTAGCTAGGCTAGCTAAGCTAAGAGGAAGAGCACATGGCACAATTATAGGTTTGGGGAAATTCGACCCCTAAATAAAAAATTAGGAGAGTTTTTTTTAGCTTTTATTGTTTAATTTTTTTATTTAGATACGATTGATCACTCCTTTGAATTTAAAATTTCTTAGAGATATTCTAAATTTAATTAAAGATCTCTTAAAAAAATAGATTATGATTTACGTTTCATGGTTAAGTTCGGAAGTATGTATCAGAATGCACTTCCATAGCGTCCGTCTAAAAGACTTTATCAATTAATTCTTTGTTACCCAAAATATGATCTTGATTAAAATGTTCTTTTATTTTCTTTCTCTTTTTTTTTATTAAATTGCTTTTATTTATATATTGAAAAATTTGTTAGAACTTTTGTACCATTCCAGAAGAATTAAAAAAAAATAATTTCTCGCTTTAAGAGTATTTAAGAAAAACTATTTGTTGTATTACATTTTTTTTGTTATGACAAAAAGAGAAGGAGATATGGTTTTGTATTTTCACTTAATTTTGAAAATTGTTTTGAAAATCATGTTTCAATTAAGGGGTAGCAATTTGAAAAATCAAAGGAAATTTACAATAAATTTTGTCATATAAAAAAAAGAGAAGATTATTAGCTTTAAATTAATTCATATGTTTTGAAATGACAAAATCTTAAACTATGATTCATTTTGTAAATTTACTTCTATATTTAAGCATGACACAAACCATACCACAAACTATTTAATCAATATAAGACCTTGATTTAGTTGATTTACCTTTATTGGTCTTAATTGATTTAGAAATGATTTTTGAAAAATCAAACTTAGTAATTTTCTCAAAGATTTATTGAAAATATTTTAGAAAATTACTTAGTAAATTTTTGGGCTTAATTTTATGCTTACTACATTTAAATGGAATTGAAAAATGATTTTGGGATTGATAAAATTAAAAAGAATTAATCATTTTTCAAATAAAAATGCCCAAAAATATAAGGGATCGATCCCTCTTGGTAAAAAGATCAATCCCCATCAGACAAAAGGATAAAGGGGTCGATCCCCCTTTATAAAGGATTGATGCCCCTAGTGTTTTGGCTCAAAAATGTGCAAGTCAAAGAAGAGATTGATCCCCCTGGTAAAAAAATCGATCCCCTGTGCGCAGAATGCCTCCAAAGGCTCTATTTTGAGGGTTTCAACTAGAAGAAATGCATTAAATGCTTCGCCAACCTTCTCTAATACAAATGGGCATATAAATACTTGCATTAAAGACATTGGAGCCAAAAGAAACATTTGAGAATCATCTTGAAGCTTGAAATCAATACTCTTGTACTCAATCTCTTAAATTCTTCTACCACTTTCATTATTTTCTTCATTATTTTAAACACCTACATTTTGAGGTCTATTTGTCTGCACAAACTCATTCACCCTAACTTAAAAAAAGAGTGTAACTCTTATGAGGCAATCTTGTGAGAGTTTGGGCGTATAAATACTCACATTAGAGACATTGGAGCCAAAAGAAACATTTAAGAATCATCTTGAAGCTTGAAATCAATACTCTTGTACTCAATCTCTTAAATTCTTCTACCACTTTCATTATTTTCTTCATTATTTTAAACACCTACATTTGAGGTCTATTTGTCTGCACAAACTCATTCACCCTAACTTAAAAAAAGAGTGTAACTCTTATGAGGCAATCTTGTGAGAGTTTGGGCATATAAATACTCACATTAGAGACATTGGAGCCAAAAGAAACATTTAAGAATCATCTTGAAGCTTGAAATCAATACTCTTGTACTCAATCTCTTAAATTCTTCTACCACTTTCATTATTTTCTTCATTATTTTAAACACCTACATTTGAGGTCTATTTGTCTGCACAAACTCATTCACCCTAACTTAAAAAAAGAGTGTAACTCTTGTGAGGCAATCTTGTGAGAGTTTGGGTAGCCATTAGTAAGTGGAGATTAGTGGTTCTTTCCTTATCCATTAAAAAGAAGTGTAAGAGGTCTCGCCTACCTAAGAAGTGGTGTGCTAGTTCTAACACTAGTGGCTGCTATTGCTGATCTTAACTACCGGTATGTTGTCGTTCTATAATAGCAAGTAGGCCGCCCATTGTCTACTCGAAGCGCATGAACCTAGTGTTCAAGCTTGGAGGTTGTGGAGGTGGCGACGGTAGAGGCGATTGAGCTTGTACGTGCGGGTCATCCACGTCCTCGTCCTCTCCTCATTTCTATTATGTATACAATAAACCAACTAAATTCATTTAGAATAGAGTCTTGCACTTATTGAGCACTTTATAATCAAGCAATGACAATACTGGGATGTAAACCATTCTAACTTATCTACATTGACACGCACTAGATAATCTTGGCTTTGATATCAATAAATCTATCATGACCTGAAGATCGTAACATCACTTTTATCTTATATAGATGCGCAAAAATCTGGGTTAATTTTTCGCTTTTCCAAGCTTATTTTGTCTAATTGCAGCGTAGTGAAATTTAATTAAGGACATTAACTCCCTTCATTGTTTTTGTCATTTAGCCAAGACTAAGTACTTGCACAATACTCATAATCTATATACAGTTAAGCAGTACCCACAATAGCAATTGATTTATATTCTTCGTACTTTCATCTCTTAGTTCACATTAACTCATTCATTTGTTAAATCTAAAGTCTCCACAATATCAGTTTATTTTCAATTCATGCAATTCATCTATGATTTCATATCTTTGGGCCTAACTAAATATTTCATGCCATCATATTCATATGCCCATTTTGATGTAAGCATAGACAATTCCATAAAGTTAAACATCAAAATAATCTAAGTACCATTCATTATCCTAATTTACATATCGTCTTATAATACTGAATCAAAAATAGCCTGAAAACAACAATAGGTACAAAAGAATAATTGTATACCAAAATGCTCAAAATATTCTTGTCGAAGAGTTGGGACAATATTTCAAGCTCAAGACTATTCCGGATAGCTTTGAAATACTCCCCCAACTCGTGCTTAATCAAAAAAAGTGTTAAACAACGTTTAATGAGCAAGGGCTTAGTAAGTCATTTATGTAAGTGAAGAATTAGACTTACACTATTCTAATGCAAATGCATGATAAGAATCCACTATTGTATTACTCTCTTACTCGTCATATAGATTATGCAGATCATACTATCATCTCAGTGTATTAATACCATAACTTTTCATGCAATGGTCTAAAGCATAACATCATATCATAACTCAATATGCAAAGGTATGGAGTTTTGTTGTATGATACTGTTATCATTTCAAACAATGTTGCTTTTGGCAAGTCATCATATAGGAAACTTATACAATCTTGAAAAATCATATAGTTATACTTGTAAAGCATGTTCAAAACACGTAAAATCTCAAAACAACTCGTGTTTACTTTTAAGACACGATTTAAAGCATGCACAATTCTCAATTCATATCACGTGTAACTTTTGAAGCATATTTAAAGCATGTACAGTATCAAAACATATCTCATATACTATGAAATCATATCAAGTTTAGAGTTTATATCAATTTAAAATCATACCCTAAACTATATATCATATCAATTTGAAACTAGGCTAGGTCTCTAATACTCTATAAATAAAGACTTAGTTTACTATAGCTAATAGTGAAAATCATGTCGTCATCCCTCGGAAACCAACTAGGTTGTTATCTATGGCCATAGCCTCATGTCTCTCAGCCCCACTAATCAAGTGTGACTGAGCCTTGTCCACAACTATTGTCGAACAAGCATCTCTGCCTAATGAGTAATCTCTAATTAGGTAGCTTCCATTATGTTTTATTGAGTTTGACACTCTTAGGGTGCCTATAGTCTCATAAAACATTTAAACCTTTAACTTTCCTTATAAAAATCTTGTAAAGTATATAATACTTTTCTCTAAGATCATTTTTATATATAAATTAGGGGTGTAATCGAGCCGAGCCGATACAATTAAGTGCTCGAGCTTGAGCTCGAACTATACTTCAAAATTCGGTACTCGGTACTGGACTCGAACTCAATCGAGCTTGATTTTTTGAAATCCAGCTCGACTCGAGATCGAAAACGAACTACTGAGCTCGCTCAATTAGGCTCGACTGTCCGAACTCAATTCTCATGCTCGACTATTCGAGCTTGAGCTCGAATATATTTTATATAAATACATATATTATCAATTAATAATAATGATAAAATATAGTTTTTAATAGCAATAACAATACAACATTAACAATAATGAAAACCTTACAAAAAAAAGTAACTTAAGACCACGCAACTCACACACAACATTAATCCTATGGAAAATTATAAAGTCTTACATAATTTCGAAATTATGAAATAAACAATAAAAAAAAGAAGCAACATCTCATCCTTCACTAGCTATAACAGCTGATCCATTAGCAAATTCAACTGATCCATTATGAAATCCATTCTAGCTCCAGCAAATATCTTGCTTTTTTATCACATCTTTTACCTACAAATGCAAAAGAAAAAAGGGCAATATTCATTCTACGAGTTAAAAAGCAACATTGAACATTTGAGTAATAAGAGACAATATTCATAATATAAACTTCATAAGAAGTGCTAACAATCTTTATTACAAAATGACTTGTTGAACTAAGGACTAGTTCTCATCAAAATTAATCATATGTGCTAAACAGTTCATATGTATTACCATTTACCAATAACAATGTATGCAAAAGAGAAGCGTACTCATGCCCAAAGTACAATTCAACATTCGTACACCTTCCATATTAGTCTTGAAACACACATTTAAGACAAACCACATAACATAAGAAGCCTTAGCGTTCCATCAAATGCAAAAGAATTAGACAACCATTTCTCTACTTACCTTAAATGTCACTTTCAAACATCACTTAAGCATAATGAAAACAACATGGAATTTGTGATTGAAAATGATAATACAAATGAAATAACAAATCTTCTGAACATAAAACTTAACATAATTAAACTCCAAAAAAAAAAATGAAACTTAAAAACATGAACAACTCTAAATGGAAGAAAGAGACAAAAATAAGAAGCTAGCAAGCATCAAAACTTAAATAAAAATTTAATTGAAAATGGAACTCTTAAAATTAAAAATCTAGTAAGAGATAAGTGTATATTGGTTCTTACTGCTAAGGTGTAGCATTACAAAAGGAAAACTTTATGTATGATGCTCAATGGTTGTCATGTAATTGCTTATGCATGTAAGATAAAATAAATTCAAAAGAGGCAATACCTCATAATCAAAGAAGACTAGCCTTTATATCCTAAATATCACTCATTATTTAATCATATAAAACCCACCATCACCTCATTGTTTAGAATCTAGCCTGGAACATGACCACTCAATATATATAAATATATGGTCAAGCTAATCCAAAATGCGTAATCAAACAAACACAAAACCTACCAATTAAATTAAAACTCTATACTATGCCATTGCCAATCATATTCAGTTAATTGCACAAAAAAAAGTTCGTAAAGGATACACATGAGGTAATCGAAATTGTAAATAACAACAACAACAACAACGCATAAGAATGATATGATTTCAACTTGAATAATTTAGATAATGGATAAGAAGAGATAGTGAAGAGAAAGAAGGAAAAAAATAAAAATAGAATGAAAGAGTCCTGTTGAGAGTGACAGAGAAAAATAACCAAATATCTCAACAATTGAGTAACGTGGTGTGATTGAAGGAGAGGCGTGCTACATGCGTGAGGGTAGAGATGGCAGCTACTGTTTGAGGCCAACTGAGAGGGTTTGCTAAGGCTAAGGAAAAGTCAAATCTGATAGCTGATGGTCTTGTCGGTGCTAAATCTGACTTGAAGGTCTCGCCGATGCTAGATCTGACAACTGAGAGTCTCGTCAGTGCCAGATCTAAGGGCTGAAGGCCTCGTTGGCGCTAGATCTGAGGAAGATGATCCTCGGCACTAGTTCATCGTCGTCGTGGGCACCAGATTTGAGGACGATGGAACTCGTCTGTTGAGGACAGGTCGGATCTGAAGGATGAAAGGTTGCCGAAGCCAAGGGAGGTGGCGTCGCCAGTAACCGGTATGAAAAGGAGATTAGTGGAGAGGTGCATCTCGTCTCATGCTTCAAGAAGTTTTGATTTCTAAAAACTGAAAGGGAAAAAAGAAAAAAGGATATTAGTATAAGGTTCTTTTAGATTATATTATAATTTTATAATATTATAATAAAATATATATTAAAATATTAAATACTCGATTAGGCTCGCGAGCTACTCGAGCCAGGTATCATATTGCTTAAACTTGGCTGGCTCGATAGCTTGAGTAGCTCGAGCTCGGCTCGACAAGAATCAAGTCGAGTTCGAGTAGTTTCCGAGCACCAATAATCATTTACACCCTTAATATAAATACGTACATGTATACTGTATACTCTTTCCTTCAAAACAAATCAATGATCTAAGATATTCATATAAGCATTAAATGGATGCATTCTTTCAAAATCTCAAATCATAAAGAAAGCATGTTTAAAAGCAATACAAATTAAAACATGAGTTTAAAACAACACAACATAATACCCGTGAACTGTATCAATGCAATATTATTTCGAAATAATGATGCCTAAAGGTCCAATACCATATTGGATCATTTTTTCTTAAAATCGCATCAATATGGTGCCTTTATCGAGCTTAATGTCATACTTGCATCTCACTTCGTTTAATCGCAAATCCATGGTATCATCCATTCACATATCATACATAGGTATTCAATTTAATATCCACCATTATTTTGTGTCACATCAAATACCTCAATTTATACTATTTCGTATCTACTAATTAAGTCGAAATCACTAAGTACTAGAATCATCACAAAAACATATATCGACTTATACAATATAACTCTACTTTTATGCTATATAAACGTCTTACCGACTCCTATGCTTGATGCTCATGCGTCGAGCTTAGTTGGACTAGCATTTGTTGCCTAACGCTGTGCTACATGTTTAAACATAATCAATAAAGTTCAGTATCGACCAACTAATTTGCTAAATTATTTTAATAAAAATAAATGGTATGTCCACGATATTTCTTACGAAGTACGTAGACTAATATGCAATTCCTTTTTTCCTTTCTTTTATTTTTTTGCCTTTTCCTTCTTTTTTTTATTTTCTTTATTGCTCCTGTACCTCTCTATTTCCCTCATTGTAGCCATTGTTTTAGGCACCAAGGAAGTACCCCTTTCGGCATTAATTCAACATATTTCTCTCAAGTGAGCCATACTTTAACATTTCAACAAGTGGATTTGGAGGTAGACTCTTTGCTTATGATGTTTTCAAAACAACGACTCAACGATTTCCATCCTTAGACAAAATAGAAGTAGGCGACATAGATTGAGAACAACACATTATCCCTTATGTTCCATCTTTAAACTCAAGGGTGGAATGGGCGATAAAGATTTAGAACAACATGAAATTCTTCAAAAGTTAGAAATTGCTAAGGCAAAACTTCCTAAGATGAAAGTAAACCCATAATTATCGAATCATTTCATCAACAAAAAATAAAGTGTTCTCCAATAATAGCAGACCTCATGACAATAGAACTATGATAACTTGAGGAAATGGCGATAACCAAACCTCATGATACCAATAGTATGATAGCCAAATAATACACAAATGAAATTTCAACGACTGAATATCATCAGTATAATACTTCAACCCAGGTTACAAGGCTACATTGTTATTGGACTTAGTCGAAAAGAACAAGATACGAATTCTGCATGATGCAGAAGAGGATTCTAAGCTAAAATTGGCAATTATCACTTTAGCATGACATGCAGCATGCCAAGGACAAGGAAAGTTCAAGTCAAAAGATATCAAAAGAGTGAAAAATCAAAGTGCTCATGAGAAAAGAAATTCATGCTAAAGCTTAAAGGCATGCAGTGCACTGAGGTAGTGATTCGAATCAAAGGCCTGATCTACTATCCATTTAGACTACTATTATAGCATCACTATGGAGGCATTAGCACTCTAGCAATGACAATCATTAAAGAGGACGCTCTAATAAATGCAAAATATCTTGGGAAAATAGTCGAATGATAAAAAAAAAATTTGAGGCTTAAAGTTCTGTATTCACCTATTAAAGAAACCCCATTGATAGGAAGTGCGTTCCCAAGACCACAAGGTGTAGATGCCTATAGACTTGGAAGTCGTCCATGGGACATGAGGAAAGCAATTCCTAAGCTTAAAAAACTTGAATGTTGTTCTATCGGACCTTGCGGGTAGGATCATCAACAAGGTCGTGCAAGTCAATCAAAAACACTCTTTATGGTCACATTTATCCTAAGTACCTAAGTATCATGGAACTTGGATGCCACCCTAGTTGATCCTCTAGGTGCGAAGGGAATTAGAGTATAAAGGATGGGATTTCCTTGACGGCTTAGATGCCATCCACAGGACGAGAGGAAAACGATTCTTAATCCTTGAAGCTGGCGACTTCTTAAAGCTCGAAGGAGACTTGGCGAGCCTAGTAGGTATGGGTCCTTGTATATGTGTTGATGCTTCAACGTGTCCTAATATGCTCAGTGGGAGCATGAATGTTGTCCGCAAGGCATGATAAAACTTGGTAGAAATTTTGTGCCACTGCAAGTGATGTCATCAACAAATGTAAGGTTTCCCATACATTATAAGTATGGAAGGTAGAGACACCAGCCAAGCTTGGAAGCCATCCATTGAACGTGATAAAGTGGACCTAGTATCTTTGCCACAATACTAGATACTATCCTAGTGATAAGATAAAAATTTTCGCCAAATTCCTTTTGCATTAGGGCTTCTTTACCAAATCCCTTATGAGATGAACTTGCCAATTTGGGGTCACACAATTTTCATAGCCATGCAACTATCGTCAAAGCCTTCAATGTGATGCCCCGACGTGCACCTCAAGCCACCACATTGGGCGGGTCACTTATCTGTATTATCTATTTTGGAGTGCACCCTAAATGGCCATCGCCCCATACGGTTTTATCGGAGTGCACCTCGAAGGGCCATCGCTCCAATTTGCATCAAGAGGGATTCAAACACTTAACCTTATGCAAGTATTAAACCCTCCAAACCAATTTCGTCTTAAAAATAAAAAAGAGACTTAAAGAAAAATAGGATTTTGTTCAATGAATTAAAATAAGAAGAAATTCAATTAAGTCTTTTATTCAAAAAAATTTTCTTTATTCTTTATTGTTCTTGTAAAAAAAATTCTTTTTACATAAAATCATAAAAAAAAAGAAAGATAGAAAGTATTAAGAGGGAAATGTATTAATCTTTTCCAAAAAAGAGAGACAAAATAAAATGAGAGAATAAATGAAAAGATTTTTTAAAGATAGAATAAAATGAGAGAATAAATGTAAAATATTTTTTTCTTTGGAGTAAAAAAAACAATTAATAAAGGTAAAAAAAAAAGTCAACAAAAAATATTTCCTTTGGATGGCTTGGTGAGAAATTTAAAGAATAATTTGATATAAAATAATGATGAAAGAAAAAATATTTTTTTGTACAACAAAAATCTAGGATGTAAATTTTAAAATGGTTAGAAAAAAAAATGAAATTTTTGAACAATTGTTTCATGAAAAAAAGAAGAAAAAAATATGTGAAAAAAAGATGAGAAGAGTTTTTAGGAGTTTCATTCTTCCTTGTTTCTCCTTGCACATTGCATTTGACAATAATAGGATTTTCATTTAGGTATTGTGATACAAAAATCCATTTTACTAAAGCATCTTAACATCTTATGTCTTTTTTACTTCCTATCATCCATTACATGCATCTGTTATCATGGTGTCCATACATTCATTAACATGTCATGTTAATATATCATCATGCAAGTTAAGTAAAAAAAAAAATTAGATCTTCATCATATTTGTAAGAGGCATACGCTACATTTTACACAAACATGTACTTTAATCCATCCCATTGTATTATATCTCCTACATTTCACATTGCATTTCGGGGTGTAAGAAATTCTTTCTGATTTTTATGAAAAAGAAAACTTTTTGGAACAATTTTGGCAGGGGCATAAGATGATTCTTTGATTTTCTAGCTCATTTTTCTCATGTTTCAGACTTAAATTCTACAACCTAATGTGTGAAATTATCAAATAAGAAATTAAGGGTTCGAATCCCTCCAGACGCAATTTGGAGCAATGGCCCTTCAGGGTGCACTCCGATAAAACTATGTGGAGCGATGGCCCTTCAGGTACACTCCAAAGCAGATAATACAGTTGAGTGACCTGCCTAACACAGTGGCCTGCGGGTGTACGTCAGGGCATTACATCCTACCTTATAAAGAAAGGTGAAATTTCAGTGGTGTGGAAATTCTTGCGTCTATCTTTATTCAAGATGATAAAGCAACCCTTCTCAACTTCAGTGATAGAGTCTTTCATCTTATCATTAATAACAATTTATGTTCTCTAGGAGCAAGAATGGTCACTTTAGGAAAACTGAATATTGGTGGTTGCACCAAATCAAGATAAAAGTAAAATGAAATTTGATCTACTTCTTCTTTTAAGATATGATTCATCGTGTCTAAGGAAATGAAAGGTACATTGTATTCGTAGTTGCTCTAGCCCATTTTTTAACTTTGTAAGAGTAAATGCCTTAATAAAAACCCCTTTCATTTTTTCCCTAACTAGCAAACTTGATAGAGAAACTTTCAAAATGGCTAGCTTCTTTTTCAATGATCAAGGAGAATGGATTTGTCGAATGGAACCATCCCCCTTTGAGGAAAATCTAGAACTAGAACAACCAAGTCTATCATATTCTCTTTCATCTAGTGCCAACAACGTCATTGATGTCATGAGAGGGCTTGATGTGATTCAAAAAACATTAGAGAAACGCTTCACTTCTATATTTAATAATTTGGAGGATTTGCACCATAAGTTAAAACTTCTTCAACAATCCTATAATGCCTTGTTTGAGGAATTTCAAACAATCTGGTCTCCTTCTAAAAGATTTGGGACCTTACATCTTGATCAATAAACAAGTTCATCCTTTTGGTATACTTTTGTTCATCCTACAAATGAATACAAGATTGTAAGCAGGGCATCGTGTTGTGATTATCTACAAAGATAAATGAAAAAGTTTAAGAATCCTTTACTAATGATCAATCGTTTAAATATGATTTGGAAAATCTACAGATGCCATTCTTGGGTGTCTTATTGTTTTGATCAAGTCTCCTCAAAGGACTTTAAACTAGGTAATTGGATGGATGTTTGGTTGAATGTGTTGGATGAAATTATAACAAGCTTGATTACATTCTTATGCGATTTTTGCTATTTGATTGATGCTGTGCTTGCGCAATTAGTCTCTATCAAGGGACTTTACTTGCTTGAACATCTTATGGGATTTCTTTGTGCTTGATTGCTTTGGGATTTGCTTGTCTAATTGTGGGTATCTTTTGATTGTTCTTGTAAAGTTTGATCATTGATTGGATGGTAACTAAACATTACTATATGATTATTCACTATGGTTGAATGTGTCTAACTACTTTGAGTGCTTTTTGATAAAATGATTTGTTTAATTGATTAAAAGGTGAACACCACCATATACTCAATGACATAAAGCTAACTGTTTGCTCTATTTGAGCTTAAACGATGAGTACTTTGTTTGAATAATTTTGAGTCTGTCCTGTATCATTGAGTTTGTTTGCACCTTCATATCAGTTCCACATCTTGAGTTTGTTAAGTGTATTAGGTCTGTTTGCATCATTGAGTTCAGTTGTGCATCTTGAGTCTATTTTCATATTCATACTGCAGCAGTCCTTGCATTGGTATTTGTCATTGTATGTGTTTGATTGGTCATATTGCATACATAACATATTCATGATTGTCCACATTAATCACTTGATCTCACTTCAGTACTTGAGCTAAAAGAACAACATGAGATTTTTTGATTGAATTTATGATATTTCTCTTGAATATACTTCCATAAATCCTTGTCATGTTTAGGACTTTGAAATACTCACACTTTTGAATATGACAAAAAGGGAGAGAAGTGGGAAGAGAATTAGTTGTTCAAAGGGGAGTAAAGAAAGAATGCTGTGAACCCTCATTCAAAATCACATTTATGCTTGAATTTAGGGGGAGACATGATTTTAAAAAGTTAAATATTAAATTTAGGGGAAGAAATTAAAATTGTTTCATTTTAAGTTTTGTCATATCAAAAAAAGGGATATTGTTGACTTTAAAATACTTAGGATTTTGGTATGACTTCTTTTAAACTTAAGAAGAATGTAATTTTAATCATAACCATGAAAGTCTTATTAGTATAGATCTTATATAATCATGCTTGATATATAAACTGTTAAATTTGTAGGTATTTAAGGTGATAGCTTATCTAAGCATGTTTGATGATTTAGATTAACATGATATCCTATGAATGCCAACAATATGTGTTTACTGATCTTAGTATTGATACACTTTGAATATGTATCGATACCCTATGTTTCAATATTGGTAGGACTGATTATGTATTAATACCCTATCATTACCATGAAACAAAAGCTTCATGCTTTGTACTAGTACTGATATGGATAAGTTAAGCATCGATACACATGTGTTTAAATGTGCAGTATTTTTTTCATGAAGTCTCAATACCCTTAAGTCTGGCAAATCCCAATGGTCGAATTTCTGAGCCTACCAATGGGAAGAATCTTGAAATCTCATCATAAATAGCCAAAAACTTTAATGAAGCTATTTAAGGAAGAAGCTAAAAGCTAACCAAGAGAGAGCCAAAGTTCCAAATATATTGTTATACTCATATCCTTACTTCATCTAAAAGGAAATAAAAAAAGACACAAAGTCTTCATAACCTCAATATTTTATTTCACTTATAATTCCTTTTGTGTACCAAATTATATCCATTCAGCCTTGTAGAGGTTTTTGGAATACCAATTGTAAACCCATTCAATCTTTGTAAAAGGGGAGAGTACTTTAGAGAGCTCAATGTGTAAGTTAGGATTTGGTAGAATTAAGGTTTGCTTCTTGAGCCAAAAAAAGGAGTCTTTGAAAAAGTTGCTTCCTTGATATTAGAAAAAGAAAGGTGTAAGTTTTTACTTTGAGCTTGTGGAGAGCCTGTGAGGCTATCCTTGAGCCTTGGGAAAATAGAAGATTGTCACTTTGAGCCTACAAAAGGGAGAAACGTGTAGACCATTTTCAATAGTGAATTTGGTGGAAATCCTTTGTAGAAATTCAAGGTAAAGGTAAGGGTGTCAAACCTCTATAATTTGATTGTGTATTGCTTCTCTTCCCTACACTTTTGCATTATGTACTACTTTATAATTTTACTTATTGGATGCTTCTATGTTGATTAGTTTGTGTATGAAGAATTTGAACTAGGAAGCAAAACTTAGAAAGAAACTCAAAATCGATCACACCTCCCTTTTGGTTTTTTAGTAAACCAACACCTTACCTATTTGACACTACACTCAAGCATCGATGTGGCACATCACTTCTTGGCGACAATCTAAAAACCCTTGCATACGTTTCACTACACCTGAGTTTTCATGTAATGTGTCACTGTGTAGGGAACAACCCAACAGAGTTCTTATATTGGTTAGTTTTATAGAATTTGATGAGTTTTTAGAAGCGAATTGTCTTAATCTACATTTAACCTTCCTTCTTTGTCTGGGTTTGGCACCGATTGTGAGATCCGATTCTACTGTACTGTACATGTAATATATAATTAATTTTTGAGTAAAAATCTTGTGCTAAGTGATTATAAGTGAAAGTGTGATGTGGGCCCCACTTATTTTTAATGTATCCGGATGGGCTCGAGACTGAGAATGCTGAGTACAGTAGTGTAATAAAATATAATAGGATGATTTTGAGGTTTAAAATCATTGAATTATAGTGATATGAATTTTTCTGAATTATTTTGTGAAGTTGGAAAACAAATTGTAAAATAACGAATACGTCCTGAAGGCATTTTCGTAAATTACACCCAAACTAAAATGAGTTGGGACGAAGTAAAAATATCATGATATTCTACATAAAAAGGAGAATAAGATAGTGTTAAGAGATTTATCGAAAAGGTGGTGAAGTGAGAAATTCGCTGGCAGGTCATGGGGGTAGAATTGTAATTTCTCACTATCCGTGCACCGTGCGCCAACGAAACCACTTCCAATCATCAAGATATGTTTAATATGACCATTTGGAGTTGGAATCCGAAAATTTGGAGTGCGTTTACATGGTTTTTACGCCAGTAGGACTGTAAGGGCAAAATCATCCGAAATTTCATACCTAGGGGCATTTTGGTCATTTAGCAATGCTCCAGAGTATAAAACTCAGTCAGCTGCTCAAGCCCACTATTCATCTTCTCCTCCACCAAGCCTCATGCCATCTCCATCTAGAAAAATAAGAGAGAAAACTTTCAAGCCTTATATATTAAATTCTACTTAGAATTTAAACAACATTTCTACACCAAAATTAATCCTCTCTCTTCCCTCTACAATCCTATACCAATATTTTATTGAAAAACCAAGAAAATAAAGAGAAAAGGAGGGGGATACTATTCAGCCAAGTTTGGTAAGGTCACTATTCTTGGTGTTTTCTTTGAATCTAATGGCATAAAATTATTCATCTAAGCATGCTTAACATTCCTATAGCCATGGTTTTGTTTTATTGTTGAAAAATAGAAATTCAACATTAACGGACCATTCGGCCAAGCATAGTTCTTTATTGATTCATGTAGTTTCATGCACAAAATGAATGCCAAATGGAAGAATATGCATGATAGAATAAGGTTTGAACATTAGATTGTTGAATTTCCAAAGGAAATTCAACATGGGAATTTCGATCTCATGAAGGGGTGCATGATTCATGGCTGTTCTTGATGTTTTGAGGTAGATTTAGACTGTAGAAATTACAAGGAGTCTGTTGGTATGCTTGGATTTAAAATCCAAAGCACAATGGAGAAGTTATGTTATACTACCGATAGAATTTATACTACAAAAATAATTGCAGTGTCCATTGTGGTTGCATTGAGACATGATTAATATCTTAAAAATAAGAGTTCAATGAACTAATATTTTTGGTAAAATTAATTGCAGCCCGGGAGTTATGGTTTTCCTGTGGTACTATCGAGAAACGCGTTATTGATAGACAGGTAAGAGATGCGTGTGTGATTTGTAGGGATATCTGAATGCATGTTTTTCATGTTATAAATTTTATAAAATTATTTGGAAAGTGAATTGCCTCGGATTTGATGTGAATTGTGGTTATACGGCTGGTTGAACTATGTTTGAAAATGCAGGGAGGCTAGGACATTGACAGTCATTATGCTGCCGAAATTTATTAAAAATATTTCTAAAAATGCCACAAAATATTTTGATGCATTATTGATTTCTATCCTAGCCTTAAAAGTGAGGAAATGACTATTTTCCATAAATGGTGAATTTAACGAAAATCATTTATTAAATATTCATGCTACTGATTTCGGTAAAAGTTAAGTTATCGAAAATTCCTCACACGGGTTTTATAGTAGAATATGTGATGGGTAAAGTGAAATGATGAATAGTAAATATTTTATAAATTATTTTCAATATAATATTCACTATTTTATTATAATTTTTCCTTTATGGACTTACTGAAGTTTTGTCACATGTAATGATTCCCACAAAGACTTTATCATCGTGTAAATATTGTTTTAAGGCTAAAATGTCTCTACATGTGTTCTATAATGAGAAATGTGTTTGGTGGAATTAATATTAATTTTGGAAAATAAATATTTCTATTTTATAAACTGTTTTCACCGTACGAGATACTATGATTTCTACCTTTATGGGTTTTCTGAAAGATATTATTGATTTTACTTAATTCCATAAAGGTAATGAGATTTCTTATACACTGTTTGAGACTGGTAGGCCCCATATCATGCTCACGTGTCACGTGTTTCATGTGTTACTCATGTGCAAAGTTGTTGACATTGAGCCGTCTTCAACGTCTCGGTTGACACCTGCTTAGTGTACGGCTGAGGACATTTATAGACTATGGCCATAGATCTCACGTGTTTTATTATACTGTCCCTACAGGGATCTCACATGTTCATTATTAATCCCTACGGGACTTATAGTAGGATATTATTTGGGTGTTTCTTGGTCTCCACTATGATATCACGTGTTATTATTGATTATGGTGATATTTTCTGAAACTGTGATGATTTCTGAAGTGTTTTACTAATAAACTGTTATTATATTGAAACAGTTTATTTTTACTATTACACGTGTTTAAAATGATGATTTTAGTGGTTAAATCCAGTGATTTTCAAGTATTGAATCAAATGATTTGATAAGTTGTTTTACTCAAGTGTATGAGATATTTATATGCAGTAAATTTTAAATAAGTTTTGTATAAAAATTAAATTTCTACTCCCTATAGTCGCTCTGGGTTTCCGGGACAAGATAAGTATTTCAAAATACCTTCCATGCTCTATTTGGATTTCCCAGCTGACTATAATATCCTTTCCTTTTAGTGTGCCTAGCATACCAATAGGAAACTAAAGGATTTTACTGCATATAGTTTTCGTGATATCAAAATTGCATACAACTCTCGTACTAAGCCGTGGTTTGCTCACTCCTTTACTTTCATCATCACAGATTTGATGTAAGGAATAGCTAAATTATCAAACCATGGACTAGCTGCGCTTTGAATAGCTCGAAGTATCGTATAATGGATGCCCGAGGTATCATGTTTACATTTGTATGTTCAGACATGTTTATACAGTACTACTAATTGTAAATTTAAATTTAGGGGATGTAAACTAACTCTTGCAGTGTGAATATTAATTGGCAATAAATAAATGTTGTTTAAATTGTTTTACTGTTGTAGATAAATAGTGTTTAAAGACATTACAGATAACCCAACCGATTCACGTGTATGAAAATGTGTGAAAAAGTGTAAAATACTGTGGGCTTGGATTGTGACACCGACCCTATTATTTTATGAAACGCATCACAGACAAAGTAAAATGTGACTTAATCTTTTCAATTAATTTTCCTAAAGCTTTTTGAAATTAATTGAATTAAAAACTACATCGAAGGTTTTTTAGCTTATGCAATAGAAAACTAAAACATGAAATTCAGAGTGCACAATGGATTAAAAGACAAAGAAACACCAAAAACCATCCTATTGATCTCCTTGATTAAGATTTACAGTTAGATATTGAAACTTTTGGCTCATGATGTTGGCAATCAAAACATGATTTAGCATTATAAGTAGTTGAAAGTAAACATAGAAAGACTGAAACATCAAAGCATCAACTTAACACCAAACCCTAAAAAAGTCGGTTTTAGTTTATTATGTAACCATGTAGTTTTACTTTTCATACCTATATCCTAGGATGTTGTAATTCTAAGACTTTATCTTCTTACTTCATTCTACATCATTGGGCTTGGTTGTCCCAAACCAAATCTTACCAAATTTTTGACCTCTTGTGGTGATTTAAACAAGTAATAGTAAGAACCTTTAAAGGGTTAGATTGTATTATGATAGTTCACTATTCTAGTAGCTTAGGTTTCATAAACCTCCCTTCCATGAATCTTTCTTTCCTCAATTTTCTTGAAGGAAAAAGAAACAAATTCTTGAACGAAATAAATAAAAAGAGAGGTAGGTAGAGAACCTTAAAATTTGTCGTAAATTACAAGGGTCTTTCATTCCTTAAGCTCGACAACAATATGACATGTTTATAGATAGGTACAATCCAACCTGTGGTATATATATTTGCTCTTTGGCCCTAAAACTTAATTAAATATATAATTAAGCCCCAAACTTATTTAAACACTTTTCAATTAAGTCATTGAAGTTAATTAAACTTCTTAATTAAGTGCTTACACGAAAATATCAATTTTACTATGTTAATGCAATCCATTTGAATTCTAAAATTATCTTTGTGTATGTGACCCATTAAGTTCCCAACATGATGGAAATGAATAATAATCTACATTCAAATTCATATATCATGAGTAGTATCTAGCAATGCATCATAACCACCTAAATGTTAGGACAACAAAATTGGTTTGACTAACCTATTCAGTGTACAGTATGTTTGTGTAATTTGATAATTTCTTCAAAATATACCAGAAAAACAAAATTCATGGTGTAGTGCCCACTTTCAAAATATTTCTGTATTAGTCACATTGCTTCTAATATTAACTCCAATTATTCTTTGATTCTTTCCTTGTCTAAGGACTTCATGAGTTAGTGTAAATCAAGAAGAACTAAGATTTATCCCCTTAATCACTTTGGTGATGAATCATTTCTCAACTAATTATCCTTCATTGTGTGCTTCACGTCACTTCCAAAAATACCCTTTTATGTATCTAGGACACAAGTCCGTAGAGGTGAAACAAAATTGTGACAATTCACACACAATATGAAGTGATTATCACAAGTCCAATTATTACTCACATAAGTGACACATGAGAGCATATTCCATAGATACTTGAGTGATACCCAAATAAAGCTTTCATACTAGGTCAAGTTTAGTAAACTTGTTCTCTAACAAGAACTCATATATTATTCCTAAGCATCACCTAATTTAAACCTATGAAACTAGTTGCTTACTTTATAAGTGATATTAAGAAGCATGTGCTAGTTTTTTACTATTGTTAGTGCCCTATCTTGACGATACAATGATCAGGAACAGTTTAGGAAGAAAGCCTTGATGTATAAGGATCTCATAATTATAATCCATTATAATGTTTTTATGAAGCCATTATATTTCATGGGCTTTATCTACATAAATATAAAAATTGCATTTTTCTTCTAACGTTTAGATAAAGAAATACCTTTTATTATTAACCACGGATAATAATGTTATTTTTAACATGAAATACCTAAAATGATGTTCATTGCATCAAAATCTTGATTAGCTTGCTGGGCTTACATAATCGCAAATAAAGTTCAGGAAGCATACCATACACTTAGATATAGTAATCTAGTGTGTGTTACATTTCTATTGAGACTCCAAGACTTCTCTAAAAGATTGAGAGATTTAAGAACTACCCCAAGTGTGATGGTCTTTAAAGGTTATCTACCCAACATCACAATCCTATGTCATTTTCTAAGGTGGGATCAAATTTGTACTAGCAAGTCTAGTTTCAAAAACAAACTTACTAAGCTTTCTTAGCCTAAAAGCAATTAAAAACACTTTTTGATTCATTGTAGAGCGTGGCGTCAATAGTGGGGTTCTGTGATTGTGTTTTGTTCAAGTTAACATAAGTAAATTAAGAGAAAATCAAGCGAGTAATTTGCAATTAAAGGCCTTAAAAGATAATTATATTTGCTATAACTACAAATTGATTAAAAAAACATTTTAGTATAAAATATTAATAATACTTTTGATTAGGAAATCAAAAGTAACCTTATAATTTAAAAGATTAGATACATTGCATGATAAGATTATGAAACTTGCTGAATTAGATGGCGTAAGCTCTTTAATATAATATAATATAATATAATATAATATAATATAATATAATATAATATAATATAATATAAATGGATTACTTTTTCTTATCAATTTTTTAGCCTTCAAATCTCGAATATAAGGATAAAGTAATTCGTCTCTTTGATTCTTTTCAATGCACTTATCCTTCGGACCAATTAAACATATGTTTTAAGATGTGCTTTCCAGATTGATTAGCATAAGTTCCTTTCTGTACCTAACTCTAATTCTAATTCCTTTTCAAATAAAAAAAGAAAAGTATTCCTTTCTTCAATGAATTTTAACATCCCACATATGTAGAAGGCAATTCAAAGTAAATGTGACGCTTACTTGGCATTTCATTAATTTAAAAATATTAAAAAATATTTTTCAAAAGAAAAACAACCTCCTTACAAAATCCAGTTTTAATCAACATATGGGCCTATTAACTTGGCTTATTTAATTAACATTCTCTTTGCTAGAAAATTTTTTAAAAAATTAATCTATTTATGCTCTACTTATCTATATTATGATATTAGAAAATTAATTCAAAATAATTTTCTCAACAATGAAGGTATAGCAGGCTTCTGCACTAGATATGTAAACTAATGCAAAGGTCAAATTTTTATGTTTCTTCCAAGTGCTCCACCTCGGCCAGTAGTAATCATGCCATGTGACAGAAGTATGTACCCGTTCTCTTTACCTTATTTTATTTCATTTTGGGAATGGAACAACATACACTATAATTTTTTATCGGTGACTCATCATTTGTGATTCCATTTTATATGTTTATATATTTTTTTCTAAGCCAAATAAGTTTTTATTAATCATCCAAGATTTAACAAGTATTATTAGCAAGAGCTAGTAATAAACGAGAACCAATCACATTGCACCAATCTCATTTTTGTGCAATAAGCCCACCCAAAACAGTTTAATTACTAAATATTGATACCATGAAGAAAAAAACCATTCCCTGCAACAGTGAGCTTTCAAACTTGAAGTGTCACCTCTTCTCTTGAAATTCCACCAATGATGCTGTGGGATTAAATAGAACACCTCATAAACAATGAATCATCCTGATTTAACAAAATGGTTGACGCCCAATCCTTGCCAAAATCTTGAAACCATCATAGAGATTGCATTTCAATCACCAAAATACCCACATCATCTCATAAAGAAAACAATTACCATGAAAACAACTCCAAAACAGAGCACATCCCTTTCAAGAGCAAAACCTAACATGCTGTCATCATCAACTCCACCACATCTAAAGGTGACAAATAGGTGGGTTCGATTTGGGTTGTCTTTGGGTTCGAGTTATTTCGAATCCGGATTATTTCGAACTCGGATCATTTGGGTTAGGGATTTTCCTGGTTTGACAAGTTTTTTCAGGTTTGGGTACTTTTGAGTTCGGGCCTTTTTAGTTTCAAGTTTGATCTGGTTCAAACCGGGCAAGTTTAGCGAGCTTAATTCAAATTATTTTGAAATTTTATAAGCTATAAATATTTTTATAATTTTAAATGTAGTAATTAATTTAATTTTTAATATAGTTAAATAAATATATAATAGAAATGTTAAACTAAAGTAAAAATTTTAAAAAATATTTATATAAATATAAACTTTTACATTTTAATATTTTTATTACTTGACAATAATTATTGATTTTTTTAATATCCTACGATATTCATTATAAAATATATAATTATATGTTGATAATTATATAAAAATTTATTTTTTAAGTGAGTCAATATATATAGTAAAACTAAAGGAAAGTGAAAATCTAAAAATATTAGCTACAATACATAAAAAAAAAAAACATAATTATTTCAATAAATTACACTAAACAATTAAAACATTTATATAAATAATTTTATACTCTTAAGTTAAACCAATAACTCATTGGGTTATTGTATTTTTTTGAGCCAAAGTTGGGCCATTGGAATTTTAACACTCTTAGTCCAATAATTTTTTTTTACTTTGTTTTTATTAGCTTTTTTAATAAATATATTATTTTTTAATAAAATTTTAAGAATTTTTTTATTTATTTTCTTTTTTAGATGCCAACATAATTAGTAATTACATTAAATCTAACTTTATAACTAGTTAACTAATTGTTCAATTACAATGTTGAATAGTACTATAGTATACATTAAAAAAATACTTAATATTATCAATAATTAGTCAATTAATTAGCTCAATTTTATATTTATTTTGTTTTTAGTTTATACATAAATTATAATATTAACATTATTACATTAACTATAATTGTACACACTAATTAATCAAATATCCAATCAAAAATTTAGAACGTTGAATTAAAAAAGTTATATATACCAATTGGTATTATATTAATAAATAATAATATTTGACAGAATCGTATCATATACACTAATTGAGTACTAATTTTTTTGATGTTCACATTAACATAATAACATTATATATACACAAATTGATCGAATGTCTGATTAAAATGCTAAACAGTAGATATCACTAAATTAATTAATATAATTCTAGTTATTTAATTATAATTAATCATAATATTAATAAAGTATAAAAAACTAATTTTATCAAAATTATCACTTAAACAAAATACTATTACAGTATTTTTTTAAATTACAGTGTAATTTACTGTTAGAAATAACTATTTTTATCTACATTTTAATTTTATATTTAATAGATAATAAATAAAAATTTTTTAGTAAATAATTAATTTTATCAAAATAATACTTACACACTAAAAGATTGCATAATTTATTCTTAAAAAATTATTATAATATAATATATAAATCATTGTTACAAAATACCAAATTGGTTTATTCATGTACAAGATTATTATAATATAATAAAAAATAATTACCAATAGCTTGATTTATTCATGTTTTTTTATTAAAATTACTGCTTACACAATAATACTACTATAGTATATTTTTAAATTACACTTTACTATTAGCAATAATTATTTTTATCCATAATAGATAATAAATAAATTATTATTAAATAAATAATTAATTTAATCAAAATAATACTTACACACTAAGAGATTACATAATTTATTCTTAAAAGATTATTATAATATAATATATAAATCATTATTGTAAGATACCAAATTGTTTTATTCATATATAAGATTATTATAATATAATAAATAATTAATTACCAATAACTTGATTTTCAATGTATTTTGTTTTAAGGCTAAAATATTAAAACATTATAATTTATATTCTAACCTATGATAACAGATTGAAATTGAAAAGTTTTTATATTAAGATAAAAGTTAAATAATATGAAGCTTTAAATGAAATATCCATGTGAGATAACATATGGATCATGGTGTGTGACGTCCCCGTCACTTCATCTTATCATCTAACTTATTTCTCATTATCTTATCCGATCTTATTTTGATTTAGTTCATCAGTGCCAACCCTTCCTTAATCTTAAGCTAATTATCAAATAGCTCACATGAGTTTATTTCTTTTAAATGAACATCAAATGATATATATAAATACCATTTCATTTCCACAGGATCTCATACATCATCTTAACTTACATCCCCAGACATCTTATATACACATTAGCTACTTGTACTGTACTGTAACTGAATTACAATTTGCTATTCATACATGTACAAGTATACCTTCTATGCTAACTGGGAAGCGTATCGAGAAGGTACACTTTGCTTCTTCAAAAACAAGCTCCTCTAGTCGGAGCGAGGTCTACTTCAGGTAATCTGTAGGAAAAATAGTCGTAAAAGGGTGAGTTTACGCTCAGTAAGAAAACTACATAAAAGAGCGTGCTATGCCTCTATATGCCTTTTTCCTACTTGGCTCTATAATGTCACGTAAAGCATTATAAAGCATGCATCATAACATTTTTCGTGCATTGTTTGCAATCATGCATATTTATTTCAAATGACATGGCAAACTTACTTTGTATGCTTCATTTAAAATATAGCATACATATAAAACATGCATCATACTTCTTTCTTGGAAACTTCATACTTCATAGCATACTTTAAAACATACTTCATATACTTAAAACATACATCGTGCTTCTTTACTTCAAAACATACATCGTATATCCTTTGAAATAGGATGGAGACTATGTACAATATTTTAAGCGATTGAATCGTCATATGAACCGTTCATTCCCATTCATATGACTCTAATCATGCATTGGTACAGTAGTGCACTCCGTATAGGTCAGGGATTCTCTCCTGCCTTTAACTTTCCACAGTGAACACTAGTCAGGTGTCACATGTGGGATTGAGGACCGGACTAGGGTTCCTCGCTCAACATACATATTACTGAGGACTTGATCAGAGTCACTCAGCCATCAGAAATGCATAATCGTTACGCAGTCCATAGCCTCAAAACATTTATTGTATACTTCTTTTTTTTTTTTTAGAAAACACTTTGGTGTTTAAAACATTTTGGCTTTGAAATTTTCTTTTTTTTCATACAGGGCAGTCGATTGGCCTTATAGGGCAGTCGGCTGCTGCTTCATAACTTCATTTCTCGAAATTATTTTCATTTCGGAAAATACATGAGGGCAGTCGACTGGTCCATATAGCAGTCGACTGGTCCATATAGCAGAATGCTTCTTAGCAAATAGCAGTCGACTGGTCATATAGCAGTCGACTGTTTTTGAAACAGAATGCTTCTGGAAAATTAGCAGTCGACTGGTCTCATAGGGCAGTCGGCTGGTTTTCAAACAGAATGCAATTTGACAAATAGCAGTCGACTGGTTTGAAACAGAATGCTTCTGGGTAAAAAGCAATCGACTGGCTTACATAGCAGTCGACTGGTTTGCATCGGTTTTCGAAAACGGCGTTTTGGTTGTCTCTAGGCAGTCGACTTCCATTTAAGGCAGTCGACTGCCCCTAGCCTAATTGGTACTAGGAGACAAGTCCGAAAATGCATCTTTTCCTGCAAAGAAACAACTAGTACTTCTTTCCAAATCACATGCAAGCATCATAAAACATGCGGACATAGCCGCCTTACGTCCGTTACATAATTTCCTTACCTCGATTCCTTCGGAAATGCGAAATCACTTGGCGCGTAACCCTAGCTTTTCCACTTCTTCAAATCTGAAATCATCATAGCATATCAAACTTCAAATTAAACCACATACACATGTTACACTAACTTAAAACAACTCCACGTCAAGAACGAAATTGCAAGAATCATCTTCTTCTCTTACCTTCACTAGAGATCAAAATCTCAAATGTTGAGATCTCCTCCAATACTTGGAATTAATCTACCAAACTTTGGATATCACCTAGTCTAACGACAAGGATTATTTTTCGTTAAATGAACTTAGTGAATTGGTGAGGGAGTAAGGTGGTTTAGCAAGGAGCTTGGAATGGAAAACTATGGAAGTTTGGATGGAACGAGAGGGAGAGCTGGGAAGAGGGGCTGACGTTGGTGATGGCTGGTGAGGGTGATGAGTCATGCAAAGGCATTAAATGCATGCTCATCTCATCCTTTATCTCAGCCACTAGCATCCCTTTGATTCAAGACTATTGACCATCAATTAATTCCTCTTCCTCATGACTCATCCATTTAATCTCCAAATCAAAATTCTGAATTTAATTCTTTTCTCATGCTTTATTCATTTTCTGATATCAACATGCTTCATTTGACTTATTGACATTCAACTTTATTATTTCTTCTATATTCCATTCATCATGCATACATTATTCATACATCAATTACACATCAATCTTCATATTCATTTAATCATATTAACTTAGAATACTTTACATACATGGAGGAATACATGGAAATTGGGGATCTCACATGGTGGTATTACAAATTTATCAATTATACTTAAGAATTAATGAAGCATAATAAAAATAATTATGAAATTAAATTAGTTAATTATCTTTTATAAATATAAAGTACTTGAATTAAATTAATAAATAATTTATAATAAGTTAATATAATATTTTTACACATTCATAATAAAACGAAATGTTAAATTAATAATATATTTATTATTATAAATACAATAAGTATAATATTAAAGATTATTTGACATTCATATATTATGGTGTTTTAAATTAATTTATTTAATATTTGAATTAAAAAGATTCAATATTGAATTTTGTTTTTCTTTTTTGTATAAACCACGAGATTTTCCCATACATATTGGATATGAGACTAATAGCCGCTTGCACTACGTGGTTTGCGCTAGCCTAAGAAAATTTGACTTAGTCAGGATTTGAATACAAAACCTTCCTCTTTGGATTGTCCTCACTTAGAAACTCAGTGGGGTCTTATACCACTAAGCCAATCCTTTGGGTTAATATTAAATTTTTTTGATAATACATGATTGATATAATTGTATAATAAATAATAATTGTTTTCAAATTTTCAAATTTTTTAATTAAAAAGAGTACCAATTATTTATTTATTTTTATAATTCAAATTTTTTTGGGTTATAAATTCGATTTTTTACGGGTTTCAGATCAGATTGGTCTCGGTTTCGGTTGTATCAGGTTCGAGTTATATTGAGGTTAAGTTGTGTCGGATTTGGATTTTTTTGGTTCAGGTTTTTTCGAGTTTGGACTTTTTCGGATTCGAAAATTTTCGAATTCAATGTTTTTGGATTTGTGCCTTTGACTTTTTTGATCAATTTGGATAGGTTCGAGTTCAGTTTCGAATGGGTTCGAACGGATTTTCAAGCTCGAACTAGCTTTTGCCAACTTTAACCACATCTCCATAAAACTGTCATCACCATTAACCCAAAACATGCACACAAGATCTGATAAAAGATACCCCTTTTATATGCATATAGTGAATGGGTTTGTATGATGAAAATTTATTTAATGTATAGTTAACAAAATTGAAAAATCAATTAATATAATTAGAATATTGTCACATACTATATTTTTTGAAAATAATAATTTAATATAATAACAAATAATACATGATAAATTTTTAGTTCCACTTCTGAAATTAATAACTCTATTAATTAAAGCTTGAAAGAACAATTCATTTACATCTTTGAGTATCGGTTCAAATAATCATGTTTCTAACTTTAAAATGTGAGAGTTTTGTAATGTGAGATTCCATATCTCTAATCACTGTAGATTATTAATATAGGTAAGAATATGGGATATTTTATAATTACTCAAATGTTAATTAAATTGTAGGCATGGAAGGAAAATAGGATGTTGGCCCCACTAACCTTCCTATGCCTTGATTGAGTTGAAACTTAGCGAATTCGAATTTTAGAGCCAAATAATATTATGTTAAGAATCTACACTTCAAACTTGATTACTTATGCATGTTTCAAAAAAAGTGAAACAATTTGAGAAACGACAGTTAAGTCCATAGGTCGTCGAAATTTTTGTGAATAATGGTCAAACTAAATGGACTTTTGACCAACTGTCTATCATAGATAATTCCTCATGTAATAAAGTTTTAGAACATGTAGATTGATGAAATAAATCAAGTGCAAAAATAGAAATATACGCGATTTTACGGTTAGGGTTATTTTGGTAATTTCGATAATTTCACCCAAATAAGCAACCGAACCCAAAAAAAGCTCCACCAACGATTTGAGCAAGTTAACCAGAGGTATTTTATTATTAAATAAAATATTTTGGAGATTGGATAGATTGTTTTTAATTAAGTCAATCGCTAAGGGCAAAATTAGAATATTTCTTTAAGTATGAGGGCATTTTGGTAATTAGCCATTTTCTTGCAGCTTCCTTGTTCATTTTTGGCTGAAACCGGAACTAATATTTCCTCCGTTAACATGAGTTTAAGGAAGAGAGAGAAAGTGAGAAAACCTTACCAAAATTACATCAAAACCAAAAGTCATCTTCATTAATCTTACACTCCTCAACCTCCTCTACAATTTGGTTCCAAAATCAAGTGCCAAAACAACCAAATCAAGGTGTAGAGTCCTCTGTTGAATTTGTCTGAGGTAAGAAACTATGGAAACTTTATTTTTTTTTTATGTTTTATGATTAAAGGCTAGGTGTTTAAGGTGTTTAAGCTTAAATCTAAGCTTGAATCAAACCAATACCATGAAGAACACCTCCTAAGGATTTCAGCCTACATCAATTGTGCATGGCTATATTGTTTTTTGATGAGGAATTAATGTAAAAATAATGTAGAGTTGATGAAAAGCATAAGTACAAGTTTAAATGCAAGAAATCATAAGAGAAAGAGAAAGTGTGATGTTTAGCCATGATAAGGGGAGGAAGAATTCATGTTTATTTTATGTATTTTAGGTCCTAAAATAATATATAAATCAATACAAGACTGTAGGCACGATTAGAATCGAAAACGAAGGTGTTTAGCATTAGTTGTAGTTTTAGCATCAGTAGAAATTAAACTGAATTCAGAGCTACAATAGACAATGTACTGGCATTTAATGAGTTAAATATTCCTTTTAAGTGAAGTATTATGAATTTATTTAGTTTATATGGTAAATTGCAACTCAGAGGTTAGAAAGTGTTACTGGTGCTAACAAGTAGGATAGTGAGCGTTTACTCCAAGCTATACCGTCCTATGCTATGGCTTGTTTCAAGTTCCCGACAGACTTTTGTAAACAGCTCAACAATACCATTAGTAACTACTGGTGGCGAAGTAAGAAGGATGGAAGAGGTCTTCACTGGTTAAATTGGAAGCAAACGTGTATGCCCAAGAAAAACGGAGGAATGGGGTTCAGAGAGCTTGAATGCTTCAACTTGGCACTACTTGGGAAACAAGGGTGGAGACTCCTGCACAACACCTCGTCACTTCTTTACAGAGTCCTAAAACCAAGGTACTTCCCATGCACATCTTTCATGGAGGCACAAATAGGCTGAAACCCATCTTTCACGTGGCGTAGCATCATGGCTGGTAGAGCAATGCTAGACAAAGGAATTCGTTGGCGAATTGGAAATGGAGCTCTAGTTAAAGTGTGGGAGGATAGATGGATCCCAGGAGCAACAGACTTCAAAGTCGCGTCCTATGGTCGCTCCCTAAATCCAATCACCTACGTACAAGACCTCATAAATATCGACACTATGACCTGGGACCTTGATCAGCTGGACACCCTTTTCACAAAGCAGGAAGCCGAAAGTATTAAAGCAATACCACTGGGCAGAGCAGCAACAAACGATGTTATGATATGGCATTGGGACAAAGCAGGGCTTTATACAGTCAGAAGTGGTTATCGTCAAATGCTTGGCATTAAGGAAAGGCCTTCAGCAACTTCTCAAAGTGAAGAGGACCAAAAACCAATCCTCTGGAATAGAATCTGGAGATCAGGACTCCCAAACAAAATCAAGACGTTTACTTGGTGCCTCTGCAGAGACATTCTTCCATGCAATGTAAACCTGAAACAGAAGCGTTTACAGTTGAAGTAACCTGTCAGCGATGCCAAACCCAAGAGGAAACTAGCTTGCATGCTCTCCATGATTGTCAGAAAGCTAAAGAGGTCTGGAGTGCAACAACTATCGGTAACCTCTGGAAACTCAAAGGGGAACAGAATACTCTGGATTGGATTCTGCGAGTAAGTAAAAACATGGAACAGCAGCACTTTGAGATTGGTTTAGCAGTATTATGGGCCATATGGAGTAGCCGGAATGCTGAAACTAAGGAAGGAAAAGCTAGACCAGCCAGTTATACAGCCAACTATGCATCGGAATATATTGCAGAATTTCAACAAGCACAGGAACCAGTAAAAAGGAGACAGGCTGAAGCTAAAACTGCCACTTGGCAATGTCCACCTATGGGATACACAAAGATCAACTTTGATGGAGGCTGCAAAAGGTCGGAAGGAATAGGAGTAATTGGAGTCATTGCACGAGATGACCGAGGGGAAGTTCTTGGAGCCTTTCATGCATGTCTACACTTTATATCTGATCCAGATATAGCAGAAGAGTGCGCTGCACTTAGAGCATTGGAATTTGCTAAGGACATGGGTTTCGTAAAGATTATTCTCGAAGGGGACTCAGTGCAAACAATCCAAAAACTGCACAAGATAAAGCACGACCTCTCACTTGCAGGCGCCCTGATTGAAGAAGCTCGTCTCCTACAAAATCACTTTGCTGACTGCATCTTTATTCATACCAAAAGAGAAGCCAACCAGGCGGCACACCTTTTATCTACGTTAGCTTACAACTGTGAAGAAGACATCTTTTGGGTAGATTCATGTCCTGACAGTGTCATGACAATTGCCCATAATGATTGTACTCAGAATTCATTATAAATAAAATTTCACAGTTTCTCTCAAAAAGAGGTAAGGGATATATGTATGAAGTGTAGGGATACCTTGTTGCATGATTTTATAAATTTGCCTTTTATGGAATTGGAATTGATGTTTTGGATTGAAATTGAAAAATGGAATTTGTGGTTTGAAGCTGTGTTTTCATGCAAGAGGTTAGGTTATAACAAATCGTTATGCTGCCAAAATTTTTCTAAATTAGCCTAAACCCTTAAAATTACCATTTGGCATGATATTTTAAAAATAAAAGAAATTAATTTTAGGTTTTGGAAACTCAAATTCCTAAATCTATTTTTATGCATATTAAATCAAATTTTAGCTTTCAAATAGATTTTTCTAGATTTATCCAATTCTTTATGCGGAATATTGTATGTGTGTGTGTATATATATATTTTGTGGCATTTAAGTAAATATTTTAAATGCAATATACTGTTTTGAGTATATGTTGTGAATTTCATATTTAAATATATTGAATTTATGAATTTAATGTTATGAATTTATTTAAGGTATGATTTATTAAATTTATCTTCGTAAACAAATTTGAAATAATTTATGAAATGTTTTGAGACTGTTGGCTCTGTAGTTACCTGCTGGTACATGCATTTCCGTTCCGATGCTATTGACTCTAGCCTAGTCTTTAATTCCCACAGTTGTCACCTGGCTAGTGTACACATGTGGCCTCTTGACTATGGCCATACGTCTACTATAGTGCATGAGTCTATTGGGTGAAGCCTAGTCTCTACTATAATTATACTGGGGTGGTAAATCCCTAGTTAACACAGATCCAGGCAGTTCTAGATTTGATTTGCTTCTAATTTCGTATATATGCTATCTATGTTTTGTGATTAATAATATATATTTTTTGTGAATTGTATTTATTTGAATTATTTATTTGAAAATGACACAAATATTGTTTATGGAGTATCTTATGTTTTCTGAGTGATTTAAGAAATGTTTTGACACAAGCTATTGAATATAGTTACTGAATTTGTGATTAAATTAAATGTTACTAAACTCCTTATAGTGGACTTGGATGCTGGGACAAGTGAGGTGCTTCAAAGCATCCTTCTGTACTCAACTTGGTTATCTAACCCACTATAGTATCTTTTTTGAACTTGTGCCATTAATAAATAATTTTCGTATATAGGAGCATGATTTTTAAATGTTACATATAGGATACATTGTATTAGCTTTCATATATATATATATATGTATATATATATTTCTTATTGATTATAAACTCACCCTTTTATTTTTCCTCCCAGATTATCTGCAATATATTTTGGGTCTACATTTGGAGGACCTGATTTTGGTATCCCTCAAGCAATCATCCTATTTCGTCAAGGTATACAAGTTTTCTTTTATGTATTCAGACTTTTCTGTACAGTGCTATTTTATGCATACAATACTTGGGATGTAAATTATTTTGTATATTGGACTCGAGGTAAATTATATTTGTGTATAAGTTTTAATAATTTGAATCCTGGGTTTGTATGAAAATAATAAATTTGATTTTGGTTAAATGTCGACACTGTAGACAGCCCAACCGTAAATGATCAGATTTTGTAAAATTAGGAAAATATTTTATGTTTCGGTACGTGACAGTAAAATTGGTATCAGAGTAAGGTTGTCCTGATATCTGTTAGTGTCTTATGATTAGAAATGATATACATCCCTGTAGTACTAGATTTGTTTGAATATATAATTGAATTGTGTAACTAAAATCGATTTTTGTGTATTTTGTTTTGGTGCAATATGTTTGAAAGGCGAAAGGGTACTGGACAGGGCAGGGGATGGCCCAGGCGTGTCCAGCTCGCCCCAGAGCCGTCTCCAGAGCTGATGTCGAAGCCAACTCTCCATCCACAGCCTAAGAGTCTGAATACTTTCTAGGTTGGAAAGAGTAGTGACAGATTTTATAATTAGTTTTAATCGAGCACTAGCACCTTGAGCAACATAGCTTCCACCATCTCCAATAGATGTTCAGCCAGTGCCACAACCTGCGCCACAGCCACAGCCATAGCCGGTACAACCTCCACTGCAACTTCAGCCTCAGATTCCAAAACAAGGCACCCGTTAGGGGTTGTGATGCAACATTGATTCGGTAGTTTAAGAAATTGGATCTACCGAAGTTTAGAGGTGAGAAGGATCCGATGGCTGCTGAAGAGTGGGTTAATGAGGTGGAGAAGCTGTTTAAGTATATGACCTATTCTGAGATTGAAAAAGTAAGCTTGGCCACTTTCTTATTGGTGGGCGATGCAGAGTATTGGTGGAATTCAACCAAGACAGTTTTGACAGCCATATATCCGGCAGTAATGTGAGAGGTGTTTCTAGAGGCTTTCTATAAGCAATACATCCTTAGTACAACACAGATGAAACTAAAGTCAAAATTTATGAATCTAAAATAGGGGAATATGACTGTTGTCCAGTATGAATCCAAATTCACTGCTCTCAATCGTTTCGATCCGGAGATAGTCAGGAGTGAAAAGCATAAGATTGAATGATTTGTGTCTGGCTTGAAATTATCTATCAGGAATAGCTTGCCCCGTTTGACATTCTACCTATGATGCAATTGTCCGTCGAGCCCAGCTGTGTGAGCAGAATTATGAAGCCCAACAAGCGGAGTTTGGTTTTCTTAGGGCTAAGAGTAAGGGTAAAGAGAAAGTATGATAAAGTTTTGGTGATAGAAGAGATATTAGGCCAATAAAGAGGCCTATATGTATTGTGATTAAGGAGAAGGCTGTTGGAGATAGATCTATGAGATCCACTAGCACTAGGAGATCTACCACTCCTCAGAGGGGCTCTGCGACATATGTAAGCAGTGTGGTAGGTCGCATGCTGACAGACCCTGTTACTGGGCTATGGGAGCTTGTTTTAAATGTGGATAGAGGGGTCAGTTGATCAAAGATTGTCCTAAGGATAAGGAGTTAGTGCCAACAGCTGCAATAGCAGCATTAGTAGCTAAAGAATTAGAGAAGGTAACAACACCTACACCAAGGAAAGCAACAGCTCCTGAGAAAGGAAAGTAGATAGTGACACAGGGCAGGGTGTACTCCCTTGATAAGGAGTTTGCAGAGACTTCATTTGACATCATTCGAGGTAAAATTTCTATTTTTGATATAATTGCACTTGCATTGATAGATTCGGGCTTTACGCACTCATTTATATCACCTATATGTGCTACTAAGATACGGTAAAACTCGAACCTTTAGGATATTCACTACAGATTACTACTCCTTTTAAAGAATCACAAATGACTGATATTATATATCAAAACTATAAATTAAGATAGGAGAAAAAGAAACCGTAGCTAACCTAATTTTGTTAAATATGTACGATTTCAATGTAATTTTAGTAATGAATTGGTTAGCTACGAATTATGTTAGTGTAGATTGCTATACTAAGTATATAATTTTCTCTCAACTTGAAAAATATATTGCAAAACTTTCAACATAGAAATGAAATAGATATATTTTATTAGAATTTTGTTTGAATCTAAGAACTTAAGCATATGTTTGGTGATTGAATGGTTTACTGCATATGTGGAGGACGTCAAAAAGAAACATCTGGAGTTATACGAGATTCTTGTGGTCAGAGATTTTCTAGATATGTTTCCAGATGAATTACCAGAACTTCCTCATGATCAAGAGATTGTATTCACTATTGATTTAGCACTCAGCACTGAACCTATTTCGAAAACCCCTTACCGGATGGCACTAGTCGAGCTAGATGAGATCACGAAGCAGCTCCAAGAGTTATTAGACAAGGGTTTTATCCGTCCCAACGTCTCTCCTTGGGGTGCACCGGTCCTTTTCGTCTGGAAGAAGGATGGTAGCTTGCGACTTTGTATTAATTATCGGTTACTCAACAAGGCTACTATCAATAATAAATATCCTCTTCCCTGGATAGATGATTTATTTGATTAGCTCAAGGGTGCCCAAGTATTCTCTAAGATTGATCGTAGATCGAGATATCATCAGTTAAAGATTCGGGAGAGTGATATCCCTAAAACTACTTTCAAAATTTGGTATGGCCACTATGAGTTTCTAGTTATGCCATTTGGGTTTACAAATGTCATGCAGCATTTACGAATTTGATGAATAAAGTTTTCAAGCCCTATCTGGATAAATTCATCATCATATTTATCCATGACATTTTGGTATATTCTAAATCCCAGGAAGAGCATAAGTGGCACCTATATTTTGTTTTGTGGACCCTTAGAGATCGAAAGTTGTATGCCAAGTTCAGTAAGTGTGAATTCTGGCCAGATCAGATCACTTTTCTCGGACATATGGTATCTAAAGATAGGGTCTCAATTGATCCATCTAAAGTAGAGGCTATAGTGCAGTGGGAGAGACTGAAGACGGTAACTGAGATTCGGAGTTTTCTTGGTATGGCCGGATACTATCATAGATTTGTTGAAGGTCTCTCCAAATTGGCTGCTCCATTGACGCATCTCACACACAAGGATGTAAAGTTTGAGTGGACTTATGCTCGTGAGTGCAGCTTCCAAGAGTTAAAACGGAGATTAACTTCAGCACCAATCCTCACCATTTCGAGTGGTTTGGAAGGATTTTTAGTATATGGTGACACCTCCTCACTAGGTTTGGGTTACGTGCTAATGCAGTATGGAAAAGTGGTCGCTTATAGTTCTCGCCAGTTAAAGGACCATGAGAGGAACTATCCCACTCATGACTTGGAGCTTGGTGTCTTGGTGTTTGCTTTGAAGATATGGCGGCACTACTTGTACAGTGAGCAATTTCAAGTATATACCAACCACAAAAGCCTTAAATATTTGTTCTTGCAACATGAATTAAATATAAGACACCATAGATGGATGGAGCTGCTGAAATATTATGATTGTGAGACATTATACCACTTGGGGAAAGCAAATGTGGTGGCTAATGCTTTGAGTATGAAACATTTGGGTATGGTCTCCTGCATGATGGTGCGAGAATATGAGCTTTTAGAACAGTTTGTGAGCCTCAGTTTGGATATTTCTCCTTTTGAGAGATATAAGCTGGTAATAAGTTTTCATGTTGAACCGGTTTGATGGATCAGATTAGAAATGCTCAAAGGGAGGATATGGTTTGTATTGAGATTGCCAGTCAGATACAGTTGAGGATTCAGTCAGAATATGTGATTGGCAGAAATGGCATTTTAAGGTTCAAGAATCGGATCTATATTTCGAGGACAAACAGTTGCATGAGTTGATTTTAGCATAGGCCCGCACTTCCAAGTACACTCTACATCCTGGTAGTAACAAAATGTATCAGAATTTGAATAAGGTGTATTGGTGGCCTAATATGAAGAGAGAAATCACTGCGTTTGTTGCAAGATGTCTCACCTGTCAGTAGGTAAAGGTAGAGCATCAGAAACCAGTCGGATTACTTTAGCCTCTATCAATACCGATGTGGAAACGAGAGCACATCACTATGGATTTCATCATGGGTATACCGAGAACCCAACTGAATCATGATGTGATTTAGGTGATAGTTGACAAGTTGACTAAATCCGCCCACTTTTTGGCTATTAAGTTTACAAATTCCTTGAGTGCCTTAGCCAATCTTTATGTTAGGGATATTGTGAGATTACATGGAGTTCCAGTGAGCATTATTTTTGACATAGATTCCTAATTTACTTCTCATTTTTTGAAGCATTTTCAAGAGGCGATCAGATCTTTGTTGAATTTTAGCATAGCTTTCCATCCACAGACTGATGGTCAGTTTGAGCGCACCATCCAGACGATCGAGGATATGTTGAAAGCTTATGAACTATATTTTAAAGGCTCCTGGGACAATCATCTTTGTCACAGCCCATAACCACATTTTATTCGTTTTTCCACACATCTTATACGATTGGGCTATCTGTGATACTTTACTTTTCATTCTCATTTAAACTATTTTATATTAAAATTATAATGTCGTTTACATCCCCTTTTTTAATTCACAATGAAGTAGTATTATAGACAAGTCTAAATACAGAAAATAAATGATTATATCTCATATTTCAGTCAAGCTGTCACATTGTCCTCAAATGAGCAGCCCAAAATCCTCAGATGTCAAATCTCACAGTTACTGAAAATCTGAAATGTTTAAAATAGAGGAGTGAGCAAACCACGGCTCAGTAAAAGAATTGTATGCAAATTTTGATATCACGAAGACTATATGCAGTAAAACCTTTTAGTTTGCTATCGGTATGCTGGGCACACTATAAGGAAATGATACTATAGTCGGCCGGGAAATCTAGATAGAGTAAGAAAGGTATTTTGAAATACCCCAGAGCAACTATCGGAAGTAGAAATTTATTTTTTTAATACAAAACTTAATTTAATTTACTACATATAAATATATCATCCACTTGAGTAAAACACTTTATCAAACCACTAATTTAATACTTGAAAATCTCAAGGTTTCCACCACTGAAATCATCACTTATACACATGTAATAGTAAAATAACTGTTCAATTATAATAACAGTTTAGAAATGAAGCACTTCAGAAAATCATCATAGTTTTCTAAAAATATCACTAAAATCGATAATAACATGTGAAATCATAATGGAGACCAGACAACACCCAAATGATATCATGCTATAAGTCCCGTAGGGAATAATAGGGTACACGTGAGATCCCTGTAGGGACAATATAATAAACACATGAGATGTATGGCCATAGTCTATAGGTGTCCTTGGTCGTACACTGATCAGGTGTCAACCAGGACGCTGAAGACAGGATCAGTGTCAATAGCTTCACACATGAGTGACACATGAAACACGTAACACGTAAGCATGATACGGGGCCTATCAGTCTCAAAACAGTATATAAGAAATCTCATTACCTTTATGGAATTTAGTAAGATCAATGATGTTTTCCAAAAACTCCATAAAGGTATAAATCATAATATTTCGTACGTTGAAAAACAGTTTATAAAATAATCACACAGTAGTAATAAAATTTCATAACTGTTCTTTTTTCACCGTAGAATACATACACACATGTTTCCATACTTTCTTTCCAAAACTTGAAATTCAAAGTTATTGGAAATCAATTCCAATATTTTCATACTTAATGGAAAAATAAAAATATTTATTTTCCAAAATTAACAATAATTCCACCAACACATTTTTCACTCTAAAACACGTGCAGAGACAGTTTAGTCTCAAAACAATAGTTATACTGTAATAAAGCCTTTATGAAAATCATTACACGTGATAAAATTTATTTAATCCATAAAGGAAAATCATAATAAATTAGTGAATATTACACTGAAAATTATTTATAAAATATTCACTATTCACCATTTCACTTCACCAATCACACATTTCCCTATAAAACACGTGGAATGAATTTTTGGTAGTTTAATCTTTACCGAAAGTCGGTATCATGAATATTTAATAAATACTTTTCGGTAAATTCACCGTTTATGAAAAATAATTAATTTATCACTTTTGAGGCTAGAAAAATACTAATAATGCACTAAAATATTTAATAATATTTTTGAAAATATCTTTAATAAATTTCGGCAGCATAACGACTGCCAAAGTCCTAGCCTGCCTGCACTTTCAAACACAGTCTCAACAGCTAGAAACCACAATTTCGTAGCATTTCAAGGCAATTCAATATCCAATAAATCTTATAAAATTCATAGCATGAAAACCATGCATGTGGATATCCCTACAAATTCACACACGTATCCCTTACGTGTTCCGGGTTGGCGACTTCCTCACTATATCGCGCCCGTAGTCCACTTCCCCCGATTTCCATCATCTTCGATCACTGAGTATGATTTTCCATTTCTCTTCTTCTTCTTCTTTCTTTTTCCTTTTTATTTTTCCCTTTTTTTCTTTTTCTTTTCTTTTCTTTTTCCTTTTCTTTTTCTTTTCTTTTCTTTTCTTTTCTTTTCTTCTTTTCTTTTTCTTTTCTTTTCTGGTCTGAACTGGTACGGACGGATTCAGACCAGTTCGGCTAGTTTCAGTCGGTCCACCTTCTTCCTGTTGGTTCGGCCATCGTCAACCACCATCTCCGGCGGTTTAGCCACTCCGAAGCTGGCCGAGGTTGCCACGAAGCCAGATCTGGCTTCCTTTTCCCCCCATCGATGGCGACGGTGCTGGATCTGGGATGGTGGGTTTCGACCTCTTCTCCTCTCTTTTCTCCCTCCTTTTTCTCTTCCCCTTCACCGCTGGCTACCTCGTTCCTTTTGGTTGACCTTCGCTAGTGACGCCGGTGGCGGTGGTGGTGCCTGAATCGATCGGCACCGCCGTTTCCTTTCTCCTTTCTTCTCTTCTCAGTTTCCTTTCCGCTTCGCTTCTCCTTTCTCTTTTCCTTTTCCCCGTCGTCGGCAGCTTCTTCCCTTCCCCCTTCTCAGCTCGCCAGCGGCGTCGCTCTCTTTCCCTCATCTTTCCACCAACTGCAGCGGCTTCTTTTCTCTGTTTTGTAACAGAGAAAGGAAACGGGGACCGGGTTATATCCCGATCCCGTTTCTTTCTTTTTATTTTATTTTATTTTATTTATTTTTTAATTTATTTATATATATATTTATATTTATAAATATATACAAATACAAAATACAATCATATATATATATATAAATATACTATATTTCCATATATATAAATATATGTTTTGTATTAATAATTTATATATATCTATACACTTAAATTTTAAAATAATATATTTCATATATATATTTATATATATACATAAATGTATAATAATATACATATGTATTTATTTTATGATATAACATAGTATATATCCAAAATAATTATACCCATTTTCATTTCTTATTTAATTTGGATTTCAATTTATCCAAATTAAATTTTCGCATAATTAATATTAATTTAGAAAAGTTGCGGTTGTCACAATCTTCCACTAGCAGAATTTGCTTATAATAATAGTTATCATTCTAGTATTGGCATGGCACCTTATAAAGCTTTGTATGGTCGGAGATGTTATTCCCCTATTGCATGCGAAAAAGTGGGCAACAGAAAGATTCTAGCTCCTGATTTAGTTGAGCAGGCTTCTAGAGATGTTTAATTAATATGTGACAAAATTAAAGACTGCTCAGAGTCGGCAGAAAAGTTATGCAGATGTTAGAGATCGACCTTTGGAGTTTGCTATGGGAGATTCAGTGTTTCTTAAAGTTTCACCTTCTAAGGGGATTATGAGATTCGGGAAGAAAGGTAAATTGAGTTCATGATATATCGGACCTTTCGAGATCTTAGACCGAGTGGGAGATGTGGCATATCGGTTGGCATTACCACCAGAACTTTTCGGTTTATATAATATCTTCCACATGTCCATGCTTCGAAAGTATTATCCAAATCCATCTCATGTAATTCGGTATGAATCATTGGAGATCAGATAAGATATGAGTTATGTGGAGAAACCGATGTGGATCTTGGATTGAAAGGCAAAAGTACTACGGTCTAAGACCATTCCTCTGATTAAGGCTCTCTGCCAGTACCACATAAAAGAGGAAGCTAACTGGGAGTTAAAGAGCCTAATGAAAGAGAAATACCTAGAGTTATTTGTCGGACAGGTCTAATCAAATTTGGAGGACTGAATTTCCCAAGGTAGGGAAGATGTGAGATCCCATATATCTAATCACCGTAGATTATTATTAATATAGTTAAGAATATGGGATATTTTATAATTATTTTAATGTTAATTAAATTGTAAGTATGAAAGGAAATTAGGAGGTGGGCTCTACTAACCTTCTGGTGCCTCGATAGAGTTGAAACTTCTCGAATTCGAATTTTAGAGCCAAATAATATTATGGTAAGAATCTACCCTTCAAACTCGATTACTTATGCATATTTCGAAAAATGTGAAACAATTTGAGAAACGACGGTTAAGTCCACAGGCCATCAGAATTTTTGTGAATAATGGTCAAACTAATTGGACTTTTGACCAACTGTCTGTAATAAATAATTCCTTATGTAATAAAATCTTAGAACATGTAAACTGATGAAATAAATCAAGAGTAAAAGCAGAAATTTACGATATTTTATGGTTAAGGTTATTTTGGTAATTTCACCAAAATAAGCAATCGAACCCCAATAAAAGCTCCATCAATGATTAGAGCAAGTTAAATGGAGGTGTTTTATGATTAAATAAAATATTTTTGAGATTAGATATATTGCTTTTAACTAAGTCAATCGCTAAGGGCAAAATTGAAATATTTCTTTAAGTATAAGGGCATTTTGATAATTTGGCTAATAAAATATAAATTTTTAGCCATTTTCCAGCAGCTTCCTTGTTCATTTTTGGCTAAAACAAGAACCAATATTTCCTCCATTAACGTGAGCTTAAGGAAGAGAGAGTAAGTGAGAAAACCTTACCAAAATTACACCAAAACCAAAAGTTGTCTTCAGCAATCGTACTCTCCTCAACCTCCTATACATTTTGGATTTTGGTGCCAAAACAACCAAAATCAAGGTGTAAAGTCCTGAATTGAATTCAAGTAAGGTAAGAAACTATGGAAGTGTTAGCTTTTCTCATGTTTTATGATTAAAGGCTAGGTGTTTAAGTTTATATCTAAGCTTGAATCAAACCCAAACCATGAAGAACACCTCCCAAGGCTTTCAGCCTACATCAATTGTGCATGGATATATTGTGTTTTGATGAGGAATTAATGTAGAAATAATGTAGAATTGATGAAAAGCATAAATACAAGTTTAAATGGAAGAAATCACAAGAGAAAAAGAGACAGAGACACAGAGAGAGAGAGATTCGGCCATGATAAGAGGAGGAAGAATTCATGCTTATTTTAACGTATTTTATGTCCTAAAATAATATATAAATTAATACAAAATTATAGGCAAGATCAAAATCGAAAATGAAGGTGTTTAGCGCTAGTTGTAGTTTTAGCACCGGTAGAAATTAGATTGAATTTAGAGTTGCAATAGACAATGTACTGGCATTTAATGAGTTAAATATTCTTTTTAAGTGAAGTATGGTGAATTTATTTAGTTTTTATGGTAAATTGCAACTCAGAGGTCAGAAGGTCCTACTTGTACTAACGAGCATAACATTAAGTGTTTAAGAGGTAAGGGATATATGTATGAAACGTAGGGATACCTCGTTGCATGAATATGATAAATTTTATCTTTTATGAAATTGGAATTGATGTTTGGATTGAAATTGAAAAATGGAAATTGTTGTTTGAATCTGTGCTTTCGTGCAGGAGGTTATGTTAGAACGAACCGTTATACTGTTGAAATTTTCCTATATTAGCCTAAACCCTTAAAATTACCATTTGGCATGATATTTTAAAAATAAAAAAATTGATTTTAGGTGTTGGAAACTCAAATCCCTAAATCTAATTTTATGCATATTAAATCAAATTTTAGCTTTCAGATAGATTTTTCTAGATTTTATCCAATTCTTTATGCGTAATATTGTGTGTGTATATATATATTTTATGGCATTTAAAAAAATATTCTGAATGCAATATATTGTATTGAGTATATGTGAGAGCCATGTATTCTGCTACTATTGTATATGTAGGGATACTCAGCACTGTTCAATTCTTGTGTATTTCGCAAGTACGATTGTATATAGTACGGTAGGCCCCATAGCTCTACAGTGCTCGGATGGATGTGAGATTGGACAAATACTATACCGAGGGTCAAATAAGCTCATGGTAAGAATCTGGAACCCAAAATCTCTTATTTAGATTATTTTTGGGAAGTGTGCCAACAATTTAGAAAATGACTATTGAGGACATAGCCCAGTTAAACTTTCGTAAATAATGGTCAAACCAAATTGACTTTTGACCTATTGATTGAAGTATGATAATCTACATATAAATAAGTTCTAGGCTATTTCAATAGATAGATTAAATCAGTAGTGAAATAAAAAATTTACGTGATTAGCCCGATAGGGGTATTTTTGTAATTTCACCCTTACGATAAGTCAAACCTTAATAAAACCCCATCCATTCATTAAATTATATCCAATAATAATATTTAGTGATGAAATAAAATATTTTGGAGTTAAATTGACTAGTTAGAAAAATTATAGAAGTTTAAGGGTAAAAATGTCCAAAATTCTCATAACCAAAGGCTTTTTGGTCATTTTACCATTAATGAAAGCTTCTAAATTTTTCTACATGCAGCCAACCACTCAACCCTCTCATGTTTAATCTCAAGACATCACCACCATAGCCAAAGCTTATAAAAAAATAATAACTCAACAAAATCACCATTAAAAACACATTAAAACATAAAAATTTCTTCTACAACCCTACCTAAAATTCAATCCTCTACACACCCATACCAAAATCTCATTGTAAAGTGGACAAAATCAAGAGGAAAGAATCACTATAGGATTCAGCCAAGGTAAGACTTCTCCATGCTTGTGAATTCTTTAAGTTCTAATGGTAGAAAGTGATGTATTCAAGTGTGTAAAGAATGATTTTAACTTTGGATTGAATTAAATCATACTCAATCCTTCCCTTAGGGTTTCAGCCATGATGAAGAACATGGGGATTCATGTGTGTTGATGCATGAAAATGATGCCAAATGAATGAAGAAGCATGATAAAGCATGAATGTAAGGTTAAATTATTGAAATTCCATGTATTTTGCTATAGGAAGTATTCGGCCACGGCTATGGGAGGGGGTTATTGTGCTCAATTTGATGAATTTAGGGTGCCATCAGACTGTAGAAATTAAGAGGAGATTGTTGGTGAAGTCGAAATTAAAATCGGAGTTGATTTACGCATAGTTGTGTTTTAGCATTGCTATAATTGGACTGGTTTAATATTTTCTACAGACAATGTGGTAGAATTTAACGAAGAAAAATTAGTAAGAGAAGAAATAACAAGGTCGGCATAATGTTTTGCAGCCCGGGAGTAATAAATCGACAAGTGGTGCTATCAGCAAGTCGATAGAAAAACGACAAGGGATGAGTGTGTCAGCTGTAAGGATACTGTGAATGCATGTTTTGGCTTAAATTAATTTTATGAAATGATTTGGAAATCAATTGCTTTGGAATTTGTGATATTGTGGATATTGGTTGGTTTATATACGGTGTTTGAAATGCAGGAAGGCTAGGTTAAAAACAATTGTTATTCTACCAAAAATTCTAGAAATTTAACGAAATTATCTTTAATATTCTTAAATATTAGAAATAAATAAATTTCTAAGTGATTTTCGTGTGATTTATAAAATTACATATTTTTATTATTTATCGAAAAACAATATTTAAATATTCATATTAATGAATTTTAATTACGTGAAGGTACCAGCATATGCTTATAACTGTTCTACATATAGATAGAACATTTTCAAAAAAGAATACTAAAGTGTGAATATTTTATGAATTTTTATTTCTAAACTAACTGTATTTCCCATTTATTTATTTATGGACTGATTGAAGATATTATTATTGAAAGTTATTTCCTAGATGGTGTTTCTACTGTATATAAATTGTTTTGAGACTGTTAGGCCCCATATCATGCTCACGTGTCACGTGTTACTGTTACTGTTGCTGATAGACCCGCCAAGTCTTCAGCTTCCACAGTTGTCACCTGGCAAGTGTACACTGTGGACCACTGTGACTATGGCCATATGTTATAGTGCTACTGTTTCTCCCTTCTTGGGATACTGTTATAGCATGATATTCTTTGGGTGCCTGGTCTCCACTATACTAGATTGTTTATTGAGCTAAAATGCTTACTAATACCTAAGTGAATGATTTAATTATCGACTGTACTGTAGAATTTTAACTGTTACTGTACTGTTTATTAGGTTTCTATACTAGATTGACTACTGAAATGCTTTTTTTTATTAAAGTGATTATATATCGTTTTATTTATATACATTGGAAAATGAATAAAGTGTCTTTAAGTGATTTGAAATGTTTATACATATCATTTGTAACTGGTTACTCCTTGTAGTCGCTTCTAAGGATCAAAACACGATAAATACTTCAAAGTACCTCCCATACTCCATTCGATTTCCTAGCCGACTATAGTATCCTTCCTGATTTATACCTTGTGCACTGTTGGGAATTAAATGTTTTAAGCATATAGATTTCATAGTATCAGTCTTGCATATGATTCTCTTACTGAGCACGTTAGCTTACTCCTTATTTTTTCACTCCACAGATTATCTACAGTGACGAATTGATATACTGTTACACGGATTTTGGCTGCACTTATAGTACCCTAAGGCAGTAGTGAGTGGATCTTGGAGGTATATTTTGTTTCTTTTATATGTTCAAATTTGTTATGTATAGTACTACATTTGATACAATGATGTACAAGGGATGTAGAACTCGTGGAAAATACTGGAAATAGTATTGTATTGTAAATATTAATATCAATTTTAAATAGAATTTCAGTTCATATAATATATTATTGTTAAAGTGAGTGTGATAAAGGCATCACAGACAGCCCAATCATCCTACTGTATGTGTGAATATGGATAATTACTATATAATACGAATTGTTACAGTATATGTTGTGAATTTCATATTTAAATATATTAAATTTATGAATTTATTTAAGGTATTATTTATTAAATTTATCTCCGTAAACAAATTTGAAATAATTTATGAAATGTTTTGAGACTGTTGGCCCCGTAGCTACCTGCAGGTATATGCGTTTTTGTTCTGTTTCGATGCTATTGACTCTAGCCCAGTCTTTAGCTCCCACAGTGGTTACCTGGCTAGTGTACATATTGTGGCTTCCTGACTATGACCATGCCTCTACTATAGTGCATGAGTCTATTGGGTGAAACTTAGTGTCCACTGTAATTATACTGGGGTAGTAAATCCCTAGTTAACACAGATTCAGGCATTCCCATATTTGAGTTGCTTCTTATTTCGTATATATGCTATCTATGTTCTGTGATTAATAATATATTTGTTTTGTGAATTGTATTTATTTGAATTCTTTATTTGAAAATGACATAAATATTGTTTACAAAATATCTTCTGTTTTCTGAATGATATAAGAAATGTTTTAACACAAGCTATTAGATATAGTTACTGAATTTGTGATTATATTAAATGTTACTAAACTCCTTATAGTGGACTTGGATGTCGGGACATGCAAGGTGCTTCAAAGCATCATTTTATACTTAACCTGGTTATCTAACCCACTGTAGTATCTTTTTCGAACTCGTGCCATTAATAAATGATTTCCGTATATAGGAGCATGATTTCTAAATACTACATATAGGATACGTTATATCAACTTTCGTGTATATATATATATATATATATATATATATATATTTATTTCTTACCAAGCATAAGCTCACTCCTTTATTTTTCCTCCTAGATTATTTGCAGTATATTTTGGGTCTGCATCCGAAGGACCTGATTTTGGTATCCCTTAGGCGATCCTATTTGGTCGAGGTACACAAGTTTTCTTTTATGTATTTAGACTTTTTTGTACAGTGCTATTTTATATATACAATACTTGGGATGTAAATTATTTTGTATATTGGACTCGAGGTAAATTATATTTGTGTGTAAGTGTTAATAATTTGAATCCTGGGTTTGTATGAAAATAATAAATTTTATTTCAGTTAAATGTCGATACTGCGAACAGCCCAACCATAAATGATCAGATCATGTAAAATTAGAGAAATATTTGATGTTTCAATACGTGACATGTAAGTTTGAGCTTCAAACCTCATAACTTACATCCCTTCCCCTTAAGCTCTGGCCTCCATTGTATGAAAGAACAATGGCATTCATTGCATCAAAAGATTTTAATAATCCATGTATGATTTTTATTTTTTAATTTACTTTTGTTGGTCATTTTCTCTCTTTTTAAATATATAGATATAATGCATACATATTATATATTTTTTAGTACATACATACATATTATATATATTTATTTGTACTTTATATCCTTTTTATTTTGTAGCAACTCTTTTAAAACTAAAAAATAAAAATAAAAAAGAAAACACAATTACTTAACAAGTCTATACTATGTGAATTAATGCATGACGAATAGTATTAATCGTTGCTTCAAAAACCTAAAATCTATCATACAATTTTGATTAGCTCAACAATACTTTTTCGCTAAACTGAAATTCCATCAGATCCTTTCACCTATGCATAATATTTCGAAAATTGTCAAACCTACTCTTTTTTAAAACAGCGGGAGCTTGTTAAAATATTTTTAAAATAAAGTGAAAGAAATTAAATATAATTGATGCATTAATCAATTAATTGAAAAAAAATAGTGTTTAAGAAGCCAATCAATAGCTTTAGAAAGTTTCAAGACTAGACCTAATAATTCGTGTATATAATTCATTTTCATGTTATGTAAATTTATGTTCATATCATGTAAAACATGAAACTTTCGTGTCGACATGCCAATCACAAAACATTTTTTAGTTTTTGTCATACTCATATACAATATTTTATAAGATTTCAGCCCTTGTTACATACATGTCTTTTACTCATGTCATGTTTATGTCGTATCATCATATCGTTTTTAGGATTACCATATCTATCCAAGACCAAGATAGCCAATTAAAAACATGAATAGTCTATTTTAAGGCGTTTCTAGGTAGAGAAATCAATTTCTCACATTTGGAAATCGATTACCTTAAGTATGATTATGAGGTGTTTCTAGGTAAAGAAATCAATTTCCTACATCAAGAAATTGATTACCTTAAAGTATGATTATGAGGTGTTTCTAGGTAGAGGAATCAATTTCACACCTCAAGAAATCTATCACCCTGAGTATTGAAGCTGTTTAGAATAAAATTACAAGGAGAAATCAATCCTAACATGCGTAATTAATATTCCAAGACTAAATTTTGACGGCTTTGAATGTAATAGATAGTTTTATTACAAATGAATACTAACCTTAACAATAGATGTTATTTCACTTGTAAGTAGTTACCAATGGCACCTTTTAATTTCCAAAATATGTGAACTCAATTAATAGACAAATTGGTTGAATAAATCAACACAATTAAGGAGTTACAATTCTTTACTAAGATCTAGATAAACAATAATATCATAAATCATTCCAATATACTTCAACAAGTATTATATGTACATATATATAGATATCAAATCTTTCCCCCTTTATTCTTACTAATAGATCAAGTCTCTTATGCTACATTTTGTGCAAAAAATAATGCATAAGATGTTAGAGTATGCCTAAGAGTCAATTGGATTTGGATTTAGTAATTTTAAAAAGCCCAAAAGGATCCAATCTAGTTGAACAAAGGCTAAGGCCTTTTTAGAAATTTATTAAGAGGCACTATATAAACAATATTAAGTCTAAAAAGCTAAATAGTACGCTCTTGATAACTACTTTACCTCTTAGAGCTAGCACTCACTAATCGATTTCCTTCCTCTACCCTTTGCCTCCAGTCACACAATTTAGGCAAAGGTTTCGTTTTGCAGCCTACTCATTTGGATACCGTTAGAGGGCTTCTCTTTGCTAGAAGTCTAGAGTTAATTACTATTCATGAAGTTAAGAATAATAGATGTCTCACAATTGTTCGAATGCCATTTATATTGTAGGTATGAAGGGAGAACTGGAAGGTGGGCCCCAATATCCTTCTAGTGTCCCGATAGAGGTGAAACTTGGCGGACTCGATATTTAGAGCCAAATACGGTAATGTGGTAAGAATCTACACTTCAAACTCACTTATTTATGCATGTTTTGAAAAGCATGCAACAATTTGGAAAATGATAGTTAAGTCCATAGGTCGTTGGAATTTTTGTGAATAACAATCAAACCGAGTTAACAATTGACCACCTGACAGTTATAAGAAAATCCTTATGTAATAAAGTTCTAGGCCATGTGGACTGATAAATTAAATTGTGCGCGAAGTAAAAAATTATGTGATTCAACGATTAGGGGTATTTTGGTAATTTTGTCCATTTAACCAGTCAAACCTCAACAAAAGCGCAACTAATGATTAGAACATGTTAAATAGATGTGTTTTATAATTGAATGAAGTATTCTGAAGATTAGATTGATTGTTTAAAACAAACTCAATCGCGAAAGGCAAAATTGGAAGATTTCCTTAATGGTATTTTGGTAATTTGCACCATAAAATATCAATTTTTATAAAATCTTCCAGCCTTTTTCTTCTTCATTGCGGCAACCACTCTTTCTTTTTTCGTCCTCCATAGCCAAGCTTAATCAAAAGAAAGAGAGTCACTAAAAACCCTGGTAAAAGACACCGAAAACAAAAACTATCTTTACCAAAATTGTTTAGTTTTTAGTGCTCTACCTCTTAGTACCAAAATCAAGGTGTAAGCCCTCCTTCCATTTTTGGCCAAGGTGGTAAGTGAGAGAAAACATGTGTTTTTCATGGTATCATGATTCTACACTATGTGTTTAATATGTTTAGGCATGTATTTAAACTTAAATTGAATTAAAACCACGAAAATCATCATCCTAGGGTTTTGTCCACCACCCTTCATGCATTAATGTGAATTTGACGTAGAATTAATGTAGAACAAGTGCAGAACATGAATTTAGGCTTGAATTGAAGAAATAAAAGGTGTAGGAGAGAGAATAGGATTCGGCCAAGTGAAGGAGAGGTTGAAAGAAGGCTCAATTCAATGTGTTTTGGGTTTTAGATTAATGTATAAATTAATACAAGACTATAGGCAAAATCAAAACTGAAAAATGGAGGTTTTTTATGATAGTTGCAGTGTTATCACCGATGTGAAGCCGATTGAATTTAGGACTGCACTGCACAATATACTAGGTTTTAATGAGTTAGACATTCTTTGTAACTAAAGTAAAGTGAATTGACTGTGTTTATGTGGTCAATTGCAGCTCGAAAATTAGAAGGAGATATTGGTGCTAACGAGTAACTTAGCGAGTTTCTGACAAGTAAGGGATATATGTAGAAGGCATAAGGATACTATGTTGCATTGGGAATGGTGGGAATGAATTTTTATGAGATTAGACGTGATGATTTGATTGAATTATGAAACTAGAATTGTGGATTATGAATTGTGTTTTCATGCAAGGGGTTAAGATAGGTAGAGTCGTTATGCTGCCAAAATTTTCTAAAATGAGTATTAAACTTCCAAAATCATCATTTACATTATTTTGAAAATAGAAAAATGAAGGGAAAATGTGATTTGGGTTCATAGCTTCCAAAATGTCTTAATTGCACGGAAATTTTGTAACTTAGTTTCCAAAGGAATTTTAAACAATTTTTATACGTTTCTTAATATATTCATGTTTATATGTTACCGTTGTACGTAAATAAATTATTTTGAACATGGATTATTGAACTGAGAATATTTGGTGAATTTTGATTCTTCAAATATAATAATTATCTAATTTTAAAGCTTTATAGACTGTCTGAAGATATTAATTACTGAATTGATCTCCATAAACACTTCTGAAATGACTTATGAACTATTTTGCGACTATTAGCCCCATTGCTATCTACGGGCACATGCTCCCATTATTGTTATTACTAATTACTGTTGCTGATAGACCTTGGTCACGTCTTCAGTGCCACAATTGTCACCTCACCCATGTACTCTGTGGACCTTTCTGACTATGGCCATATGTTGTTATTACTATTACTATATGAGTTTATTGGGTGATGCCTTATCTCCACTGTATAGGTTTTACTGGGGTGGCAAATTCCTGATATTTTGGGCACTCCCAAACTTTATAGATTTCTATTTTCAGGTTGTTGATTTAATATGTTCTCTAATCTTGGTACGAATTACTGAAATTGATTATGACACCGTTTACAGAGAGTTTTTGAAACTAGTTATTTGAATGATTTATGAATTGCATAATTGAAAGCTATTTCTAATACCTACTGAACTCTGTGTCTGAACAGACATTAAAGAACTCCCTATAGTTGGAATTAGATATCAGAACAAGTGAGGTGCTTCAAAGCATTCTTCTATACTCAACCTGGTTATCTAATCTACTATAGTATCTTTTCTGATATCTTGCTAAAGAATATACGATCATTGTTTTTTGTGTAAAAGAGCATGTTTTAAGATACTTGCATATAGTTATGCGTAATATCAGCTCTTGTATATATAATTTTTACCAAGCATAAGCTCACCCCCTTATTCTCCTTCCAGATTATCTATAGTAGTTCTCTGCTTCACTCGAGAGAACTTTTGTTTATGGTTATTCCTTAGGCGATTTTCATTTTCCTTTGAGGCATACGACTTTCCTTTATGTATTCAGACTATGTATGTATAGTACTTCTTTACGTAAAATCATATATGAGGATGTAAACTAAACTTAGAAAATTGGATGTAGATTTGAAATTGTTGAATATGTTTACATATATTGTGGAAAGAAAGTAGATTATTTCAAGTGTGAGTGAAGACACTGCAGACAGCCCAACCGAATATAAGAAAAGTATAAAGAATAAGTACTATTATAGGCATAATTGGGTATGTGACAGCAATAAATAAAGACTGTTCGTGGGTTGCCAAATGCAAAAGTTGGACTTCACTACACGAGCAACATCAAAAACAATTTTGTTGCATGATCTTGGTGATTTTAATTTTGTTGTTTTTCTAATTTGCTGATATTTTTCATGTATAACATAACAAACCAAGACAATAAAACCTTACAGTGATATTAGAGCTAGTGTGCAAACGTCTTTTGGGATAGCAAAGTCGATCCGCAGTGATGCCTATTTTTTAATTGTAAGTTGTTACAGGTTTAATTTTAATTTTCAAAACTTGTTTGGGCAGCCTTAAAATAATTGTAAGACAATTGTAGACTTAAAGAAGCCCTATAGGAATTTGTTGAATTAAGAGTTGCATGTTAGAGTTCTTTTCAAACATATAATCAAAATGTTGTCAAAATTATTTGGCACAAACCTTGCTGGCTATGAACTAATATAACAGACATTAGAGCAATTGTCAAAATTATTTAACATAAACCCTATAGGCTTTTATCTAATATAATTGATATTACACAAGTTGTTAAAATTATTTGACAAAAACCCTATAGGAAACCTTACAGTTGCCACCCTTGCCAAAAAAATTATTAATTTTATTTATTAAAAATATATTTTAATTAAAATAAATTAGGATAAAAGTTATCCTGATAAGAGTTTTAAATTCAATATATTTTTAAGAGATTTTTTAAAATCAAAATTAGATAAACGTTATCCAATGATTTTGAGATTTTAATGAGATTAAAATTTCAAAAGATATCTTGATAAAATTTAAAATTAAAATACTTTTAAAAGAATATATTTTTATATTAAAATTGGATAAGAGTTATCCAATGACTTTAATATTTTAGTGAGATTAAAACTTTCAAAAGGGTCATCTTGATGAAATTTTTAAAAATTAAATATGTTTTAAATTAAAATATTTTCTATATTAAAATTGGATAAGACTTATCCAATGATTTTTGAGATTTTAGCAAGATTAAAATTTCAATTAAGCACAAATTGAATTTTGAGAATTAAAATTAAATTCAAACAGCTATTGATACCCATAATTAATTAAAATTTGATTAATTAAAATTAGGTTCTAATTAAGAAGCGTGCAAATTAATGAATGATATTGCTATGTATGATTAATACTTGATTCGTATGTGATATGGATGGATGTATGGTGCATGGTTGTAATTTATTTAAATAGATTAAATTGGGCTTGCAAACCTTGATTTTTTTTGTAATTTATTTATCTAATGGTTACGTAGAGAAATTAGGATTATCTTGAACAATGTAAAGATTTGGAGTCAAGATGATCCAGAGCCAACGTAATCTAAGGTGACACTTGAAGGAAAACCGAGTAAAAGGCATTTAGAAAACTATGTATCCTTAGGTTCATTTGTAACAGAATGGCCAAAAGTCATGTTTAATTTTATGCTTTTACTTATATATGTTGATATTATGGAGCGTTCTCGAGTACTAGATAAAGATCTTTATATAGTCTTTATAAACATAGACAAAGCATATGATAAAGTACCTAGGGAGGTAATGTGGTGGCCTTTAATGAAGAAAAGAGTTTCCTATGAAATATATTGAACTAATTACAAATATGTATAGAGATGCAAGAACACATGATGACATGTGGAGGCCAAACAAGTGAGTTTCCTATTATAGTGGGATTACATCAAGGGTCTGCGCTAAGTCCATTCTTGTTTGCAATATTAATGGATGAACTGACAGAATCAATCCAAGATAAGGTGCCTTAGTGTATGATATTTGTAAATGATATTGTCTTGTGTGCTGAGACTCGAGAGGAGATCAACACAAAGTCGAAACTATGGAGACATACACGAGAATCAAGAGAGTTCAAACTGAGCCAAGTGAAGACTGAATACATGAAATGTAATTTCAATTCAAACAAAGAGGAAAAGCAGAATGTGGTGACGTTAGATGGAGTGGCAATACCTAAGCAAGATTATTTTCAAATATTTGGGTTCAATAGTACAAATGGATGGAGATAGTGATGGTGATGTGATCCATAGGATCCAGGCTAGATGGAGTAAGTGGAGAAGTGCTACAGGTGTGCTATGCAATAAAGGAATTCCTATATAGTTGAACGGCAAGTTTTACAGGACAGTTGTTAGACCTAAATTGCTATATGGTAGTGAATATTGGGCAACTAAAAGACTGCATACACAAACAATGAACGTAGCAGAAATGTGAATTTTACGATGGGTGTGTGGATATGCAAGAAAAGATAGAATGAGAAATGAAGACATCCGTAAGATGATTAGAGTGGTACCTATCGAAGATGAGATGTGTGAAAGTTATTTATATTGGTATTGATAAGTACAACATAGACCTATAGGTGCTCCGATTAGAAGAGTGGAGGCTATGAATCATGAAAGAAGAGTTAAGGCTAGAGGAAGACCGAAAAAGTCTTGGAAAGAAGTAATTTGGAAAGATATGGAGGTATTAGAGTTAGATGAACGGATTACCTTAGATAGGAATTTGTGAAGGAAGAGAATTCATATGGATGATTTAACATGATTTTAGATACTGGTTCATGTAACCTATCACAATCTATTGGGATAAAGACTCTGATGATAATGAGATAACGACTTATATATATGTTGATATACATGTTAGAAAAGCATGCTAAATGAGACGGTAAATTAACAAATCCCTCAAAATAAATATTAACTCAAAAATAACAAATTAAGTGCCTTCTAATATGGTACATGTGAAAGAGATTTTGTATGGTATTATGCTATTTTGGCTCAATCAAGGTCGTACCTACCTTAGTCATTCATGTTGCATGAGATAAGAGTTATCTCCAAATGTATTGGGTCAGCTTAACTAAATTAAATTTGGGCTTGGGCTCGATCAAACTTAATAAGATTTAGAGGCATAAGTTGGGCTTTAGCTTATATGATAAGTTAGAGTAAGATTTTTTTTACCCAACTATCCAAGAGTTACATGAGTTGCAATCGATAAGATTTGTCTACCTAAATAACCTTATTGGACACATTAGGTCAAATAAAGTCTTAATGGGACCAAATATAGATCCTGGCCCACTAAGAAGTCTAGCACGAAAAGGCTTTCCAAGTTGATAGTAAGTGCTATTAGCTTGACGAAAATAGTGGGAGTTATTCATTTAATTAAAAGACCATAATTAAATGATTTTAATCACAATATTACTCACTTGCATATTTATCTTTTATGATTATAGAATTATCATGGCAAACAACACTTTATCCTTACATTCTATCTTTGAGAATGATAACAAGTTGGTTAGAGCAAACTTCTTAAACTGGAATAGAAGTTTGAGGATTGTCATCACCTAGGAAAAGAAGTTTGTTCTAGAATGTGAGGTCCGTATTCAACCCCAATAGAATGCTTCCATTGCTAATAAGCAAGCTTATCAAAAGCATTTGGATGATGCCATTGATGTATAGTGACTAATGTTAGCTTCCATGAGTTTTGAACTCTAGAAGCAACATGAAAATGTGAAATTGTTTGATATAATTGAACATCTCAAGGAAATGTTCCAAGAGCAAGCATGACATGAACATTATGAGGTGTCGAAGATGCTCTTCTAAAGCAAGATAACTGAAAGAGCTCCAATGCACACTGATGTGCTTAATATGATTAGGTATATTGAGAGGTTGGAAGCACTAGGCTTCACCATGCATAAGAGCTGTCAATTGATCTCATTAACCAATCCCTACCAATAGCTTACTTTTCGTTTTTGTTGGACTATAACATGAGTAGTATGGATAAGACACTAGTAGAATTGCTTAAAATGTTTAGAACTGTTGAGCAGGACTTGAAGAAGTCAAGGCGTACTTTTGTTATAGTGATCAATAAGACCAAATCTAAAGGTAAAGGCACGCCTAAGGGTAAGCCCAAGCTCAAGGGTAACAAGAAGGAAAAAGCTAAGAATCTCAAGCCATCTAGTGGAGTTGCTGAGACAAGAAATTGCTTCCAATGCAGTAAGACTGGTCATTGGAAGAGGAACTACATTGTGTACCTTGAAGAGCTAAAGAAAAAGAAAAGAAGTGAGACTTCCACCTTAAGTATATAATGTGATTGAGATAAATTTGTCTACTTCTTTATCTTGGGTATTAGACACTTAATGCGATTCTCATATTTGCATGAATTTGCACGACCTAACAAGGAATAGAAGACCAACTAAAGGCGATGTGGTCCTATGAGTTGGAAATGGAGCAAGGGTTGCTGCATTGGCTGTAAGAATTTTTAATATATCGTTACCTTCATGCCTAATTTTAGAACTTGATAATTGTTATTATATTCCAGCAATTGCCAAGAATATTATTTTTGTGTCTTGTTTAGACAATAAAGGTTTTTTTCTTTTAAAATAATGAACAATAGTTGTTCAATTTATTTTAATGATATTTTTATGGTAGTGCTTCCATCATGAATGAATTGTATGTTCTAGACTTTATTCTTCTAACACTTTAGACTTGGTCACATTAACGAAAAATGCATATCTAAGCTCCATAAAGATAGACACTTAGAGTCATTTGATTCCGAATCATATGATGTACGCAAATCTTGTTTGCTTGGTCAAATGACCAAAGCCCCTTTTACAGGAACAAGTGAAAGTGCTAGTGGTTTATTAGAGCTTATACATACAGATGTATGTGGCCCATTAACCACACAAAGTAGAGGAGGGTTCCAATATTTCATAACATTTATTGACTACTACAGTAGGTATGGCTATGTGTATCTGTAATAATCCACAATACAGTAAATACATATTTTATACATAATTTACGGTTGGGCTGTCTGTGCTGCCTTTAACACTTGCACAGTAATAGTAATAAATGGTAAACAATTATTTATTTAATAAATTTGGAATATGAAATTTTACAATATTCCGTACACTTTACATCCCCTGTTCCTATTTTACAATAAAGTAGTACTGTATACATGTGTCTGAATATATAAGATAAGTGACGGTACCTTTAAAATTCAGCGCACTTTGCCCCAGTGTGCTTACTTGCAGCTCTACTTATTCGAGGAAGATCTCAGATAATCCTTGCAATAAACTTGGGAAGTTGGAAATTAAAGGGGTGAGCGAACCACGTGCTCAGTAAAGGAGTCGTATGCTGCTTGATACAATGAAATCTATATGGTGGAAAATATTTACTTTTCCATAAATATAAATGGAATAAACCATTTAATTTTCATCACTTTAGTAACAGTTTAAAACACGTGACAGTTCAGTAGTAAAGCAGTATAGTGACCAGTAGATATAAAACTGTAGAAATAGTAATCAGTCACTTTCAGTACAATAGTTTGTAAATATCCAAAATCGTTGGATAAACAGTTTAGTAATTATTTCTATATTAGAAATAATTTTTCATAATATTCTTTTCCACCAAACAGTAGTTCTCAGTACGGTTCAGTATACAGTAATCAGTACGATACAGTTCAGTAAACAGTATTTCTTAGTACAGTACAATTCAGTAAACAGTATTTCTCAGTAAAATCCAGTTCAGTAAACAATATTTTAGTAGGTTAAGACTAGGCATCACCCTAAATCATATCATGCTATCATCATCCCCTAAGGGACACAGTAATCATCCCCGAAGGGACACAGTAACAGTATACAGTAAGATCTATGGCCATAATCTATAGAGGGTCTTCGGGTACACTTGCCAGGTGACTTCAAGACCGCTGATGACTGGAGGGTCAATCAGCCACGTAACAGTTACAGTAATCAAAAAGCATGGAATTGGGGCTTAAGTCTAAAAACAAAATAAAAATTCTATCATAGCCTTTATGGATTTTATTCAAAAGTAATTTGGAATATTTCATGTTTATCCATAAGGCTCACAATTTTATATACTTCCTCTTTTCATGAATTTCCATCATTTTCACATTCTTCCCCAAAATCATATCAAAATATTTTATTCATCATCTCATCACCTTTTTGGAATTTATAAAATAAATAAGATCATTATTTAGTTCCATAAATTTATAAAATCATTTCTTTTCCCATAAAAATACCTTTAAAGAAATCTAATGAATTAAATCATTTATTTAAATAATTATTTCCAAAAAGGTGTTTATTTTTCATTTCCAAATACAAGGAAAACAGTTGATAGATATTCATGTATTTAGTGAGAAATCTCATAAATATTCTTTTTGAATAATTAATAGTAAAAAGAATATATTTCATTCTCACTTTAAATAAAAATCCATAACATGAATATTTAATTTAGCATTTTTCAACAATTTCCACTTTATGGAAAATTTATGGAAATGATTTCCAAAATTCATGATTTGTTCCATTTATGCATCTAAAATATTTCATGATATTTTAGAATAATTTTTCTAATTTTTCGGCAGTATAACGGCTGTGAATTTCTAGCCTCCTGCATAGAAATTATAGTATATAAACCAGCTTTCAACCACAATTTTGCATGATTTTCATAGCAGATCAATCTTTCCATACTTTCATAAAATTAAACTTGATAAATCATGCAATTCAATGTATCCATACAACTCACACACTTCCCCTTACCTGTCTAATAGAACCGAACTTCCAGGTTGCACCTACCGAAATTCGTAATTCTCGGCTGCAAAATAATTTTATCAAAAATTATTAATATTTTTCCTCTTAATTTTAAGCCTCTAGCTTCCATAAAATGTAGCCACTAATGACACAGCACATGCACAACCAGTATTATTTACACTAGTGCTAAAACTGAACTTTCTCATTTTAGCTCCGTTTTCGGTTCCAATTTCACCTATCTTTCTCTTCAAATTTCTATATTCATTTTCTATTATTAAACCATAAAAACTCAATATGGTATCATGGCCAAAACAACATGGCCGAAACCCCCAAAATGCACACCTTCATGCTTTTGTTTCCTTTATGGAATTCTAATATTTCCATCCTTCTTATTCCATCTTAAGCTAGTATTTCTTATCATTTTCATGAAATAAAATGCATGTCTTCCGTAAATTCTAAAGCTAACCGAAACCCATGAAAATGGCATATTTTTGCTCAAGTAAGATAACTCAACACCAATAGCAAATATGAGATATACACCTTTAGATCTATAAATTTATAACTTTGAACTAACATAAAACAATAGAATTTGATATCCCCTTTTCCTCTGTCCGAACCTTCCTTGGCATTTTTCTCTCTTATTTATTCATTTCCATCTCATGTCTTAACATGTTATCCATGCTATGACCAATAAACATCATCATAAAGATCAACAAATCATCAAAACCCTCTTACCTTTATTCAACCGAACCAGTACTGCTCCAACAGAAAATTTTTCTGGTTCACGTCAATCCTTCCTCTCATGATTTTTAGATGGTCTTGAGATGAAGGAAAGGTTTAGCAAGAAGGGTTAGATGGTTAGCTAGCTAAAGGATGTAATTTTACTAAGTAAGCATGGAAGAAACAGAAGAAAACAGAGCATAAACGTGCAGCTAAGACAGAAAATCGTGGACCAGCAGAGGAGGTCGACAAGGAAGAAAGAAATTTGGCTGAAGTTTTGTTTCACTTAGTCTTAAATTTGTCATGGTTTCCAATGAAAGTTTGCCACCTAGCTTCCCATCCCTTTTCCTCATCATTCCCTTGTCTTATTGAGCATTAATTCACGAAGAAAAACTGCAGCAAAAAGAATAGCCATAAGGACTTCTTGCTGCACGTTTCTTGACTTGTTTCCTCTTCTTTTTTGTAGGCTTCAACCAATCAAATTGATCCCATGTTAAACTTTTAATTTCTCTTCCTTTATATTGTATTTTATACCATAAATTTTGCATTTTATTTCCTTTAGAAAATTTTTCAGCCGTGAATCACAATGACAAGGAAAGTGGCGTGCAGTCCAATTTTTTGATGCACGGTTTGGACTTGTTTTCCATCTCTTTTGACATATTCCAACCAATGAAATTTATTCACAAGTCCAATAAATAATTTCCTTTCATTTAAATATCTTTAATTTGAAACTTTTTGCCATTAAAATTGCATTTCTGATTCAAATTTTCAGATTTGTTCCTTTGTTTATTTCTATGCTTCCTCTTCATCATATTATTCCATCTCTTATACACCATATTATAAGTCATAAATCCAATAATTCCAAAATCCAAAGTGGAAATCCATTTTCAATATTTATTTAATTTCACTAATTAATTTATTTCCACTATCAAGGATTTACAAAATATGGTGTATAGTACTATAAAATTCGGGTCTCACAGTATCTAATGAGACACAAACCAAAATCCCTCAAAAAGTAAGGAATTTAAGAATGAAGTACAGAACCAACTAGGCAAGAATATTAAGACACTCTGATCAGATCGTAGTGGAGAATATTTAAGCCTAGAATTCACATATCATTTAAAAAAGTGCGGAATAGTTACACACTCACTCTACATGGTACACCTAAATGGAACGGTGCACCTGAGAGGAAGAATCGGACCTTGTTAGATATGGTATGATCCATGATAAGTCTTGTTGACCTTCTTGTCTCTTTTGGGGGTTATGCTTAGAAACAGCAACATTCACATCGAGCCATGTTCCCACTAAAGCAGTTGAAAATACACCACATAAGATGTGGATTGGAAAAAAGCCCAATCTATCTTTTTTAAAGATTTGGGGTTGTGGGGTATATGTCAAAAGGCAAGTCTCAGATAAATTAATACCTAAAACTAATAAGTGCATATTTGTGAAGTATCCTAAAGAGATAAAAAGATACTATTTCTACAATCACATTGAGGACAAAGTGTTTGTGCTTCGATATGGTGTCTTTCTAGAAAAAGGACTTCCTTTCTAAAAGAACTAGTGGAAGGAAAATAGAACTTGAAGAGGTTCAAGAACCACTAAATGTCACTAAGCCTTTAGTGTAACAGAAGCAAGTCCCACAAGATGTTGTGGAATAGGAAGTTCTCCAAATACATAAGGCCAACGTAGTTTTAGTAGGATATGCTGAGAGCTTGAAAAGCTTAGCCTTCTCTCCACTCAACACGATGACATATTGCTCATGGATAATGATGAGCCTATCACATACAAAGAAGCAATTATGTGCCCAGATTTCAAAAAATGGCTTGAAACCATGACATCTAAAACGGACTTCATGTATACAAACCAAGTATGGACTTTAGTTGATCCACCTAAAGGGGTAAAACCTATAGGGTACAAGTGGGTCTTCAAGAAGAAAACTGACATGGGTGGTAACTTGTATGCCTATAAGGGCCGATTGGTGTCCAAAGGTTTCCAACAAAGGCATGGTATAAACTATGATGAGACTTTTTCACCAGTTACAATGCTCAAGTGCATTCGAATTTTGCTTGTTATTACTACATACCATGATTATAAGATATGGCAGATGGATGTTAAACCTACATTCATGAATGAGAAATTGTCTGAGGATGTGTATATAACACAACCTGATGATTTTATCACTCTTGAGAATGCTAACAAGGTATGCAAGCTTCAAAAATCCATTTATGGATTAAAGCAAGCTTTTCGAAGTTGGAACATAAGTTTTGATAAGACAGTTAAAAAATTTGGTTTCATTAAGAACGAAGATGAACCTTGTGTTTATAAGAAGGTTAGTGGGAATGCTATCATATTCCTAATGTTATATGTGGATGACATACTACTCATAGAAAATGACATTCCTATCCTACAATCTGTCAAAACTTGGCTAGAAAATTTCTTCTCCATGAAAGGCTTAGGAGTAGCAGTCTATATCCTTGGGATAAAGATCTATAGAAAAAGATAGAGTAGGCTATTTAGTCTAAGTCAAAGTACATTTATTGACAAAGTGTTTAAAGGTCCAGTATGGAAGAATCCAAGAAAGAATCTTACTTGTCTTATGGCATTTATCACTCTAAGGACATGTGTCCTAAAACACAAGATGAGAGAGATAAAATGGCTAAAAATCCATATGTTTCAGCTATTGGATCTATCATATACGCTATGTTATGTATTAGGCTTAATGTCTTGTATGCTTTAAGCATGGCGAGCAGGTATCGGTCTAATTTCATGAAATGAACTAACATGTAGCCTACTCCAATCTATTGGGATAAATGCTCTGATGATGATGATAATGAAATTATCTACATGATAGTTTACTTTTATACTTTTCAGTTTAATTAATAAATTTTTTTAAGTAAATGAAAATTAATATTATTTATTTTATATTATAAATAAATATAAATTAATATTTTATTTAGTTTTCTAAATAGATAATATAAAAAGTATATATATTTTAAATATTTTTGGATTAGATAGTATTTAAAACTATTTTAAGATAATTATTTATAAAAAAGGTTGAGAAATTTTAGGGATGTGGATACGTTTGTTTTAAATTTAGATAATATTAAATATTTTAAAATAAATTTTTTAAATGGATTAGATAAAAATCAATATTTTAGGTAGTTTTCAAAATAGATATTATTAAAATTAATTTTTAAACATTTTTGGATTATATAAATTATGAGAGATTTTTTTTATTGAAATTATGGGAATAGAGCCTCATTGCTATTAGTCTAAGAGTTTATATATGATGCACTAACAGTGTATAGTCTCCATACACTGTCAATGCATCAGAGGTTGACACCTCATCAATATGCAAACTAAAAATATGGCAAGTCTTTAAAAATAAATACAAATAAGTTTTTTTAAATTTGCTCATAAGGGTTCATTGATGAGGTGTCAACCTCTTGTACATTGATAGTGCATAGAGACGATACATTGTTATTGCATTATATATAAATCCTGAGTCTAAACCAATAATTTGCTAACTAGACTAGAACCTAGATCGAGATTGTAAAAGAACTATACTTCAAAATTAAACAAATCTGAATCAAGCTTGTAAAAGAAACGATATTTAAACAAATTCAACGTAAAATTAGATTAGATTTACACATAAAAGACCTAAAGCTAATACTTCAAGGACAGTGAGGGACATAGATTTACAAAATGAAAGACATTAATAAAATAAAACAACTAAAACTTTATTTAAAACATTAAAATAATCTAAGTATTATCATAAAATTTTTAAAATAATTAAAATATTATATGGTATCTAATCAATTTTAAAAATAAAATTAATATATAATACATTTAAAACGATTAAACATAATTAAACATAATTTTTTTAAAAAACTAAACTGGGCGAAAATTTTAAATTTATATATACATATTTAAATAAAATTCACAAACTAATTTTAATAATATTTTAATATTAACAAGCCTAAATTAACAAAGTGAACTTTGTCTCGAAATTGACATTTAAAATGCCAAGTGCAAACTGAACCTGATCCTACTTGATTGACGGATACAATTACGAGCAACCTATCGAAGCCCACAAACATAAATTATAAGAATCCTAAGCAATGCTTTTCAAACTTCAATTCGGCTTGTTATTACATAAAATTTTATTTAACACTAGTTGAAATATATTGAAAATTTTGTAATGTATAAAAATGTTTTTGTTCTTTTAATATTAAAAGTTTACATGTGATTTCATCCTATTTTTATTTGGATCCAAATAGTACCTTGTCCAAATGGTTTAAAGATGATAGATTAAATTATATCGGTACAAAATAATTTTTACACCAATTTTATAGCTTCATGCATCATCAATAAGTAGATTTAACAATCCAATTTGATATGTCATGCTTGTAAAGTTTCGAATAAATTCGATATTCCTACCATTTCGATAAAAAATAAAATTTTTTAATATATATTAACAAATAAATAATTAAATATTTTCAATTAATTTGAAATTTGACGCACTATTTATGTAAATATATATATAAAAATTCAATAATCAAATTAAAAAATATAACTAGTGTATAAAAATGAAAAATATATAAAGATAAAATGAAAAACTTACTAGATTTACGGTGATGTAACGTGAATTCTTTCTCTTAAAAGCACTTTTTTTTTAATGGAAAACTTACAAGATTCCAAGTTTCCATGACTTCAAAATATGTACTTAATGTTGGAACTTAATATTTTAATAATAAAATATATCACTTAATGTTGAATTTATATATATATAATGTAAGCTGTTGTTACTTTAAAGAATTTATTGTTTCAGTTTTAGTATTAATATATTAATGTTGAAAGCTGGTCAGTTTATATTTTTGAATGTTTGTAACATTCTAATAATGTTGCATCAAATTGTTAGCCGTTTAACATTTACATTAAAGTTGGCTGTTTATGGTTTAACATTTTACCATTAAAAATAGAATTAATACAAAACGGAAAAGTAAAGCATTGGCAGGTTACCATTGACGTTTTCCTATTAAATTCATTAGTGTAAGTTACGAAATGTTAAGACTATAAATAGGAGTTCTAATCCTCAAATGATACATCAACTCACAAGTCATCTTGCTTACAAATTCCTTACTCCGCACAAACTATCAAAATCTTGGGCAGAGAAAAGTGTTCTATTTTTTGAGCTTTTTGACTCTACAGTTAGTGCAGAATTGTAGAGCGTACAACGAAGAATCAGTTGGGCTGTTGTATCCTGGAGGCGACACGCTTTGAGTTCCTGATGCACCGGCCAATATAAACCGCAGAGGCGTGAATCGTCTTAAAGAGAGCGAGATATTCGTGCCTCAGTCCAACTCTTCGTATCATCAGTAATTTAAATTTAAATTTTGTATTTCTTATATCATTTTTATTACTAACAACTTTTGTTGTCTTAGCTTATATCTCCAACAATTTTAAGACGATTCATTTAAAAAAAAAAAAAGATGTCTTCAACTCAAGAAAAACCTTTGAAACTTACAAATGAGTTGAATATACCTTTTCGTTTTAGTGGAGAGCATTTTAAAAGATGGAAAGGAAAAGTTTTATATTATTTAAATTTATTAAATGTAGCTTATGTCCTTTTCGAAAAAAATCTAAAAAAGATTTCTACTGATGATATGAATGATGAGGAAAGGAAGACAGATGAGGAAAAGAAAGCGAAGTGGGAAAAAGATGAATATAATTGTCGTTACAATTTACTCAATTGTCTTTCTGACCAATTTTATGATTATTATGAGAGTACTTACAGTACTGCTAAAAAGATTTGGAAGGCTTTGCAGAAAAAGTATGATACAGAAGAGGCTGGTGCCAAGATGTATGCAGGTAGCCGATGGTTTCATTATCAAATAGTGGATGGAAAGTCGGTGGTGGAACAAATCAGAGATTTTCAAATGTTGGCCCATGAACTCAAGTCCGAAGGAATTCGAATTGAGGACAATTTACAAGTAGTGGCTATCATTGACAAGCTGCCACCTTCTTGGAAGGACTTTCAAAAGATACTTCGCCACAAGCAAAAGGAGATCTCGATTGAAAATCTAATCACCTGAATTCGGATTGAGGAGGAAGCAAGGAACCAAGATGCAACAAGTGCTCAAAGAGTCCAAGGCAATCTTTCCACCAAGGTAAATCTTATTTCCTCTAGTGAGAACTTGCCTAAAAGTCAGAATTTTAAGAACAATGCTCTATTAAAGTCCAGGAACAAGCCTATGAAAAATAGGTTCTTTAAAAAGAATTATAAGCCAAGCCAAAATTCAAATAGCAACCCATCAGGTCGTGCTCAAAATGGACCATGTTTTGTGTGTGGCAAAGCTGGACATACAGCAAGAATTTGTAAATTCCGAAAGCGTGGGCCAAATCCTCAAGCCTACGTAACCGAGGAGCCACTTGTGGCGATGATATCTGAAGTTAACACGGTAATTGGGCTTGATGGGTGGTGGGCAGATACTGGTGCTGCTAGGCATGTGTGCAAGGATAAGTCTTGGTTCAAGACATATTCTAGCTTTAATGAAGCAAAAGAGGTAATGCTTGGTGACTCTCACACTACAAAAGTTCCTAGCCAAGGAGACGTTGAATTAAAATTCACTTCTGGTAGGACTCTGACTTTGAAAGATGTTTTGCACATACCTTACATGAGAAAAAATTTGTTGTTTGGTTTTCTGCTTGATAAGGCTGGTTTTAAACAAACCATAGAGTCTGGTCAATATGTCATTACTAAAAATGGAGTATTTGTGGGTAAAGGGTATGTTGTTGATGGTATGTTTAAATTGAGCATTGAATTGAATAAAGCATCTACTAGTTCTATTTATACTGTTTCTTGTGTTAATATTTGGCATGCTCGTTTATGTCACATAAATAGTAAGTATGTGAAAAATATGAGTAAGCAAGGACTAATTCCTAATATAAATAATGAATTTCAAAAATGTGATTCTTGTAGCGTGTCTAAAATTACAAAAGTGCCTCATAAAAGTGTTGAAAGAAATACTGTCTTTTTAGATTTGATACATACAAATATTTGTGAGTTTGAAGGAATTTTAACACATGGAGGAAATAGATATTTTATAACTTTTGTAGATGATTTTTCAAAATACTCATATGTTTATTTAATTAAAAACAAAAGTGATGCCTTTGATGCTTTTAAAATTTTTATTAATGAAGTTGAAAATCAACTTGGCAAAAAGATTAAAAGATTTCGTAGTGATAGAGGAGGTGAATATGATTCAAATGACTTTAATACTTTTATTCAATCTTTAGGAATAATTCATGAAGTTACACCTCCTTATTCACCAGCTTCTAATGGTGTAGCAGAACGTAAAAATAGAACTTTAAAAAAATTTAGTTAATGCTATGCTTATTAGTTCAGGAGCTCCAAACAACTTGTGGGGTGAAGCCATATTAACAGCTTGTTATGTACTAAATAGGGTTCCTAATAAAAAAAGCCTTACAACCCCTTTTGAATTGTTGAAAGGTTATAAACCAAATTTAAGCTACTTAAGGATTTGGGGTAGCTTAGCTTATGTAAGATTGATAGATCCAAAGAGACCTAAATTAGGAATTCAAACTTCCACTTATGTGTTTGTTGGGTATGCCTTAAATAGTAAGGCTTATAGATTTTTAGATTTCGAGAATAATGTAATCATAGAATCTTTAGATGCAATATTCCATGAAGATAAATTTCCGTTTAAATCAAGAATAGTTCAAGATCAAGAAGCTGCTAAACAAAATAATGATTTATCTTCTAATAAATCTGTCATAAATGATGATTTTCAAGTAAGGAGAAGCAAAAGAACTAGAGTTGAAAAAGATTTTGGTAGTCATTTTTATGTTTATAACATAGATGATACAATTTCTTATCATGAAGCTTTATCGTCTCATGATTTTGAGTTTTGGATAGAAGCTATTAATGAAGAGATTGATTCTCTTATTTCAAATAAAACTTGGAAGCTAGTTGACTTACCAGATGGTTGTCACGCTACAGGGTGTAAATGGATTCTTAAAAAAAAATTAAACCCTGATGGAACAATAGATAAGTATAAGGCTAGGCTTGTAGCAAAAGGATTTATACAAAAAGAAGGAATTGACTATTTTGATACTTTTTCACCTGTTACTAGAATAACATCCATTAGATTTTTAATAGCAATTGCATCTATTCATAATCTCATTATTCATCAAATGGATGTCAAAACGGATTTTTTAAATGGAGACTTAGACGAGGAAATTTACATGGAGCAACCTGAGGGCTTTGTAATGTCTAATCAAGAAAATAAGGTATGTAAGTTGAATAAATCTTTGTACGGTCTTAAACAAGCTCCTAAAGAATGGCATGAAAAATTTGATATGTGTATGAGAGATAATAATTTTAATCAAGTGAATGTGATAAATGTATTTATTTTAAATCTTTCAATAATTGTCATGTGATTATATGTTTATATGTGGATGATCTTTTAATTTTTGGAAATAATATGGACACAATTAATAATACTAAAACTTTGCTCAAGAAATACTTTGAAATGAAAGATCTTGGTGAAGCTAATGTTATACTGGGAATGAAAATTACTAGAAGTAGTGATTATATTTTACTTGATTAGTCTCATTACATAGATAAAATATTAAAGAAGTTTAATTATGTTGACTGTAAGCATGTGACTACTCCCTTTTGTCTCATTTATGTTTATTTCCTACTGTTGAAGATAAAGATATCGTTAATCAAGAAGAATATGCCAAAATAATTGGTAGTTTGCGTTATGCTTGTGATTGTACTAGGCCTGATATAGCATATGCGGTAGGTGTTTTAAGTAGATTTACTAGCAAGCCTAATAAAGAACATTGGTATGCTTTAGATCGCTTGATGAAATATTTGTGTGGTACTAAAAATTATGGATTATGTTATAAAAAACAGCCTGTTGTCCTTGAATGTTTTTGTGATGCTGATTGGAACTCCTTATCAGGTGATTCTTTATCTACAACTAGTTTTATATTTACTTTAGGTGGTAGTGCTATTTGTTGGAAATCTAAAAAACAACAAATAATTGCAAAATCCACAATAGAGGCTGAGCTAATTACCTTAGCTTCAGCTAGTGAAGAGGCTAGCTGGTTAAGAGATTTATTACATGAAATTCCAATGTGGGAAAAACCAATACCACCTGTGTTAATACATTGTGATAGCATGGCTACAATTGGTAGGGTGCATAACCGTTATTATAACGAAAAATCCATATCTATTAGAAGGAAGCATGCTATAGTAAGATCCTATTTGAGTAATGAGATTATAAGTGTGAATTACATAAAATCAAATGATAACCTTGCAGACCTTTTAACAAAAGCTCTAGCTAGAGAAAAGATCTGGAGTACATTGAGGGGGATGGGTCTTTTGCCCAAAGAATCTGGAATCTCCTATGAGGAAACCCAACCTAATGATCAGAGATCCTGAGAGTTAAGTTCAATGGGAAGAACGAATCATAGAGAGATCGTTAAAAGATACACACTAAGTAACTTTAAGCTTATTTGTCCATCCCTATGGTGTAGTGTATCTTTCTCCTGTAACGATTGAGGGTTGATTCTTTAAGAATCTTAATGAAATCTATAGCTCATTATGAGTGGAGTGTGTTAGTTACAGGAACACTCTTGATAGATTTCACCTATGTGAGTATTGGAATGGGGCCACTCCTATGAAGCTTGGTTGGGCAAGTTTCTAAATTACTCACTAAGTCCGGGATCAAGCACAAGGCCGTAATATGCTGGCTTAAAAGAAACTCGTAAACACCTGAATTATTATGTGTGTACTACAAACTCTTGTCTCCCTTATACAGCCAAAGTTCAATGCGTATGGCACACTATTGGCTTAGGATCAAGATTTGCTACTACACTAAATAAAGGTTCAATGCGGTCGCACACCTTTATTATGCATAATAATTCATCTCTGTCCAAGTTAATAAAATGATTAAAATTTTTAAATATTTTATTTTATTATTAAAATGGGGAGAGAATTGTTGGAACTTAATATTTTAATAATAAAATATATCACTTAATGTTGAATTTATATATATAATTAAAAGTAAGCTGCCGTTACTTTAAAGAATTTATTGTTTCAGTTTTAGTATTAATAAATTAATATTGAAAGTTGGTCAGTTTATATTTTTGAATGTTTGTAACGTTATAATAATGTTGCATCAAATTGTTAGCCGTTTAACATTTACATTAAAGTTGGCTGTTTATGGTTTAACATTTTACCATTAAAAATAGAATTAATACAAAACGGAAAAGCAAAGCATTGGCCGGTTACCATTGACGTTTTCCTATTAAATTCATTAGTGTAAGTTACGAAATGTTAAGACTATAAATAGGAGTTCTAATCCTCAAATGATACATCAACTCACAAGTCATCTTGCTTACAAATTCCTTACTCCACACAAACTATCAAAATCTTGGGCAGAGAAAAGTGTTTTATTTTTTGAGCTTTTTGACTCTACAGTTAGTGCAAAATTGTAGAGCGTACAACGAAGAATCAGTTGGGCTGTTGTATCCTGGAGGCGATACGCTTTGAGTTCCTGCTGCACCGGCCAATATAAACCGCAGAGGCGTGAATCGTCTTAAAGAGAGCGAGATATCTGTGCCTCAATCCAACTCTTCGTATCATCAGTAATTTAAATTTAAATTTGATATTTCTTATATCATTTTTATTACTAACAACTTCTGCTGTCTTAGCTTATATCTCCAACACTTAAGAGACCAGGAGGCCAGGTTAGAACTATAATTGTATGAATAAAAAGGAATTAACCAAGAGAATTTTTATAGTAAGGTTACAATTTTTAACTTTACTATAAGGTTAACGTAAAAGAATATATTATTAAACGTAAATTTAAAATCATTACACGTAAAATCTGTTAAAAGTATCGTAAAATATGATTATTAATATAAACATTAGTGCCAATTAATTTAAACATATTTTAATTTTACTATAATATATGTTTATTTTAATTATCATATATTTATATACTTCTACCATATTTTACAATACTTTTAACACATTGTACACGTAATAACTTTATATTTATATTTAATCATGCATTGTTTATATTAATCTTAATTTAATTATATAGTGTTTACAATACTTATAATATATTTTATATCTGATAATTTTAAATTTATATTTAATCATGTGATTTTTATGACGATCTAATAATAATATCAAAAATTATGATTTTATTGTAGGATTCTCAAATTAACTATCAAAAGTTAATAAAGGACAAATAAACGGTAAAGGTAATTAGTAAAAGATGAAAACAGTGGAAGTCCTTACTTGAAAAACGTAAAAATCCATTGGAAACTCCTACAAAAACCGACCTTCCAGTTGCCATATTTCCCTCTTCTGTGACTCTCACTCCCATTTACAAGTTAGAACCCAAAACCTTCACTCTGGTTGCAGCATCCACAATAATGAAAAGCTTAGTAAGAGGACCGCCTCTGCTTGCTCTCTGTCTGTCTCTGTAGCTTTCTCTTTTCTCACTCTGAATCAACCTCTCCCTTTCCTCTCTGTCTCGCCGCCACGAGCAAAGTCTCTTCCATTTTCATTTTGCCTTTATTTCTCTTTTATAAAATCTCCAGCACTTGCTTCAGTGTTATTATTATATATACTTCTGCATATATTTTTTTCTTTTTTTCTTTTTTGTCAAGTTCTTGATCATATAAGTTTAGGGAAAAAAAGGATTGAAAAGTAGACTTGGGTATCCAATCCATCTCTGCTCTAGTCTCAGAACTTGATTGAAAAAAAAAATAAAAAATAAAAAAAACTCGGGCTAGTTTTTTTTTTTTTACTTTTTTTTACTGTTTGATAAGATCACTCCCTTGGAATTACATTCCATTTTAAAGATCTTTTTGTAGCAAACCAATTTCTTCGGTGACACTGATGGCAGAAAATGAGACAGTTTTTTCTTCCCACAGGTTCCCCTCTGCTTCCCAGGTAAGCCCTTAGAAAGAGAGTTTGTAGTTTTATCTTTCATTTATTGAAATCTTTGATCATATTGACATTTTAAATATAAATATTGCAGGTTCTTGAAGAGCTGAAAGAGCTTTGGGGCATGGCTTTACCTATAACAGCCATGAACTGGCTGGTCTTTGTTAGAGCTGTGGTTTCAGTGCTGTTCTTAGGAAGACTTGGCAGCCTTGAGCTTGCCGGAGGCGCACTTTCCATTGGGTTCACCAACATCACTGGCTACTCTGTGCTTGTTGGCCTTGCCTCAGGGCTTGAACCAGTGTGTAGCCAAGCCTATGGGAGCAAGAACTGGGAGTTACTCTCCCTCTCACTACAACGCATGATCATCATATTATTTCTTGCAATCATACCGATCAGCCTCTTATGGGTGAATCTTGAGAGCATTATGGTGTTCCTGGGACAAGACAAAGATATCACAGCGATGGCTGCTACTTACTGCTTGTATTCTTTGCCGGATCTTTTAACAAACACTTTGTTACAGCCATTGAGAGTTTTTCTAAGGTCTCAGCGGGTGACGAAGCCTATGATGTGGTGCTCTTTGGTGGCTGTGATATTCCACGTGCCACTTAATTATGTGTTGGTGATGGTGATGGGGCTGGGAGTACCAGGTGTGGCAATGGCATCCGTGGTTACAAACTGGAACATGGTGGCGCTGATGGTGGGGTATGTGTGGGCGAGTGGACGGTGGGAGATGAGATGGACGGAGGGGATTGGAGGAGTGTGTGGTGGGGTGCTCCCACTGCTGAGATTGGCTGTGCCAAGTTGTCTTGGGATTTGCTTGGAATGGTGGTGGTATGAGATTGTGACTGTGATGGCTGGTTACCTGCCGAATCCCACACTGGCGGTGGCTGCCACTGGGATCCTGATTCAGACCACCAGCATGATGTACACCGTCCCCATGGCTCTTGCTGGCTGTGTCTCTGCCCGAGTAAGTTCCACTTAAAGTACTTATAATTTATGACTCTTTTTGCTTAAATTCTTGATTTATTTTAATAGAAAATTGTTGTTCTAATGCCTAAACTCCAAGTTGAAATCTCCAATCTTTCAACAAGGAAAGGATTGGAAAAGTGTAAAATGGTTATAAACAGAATGGAAAAAATGATTATTCAATCCCAACTTGTTCTGTTGGTGATTGCATTGCATCACCCTTTATGTAGGTCATACTCATACATGTAATGTGATCGGACAGAATTAGTAAAAGACAAACAGGAAGTTGTTTACTTTGTGGCTGAAGCCCAGATCAAATTGGTTTGTGACGAAACAATATAACCAACAAATGTCGCTTACACATTTGTGCAAAAAACTGCAGGTAGGGAATGAGCTTGGAGCTGGGAGGCCATACAAAGCCAAGCTAGCAGCCATGGTGGCATTGGGTTGCGCCTTTGTGATTGGCATAATCAATGTGGCTTGGACGGTTATACTTAGGGAAAGATGGGCTGGTTTGTTCACCAAGGACGATCTGGTCAAACCATTGGTTGCAACAGTCTTGCCGATCATAGGTCTGTGTGAGCTTGGAAACTGCCCGCAAACAACTGGCTGTGGCATACTACGAGGCACGGCACGTCCGGCGGTCGGGGCCCGCGTGAACCTGGGCTCATTTTACTTAGTGGGCACGCCGGTGGCAGTGGGCCTAGCCTTTGCGTTAAATCTGGGGTTCCCTGGGCTCTGGTTTGGACTACTGTCTGCCCAAGTGGCTTGCGCTGTGTCTATTCTGTGTGTGGTGTTGCTGTATACAGATTGGGAAGCTGAGGCATCGAAAGCTAAGAAGCTCACCAGCATGGAAATGAGCTCATGCAGTAATGGACGAGATGAAAAAGATGAAGAGAGTAAAGGGTTTTTGGAAAATGGAAATGATAAAATAGATGACGTTCTGTGAAGAGAATGAACAGGGTGTGGAGGTTGGTTATGTGATATGTGCATGACATGGTGCTTAGCTTTATGGGATACTGGTTGTATTGCCTTGTTGCTTTCTCAGGTGGTGGCTTACCCATGTTTTATTTTTGAAAATGTCATCGGTATCAATGGGAGTAATCAATGGCATAATCTCGATTTCTGCCACGAATGTAACGTAGGTATAGCGTAGTGATTATGTACTAATTGCATGTAATTTGTTCTTTTTTTATTATTATTGATGTTAAATTATATGTAGGGATGTAATCAAACAAAATATTTGACAACAGCTTGGGAATATGTTCGGTTTCTGTTTATTTATATTCGTTTATTAATCATTACAAATGATCACTCATAGAGTTATGATTCATTCGTTTATATTTGTGAACAAATTCATTTTAAATTTTGTTAAAACTCGTTCATTTAATGAATCATCTAATTTTTTTGTGGTGTGATTTAATAAATTTTTAAATTATATGGTTATTCATAGGTTATATTAATATATAATTATCAAAATTATATGTTTATGTAATATTTTTTAATTTAGCATCATGTATATTAAGGTGAATACAATTCATTTGTATAATTATTTTATTTAACGTTCGCAAATATGTTCGTATAATGTTCACAAACATGTATTTGTGAACAAAGGATTTAGAGTGAAGAAAGTTTTATGAATGGCTATTATTCATGAGAGTATTACACTATTTATACGTGTAAAAGTTATACTTAATGATAGTAATTAAATATATACAATTAAATGTAAATCCCTAGAATAAAATATTACAATTAAATATAAATCCCCTAGAATCAAAGATTTGACTTATATATAATATATACAATAAATCCCTTAATTCAAGAAATTTGTTCATTGCATATCATTTCTATTATGCCCTATCAAGATGAAGCTCTTTGAGAAAAGTTCAATGTTGTCTTTAATGAATTGAAATCAAGTATGTGAAAGAGGTTTCGTGAGAGCATCTGCTAATTGATTGGCAGGAGAGACATGAGCCACCCGAAGAGAACCACTTTGAACTTATTCACAAATGAAATGATAATCCAAACCCACATGTTTCATACAGGAGTGAAAAACCGAATTTGAGCACAAATTCACAGCACCAGTATTATCACAATAGATCACTGGTTGCTGTGAAAGAGAAACACCTAGTTTATGAAGAAGAGAACAAATCCAATGAAACTCAGTTGCAGTTATATTCAACCTCAGAGGAGTGAGACACAGTTCACTACTTCTTAAAGATCTAAGAGATAGGATTGCGACCGAGGTAGATAAGATATGCACTAGTGGAGGTGAAATCATCTTTGTTACTTGCCCAATATGCATCAGAGAACGCATGGAGAGACAAGGATGAGTGATGATAGAGAACTACAACATGATCCAAGATCCCACAAAGATAACGTAAAAGTCGCTTAACTGCAAACCAATGGTCATTGGTGGGTTGATGCATAAATTGGCATAGCTTATTCACCATATAAGCAATATCAGGGCGTGTAAGTGACAGATATCGAAGGCTACCAACAGTGGTACGACACTCAGAGGGATTAGAGAGCAATGTGCCAGAGTGAAAGGTAAGTATAGGAGCAATAGCAAGTGGTGTTGCAACAGGATTTGCATCTGTCATGCCTGTTCGAGTAAGAAGATCTTTTATGTATTGGTGTTGAGACAAAAATAGACCTTGAGAATGAGGAACCTCTACAACTCTTAGAAAGTAAGTTAATCATCCAAGATCCTTGAGGGAGAATTGATAAGCAAGGCGTTGGATGAACTTGTGCACAGCTCCATCATTTTCATCTGTAATAATAATGTCATCAACATTAACCAAAAGATAAATCATAGTCCCACCGTTGTTGAAGATGAATAGAAAGGTGTCTGCATGAGAGTTGGTAAAGCTAGAGGTGACAAGAAACTTGCACAACTCATGGTACCAAGCTCGAGGAGCTTGTTTAAGACCATAAATAGCCTTAAGAAGTTTGCAAACATGATGAGGATTATCAATATTAATAAAGCCTTATGGTTAAGTCATATATACATCCTCAAAGAGAGTTCCTTAGAGAAAGGCATTGTTAACATCAATTTGACCAAGAGACCATCCACAACTGACAGCAAGACTGAGAACGAGTCAAATATTGGCGAGCTTGACAACTGGACTGAAAGTGTCATGATAATCAACTCTAGGGCATTGATGAAACCCCTTTGCAACTAGGCATGTGAGAGCCACGTGTACTGGTACTATTGTACATGTAGAGATACTCACCACTGTTCATTTCCTGTGTATTTCGCAAGTATGACCTAATATAGGCTCTACAGTGCCCCACAGGCTCTACAGTGTCCAGATGGACGTGAACCGGACAGATGTTATTCAAGGAGTCCAATAAGCCGATGGTAAGAATCCGGTACTTAAAATCCTTTATTTAGATCATTTTTGAGAAGGATGCCAACAATTTAGAAAATAATGATTAAGGACATAGCTCAGTGGCATTTTTGTAAATTGTGGCCAAACTAAATTGACTTTTGACCAAGTGATTAAAGAATGATAATCTACATGGAAATAAGTTCTAGGCTGTGTCAATAGATAGATCGAATTGGTGGTTAAATTAGAAATTTACACGATTTACCTAATAGGGGTATTTTTGTAATTTCACCTTTACGGTAGATCAAACCCCAAGGTACGCTTCTTCCATATATTTGGTTTCTTTGAATTTTAATGTTAGAAAATGATTAATTTAAGCTTCCTAAACATGAATCTAGCATTAGTTTTGCTTAAATTCCATCCAATTCCTACCCTAGGTATTCGGCCATTAATGGAACTTCATGGTTCCAAGTAGCTTGATGCATGATGATGGTGGTAGATAAATGAATGAACATGAATAAGCATGGTATAAGTGAAAATTTGTTGAAATTCCTTAAGTTTGGCTAAGAGGTGCATTCGGCCATGCCTATGGGGGAAGGATTTTGTGCTTCATTTGATGAGTTAGGGTGCCATGGGACTATAGAAATTGTAAGGAGACTGTTGGTGAAGTTGGAATTAAAATCGGAGTTACGTAGAAGAAGTTGTGTTTTACTACCAGCGTAATTTAGATTGGTTCAATATTTACTGTAGACAATGTAGCTAAATTTAGGGAAGAAAAATATCTTATAAATTAAGGATGAGATGAATTAATAATATTGGTATAATGTTTTGCAGCCCGGGAGTGTTAAATTTCAAGTGGTATCGAAGGGTCGGTAAGAAAATGACAAGTAAGGGATGAGTGTGTGAGCTATAGGGATACTATGAATGCATGATTTACCTCAAATAAATTTTATGAAGTGATTTAGAAATTAATTGCATTAGAATTAGTGAATTTGTGGATACCGGCTGGTTTATAAACTGTGTTTTAGGTGCATGAAGGCTATGTTAGAAACAGCTGTTATTCTGTCGAAATTTATAGAAAATTGTAAGAAATAAATTCTAATATTTTCAAATGATAGAATTAAATAGATTTCCAAGTGACTTCCATGTAAATTATTTAAATTGCATTATTTTATTATTTTCTAAAAAATAATATTTAAATATTCATATTAATGAATTTTAATTACGTGAAGGTACCAGCATATGTTTATTACTGTTCTACAGAAGAATAGAACATTTTCAGAAAATAATATTGAAGCATGAATATTTTATGAATTTTTATTTATACACTGAATATATTTTTAATATACTTATTTATGGACTGATTAAAGATCAATTCAGTAGAATTGATTTCAAAAATGATGTTTCTACTGTATATCTATTTTTGAGACTGTTAGGCCCCGTATCATGCTTATGTGTCACGTGTATTGTTATTGTTATCACTGTTATTGTGCTGATAGCCCCGCCAAGTCTTTAGCCTCCACTAGTGGCACCTGGCAAGTGTACACTGTAGACCCTATAGACTATGATCATATATCTCACGTGTTTACTGTTATTCCTTTTTTGGGATCTTATTATAGCATGATATACTTTGGGTGTTGCCCGGTCTCCACTACACTATTACTGTTTATTACACTGTTTTACTGAATTGCTTGCTGGTACTAAATTGTTTACTTATATGGAAATGTTTACATATTATTTACTTGCCTGTTTCCCATACTGTGTTTACTGATATTGAATTAAATATTATTGCTAAAAGAAAATATTCATTTATTTATTAAAATTGTTTTGCTATATGATTTTAATAGTATTTCATATTGTTTTGATATCAAATTCAATTTATTACTCCCTATAGTCACTTTTAGGAGTCGAGATATGACAGGTATTCTAAAATACCTTCCATACCCCGTCCGATTTCCTAGCCGACTATAGTATCCTTCCCGATTTGCACCTTAGTACACTAATAGGAAATTAAATAATTTTAGCATATAGATTTCATAGTATTAGTCTTTACATACGATTCTCTTACTGAGCACGTTAGCTCACTCTTTATTTTTTTCACTCCACAAATTATTTGCAGTGACCCGTATATATACCGTTTCACTGATTTCGGCTGCGTTATCGTTCCCCAAGGCAACTTCAATCAGATTTTGGAGGTATATTTATTTTCTTTTATATGTTCAAATTTATTTTGGTACAGTATTACAGTTGTATAATAATGTACAGGATGTAAAGTAATAGTACAATTATGTAAATTTTGATAATAAATAAATATAATTATTAATTATTTATATGTTTATTGTTACAAGTGAATAGTGATAAAGACATCACAAACAGCCCAACCGATTACTGTTATAAGTGTAAAGTTTGTCTTTACTGTATACTACGGGATGCGACAGTTAAATTGGTATCAGAGCAAAGTTGGTCTGATATCTATCTGTATATTTAAGGTAAAAAAAGAGTACATCTCCTGTAGTACTATATAGTCTGAATGTATAAATAAATCAATTGACTGAAAATCGATTTCAATGTCTATACTGTGCAAAAATGAGTGGATATAAAGGTATCCGATGAGGTCGAGGACGTGGTAGGGTAGAGCCGATTTCGGAGCTAGATCGGAGCCTACCCCAAAACCTACACTCCCTCCATAGTTCGAGAGTCCTAATATGAGAATCATGAGGATGGAACGGATGCTAACGAACTTTATTGCGATGTATAATGTCGATCGAGCTGCTGACAAAGCAGAGAAAGAAAGAGTAGCACCAGCTCAAGTAGCACCACCCCTACCTCAGCCTGCACCTGCACAGCCAGCTCCCGAGCCACGTCCAGAGCCCTAGCAACCCGCAGCACCTCAGCCACAGAACAATCGCAACCAACGAATATTGACCCTATAGCAATGTTTCCTTAGTACGGCAATTTAAGAAGCTGGATCCTCCGAAATTTAAGGGGGATAAGGATCTATTGATGGCCGAGCAATGGGTTAATGCTACGAAGAAATTATTCAAGTATATGCGGTGTTCGGAGACTGAGGAGGTGGGCCTAGCAGTGTTCCAGTTGACTGACGATGTGGAGCACTGGTGGAAATCTACACAAATAGTCCTTTTAGCTCAGCATCCAATAGTGACCTTGACGATATTCCTAGAGACTTTCTATCGACAATATATTCCCCATACTGCTCCGAAGAAGTTACAGTAGGAGTTTTTAGAGCTGACTCAGGCGAGTATGACGGTTGATCAGTACGAGTCCAGATTCATTACCCTTAGCAGATTTGATCCCCAGACTAAGACCAGCAAGGAGTACCGGATTTACAGATTTATGGCTGGACTGAGACACTCTATCAGGACCCGGTTAGTCTCTCTCGATATCAGGACGTATGATGAGGCGGTGAGATGGTAATAGCTGTGCGATAGGGATTATAAACAGTTTCATGTAGATTCAGGTTCTAAGGCTAAAGGCAAGGGCAAGGGCAAAAAAAGGCGAAAAGGGGTCCAGAGGATAAATCCGAAAAATGGTAGCCTAAAAAGGCCAGGACATCGGGTATACAGATTTTCGAAGGGAGATCATTTCGATCTGCTACTACTGCCCCTACTACTAGCCCTAGCACCACTCAGAGGGGTTACCAGAACTAAGTGTACACTATGTGGGAGGTCGCACAGTACTCGACCATACTATATGCTTACTAGGGCTTGCTTTATATATGGACGAATAGGGCACTTAGTGAGAGATTGGCTGATGCTGAAGGAGGCAGCTGCATCTACAACTCCAGCCACTGTACCACCTCCAGCAGCCCCAACACAGACTGAGTTGGAGAAGGCGACACCCTCATAGCCGAGACGTGCTTCTATCGATGTGATTAAGGGTAAGATTTACATTTTTGATATTTCGATGTTTGCTTTATTTGACCCTGGTTCTACACATTCATTTGTATCACCTACTTGTGCTAGTAAGATACCAGTAGAACCTGAAGCTTTAGGGTATACTCTACACATTAATACGCCCTTTAGGGAATCACAAATGATTGATGTGGTGTACCGAAATTGTAAAGTGACAGTAGGAGAGAAGGAAAAACAGCTAACCTAATTTTGCAGAATATGTTTGATTTTGATGTAATCCTAGGAATGGATTGGTTAGCTGCGAATTTTGTGAGTCTAGATTGTTATACTAAGCTTATCACCTTCTCTCATCCTGAAAGATATACTATAAAATTATTAGATAAGTAATAAAAGTGAAATATTGTTACTAAAATTGTTTGAGTGTATTTATGATGTGATTGAAGGTTACATCGCATATATGGAAGACATAGAAAACAAACATCCAAAGCTGTCAGAGATTCCTGTGGTCAGGGATTTTTCAGATGTATTTTCGAATGATTTACCAGGGTTACCACCGAATCGAGAGATCGAGTTTACCATTAACTTGGTACCTGGTACGGAGCCCATTTCTAAGCCCTCATATCGAATGGCATTGGTGGAATTAGAGGAGCTTAAGAAGCAGCTCCAGGAATTATTGGATAAGGGACCTAGTGTGTCTTTGTCAAGTGCCCCAGTTTTATTCGTCTGGAAGAAGGATAGTAGCTTGAGATTGTGTATTGATTATCGGCTACTTAACAGAGTTACCATCAAGAATAAGTATCCACTGCCCAAAATTAATGATATGTTCGATCAACTCAGGGGTACACAGGTGTTCTCGAAAATTGATCTCTGCTCAAGGTATCATCAATTGAAGATCTGAGAGACTGATGTCCCAAAGACGACATTCAGGACTCGCTACGAACATTACAAGTTCTTGGTGATGCCATTCGAACTTACGAATGCCCCTGCAGCTTTCATGGGTTTGATGAATGAGGTGTTTAAACCCTATTTGGATAAGTTTGTGATAGTATTCATTAATGATATTCTGGTTTATTCCAAGTCATTAGAAGAGCACGAGTATCATCTCTATATAGTCTTGTAGACCCTCAAAGACCAAAAGCTCTATGCAAAGTTCAGCAAGTGTTAGTTCTAGCTAGATCATATTACATTCTTAGGACATGTTGTGTCGAAAGACAGGGTGTCTGTAGATCCGTCAAAGATAAAGGCTATAGTGCAGTGGGAGAGGCCTAAGACAATGACAGAGGTTTGGAGTTTTCTGGGTCTAGCCGGATACTACCGCCGGTTTATCAAGGGGTTCTCGAGACTAGCTGCTCCATTTACATGACTCACATGTAAGGATGTTAAGTTCGAGTGGATAGATGCATGTAAGCGTAGTTTCCAGGAGTTGAAAAGGAGGTTGACTACTATTCCTGTACTTACCCTTCCTAGTGGATCCGGAGGTTTTTCAGTCTACAGTGATGCATATGCATTGGTTAGGGTGTGTTTTGATGTAGAATGGTCGAGTAATTGCATGGTTCCAGACAGCTAAAGGAGCATGAGAACAATTATCCGACACATGACTTGGAATTAGCTGCAATGATATTTGCATTAAAGATTTGGCAGCATTGTCTATACAGAGAGAAGTTCCAGATATATACTGACCATGAGAGTCTGAAATACTTATTCTTGCAGCGGGAGTTGAATATGAGACAGCGGAGATGGATGGAGCTATTGAAAGATTATGACTGTGAGATTCTATACCACTCAGGGAAAGTGAACGTGATGGCAGATGCTTTGAGCCGGAAGCATATCGGGATGGTATCCTATATGATGGTTCGGGAGTATGACTTATTAGAGTAGTTCTCAAGCCTCAGTCTGAATGTGATTTCCTTTTAGAGATATGGGTTTACAGCTAGTTTTCGGATTTAGCCGAACTTGATGGACAGGATCAGGGATGCTCAGAGGAATGATACTCACTGTATAGAGGTTGACAGTCAGGATCAAATGGGAGTACAGTCAGATTATAAGATTGGCACCGATAGGATACTAAGGTTCAGAGGCAGAATATGCATTCTCGATGACCAGCAATTGAAGCATCTGATTCTGACAGAAGCCCACACCTTCAGGTATACTCTACATCCAGGCAGTACTAAGATGTACCATAATTTACGGAGAGTGTATTGATGGCCTAAAATGAAATGAGACATCGCAGAGTTTGTTACTAGATGTCTCACATGCCAACAAGTGAAGATCGAGTACCAGAAGCCCGTAGGATTACTACAGCCTCTACCAATTCCAATGTGGAAGTAGGAGCATATTACCATGGACTTCATTATGGGTTTGCCAAAGACCCAGAGGAATCATGATGGGATATGGGTGATTGTTGATCAGTTGACAAAGTCCACCTATTTTCTTGCCATCAGATCTACAGATTCTCTCAGTACCTTAGCCGATTTATATGTTCGGGGGATAATACAATTACATGGTGTTCCAGTGAGGATCACTTCGGATAGGGATTCCTGGTTCACTTCACATTTCTGGGAGAGGTTTCAGGAGGCAATTAGATCCCAGTTGAACTTCAACATCGCTTTCCATCCGCACATTGACGGTAAGTCTAAGCGCACCATCCAGATGCTCAAAGATATGTTAAGAGCATGTACATTGGATTTTAAAGGCTCTTGGGATGACCACTGGCAAAATTTGCATATAATAACAGTTATCAAGCCAATATCGGCATGGCACCATATGAGGCGTTGTATAACAGGAGATGTAGATCACTGGTTGCATGGGAAGAAATGGGTGATTGAAAGTTATTAGCTCCCAATTTGGTAGAGCAAGCTTCCCAAGATGTACAGCTTATTTGTGAGAGGTTGAAGACAGCTTAGAGTCAGTAGAAGAGTTATGCAAATACGAGACGCCAACTGCTAGAGTTTTCAGTAAGGGATTCTGTTTTCTTGAAGGTCTCACCATCAAAGGGCATCATGAGATTTGGTAAAAAAAGGGAAGCTCAATCCTCGATATACCGAGCCGTTTGAGATCTTAGACTATGTGGGAGACGTTGCCTATCGGTTAGCATTACCTCCAAAGTTATCTGGGATGCATAATGTCTTCCACATGCTGATGCTGAGGAAGTACCATCCAGATCCCTCTCACATAATTTGCTATGAACTGTTGGAGAACAAAGAAGATATGAGTTACGTTGAGAGACCTATTCGGATTCTGGATCGAAAGGATCAAGTACTACGGTCTAAGATGATCCCACTAGTGAAAGTTCTCTGGCAGCATCACTTAGAGGAGGAGGCTATATGGGAATTAGAAATCTTATGCAGGAGAAGTATCCAAAGCTATTCCAGTGACGGGTCCAATGAAATTTGGAGGACCAAATTTCTAAAGGTGGGGAGAATGTGACAACCATGTGTACTAGTAATGTTGTACATGTAGGGATACTCACCACTGTTCATTTCTTGTATATTTCACAGGTGTTGGCTCTACCAAGAGGGGGGTGAATCGGTTTTTCTACTTATTTAAGATTTATCTAACTCTTAATGCACAATTAAGACTAATGAAACAACAATGAAATAAGTGCAGTAAAAGAGTAAGGGAAAGAGAAGCAAACACAAATTTATAGAGGTTCGGCCAATCTCTTGCCTACATCCTCTCTTCTTGATCCTCTTGTCAAGGTTTTGATTCAGCTCTTCCTTGAGAATCTTTACAAACCACTTCAAGGTGTGGTGATACCTCTTACAATATTTCTTGAGGACTTAGAAATCACCTTCCAAGCCTCTCCCCTTGTAATACTACCCACACTCTACAATAGCAGACCTTACAAGGATAGCTCACCCCTTTGAATAATAGAACTTTCAGTAAAATGGGTGATGAATAACAAGAAATCTCACAAATGGAGTTATACAATAAGAATGTTGGCTCTATAGGCTATACCGAGAGGGGGTGAATCGGTTTTTAACTAACCTTAAGCTCGTTTTTTGATTCTTCTAAATTCTCTAGCCTACATAAATATTTTCTAAGTTCTCTAGGCTATTCAATCATGCAATTCAAATTCAATACAATAAGCACAATTATAATTGCAAGTAAATAAAGAGAGTAGGGAAAGAGAAATGTACGCAAGCGATTTATAGACGTTCGGCAACTTGCCTACGTCCTCTACCTTGAGACGCTCCCAAGGATTTTCCCCAAATTCACTATTCTTGAATTTGTGTTACACTCCCTCTTTTTGCAGGCTCAAGAGAAACCTTCCTCTTTTTCTAGGTTTAAGAGAAACCTCCCTCTTTTTCTTAGGCTAAAGAGAAATCTCCCTTTTTACAAGGAATGATTTGGTTTACAATAGATGTAATCAAAGAAGACCTCTAAGTAGGTAAATGATTACAGAAATTAGGCACAAAGAAAAGCCTATACAATATTTGTGCTAAACAATACAAGAGATATGTGAATGATGGAAGATGAAGACTTTGTAGCTCTTGATTTGTTGTTGAGGCTTGAGGATTTGAGGAATAATGAGTATTGGAGTTGCTGAGTGGTTCCTCTTGCTTTCTTTAGCTTCTAAGCCTCTATTTATAGTCCCTTGGATGTATTCTAGCCGTTGGGTGGAGCCAAAACTCGAATATGATCGTTGTCTCACAAAAACTAGCCATTACAGGCTATTTTCGGGTAAAGGGATCGATCCCTTTCCATAGGGGATCGATCCCTTCATTCCAGAATGCTTATTCTGGGCTGAGGGACCTTTCTGCCATAAAGGGATCGATCCCTTTCCTCAGGGGATCGATCCCTTTGATCAGGGGATCCATCCCTTCAGACAGGGGATCCATCCCTTTGATCAGGGGATCCATCCCTTACAATATTCATTTGCCTTTTCTAGGTCTTTAGGCATTAAAAACATTCGAAAACCAATTTTGAGTATTTTTAAATATAACATGACTTTGAAAACATGAATTTGAGTCCAAAAAATTTATCAAGTAATTTTCTTAAAATATATTCAATACATTTTATAAAGTATTAAGACCAATAAGAATGTATCAATAAGTCATGGTATTAATGTTTGATATGATCACTTAAATGTATTGAGAAAATCATGTGTGATAAGGCAAATTTACAATGTGAATTAAAACATTAAAGCTTGCTTAAGTTTTTGTCATTTCAAAATATATATGTCAATTTAAAGCAAACAATCTCCTCCTTTTTGATATGACAAAACTTAATGTAAATTTGCTTTGAAAATTCTTTAATAAAATACTCCCCCTCAAATAAAGCAGGATTTTATAAAGCTCCCCCTTAATGTAAGCATAGTTTGAAGAGAATTTTCCAAAAGAGATTTTCAAACTTTTCCTCCCCCATTATCTCTCCCTTTAATACCTTAATATCTCTCCCCTTTTTTGTCATAGCAAAAAGAAGGAAAAATAAAAAGTATGCTCCCCCTAAAAATATGGCTATGTGAGAACAAATAAATATGCTCTATCCAACAAAAAATATGGTAGTACATGGGACTCATAGCACAAATAAATAAGTCAATATCCACAAAGAGTATGAAATATTCATGCAAAGAATATGACTTATGATCCTATACCAATTGTTTATAAATAATTTCGCAAGAAGTTTCCAATTGGTAAGAAATTAAGCAAGCACCTAAGTATATCAATTGATCTTTAAGGTCCAACTAAGATGCATGACAATACATCATGATTATGAGCTAAAATTAGATGACATATCATATGCAAGAGCTCATAAATCATATTCAAGAAATATTGTGCATAGAATTAAATCATACATCAATTAATTACAAATTCTAGCACAAAAGTGTTTCATGCAAAAGTGGTTTATGTAAATTCTTCCCTATTTGTCATTTCAATCTAAGGAGCATGAGAAGAATTGTCAATTTAAAGCTCATACCAATTGTCAATTTAGTCTTAGCTTACCAATTGTTGAAAATATGGTTACCAATGATACCAATTGTTATTTCAATCTAAATGCCAATTGTTACTCATGGTTGACTTAGAAATTTTGCATGAATCCAATATTTATGTGTAGTGTGTTCATATCAAGAAAATAATCATTCTAAATATGCAAGAACACAATCACATACCATCAAATATGCATATGGATTAATTAATCATTAGCATACTATCATAAAGTATTGATCCATATTCATATTCACAAAGTTATACCATATGGAAGATTCAAAAAATAAAGGTATTCAAGCAAACACATTTTCTTCCATGGTTTTAAGCACAAAAATTCTATGCTCATTTTCCAATTCAAGTCCTTAACCAATTATGAGCAAGGAAAGATTCAAATAATAAATGCATGGGTATTAATCAAAGTACATTTGTTCAAGTTGGCATTTATCTTTGAATGTTGGTGTTGTTATTAAAGCCCAAGTTCTTCAATAATTTGGCCTTAAGAAAAATTTAAGTACATGGATGATAAAGTTTCATGCATTTGAACATTTAGGATCCATTTACCATCACAAATTATAGGCCAATGACCATTACCAATTGTTGAATTTACATTTGAAATCAATCCACTAGATGTATAATTATCATGAAACCTAGTGTGGAATTGATAAGTCAAGCTAAGAGACATAATCCTATAAGCATGCTTGACTAAGATGAACAAAAAGGAATGACTAATATTCATTATGCACAAGTTCATCAAATTCTCAAATATATCCATAAATTCTTGAAATATTTCTCAAAATTATGTTTAAGCATTCATTGAAAGTATATTTCAAGATTATTTCAAGATTTATGCAATTCATGACTATATTTAATGAGAAAACTGATTTTGTACTTGTGAGCTCAAGAAAAATGATATTGATTGTGGAAAGTGATACCATTTGTTGGAAATGATACAAATTGATGGAGTTGAGGCATGATATCAATGAAAAATGAATTTTCATATTGTAAAGATCATCAAAAAGAAGTTAAAACAATGAATTTTAAGTTGAGAAGAAAGAAGAGATCAAGAAAGTGAAAAATCCTTCTTAAATTCGGTTGAAAAAGTGCAAAAAAGCCATTTTGGTTTGGGGGGATCGATCCCAAGAGGAGGGGGTCGATCCTTTAGTTCCAGAATCACAGATTTTGCATTCTGTTCAAGGGGGATCGATCCTGCTTGTTGAGGGATCGATCCCTCATCCTGTTTCTGCAGATTTTTGACAGAAAATCCAACCTTTGAGGTGCCAAAACTTCATTTTTGAGTATTTTAAGTCCAAGTAAAGGTTTAAACATTTGTAAAACATGATTTTGGACTTGTATGAATGAAAAACATGAATGAAATAGATTTTGAGATTTTGGAAGGATTTTCACCAATAAATGCATTTTTGGCCGCAAAGGAGGTCATTTTGAGAGTTATGCATGTTTTGGCAAAACCAATGCATTGAATTACATAAATATGTCAAAACAAACTTGTTCACATAGGTTTTAAGCACATATATCATTAAAGCATACATCTTGTGAACAACATGCCATGATTTCTAACATACAAGTTCTTCACTAATGCTCATGACATGGCATTTTGCATAAATGTCATATTTGGTAATTTGAGGCAAGTAAATACATTATCAACACATAGAAAACTTGCTCAAAATGCAGAAATCCAATAATCATTTCAAAATCACTAAACATGCCTTTCATCCAATCATCAAGATTTGTTCATCAAACACTCAAAAATCATTCATCATGCCTTTTGCTCAATCACAATGCATTAAAGATTATCAACCAAATTTCTCATCTAAGCACAAATAATTTAATAAAAACTTTAAGGAATAAAAAATTTAAGCTTACAAAACTCCTTTCCTTGAGAGTGTTTTGCCATGAATAGTTGGATCCACCTTGTGTCATTCTTTGAAGAATTGTTGTGACCTTGCCAAGGATGGATTCTTAAGCTCTTTCTCTTTCTCTTTCTCATTGGCATAAGCAATCTCCATGGGGGGTGTGTAGAGCATTTGATCTCCATTGTTTCTGTTGGCTCTATAGGCTATACCGAGAGGGGGGTGAATCGGTTTTTCGCTAACCTTAAGTTCGTTTTTCGATTCTTGTAAATTCTCTAGCCTATATTGATATTTTCTAAGTTCTCTAGACTACTCAATTATGCAATATAGATTCAATACAATAAACACAAATATAATTGCAAATAAGTAAAGGGAGTAAGGATAGAGAAATTTACGCAAGTGATTTATAGAGGTTCGGCAACCTTGCCTACGTCCTTTACCTTGAAACGCTCCCAAGGATTTTCCCCAAATTCACTATCTTTAAATTTGTATTAGACTCCCTCTTTTTCTAGGCTAAAGAGAAACCTCTCTCTTTTTCTAGGCTCAAGAGAAACCTCCATCTTTTTCTAGGCTCAAGAGAAACCTCTCTCTTTTTCTTAGGCTAAAGAGTAACCTCCCTCTTTTTCTTAGGCTAAAGAGAAACCTCCCCTTTTACAAGGAATGAGTGTGTTTACAAATTGTGTAATCAAAGAAGGGCCTCTAGATAGGCAAGTGATTACAGAAATTAGGCACAAAGAAAAGCCTATACAATGTTTGTGCTAAACAATACAAGAGATATGTGAATGATAGAAAATGAGGAATTTGTAGCTCTTGATTTGTTGTTGAGGCTTGAGGATTTGAGGAAAATGAGTATTGGAGTTGATTGAGTAGTTCCCCTTCCTTCCTTTAGCTTCTAAGCCTCTATTTATAGTCCCTTGGATGGTTTGTGGACGTTGGTTGGAGCCAAAACAGAAACTAGCCTTTATATCTCACAGAAACTAGCCGTTGGGGACTTTCTGACTTAAAGGGATCGATCCTTTTACCAAAGGGATCGATCCTTTTTTTCATTCCAAGCTTCCGGGGCCTTCTGCCAAAAAGGGATCGATCCCTTTCCTTAGGGGATCGATCCCATGCTTCCAGGATGAGTTTTTCCTGCACTTTTGGGTTAGAAATGATATGGCTTTTGATTTTAATTCAACCTAAAACATTTATAAGCTTTAAGGGAGTTTTTCTTGACTTTCTCAAATGAAAATATTGTCCAAAAACTTATAAGTAATTTTCTAAACTTATGTTCAATAATTCTTGAGAAAATTACTTAATATTGAAAACCATTTTATAGAGTATTAAGACCCATATGAATATATCATTAAATCATGGTCTTAAAGTTTGATATGAACACTTAAAAATGGATTGAGAAAATCATGTGTGATAAGGCAAATTTACAATATGAATTAAAACATTAAAGCTTACTTAAGTTTTTGTTATTTCAAAATATATATGGCAATTTAAAGCTAACAATCTCCCCCTTCTTGATATGACAAAACTTAATGTAAATTTGCTTTGAAAATTCTTTCATAAAATACTCCCCCTCAAATAAAGCAGGATTTTACAAAGCTCCCCCTTAATATAAGCATGGGTTTTGAAAATGAATTTTCAAACTATTTCTCTCCCATTATCTCTCCCCCTTAATATCTTTCCCTTTTAATATCTATCTCTCCCCCTTTTTGTCATAGCAAAAAGAAGGAAAAATAATAAAAAAAAATATGCTCCCCCTAAAATCATGGCTATGTGAGAAGAGATAAAAGAATATGCTCCATCCAACAAGAAACATGTTAGTACATGGGACTCATAGCACAAATAAATAAGTCAATATCCATAAAGAGTATGAAATATTCATGCAAAGAATATGACTTATGATCCTATACCAATTGTTTATAAATAATTTCGCACGAAGTTTCCAATTGGTAAAAAAAAAATGAAGCAATTTGTTTATAAATATCTACTAAGGTCTATGACTTGCTCATTTCAATCCATTAAGCACCTAAGTGTATCAATTGTTCTCTAAAGTCCAACTAAGGTGCATGTCAATACATCATGATTATGAGCTAAAATTATATAACATATCATATGCATGTGCTCATAAATCATTTTCAAGAAATATTGTGCCTAGAATTAAGATATATAGCAATTAACTACATATTCTAGTACAAAAGAGTTTCATACAAAAATATCGTAAGAGAATTCTTCTCTATTTGTCATTTCAAACTAAAGAGCACAAGAAGAATTGTCAATTTAAAGCTCATAGCAATTGGCAATTTAGTTTTAGCTTACCAATTGTTGAAAATATGGTTGCCAATGATACTAATTGTTATTTCAATCTAAATACCAATTGTTACTAATGGTTGACTTTAATATTTTGCATGAATCTAATATTTATGTGTAGTGTGTTCATGTCAAGAGAAAAAAAATCATTCTAAATATGCAAGAACACAACACATATCATCAAATATGCATAAGGATTAATTGAACATTAGCACACTATCATAAAGTATTAATCTATATTCATATTCACAAAATTATACCATATGGAAGATTCAACAATAAGTTATTCCAGCAAACACATTTTCTTCCATGGTTTTAAGCACAAATATCCTATGCTCAATTTTCCATTCAAGATCTTAACCAATTATGAGCAAGGAAAGATTCAAATAATAAATGCATGGATAATACATATGTTCAAGTTTGCATTTATCTTTGAATGTTGGTGTTGTCATTAAAGCCCAAGTTCTTTAATAGCTTGGCCATAAGAAAAATTTAAGTACATGGATGATAACGTTTCATGCATTTGAACATTTAGGATCCATTTACCATCACAATTTATAGGCCAATGACCATTACCAATTGTTGAATTTACATTTGAAATCAATCCACTAGATGTAAAATTATCATGAAACCTAGTGTGGAATTGATAAGTCAAGCCAAGAGACATAATCCTATAAGCATGCTTGACTAAGATGAACAAAAGGAATGAAGAATATTCATTATGGACAAATTCATCAAATTCTCAAATATATCCACAAATCATTGAAATAAATCTTAAAAATTATGTCTAAGCATTCATTGAAAATATATTTCAAGATTATTTCAAGATTTATGCAATTCATGACCATTTTCAATGAGAAAACTGATTTTGCACTTGTAAGCTCAAGAAAAATGATATTGATTGTTGAAAGTGATACCAATTGTTGGAAATGATACAAATTGATGGAGTTGAGGCATGATGTCAATGAAAAATGAATTTTCATAGTTTAAAGATCATCAAAAAGAAGTTAAAACAATGAATTTTAAGTTGAGAAAAAGAAGATATCAAGAGAATTAAGAAAACTTCTCAACTAAGGCTTAAAAATGCAGAAAAGAGCATAAATTGCCTAGAGGGATCGATCCTATGAGCAAAGGGATCGATCCCTAAACTCCAGAATCAAGTTTCCTGCATGTTTTTCCAAAGGGATCGATCCTGTATGTAGAGGGATCGATCCCTCATCCTGGTTTTGCAGATTTTTGACAGAAAATCCAACTTGTGAGGTGCCAAAACTTCGTTTTTGAGTATTTTAAGTCCAAGTAAGGGTTTAAAACATTTGTAAAACATGATTTTGGACTTGTATGAATGAAAAACATGAATGAAAAACCATTTTACAAAAGATTTTGCAATTTTGGAAGAATTTTCACAATAAAATGCATTTTTGGCCTCAAAGGATGTCATTTTGAGAGTTAAGCACATTTTGACAAAACTAAAGCATTAAAAACCACAAATCTGCCAAAACAAACTTGTTCACATAGATTTTAAGCACATATAACATCAAATCATCATATTTGTGAACATTATGCCATGATTTCCAACATACAAGTTCTTCATTATTTTTCATGACATGGCATTTTGCATATATGACATATTTGGCAATTTGAGACAAGTAAATACATTATCAACACATAGAAAACTTGCTCAAAATGCAGAAATCCAATAATCATTTCAAAATTGCTAGACATGCTTTTCATCCAATAATCCAATGCCTCAAGAACCATCCATCAACCAATCAACAATCATTCAACATGCCTTTTCTTTATTCATTCAACTCATAATGCACCAAGAATCATTAACACATTTTCTCATCAAAGCGCAACTAATCAAATAAAAAGTTTAAGGAGCAAGGAATTAAGCTTACAAAACTCCTTTACTTGAGAGTGCTTTGCCTTGATGTGTTGGATCCACCATTAGCCATTCTTTGAGAAATTGTTGTCACCTTGCTAAGGATGGATTTCCAAGATCTTCCTTTTCTTCATTGGCATAAGCAATCTCCATGGGGGTGTGTAGAGCATTTGAACTCCATTGTTCCATTGTATTCCCATGCTCTAACACTCCTACAACAAACAAGTTCAAATATGCTTCGGTACCCAAATTTTCTTGGGTCCATGAGAGTTAGTGCAAACAATGTTTGATCCTTTTGGGATCCATTTCAAACTCAAATCATCATTATTTATTGCATGCTTTGGCACCCACATTTTTCTAACCACTCTTCCTCTAAATGTGGTTTTTCTATATGTGCATGCTTGTGAAGAGTGTCCTATTCTATTGCATAGTAAGCATGTAAGAGATAAATCATGCATAGTATTTTTGCTCACAAGGAAATTCTTTAGATGAGTTTCTTTTTGTATTGCATTATATCCTAACACATCTTTGTCAAAGAAAGCTCTTTGGGTCTCTAACATGTGATCTAGCTTTTGTTGACCCATATAAAACCTAGAAAATGAGTTATGCAAATTTAAGTTCTTTTTATTCAACTCATTTATTTCTAAGTTAGCATCTTCTAATTTCTTTTCAAATTCTAGCTTAGCATTTATCAAGGCTTCATTTTCTATTTTTAATTTAGCAATGATTTTCTTATATTTGGAGTTCATGCATTGAAATTCATTTGCTAAATCATTAAAGGCATTTTGTAGTTCACTAAAGGTATAATCATTATCTTCACTAGAACTACTACTAGCATCATCATCACTAATAGCCATAAAGCATGAGTAGGCTACCTCTTCATCTACATTTTCCTCATCGGAGCTATCACTATCGCTCCATGCAGCCACAAATGTTTTCTTCCTAGGCTTCCTATTCTTTTCCTTCCTAAGTAAGGGGCAATCTAATTTAGTATGACCTGGTTCATTGCACTCATAACATACTAAGGGGTCCTTTTCTCTTCTACTTGACTCTCCCCTTTGATGTCTCATATTACTCTCTCTCTCTCTTTCATTCTCATAAATCTATTGAATCTTTTGGCAAACATTGCCATTTCTTTTTCTTCCTCATTTCCACTCTCATCACTATCATCCTCATGAGTGGAAGACTTAAGTGCTACCCCTACTTTCTTTGAAGGCTCTTCATTTCTTTTTAATTTCATTTCATGAGTAAGTAGAGAGCCCATAAGTTCATCTAGAGACAAGGTATTTGGATCCTTAGATTCTTCTATTGCGGTTACCTTTGCCTCCCATGACTTAGGCAAGCTATTCAAAATTTTCTTTACCATTTTAACATTGGAATAAGCCTTGCGTAGAGCCTTAAGTCCATTAATTATATCATTAAACCTAGTGAACATTTCGCTAATGGACTCATTTTCTTTCATCCTAAATAGCTCATAATCATGTGTGAGCATTCCTACTTTGGTCTCTCTAACTTGATTTGTCCCTTCATGTGTGATGGCTAGTTTATCCCATATTTGTTTAGCATTCTCACATAAGAATACTCTATTATACTCATTGGGACCTAGTGCACAAAAGAGGGTGTGCATAGCCTTGGCATTCAATTGTGCCAATCTCATGTCATTAGTGTCCCACTCATCTTCACTCTTAGGGACATCTTTTCCATCTACTTTTTTTATTAGGATTCTAGGGCCATTAACTATTACTCTCCAGACTTCATAATCATTGGATTGCACAAATAACATCATCCTAATTTTCCAATAAGAGTAATTTCCACCATTGAAGAGTGGAGGTCTAACTAATGAGTGTCCCTCTTCTCCTAGGGGTGTGCCTACATTCAAGTGAGTCATTTATGATCGTTTTGCTCGATAGAGGTTAGTCTAAATCAATCTCAAGCCCAAGCTCTGATACCAATTGTTGGCTCTATAGGCTATACCGAGAGGGGGTGAATCAGTTTTTCGCTAACCTTAAGTTCGTTTTTCGATTCTTGTAAATTCTCTAGCCTATATTGATATTTTCTAAGTTCTCTAGACTACTCAATTATGCAATATAGATTCAATACAATAAACAAAAATATAATTGCAAATAAGTAAAGGGAGTAAGGATAGAGAAATTTACGCAAGTGATTTATAGAGGTTCGGCAACCTTGCCTATCTCCCCTACCTTGAGACGCTCCCAAGGATTTTCCCCAAATTCACTATCTTTGAATTTGTATTACACTCCCTCTTTTTCTAGGCTAAAGAGAAACCTCTCTCTTTTTCTAGGCTCAAGAGAAACCTCCCTCTTTTTCTAGGCTCAAGAGAAACCTCTCTCTTTTTCTTAGGCTAAAGAGCAACCTCCCTCTTTTTCTTAGGCTAAAGAGAAACCTCCCCTTTTACAAGGAATGAGTGTGTTTACAAATTGTGTAATCAAATAAAGGCCTCTAGATAGGCAAGTGATTACAGAAATTAGGCACAAAGAAAAGCCTATACAATGTTTGTGCTAAACAATACAAGAGATATGTGAATGATAGAAAATGAGGAATTTGTAGCTCTTGATTTGTTGTTGAGGCTTGAGGATTTGAGGAAAATGAGTATTGGAGTTGATTGAGTAGTTCCCCTTCCTTCCTTTAGCTTCTAAGCCTCTATTTATAGTCCCTTGGATGGTTTGTGGACGTTGGTTGGAGCCAAAACAGAAACTAGCCGTTATATCTCACAGAAACTAGCCTTTGGGGACTTTCTGACTTAAAGGGATCGATCCTTTTACCAAAGGGATCGATCCTTTTCTTCATTCCAAGCTTCCGGGGCATTCTGCCAAAAAGGGATCGATCCTTTTCCTTAGGGGATCGATCCCATGCTTCCAGGATGAGTTTTTCCTGCACTTTTGGGTTAGAAATGATATGGCTTTTGATTTTAATTCAACCCAAAACATTTATAAGCTTTAAGGGAGTTTTTCTTGACTTTCTCAAATGAAAATATTGTACAAAAACTTATAAGTAATTTTCTAAACTTATGTTCAATAATTCTTGAGAAAATTACTTAATATTGAAAACCATTTTATAGAGTATTAAGACCCATATGAATATATCATTAAATCATGGTCTTAAAGTTTGATATGAACACTTAAAAATGGATTGAGAAAATCATGTGTGATAAGGCAAATTTACAATATGAATTAAAACATTAAAGCTTACTTAAGTTTTTGTCATTTCAAAATATATATGGCAATTTAAAGCTAACAGTTTCTTTGTATTCTCATGCTTTAATACTCCTACAACAAACAATTTAAGCATGTTTTGGTACTCAAGTTTTCTTGGGTTCTTGAGAGTTAGTGCAAATAATTTTTGATCCTTTTGGGATCTATTTCAAACTCAAATCATCATTATTTATTTCATGTTTTGGCACCCACATTTTTCTAACCACTCTTCCTCTAAATGTGGTTTTTCTATTTGTGCATGCTTGTGAAGATTAGCCTATCCTATTGCATAGTGAGCATGTAAGAGATAAATCATGCATAGTATTTTTGATCACTAGGAAATTCTTAAGATGGGTTTCTTTTTGTTTTTCATTATAGCCTAACCCATCTTTGTCAAAAAAAGCTCTTTGGGTCTCTAACATATGATCTAGCTTTTGTTGACCCATATAAAACCTAGTAAATGAGTTATGCAAATTTGTATTCTTTTCATTCAACTCATTTATCTCTAAGTTAGCCTCTTCTAATTTCTTTTCAAATTCTAGCTAAGCATTTGTCAAGGCTTCATTTTCTATTTTTAATTTAGCAATGATTTTCTTATATTTGGAGTTCATGCATTGAAATTCATTTGCTAAATCATTAAAGGCATTTTGTAACTCATCAAATGTAAAATCATTATTTTCACTAGAGCTACTACTAGCCTCATCATCACTAATGGCCATAAAGCATGAGTAGGCTACCTCTTCATCTACATTTTCCTCATTGGAGTTATCATTATCGCTCCATGCAGCCACGAATGCTTTCTTCTTAGGTTTCCTATCCTTTTCCTTCCTAAGTAAGGGGCAATCTAACTTAGTATGACCCGGTTCATTGCACTCATAACACACTAAGGGGTCTTTTTCTCTCCTACTTGACTCTCCTCTCATTACCCCTCTTATTTGATGTCTCCTATCATTCTCACTCTCTTTCATTCTCATGAACCTATTAAATCTTTTGGCAAACATTGCCATTTCCTTTTCTTCCTCATTTCCACTCTCATCACTATCATCTTCAATGACCTCATGAGTGGAAGACTTAAGTGCTACCCCTACTTTCTTTGAAGGCTCTTCATTTCTTTTTAATTTCATTTCATATGTAAGTAGGGAGCCCATAAGTTCATCTAGAGACAAGGTGTTAGGATCCTTAGATTCCTCTATAGCCGTCACCTTTGCCTCCTAAGATTTTGGCAAGCTATTCAAGATTTTCTTAACCATTTCTAGATTGGAATAGCTCTTGCCTAATGCCTTAAGTCCATTAATTATGTTATTGAACCTAGTGTACATTTCACTCATGGACTCATTTTCTTTCATTCTAAAAAGCTCATAATCATGTGTGAGCATACCTACTTTGGTTTCTTTCACTTGATTGGTCCCTTCATGTGTGATGGCCAATTTGTCCCATATTTGCTTAGCATTTTCACATAGAGACACTCTATTATATTCATTGGGACTTAATGCACAAAAGAGAGTGTGCATAGCCTTGGCATTCAATTGTGCCACTCTCATGTCATTTGTGTCCCACTCATCCTCATTCTTAGGGACATCTTTTCCATCTACTTTGTTCATAGGAGTTCTAGGATCATTCACTATAATTCTCCACACTTCATAATCATTTGGTTGGACAAACAACATCATTCTTGTTTTCTAATAAGAGTAATTCTCTCCATTGAAGAGTAGAGGCCTACCAAATGATGATTGTCCCTCTTCTCCTAGGGGTGTGCCTACATTCAAGTGAGTCATTTATGATCGTTTTGCTCGATAGAGGTTAGTCTAAATCAATCTCGAGCCCAAGCTCTGATACCAATTGTTGGCTCTATAGGCTATACCGAGAGGGGGTGAATCGGTTTTTAACTAACCTTAAGCTCGTTTTTCGATTCTTCTAAATTCTCTAGCCTATATAAATATTTTCTAAGTTCTCTAGGCTATTCAATCATGCAATTCAAATTCAATACAATAAGCACAATTATAATTGCAACTAAATAAAGAGAGTAGGGAAAGAGAAATGTACGCAAGCGATTTATAGAGGTTCGACAACTTGCCTACGTCCTCTACCTTGAGACGCTCCCAAGGATTTTTCCCAAATTCACTATTCTTGAATTTGTGTTACACTCCCTCTTTTTGCAGGCTCAAGAGAAACCTCCATCTTTTTCTAGGTTTAAGAGAAACCTCCTTCTTTTTCTTAAGCTAAAGAGAAACCTCCCCTTTTACAAGGAATGATTTGGTTTACAAGAGATGTAATCAAAGAAGACCTCTAAGTAGGTAAATGATTATAGAAATTAGGCACAAAGAAAAGTCTATACAATATTTGTGCTAAACAATACAAGAGATATGTGAATGATGGAAGATGAAGACTTTGTAGCTCTTGATTGGTTGTTGAGGCTTGAGGATTTGAGGAATAATGAGTATTGGAGTTGCTGAGTGGTTCCTCTTGCTTTCTTTAGCTTCTAAGCCTCTATTTATAGTCCCTTGGATGTATTCTAGCCGTTGGGTGGAGCTAAAACTTGAATATGACCGTTGTCTCACAAAAACTAGCCGTTACAGGCTATTTTCGGGTAAAGGGATCGATCCCTTTCCATAGGGGATCGATCCCTTCATTCCAGAATGCTTATTTTGGGCTGAGGGACCTTTCTGCCACAAAGGGATGGATCCCTTTCCCTTAGGGGATTGATCCCTTTGATCAGGGGATCCATCCCTTCAGACAGGGGATCCATCCCTTACAATATTCATTTGCCTTTTCTAGGTCTTTAGGCATTAAAAACATTCTAAAACCAATTTTGAGTATTTTTAAATATAACATGACTTTGAAAACATGAATTTGAGTCCAAAAAATTTATCAAGTAATTTTCTTAAAATATATTCAATACATTTTATAAAGTATTAAGACCAATAAGAATGTATCAATAAGTCATGGTCTTAATGTTTGATATGATCACTTAAAATGTATTGAGAAAATCATGTGTGATAAGGCAAATTTACAATGTGAATTAAAACATTAAAGCTTGCTTAAGTTTTTGTCATTTCAAAATATATATATGTCAATTTAAAGCTAACAAAGAATTTTCAGATTGGATTTTCTCTCTTGAAGCTTGAGGATTTTCTAAGTGCTTGTTCTACCTCCAAACTTCATAAATACCTCTATTTATATCCCACCAACTGATTGGAATGGTTGGTGAAGCATTTAATGCAATTCCTCTCGTTGAAACCCTCAGAAACTAACCGTTGGCTCAGTTTCGTGCAAAGGGATCGATCCCTTTACTGGGGGGATCGATCCCTTTTCTCCAGAATGCTTTCCTATCCTTCTCTGGACCTCTTCCAAGGATTTTTTCACTTAGGGATCGATCCCTTTACTGGGGGAGATCGATCCCTCATAATTTCCTACACCTATTTTGCTGCAAATTGATACAAATTGATGGCTTTTGTTATTCTAAGTTAGTTCAAAACCTTCTAACACTTTTCTAAGAATATTTACTGACTTTTTCAATTGAAATCACAAACCAAAACTTTGTTTAAAATATTTTCTATCATTGAGTTCATTCAAAGCAAATTTACTTTGGAAAAATCATTCTTAATCTTACTTGAGTTTTGTCATTTCAAAATACTTGTCAATTTAAAGCTAACAACAGGTATGACCTAGTAAAGTCAGGTGGGCCTCGTAGGCTCTACAGTGCCCGGATGGACGTGAGACCGGACAAATGTTATTTGAGGAGTCCAATAAGCCTACGATAAGAACCTGAAACTTAAAACCCTTTATTTAGATCATTTTTGAAAAAGGCGCAACAATTTAAAAAATGACAATTAAGGACATAGCTCGGTGCCATTTTTGTAAATTGTGGCCAAACTAAATTGACTTTTGACCAAGTGATTAAAGAATGATAATCTACATGGGAATAAGTTCTAGGCTATGTCAATAGATAGATCAAATTGTGGTTAAATCAGAAATTTACACGATTTACCCGAGAGGGGTATTTTCATAATTTCACCTTTACAATAGATCAAACCCCAATGAAACCACCTCTATTCATTAAAATATGTTTAATAATAATATTTAATGATGAAATATAAATTTTTGGAGTTCAACTGCATAGCTAGAAAAATTACGGAAGCTTAAGGGCAAAATTATCCTAAAATCTCATAACCAAAGGCATTTTGGTAATTTTGCCCCAACCTAGAATCTTCTACAAAATTCAATACACACCAGCCGGCCACCCACTCTCTTCTTCTTCCTTCTCCACGCCAACCTCCATAGCCGTACCTTAAACAAAAAAAAATCATCAAAATCACCTTTAAAACAACTTTAAAATCAAAAGCTTATTTCTACAAAATTGCTCCAAATTAAATTCTGTACTCACCCATACCAATATTTCATTGTAGAATTGAGGAAATCAATAGGAAAGGAAGCTTAAAGAATTTGGCCAAGGTAAGCATCTTCCATATATTTGGTTTCTTTGAATTTTAATGTTAGAAAATGATTAATTTAAGCTTCCTAAACATGAATCTAGCATTAGTTTTGCTTAAATTCCATCCAATTCCTACCCAAGGTATTCGGCCATTAATGGAACTTCATGGTTCCAAGTAGCTTGATGCACGATGATGGTGTTAGATAAATGAATGAACATGAATAAGCATGGTCTAAGTGAAAATTTGTTGAAATTCCTTAAGTTTGGCTAAGAGGTGCATTCGACCATGCTTATGGGGGAAGGATTTTGTGCTTTATTTGATGAGTTTAGGGTGCCATTAGACTGTAGAAATTGTCAGGAGACTATTGGTGAAGTTGGAATTAAAATCGGAGTTAGGTAGAAGAAGTTGTGTTTTACTACCGGTGTAATTTAGACTGGTTCAATATTTACTATAGACAATGTAGCTGAATTTAGGGAAGAAAAATATCTTATAAATTAAGGTGAGATGAATTAATAATATTGGTATAATGTTTTGTAGCCCAGGAGTGTTAAATTTCAAGTGGTGCTATCGATGGGTCGGTAAGAAAACAACAGGTAAGGGATGAGTGTGTGAACTGTAGGGATACTATGAATGCATGATTTACCTCAAATAAATTTCATGAAGTGATTTAGGAATTAATTGCATTGGAATTAGTGAATTTGTGGATATTGGCTGGTTTATAAATTGTGTTTTCTGTGCAGTAAGGTTATGTTAGAAACAACCGTTATTCTGTCGAAATTTATAGAAAATTGTAAGAAATAAATTCTAATATTTTCAAATGATAGAATTAAATAGATTTCCAAGTGATTTCCATGTAAATTATTTAAATTGCATTATTTTATTATTTACCAAAAAATAATATTTAAATATTCATGTTAATGAATTTTAATTACATGAAGGTACCAACATACGTTTATTACTGTTCTAGAGATGAATAGAACATTTTTAGAAAATAATATTAAAGCATGAATATTTTATAAATTTTTATTCATACACTGAATATATTTTTAATATACTTATTTATGGATTGATTGAAGATCAATTTAGTAGAATTGATTTCAAAAATGATGCTCTACTGTATATATCTACTGTTTTGAGACTATTAGGCCATGTATCATGCTCATGTGTCACGTGTACTGTTATTGTTATTACTGTTATTATGTTAATAGACCCACCAAGTCTTCAACCTCCACTAGTGGCACTTAGCAAGTGTACACTGTGGATCCCATAGACTATGGTCATATGTTTCACGTGTTTACTATTATTCTCTTTTTGGGATCTTATTTAAGCATGATATACTTTAGGTGTTGCTTAGTGTCCACTCTATTGTTACTGTTTATTACACTGTTTTACTGAATTGCTTGCTAGTACTAAATTGTTTACTTATATGGAAATGTTTACATATTGTTTACTTAACTATTTCCCATATTGTGTTTACTGATATTGAATTAAATATTATTGTTGGAAGGAAATATTCATTTATTTATTAAAATTGTTTTGCTATATGATTTTAATAGTATTTCATATTGTGTTGATATCAAATTCAATTTATTACTGCCTATAGTCGCTTCTAGGAGTCGGGACACAATAGGTATTCTAAAATACCTCCCATACTCCATTAGGTTTCCTAGCAAACTATAATGTCTTTCCCGATTTGCACCTTAGTACACTAATAGGAAATTAAATATTTTTGGCATATAGATTTCATAGTATCAGTCTTTACATATGATTCTCTTATTGAGCACGTTAGCTCACTCCTTATTTTTGCCACTCCACAGATTATTTGCAGTGACCGTATATATACCGTTCCACTAATTTCGGCTGCATTATCATTCCCCGAGGCAGCTTCAAACAAATTTTAGAGGTATATTTATTTTCTTTTATATGTTCAGACTTATTTTGGTACAGTACTACAGTTGTATAATAATGTATGTAGACACCATATTTTGTCCGGGCTTAGTGAGCTACTGGGCATATTGAACTTGTTAAGCTATTGGACTTGTCAGAGTGAGTTTTTTTAATTTTAGAACCTGAATTAAGTTCTTGGTCCATATTAGTTCAAAGCCCAATTATTTAAGTTCAAATTTTAAATTAAAAAAAAGATAATCAAAATCCAAAAAAATAATAAAATAAATAAAGATAATTAGGCTTAGTTAGATTTATTTTAAAATTAAAAAAGATAAAGATAAAAACTCGAAAAAAAATCAAGTTAACCATAAGATTATTTCAAGTCAATTTTAAATTTTGAAATCCTATCACACTTTGAAAAACCTTATAAAAACACAGTAAAAAGCAATTAAAAGGCGGAGGGTTTTTGGAGATAGAGGCACGAAGGAAGAAAAAAGAAAAAGAGAGGCAAAACATCAGGCATAAAAGGGGAGGATTCAATCATCTTGAAGAAAAGCGGAGATACGTAGAACAATTCGGCGGAAAAAACAAGAGAGTAAAATACAAAAGAGAGTGAGTGGTAATCATAGAGAATCGTAGAGAGAGCAATTACATAGAGTAGGACAGAGGAGGAGAATCACAGGGAAAGCAGCAATTATATGACAGAGATAGAGTGAACGATTAGAGAGAGAAACACAGAGGGATTGAGTGAGAAAACAATTACAGAGTAAATACAAACATAAAAGTGAGAACACTTTTTTTATGGAAATAACGGCAGTGGAACACAGTGGTGGTGGAGCACGGGCATTGATGCTGCAACTGGTAGAAGAAAATATGTTAATTAATCTACTCAAAAAAAAGATATATTAATTAATATACATTAAATTAGGTTAACGAGTCAAAATAATGAGATGTCTTGTATGTAAAGTACATTAATAATTCCAATGATGAAATCCTTGAGGCGATTGCGAACGAGTAATACTTAAAGAATTTCTAGGCGAGAGAATTCTTCTAAGTTTATCCAGAACGATGGAAGATTTAGAAGGTATTTTCAAAATAAATAAATAAATAAATAATAAATAAATAATACATAAAGATAATTAAATTTATTTTCTAATAAAATAATAAAGATAGAGTAATAATAATAATAACAATGAATATAAATAAATAATTAAATAATAATTTCGATGATGAAATCTTTGAGGCGATTGCGAATGAGTAACACTTAAAGAATTCCTATGTGAGAGAATTCTTCTAAGTTTATCTAGAATGATGAAAAATTTGGGAGATATTTTCAATATAAAATATTTAAATTTTAATAAAAATAAAAATAATGAATAAGAAATAATTATAAAAAAAATCAAAGAACAAAAGATAATAAAATAAACTAGGAAATAATAAAAATATATATAATATAAATAATTCTAATGATGGAATCTTCAAGGTGATTGCGAATAAGTAACACTTGAGGAATTCTTAGGTGAGAGGGTTTTTTTAAGTTTATCCAGAATGATGAAAAATTTTGGAGATATTCTCAATATTAAATACCAAAATCCTAAATATAGTAATAAATAAAAAATAATATTTAAAAAATAAATAAATAAATAAAAGTAATAAAACAATTAAATAAAATAAAGTAGGGAATAGTAAAATTCTAAAATAATTCCGACGACAAAGCCTCTTCAGGGGAGTCGAATGGTACCCCTTGAATACTTGATGAACAAAAGTTATATTCTCGCAAGTGCACGAATCAAGGTAGTATAGCGTGCAAATACAAGAGTCGATCCCACAGAGATTTGCTAAATTTATTCAATTAAAATTTAACTACTTATGCTCTAAAAATTATGAAAGTCAAATAAAATAAATTGCCTAAGTATCTAATTAATTACTAAATTAACTAATTAAATTAATTAACCTAATAAAATCAAGAAATTAACCAATAAAGAAAAGCCTAGGAATTTGATTTCACCAATACATTGCAATTTTATGTCTTCAATCCTAAAAATCTTAATTCAATTTCCTAATATATGATTACTCTGTTTGATGGCAGCTATAATCAAGTATTTTTAATCATTAAATTATCTATGATGTGTAGCATAACCAATGACTAAAAATCCATTAAGAACAGAAGAACATCTAACAAGAACCAAATAAATATTCTAGCTTAATGCATGCATCAAATATTTATTTAATCATTCAAGAGAGCTATACATGGCTTAGCATATGATGTGTACCCTTACCATGTCTCAAACAATCAATTAATTTATATTAAAGGTGGCCAATCAATAACACAAATCAAAAGATTAAATTAATCACAATGAATGATACTAGAATTTAAGAATTGATTAATTAATTATAAAGACATAAAATATGCAAGTAGGTTCGATCAAATTCCTAGTAAATTAATTAGTTCATGTTTAATTTAGCAAAACAAAATATTAAATTAATAAATGTCATGCTTTAAATTAAACAAATAACTAATTTACAAATGAATAAAATAAGTAAATAAATAAATAATATAATGTAAAGTATTCAATGAAGCTTTAAGAGTGGAGCCCATAAACTTATGAATTCCTGACAATTTGCAGCAAACAATTGCAAGTGGCGTGACTTGGAATTACAAGGATTTTTCTTTCGGCTTAATTGGTTTGCTTTGCTTTCCTCCGCAACAGCTACACGTGTTCTGCTCTACTTCAAGATCAAAGTCTCCTACAAATTCAATATCTGCTCACGGTTTGGACCGCTTCAAGGTCAGCCACGCTTCTGCTCTGCTCCGGCTACTGCTCTTTCTTCTTCGTTGAACCTGCGGCAAACACAAGGACCAACTATTCTGCAAAATAGAAAGAAACACAGCAGCAAAAAAAAACACTAACAGCCCAGTACCGATCCTCACTTCCCTTCTGTTCTCTGTTTGTTTTCTCCTTGTGTCTTCATTTTTTTCTCTCTCCTTTGCTACTGCCGCCCCTCCCCTTTTTTTATAATTTTTTTCCTTTAAGATTTTTAGGGTTTCTTTTTAATCAAGAATAAATCTCAATCCTCTATTTTATTTTAATCCTATGGTCCAAAAGTTTTTAAAACAAATCAGAATTTAATTACAACTTTAGAAAGTCAAACAATATATATTTCAAGAATTTATTCCAATTACAAGATTTATTGTTTGATTTCATGCCATAATTTTCAAAATTAATTCCCAAATCACTTTCTCTAAATTAATTCACAAGATACATTTAACAATTAATTTTACACAAGAATATAGCAATAAATGTGGTAATTAAAACATAAATAATATAACAAATATATTATTATCAATACTCTTGAGGTGAGAAGAGTCATTTAAGAGTTCATCCAGAATGATGGAGGATTCTTAAAAGAATTTTCGATATTTAAACAATAAAAAGAAATATTAAAAGACCACATAATTAAAACTAAGTCAAAATAACACAAGATTAAAATGGTACCAATATTGGGCGTTGTACGGGTGCTATAACCTTCCCTACACGTAAATGAATTCCCGAACCCAAAACTTAAAATGTAGACCAGTCCTTAGAGTCATTTAGTTGGCCAATCACACATAGGTTAAAAAAGATTGGTGGTGACTCCATTTCTTTAATGTTTGGCGACCTAGCCCTAGGAAACGTTATGACAATGTACAGGGGATGTAAAGTAATAGTACAGTTATGTAAATTTTGATAATAAATAAGTATAATTACTAATTAGTTATGTGTTTATTGTTACAAGTGAAAGTGAATAGTGATAAAGACATCATAGACAGCCTAACCGATTACTGTTATGGGTGTAAAATATGGTATTTACTGTATACTACAGGACGTGACAAGGCAAGCCTTGTACTTGTCAACAAATCCTCAGCTAAATACTTAGTACGAAAAATCCACTTGCAACCAACTAGATTCTATGTTGGGTTTGGTGGCACAAGTTTTCGCATCCTATTTTGAACAAGAGCATCATACTCATCAAACATGGGTTGGCTCCACTTGGGATCCTTAATGGCTTGAGTTATAGAGGTGGGTTCAATGGCATTAGAGGTAGCAAGTTGAGCAGTTAGGTTTAATTTGGTGATTGGCTTGTGAATGTTGTTTTTAGATCTAGTGACAATAACATGGGAAGGAGAAGTGATAAAGGTGGAAAATGAGAGTTGGTTCTATTGTGGAGGTATTTGATAGTGGTGGGAGCGGTGATTTGAGAGATGATGTGGAAACGGATGTGTGGGAAAGAGGAGGTGATACATCCGAGATTGGATCTACAGGGGGTATAAATGTCAAAGTTGTAGATGATGTGCCGGTGACTGGAAAGAAAGAGACAGAAGGACACCAGTGAGAGATTATTTTAGAGGAAGGACGTGTAGAACCTCTAAGTGTAGATACAAAATGAGGTTGGTTTAAGATAGAGGTAGGTGCTTTAAGTAGAAGAGTAGCCTACAAAGACATAAGGAGAAGAACGATGAGCATGTTTGTGGGACACATATGGTCGAAGCCAGGGGTAACAAAGACATCCAAAACTATGAAGCCTAGAATAGTTTGGAGAAGTGCTAAAAAGTTTAACATGTAGGGAGAGGGGATGAAACGTTGGGGTAGGAAGCCAATTGATGAGAGAGACAGCAATGGTAAATGCATAGGACCAATAGGATAGGGTCATGGATACATGAGAGAGAAGAGACAAACATGTTAAAAAATATGACAATGACGACGTTCAGAGTATCCATAGTTTTTCTGGTGTGTGAAGAGGGGAAGTAATGTGAAGACTGCAAATTCTCTGTACCTAAACTGTAAATAAATGGAAAAAAATAATAAATTAAATTAAATAAACTTAGTATTGAATTGTAATCTGAATTTTGTATTAACTTAATTCCTGAATCCGAAAATTTGAGTTTAGTGCGCTTAACAATTAGTGCATATCTTTCTATACGATTGATTAATATAAATATGATATATATATATATATATATAAATCCAATAAAGAAAATAAATTTATATTTTTATATTTTTGTACGTTATCGATATAAGTTAATGGGTTTATATTTTACCACTACCTATATTTATACACTTTAGACATGAAATACATTTATATAAATAACATATATAGATGTATAAATATTTAAGATAGGAAATATATAAATATTTAAAGTAATTATATAAATATTTAAAGTAATTATATAAATATTTAAAGTAATAACAACAACATAAAATTTGATTGGCTTCCTTAGGAAGCCAATCAAAACATCATGGGAGCATGTTTGAATCTAAAGGAAGCAAAGGATTGCCTCTGCCAAACAAAAAGAAAATAAAGAGAGAAAGAAAAAAGGGGATCTTAACAAGAAAAGAAGGAAAAAAAAGGAAAAAAGAAAAGAGGAGAAAGAAGACAACATAAGAGAGCAACGAGAGTGAGAGCAAGCGAACTGTAACGAAAGAAGAAGGGAGAAAAAGAGGCTAAGAGAGAAGGGACGAGCTGCAGCAAATAGAAAGAAGAGGAAGGAAACGAATTTTGCTATAGCGAGAGAAAGGAAAGGAGTTACTGGAAGTGATGAAAAGACAGAGGAAGAAGAAGATCGAAGCGTAGTAGTTTCACATGACAAAAAGCCTGAAAAAAAAAACTTCCCTGGGAGTGCGATTTGGTAGGGTTATACCAAGAGTGATTGAGGACTGATCAATGCTGCATTTGGGACCGATTTGAAGGTTGTGAAAGGGACATTTGGTGGCTAGATCAGTGCTAACTGACTCCGGTGGCTATTTTGGCTGGTCAGTGGCTGCTCACGGTTGGCTGTTGTTAAAGCTAGATTGGGTTGTGTTGGAGGTAGTGGACAATAAGGATTAAACGAAGCCATTGAGGGCTATTTCGGTTTGAAGTTTTGTACTGTGTTGGGGACGTTCAAACAAGGCTAGGTTAGTGGTTTTGAAGTCTGTTTCTATAGTCTCATCGGGATAGAATATGAGGGCTGAAATAGGTGGAGTAAAAAACTGATTTGGTTGTATCGGGACTGATATTTGAAGTTGTGGTCAGTGGCCTTCTGAAGGGCTGAGCTGAAAATCGAAATGGAGGAATAAGACTGTAGCTTTTGGCTGGTTTAGCACTAGGTTTTTGAGTTGTGTCTAGGGCTGGTATTCAAGGATTTAAGTCCAAGTTTAAATCAAGTTTAACAGCCCAAAAACAAGCTAAACCGAGAGGTATTCAAAGGGTAAGAAATGTTAATTTTGTGATATTAATATGTATATACATATATTCCTTAAGACAATGAAATGTGAGAATTATGGCTTTGATATGACATGTGAGAGGGATAAGAAAAATATACTATGAGATTTCATGATTAAAGAAATTATTGAATAGGTCATAGTGGTGATGCATAAAGTTTAACGAGATATATTATGTATAATGGTTCATGTCACATGGCTTAATTTAATAAATTATAAGTTCTCATTACGATAATATGTGTTAAGTCAAGGGTGAGAAAGTAAGGAAAGGTGTATTTGTCTAAGATTAACATATATATTGTTAGTATGATAATGAGGAATTTTAGTATAGGATTTTAAATGGATCTTTTGAGAAGAAAGTGGTGATATGGAACGTTAGCAAAGAGAACATTTTTAGGAATAAGAAAATTATACTTTAATATGTCTACGTGCGATCAGTGTGACAATGAAGAATTAATTTCGAAATAAAAAGCGAACTTGGTTAATATTGATTCTAGGATAGATGTTTTTAGTAAGTGATTAAGTATAATGAAAACATGTTATTGAAATGATGTATGAATTAAATTGTAGTGACTTGAAGTGGTGTAGGAGCTTGAGTTCGATTTGGAAATCGGAAGAAGAAAATCGCTAAGAATTGAGGTAAGTGGGTTAAGTAAGCTTTACTAGCACCATTTCGTAGGAAGCATTCAAATTTCTTTAATAATTAAGCTAGCTTATGAATTAAGAGGCGAAATGTCGTCGATCAGCCTACTAAGGTAAGATGTAAAGAGAAGTTTGAATTGTCAATCTGGAAATTTGCTTGGGCTAGAATTGAAATATTGTTTTCTATGTTGTGTGTTATGGCTAGCCAAGTTCGCATGCTGAGTGACATGAAAAACTCTAGTTCGATACTATTATATAAACTTGTCATTATGTCTGCATCAGTTAAGTACATATATGCATGATCCGTTTTAAATTTACACATAGTAGTAGTGTAATATGCATGGAGGAGCTTTCACTGATTCATACATGCACTCACATATAATATATTTCAATGCAAGTTGCTTTACGCATAAGTTTTTGTAACAACTGGCATATGGTTTAGCTTAAAAATTTTTTGTTTGAGTTGACTTGAAATAAATAAAAAATCTTGTATATTTAAAGCTCGAAAATGTTTTGTTAGTGTTTTGAAATGCATGGAAGTTAAGAGCTACACGAGAAAACTGTTTTCTGATATATTTTTCAATTGCAAGCAAATCCATTGACCTTCAGATCATTTGAGCCTATTGAGTCTTGCTCTAGGTTCTATTACCCGTCTATTGAGCTTTGTGCTTTAGACCTTCAGTATCAGTATCTGCACCTTACGAGCCTCGAGCTCTAGGCTTTATCAGGCTTTTCTAGAAAACCAGCAAACAAGTTTCGGCTCTCAACTGATTAGCGAGACTGGCGTATAATCTATGGCCATAGGTATTATGTTGCTTGCGACACCCACTCCATCACTAGCTAAGATGGACATCAGTATCAATATTAGTTATCAGGGATTCATGCCTAAACTCTATCAGTATTCGCTTTCAGTATTTTGAGGCTTCATGCCTAATTTGATTGATTATAAGTTTTCTGTATGACTATCTGTTTGAATTAAACGCATCAAAAACCTATTTTGATTTCTATATTAGTTTTCAATACCTTATGGCTTCGAGCCTACAATGATTGATTCTCAGTTTCCAATATTATTCTCTGCTTTGAAGTAATTGCATCCGAAATTTGTTTGAGGTTAGTAATTGTTTCAGTACTTAAGGCTTCACACCAAGTCTTTCTATTTCGAACTAAATGTATTAAAATTCGGTTTTCAACTTTAAGCATACAGAACCTTGTAATGTTGAATATTTTGGTGACAGTATGGCATCGAGTCAAGTGGTTATATCTTCAGGTATCGTGTTGTGACTCGGGGAAATGAGGTAATTAAGATATCTTGTTGATTAATACCCCGTACAGTCCTAGTCTTAAGTGAGAGTCCATGTAGGTACAATCAATGTACAGAATGCAATGTCATGCATATATGTCACCTTATTTGATATCATGCATACATATACATATAGATCGACATGAGCCTAGTATCTGTTTACTTAAACTACTTATTGAGCCGTGGTTTTGCTCACCTCTTTCACCTCCAATTTTTGCAAAGAAGCTTCTTGTTATTGGAATTGCTGTTCATTGCTCTGTTGGTTACTTTGACAAACTTTTATGGAGTTTTGCAAAGTATCCTCTAAAGCTGGCCTCCACGGTTGGAAAGACGAACTTGCTTGGTTCTGGTTTTGGTTGTTACTCTATGAAAAATTAGGATGACTTCTCCAACCCGGGTTGTAAGTGTTTAACCCGTGGGTTGTGAAAGTTCATCATATTGGCTTGCTCAACAAAATCTGGGAATTTCTCATTAAAAAGACAAGCATTAGTAACATGACTATGAATCCCACACATTCTACATACCTCACTGGAAATTGGCATTCTTTGACCCATCATCATAGCACACATAGACTTCATTTGCTTGGTTAATTCTGAAACTTGCATTGCCAACTCAGTGTTATTGTGAATCTCATAAAGGCCTGTAGATTTTACCTCTAACAGTCTTTTATTGCGAATTAGCTCCAAGCATCTGGTAGAGCTCAAAGGTTTCTTGTGCAGTCTTTTCTCCCATGGCACCTTCAGTAGCATTATCAACCATAACTTGACAACCTTGAGTTAGTCCATCATAAAAAATTGATTTTGCAATTCTAATGGTTACCGATGATGTGGACATTGAATCAAAAGCAATTTAAAACGTTCTCAAGCTTCATGGAATGCCTCACCATCTGCTTGTGTGAATGTTGCAATCTTACCCCTCAATTAAGTGGTTTTGGCATGTGAGTAAACTTACCTATGAACTTATTATACACTACATCCCATGTGGTAGGTAAGGCTGGTGTTATAGACATGAACCACGTCTTTACCGCATCCTTCAAGGTGTAGGGAAAACATCTCATTCGCAATTGGTCCTCAGTTAATCCCTGCAAAGGAAAAGTTTGAATAGTTACATAAAAATCACAAATGAATGTCAAACGATCTTCAACAGCAGCACCATGAAAAGAAGGAAGCATATTAAAATGAATATTTTTAAGCTCATAGTTTCTGGCTGCATCATTGAGAACAATGCATGATGGTGATGTTCCAACAGTAGGATGTGCAAACACCTTCATAGGATGATTTTGAACACGATTTTGAACTTGATTTTTAGCTTGATTCCCAACTTGTAACTCCATGTTGGTTTCAACTAGTTCCTCTTCTTGTGCCTTCTCCTTTCTACCGATTCTGTCAATTTGATCGTTGATGGGCACTATCTCTTGACCAAGTGATCGTCGACCTTGTGTCCACTACCTAAAGAAAGAAAAAAATTTAGTAAGCTAAAAATAGTAGTAATAATACTAATAAAAGAAAAACATGCATAGTTAAATAAAATTGAACAAACTTAAGACAAATCCCCGGTAAAGGCGCCAAAAACTTGATGAACAAAAAGTTATATTCTTGCAAGTGCATGAATCAAGATAGTATAGCGTGCAAATACAAGAGTTGATCCCACAGAGATTTGCTAAATTTATTCAATTAAAATTTAACTACTTATGCTGTAAAAATTATGAAAGTCAAGTAAAGAAATTACCTAAATATCTAATTAATTACTAAATTAACTAATTAAATTAACTAACCTAATAAAATCAATAAATTAACCAATAGAGAAAAGCCTATGAATTTGATTTCACCAATACATTGCAATTTTATGTCTCCAATCCTAAAAATCTCGATTCAATTCTAGGGTTCATTCTTCATAATATATGAGTACTCTGTTTGATGGCGGTTATAATCAAATATTTTTAATCATTTAATTACCTATGATGTGTAGCATAATCAATTATTAAAAACCCATTAAGAATAGAAGAATATATAACAAGAATCAAATAAATATTCTAGCTTGATGTTTGCCTCAAATATTTATTCAATCATTCAAGAGAGCTATACATGGCTTAGCATATGGTGTGTACCCTTACCATGTCTCAAACAATCAATTAATTTATATTAAACGTGGTCAATCAATAACACAAATCAAAAGATTGAATTAATCATAATGAATGAAACTAGAATTTAAGAATTGATCAATTAATCATGAAGACATAAAATATGCAAGTAGGCTCAATCAAATTCCTAGTAAGAAAATTAGTTCATGTTTAATCTAGCACAAACCAACAAATTAAATTGAAAATCCATGCTTATCAAACAGTAGCTAATAATAAAAAAACAATTAATCTAATAATGTAATAATGCAATTAACATTAAGTCAAAAAGGTGGCAGCCTCTCAAAATCAAGCTTTATGCAATTGATGTGAAACGTGTACAGCAAAAGAAGATGTTGCTTTGGCCTTTGTACAACAAACGTGTACAGGTGCTCATGGTTATACTGTTCATGCCCTAGCCTAGCTCCATGTAGTTCTGTTTCGATTTCTAAGTTCTGCACAAGACCATCTATGGTTTGTTCACGTCGTTCTCGGTCTGCCTTAGTTCCAGCAACAAGGCTCTGCTACGAACTGCCCAAAGCTATAGCCTCGATCCAAGCACACAATTCTACTCAGGTTCTTCAACAGCAGCAAGTCACGAGTTGCTCTCTTGGTACCACTCAATTCTGTAGTTGCTTCACCATAATCGATTCTACTCTTTTCTTTGTCTTAAGTTGCTGCCGCCCCCTTTGTCTATATATTTGGCTCTTCAACATGCTTGCACTTATATAAAAACACAAAACTTGCAAACTAAGTAAAAGCCCTAATAAAACTTTCCTTCCAAATAACCCTTATAATTGCTTGCTCTTCCCAATTAATGTTATATTTCCTTTCCTTTTTTTTTTTGCAAATAATATATCCTTTAAATTTTAATAAATTCAAATCATATCTTCCAAAATTAATCCCAAAGCCAGTTTCTATAAATTAATTCACAAACACACATTAAACAATTAATTTTACACAAGAATATAGCAATAAATGTGGTAATTAAAACATAAATAATATAACAAATATATTATTATCAGAATAGTTGTTATTCTGCAGGTTATTTACTGGGAAAATTGATTATATATAAGGGGAAGATTTTCGATCTTTTTCTTTTGCTAGTTTAACCTTGAATTAAATTATTAAGTTGATTTGTCTTAGGAGTTAACCATTTAAATGGTGAATGTAAAGTTAAATCGAATTGAGAAATGCAGAAATAGTTTAGAGGTGACACTGACACCGACAGCGAATACAAATCTTAAAGTGAAAGGAAAAAAAATTTAGTTTGTAAAATTGGTAAATTGTAATAAAGTGAAAGTGATAAGTGCACGTCACGGTCTTCAGATCATGACAGATTTAATGGTATCAAAGCAAGGTTTGTGTAGTACATGTCAATGTCGTTGTGATTTTTATTAGTGTTACATCCCATGTACTGTGTAATGTCTTCATGTAACTTATTGTTATCAACTTATACTAAGATTGATCTACTCTCAGTATAGGTATTTCTTTAGATTGAAATACAATGAGGAAGATCGGAGGCAAACCTAAGGGGTGCTCGAAGACTGCCAATTACAACTTCGACCCCACCCACAGTTCCTCCATCGCCACCACATCTGACTCCTCCACCACCAGATAGTATAGAAGCAAGGATGGCCCGAATAGAACAAAGCCATGAGACCATGACCACTTTATTGCAGCAGTTGGTGGCCAACCAAGCCAGTGCACATCAGGCTGCACCACCACCTCCTGCACCTCCTGTGCCCCCACCTTCACCACCCCCGCAACAGGCACCACCTCCGCCACCTCTTGCAGTGCCATAAGCTGCACCTTTGCCAGCTGCACCTTTGCCGGCTACACCTCAGACAATTGTGCCTCAACCGGCCATACCTAAGGCTAGGAATCCAGTGGATAGAAACATGACACTCCTTCGAAAATTTCAGAAGATGAATCCACCACAGTTTAAGGGGGAGAAGAATCCTACGAAGGCTAAGGAATGGATAGAGGGTATAGAGTTCCTCTTCAATTATATAGGATGCAGTACTACTGAAAAGGTTTCCTTAGCCGTGTATATGATGAGAGGCGAGGCACAGAAATAGTGGAAAACCCATGAACCATTCTTGTTGGCTAAGGATTCAGTAATTACGTGGGAGAGATTTGTGGAGGCCTTCATGAACTATTATATCTCTAAAGCTACTCGACGACAGAAGAAGAAAGAATTTCTTGAGCTTACTCAAGGATCAATGAAAGTAGATGAGTATGAGGCTCGAATCACTGCCTTGGTTAAGTATAACACAGATTATGCCGCTAATGATGAGAAGAAGGCAGAGAAGTTTTATTCAAGATTGAGACCTATCATCCAAGGTAGGGTCACTCCTTTTGAGTTCACAGAGTATGAAGCAGTGGTTAGGAAGGCTCAGACTGTCGAGCAAGAATTAGAGATTACTCAGGCTGAGTATAGGGCAAGGAAGCCTCCTAGAGCTAAGCTATCCACAAATAGGAGAATTGAGAAAAAGAGGCCTAAGTCAAGTAGATTTCATGGACAGAATAAGAGGCAGAGGTTTGTTACGCCTCGACCACAGGCTAATAAGCCTACAGCTTCTACTACTCCAACTACTGAAGCTATAACTACTACCCTTACAAGTATTTCTCAGCCATGTACCATCTGAGGCAATAAGCATGGGGATCGACCTTGTCATAGACTTACTGGAGCTTGTTTTAGGTGTGGCAAGATGGGTCACATGATCAAAGATTGTCCTCTACTTAAGGTCACAGAGAAGCAAGTTGAGAAACAGACCATGCCGCAACAGAAGAAGGCCCAAGATAAGGGTAAAGGGCTAATGGTGCAGGGTAGGGTATATGCACTTGATCAAGAGGTAGTTGATCTTTTCGGCTTAGTTATCAAGGGTAAGCTCACTATTTGTGACTTGGAAGCATTTGTACCCAGGCTCAACTCATTCATTCATTTCACCTGCATTTGCTAGTAGATTGCATATAAAGTTAGAGCCTCTGGGTTATCTGTTATATATTACTACTCCTTTCAAGGAATCTCAGACAATTGAACATGTGTATCGTCAGTGTAAAGTGAAGGTGGGAGACAAGTACCTAATAGCAGACTTGATATTGTTGAATATGTGGGACTTTGATGTAATCCTAGGCATGGATTGGTTAGCTAACCATCATGCTAGTTTAGACTACTATAGGAAGATTGTAACTTATTCTCTACCTGAGAAGTTTGTATTAAACCTTGGATACGAATAAAAGATTGTAACTTTATTGATGTCTCACTAATATAAGAGTAATTTGTTTATGAAGGCTATCTCGCGTTTGTCGAGGATGCTGAAAATAACCATCCAAAACTATCCGACATTCTAATTGTCAAGGACTTCTTCGATGTATTTCCGGATGAGCTACCAAGGCTACCCCAGAAAGAGAAATGGAGTTTGCTATCGAGCTACTCCTAGGCACACAATCGATCTTAAAGCCTCCATACCGAATGGCCTTGGTTGAGTTAGAGGAGTTAAAAAAGCAGTTGCAAGAGTTGTTAGATAAAGGGTTTATAAGATCGAGTGTGTCACCTTGGGGGGCTCCAGTGTTGTTTATGAAAAAGAAGGACGCTAGTTTAAGGCTATGTATAGATTATAAACAATTGAATCAGGTGCAGGTGAAGTCCATTGCCTAAGATTGATGACTTGTTGGATCAGTTGAAGGGTGCCCAGATATTTTCCAAGATTGATTTAAGGTCTGGGTACCATCGACTAAGAATCAGAAAGGAAGATGTATCGAAGACAGCTTTCAAGACTCGATATGGCCACTACAAGTTCTTGGTTATGTCGTTTGGTCTAACAAACGCCCCTGCAGCATTCATGGGATTGATGAATGAAGTGTTTAAGCCCTACTTGGATAAGTTTGTCATCGTTTTCATTGCTGACATATTAGTGTATTCTCGATCCCGAGAAGAGCATGAACCCCACCTCCGCACTGTGCTTCAAACTCTTCAAAAGAGAGAACTCTATGCAAAGCTTAGTAAGTGTGAATTTTGGTTAGAGCAAATCAGTTTTCCAGGGCATGTAGTATCAAAGGATGGTGTATCAGTTGACCCAGCTAAGATAAAGGCTGTGATTAATTGGGAGAGGCCTAAGATAGTGACCGAAATCCACAGCTTTCTAGGGCTTGCAAGATATTATAGGAGATTTGTAGAGGGATTTTCCAAGCTTGCTGCTCCATTAACCCGACTCACACGCAAGGATGTCGAGTTTAAGTGGAGTGACACATGTGAGTGCAATTTTCTAGAATTGAAGCAACGATTAACTACAGCTCTTGTTTTGACAATTTCGAGTGGATCTAGGGGATTTACGATATATAGTGATGCCTCTTTACAAGGTCTAAGGTGTGTATTGATGCAAAATGGTAAAGTAGTGGCCTATGGTTCGAGACGATTGAAGGACCATGAGAGAAATTACCCTACACACGACTTAGAATTGGTAGCGGTAGTGTTTGCGTAGAAAATTTGGCGCCATTATCTATATGGTGAAAGGTTTCAAATTTACACGGATCATAAGAGTTTGAAGTATTTGTTCTAGCAAAAAGAGTCGAACATGAGACAAAGACGGTGGATGGAGCTGTTGAAAGATTATGACTGCAAGATTCTTTACCATACAGGTAAAGCAAATAGAGTAACCGATGCATTGAGTAGGAAGAGTATAGGTATGGTCAGATACATGATGGTTAGAGAGTGGGATTTGATGGAGCAATTCTCGAAATTGAATTTGAACCTAGAGCTTGAAGGTGAGTGTTTGATTTCTAACTTGAGGATAGAGCCTAGTATTATTGATCAGATTAGACAAGCTCAGAGAGAAGATCCTAGAATTATGGAGATTGCTAGTAGGATACAACCAGATCAAGATTTGAATTTTGGGATCAATGATGATGGGTTGTTGAGATTTAGGGGCAGGATTTACATTCTGGATAGTGAGGTCTTAAAGAAACAGATTATGGAAGAGACACATAACTCCAAATACACGATGCATCCAGGTAATACAAAGATGTATCAGAACTTACGTAAGGTGTATTGGTGGGCTAGGATGAAGAAGGATATAGCAACCTTTGTGTCCAAATGCTTAGTGTGCCAAAAGGTTAAGATTGAACACTAAAGACCAGCGAGCTTACTAAAGCCTTTGTCTATATCTACGTGGAAATAGGAGCATGTGACTATGGACTTTATTATAGGGCTTTTGAGGACTCGTAGGAATCACGATGCAATCTGGGTTATAATGGACAGATTGACGAAGTCCGCCCACTTCTTAGCTATGAAAGCTACCTATTCACTTAGTGCCTTAGCAAATATGCATGTCAGAGAAATAATGAGGCTACATGGGGTCCTAGTGAGCATAGTTTCGGATAGAGATTCTCGGTTTACATCCCGTTTTTAGGAACACTTCCAGGATGCTTTGGGAACTAAACTGAACTGTAGCACAACCTTTCATCCTCAAACCGATGGGCAGTCAGAGAGGACAATTCAGACCCTTGAGGATATGTTAAGGGCATATGTCATGGATTTTTAAAGCTCATGGGATGATTATTTGGCACTAGCTGAATTTGCGTATAACAACAGCTTTCACTCTAGCATTGGGATGGCACCTTACGAGGTGTTGTATGGACATAGGTGTAAATCCCCTATTGGCTGGGAAAAAGTAGGTGAAAGAAAGATATTTACTCCAAAATTAGTAGAGAAAACTTCTAAAGATGTGAAGTTGATATATGATAGATTGAGGACAGCCCAAAGTAGACAGAAGAGCTTTGTTGATAGTCAGAGAAGACCCTTAGAATTTCAAGTTAGGGATAAAGTATTTTTGAAGATCTCTCCATCTAAAGGCATAATGAGATTTGGTAAGAAAAGGAAGCTGAGCTCTCCATATATTGGTCCGTTTGAAATACTATAGAGGATTGGTGATGTAGCATACCGACTAGCACTACCACAAGAGCTATTAGGTGTGCATAACGACGTCCATGTGTCTATGCTAAGGAAGTATCATTCGGACCCTTCCCATGTCATTGAGTATGAACCTCTGGAGATCAAGGAGGATTTGAGCTATGTTGAAAGATCTATTCGGATTTTGGATAGAAAAGATAAGATATTGAGGTCTAAGACAATCCCTTTAGTAAAAGTACTCTGGTAGTCACTCTTCAGAAAAGGCTACATGGGAGTTAGAAAGTTTGATGAAGGAGAAGTACCCTCACCTATTTCAGATGGACGAGGAAAATTTGGAGAACCAAATTTCTTAAGGTGGGGAGAATGTGAAGACTGCGAATTCTCTTACATAAATTGTAAATAAATGGAAAAAATAACAAATTAAATTAAATAAACTTAGTATTGAATTGTAATTTGAATTTTGTATTAACTTGAGTACTGAATCTGAAAATTTGAGTTTAGTGCGCTTAATAGTTAATGAATTTCTTTCTATACAATTGATTATATATATATATATGAGATATATATATATATATATAAATCCAATAAAGAAAATAAATTTATATTTTTGTACGTTAACAATATAAGTTAATGGGTATATATTTTACCACTGCCTATATTTATACACTTTAGACATGAAATACATTTATATAAATAACATATATAGATGTATAAATATTTAAGATAGGAAATATATAAAATATTTAAAGTAATTATATAAAAATATATAGGTATACATCAAAAAAATAATAAAATAAAATAATAATGATATAATATGTAATAATAATATAAAATTTGATTGGCTTCCTTAGGAAGCCAATCAAAACATCACCTGCTCCCACGTTAAATCTAAAGGAGGCAGAGGATTGCCTTTGCCAAATGAAACTAAATAAAAAGAGAAAGAAAAGAAGGGATCTCGACAAGAAAAGAAGGAGAAAAAAAGGAAAAAAGAAAAAAGGAGAAAGAAGACAACATGAGAGAGCAACGAGAGTGAGAGTAAGCAAACTGCAACGGAAGAGGAAGGGAGAAAAAGAGGCTAAGAGAGAAGGGACGAGCTACAACAAACAGAAAGAAGAGGAAGGAAACGAATTTTGTTGTAGCGAGAGAAAGGAAAGGAGTTGCTAGAAGTAATGAAAAGACAGAGGAAGAAGAAGATCGAAGCGCAGCAATTTCACGTGACAAAAAGTCTGAAAAAAAAAACTCCCTTGGAAGTGCGATTTGGTAGGGCTATACCGGGAGTGATTGAGGACTGATCAGTGCTGTATTTGGGATCGGTTTGAAGTCTATGAAAGGGACATTTGGTGGCAGGATCAGTGCTGACCGAGAAGGGATTTAAGTGCGACTCTGATGGCTATTTTGGCTGGTCAGTGGCTGCTCACAGATGGCTATTGTTAAAGCTATATTGGGTTGTGTTGGAGGTAGTGGACAATGAGGATTAAACGAAGCCATTGAAGGCTATTTCAGTTTGAAGTTTTGTACTATGTTGGGGACGTTCAAACAAGGCTAGGTTGGTGGTTTTAAAGCTTGTCTCGGGAGTCTCATCGGGATAGAATATAAGGGCTGAAATGGGTGGAGTAAGAAACTGATTTGGTCGTATCAAGATTTATATTTGAAGTTGTGGTCAGTGGCCTTTTAAAGGGCTAAGCTGAAAATCGAAATGGAGGAAGAAGACTGCAACGTTTGGCTGGTTTAGCACTGGGTTTTTGAGCTATGTCTAGGGCTAGTATTTAAGGATTTAAGGCCAAGTTTAAATCAAGTTTAGTAGCCCAAAAACAAGCTGAACCGAGAGGTATTCAAAAGGTAAGAAATGTTAATTTTATGATATTAATATGTATATACATATATTCCTTAGGATAATGAAATGTGAGAATTATGGCTTTGATATGACATGTGGAGGGATAAGAAAAATATACTATGAGATTTCATGATTAAAGAAATTATTGAATAGGTTATAGTGGTGATGCATCCAGTTCAATGAGATATATTATGTATAATGGGATTGTGGAATTGATTTCACGATATAAAAATAAAAATGGTGATATGATCAAGTATGGTTAATGTCACATGGCTTAATTTAATAAATTATAAGTCCTCATTACGATAATATGTGTTAAGTCAAGGGTGAGGAAGTAAGGAAATGTGTAATTGTCTAAGATTAACATATATATTGTTATTATGATAATAAGGAAATTTAGTATAGGATTTTAAATGGATCTTTTGAGGAGAAAGTGGTGATATGGAAAGTTAGCTAAGAGAACATTTTCAGGAATAAGAAAATTATAGTTTAATATGTGTATGTGCGATCAGTGTAACAATGAAGAATTAATTTCGAAATAAAAAGCGAACTTGGTTAATCGCGACTCTAGGATAGATTTTTTTTTTAAGTGATTAAGTATAATGAAAACATGTTATTGAGATGGTGTATGAATTGAATTGTAGTGACTTGGAGTGGTGTAGGAGCTTGAGTTCGACCGGAAGAAGAAAATCGCTAAGAATTGAGGTAAGTGGGTTCAGTAAGCTTTACTAGTACCATTTCATAGGAAGCATTCAAATTTCTTTAATAATTAAGCTAGCTTATGAATTAAGAGGTGAAATGTTGTCGATCAGGCTACCAAGGTAAGATGTAAAGAAAAGTTTGAATTGTGAATATGGAAATTTGCTTGGGCTGGAATTGAAATATTGTTTTTAGTGTTGTGTTGTGGCTAGCCAAGTTCGCATGTTGCGTGACGTGAAAAACTCTAGTTCGATACTATTATATAAACTTGGCATTGTATCTGCTTAAGTTAAGTACATATATGCATGATTTGTATTAAATTTAGACATGGTAGCAGTGTAATATGCATGGAGGAGCTTTCATTGATGCATACATGCACTCACATATAACATATTTCAATGCAAGTTGCTTTACGCATGAGTTTTTATAATGACTGGCATATGGTTTAGCTTAAAAATTTCTGGTTTGAGTTGACTTGAAATAAATCAAAAATCTTGTATATTTAAAACTCAAAAATGTTTTTTTCAATGTTTTGAAATGCATGGAAGTTAAGAGCTACACGAGAAAACTGTTTTCCGATATGTTTTTTGAGTGCAAGCAGATCCTTTGACCTTCGAGTCACTTGAGCCTATTGAGCCTTGCTCTAGGTTCTATTACCCATCTATTGAGCTTTGTGCTCTAGACCTTTAGTATCAGTATCAATATCTACTCCTTGAGAGCCTTAAGCTCTAGGCTTTATCAAGCTTGTCTGGAAAACCAGCAGACAAGTTCCAGCTCTCAACTGATCAACGAGACTGGAGTATAACTATAGTCATAGGTATTGTGTTGCTTGCGACACCCACTCCATCACTAGCTAAGATAGACATCAGTATCGTCTATCAGTATCAATATCAGTTATCAGGGATTTATGCCTAAACTCTATCAGTATTCGCTTTCAGTATTTTAAGGCTTCTTGCCTAATTTGATTGATTATCAATTTTTTGAATGACTATATGTTTGAATTAAACACATCAGAAACCTATTTTGATATCTGTATCAGTTTTCAATACTTTATGGCTTCGAGCCTACAATGATTGATTGTCAGTTTTCAGTATTATTCTCTGCTTTGAAGTAATTGCGTCCAAAATTTGTTTGAGGTCAGTAATTGTTTCAGAACTTGAAGCTTCACACCAAGTCTTATTAATTTGAAATTTTATTACAATTTTCTTTTTGGAACTAAATGTATTAGCATTCAGTTTTCAACTTTAAGCATACCGAACCCTGTAATGTTGACTATTTTGGTGACATTATGGCATCGAGTCAAGTGGTTTTCAGGTATCGTGTTAAGACTTGGGGAAATGAAGTAATTAAGATATCTTGCTGATTAATAACCCGCACAGTCCTAGCCTTAAGTGAGAGTCCATGTCGGTACAATCAGTGTACAGAATGCAATGTCATGCATATATGTCACCTTATTTGATATCATGCATACATGTACATATAGATCGACATGAGCCTAGTATTTGTTTACTTAAACTACTTACTGAGCCGTGGTTTTTGCTCACCCTTTTCTAAAATCCTTATAGATCATACGAGCTAGACTCTACAGTCGGAGTTTCAGTACGAGCCTTGGAGATGGTATTTATTAGTGATACTTGTCTAGTCCTCCGAGCGCTACTTTGGCCATTTTGAGGAATATGGATCTTCTATGGATGTTAGTTATCATGTATGGACATTATAGGGTACACAGTACATGTTTAATGAAAATATTTTGGGATGTAACTTAGAATCGCTCTAGATTATTATAAACTAATATGATTATCGAGTACGATCTGGAAAATGATTGATGTACAACAAATATGAGTCTTATGGAATACAAATATATTTAATTGATGATTTTGGAAATATGTGTAGTATAGGGTGATATAGACTGTGAATTGTGGAATTGAAATATATTGTTAGGAATAGTTGTTATTCTGCAGGTTATTTACTAGAAAAATTGATTATATATAAGAGGGAGATTTTCGATCTTTTTCTCTTGCTAGTTTAACCTTGAATTAAATTATTAAGTTGATTTCTCTTAGGAGTTAACCATTTAAATGGTGAATGTAAAGTTAAATTGAATTGAGAAATGCAGAAATAGTTTAGAGGTGACACTGACATTGAAGACAAACCTTAAAGTGAAAGGAAAAAAAAATTTAGTTCGTAAAATTGGTAAACTGTAATAAAGTAAAAGTGATAAGTGCATGTCACGGTCTTCGAGTCTTGACAGAAAAAGGAAGAGAGAGCTTGATATCCCCCTATTATCAGAATAAAGTGTGATAATTTTTATGTTGAAGAAGTTTTCGACAAGCGATTTAAATTGAACAAATATATCATGAACATTAGATTTTTGTTCGGGTGGGTAAAACCAAAAAATATTTTGTAAATTGATCAATAAAAAAAACATAGTATTTGAAATCATCAACAAAATGGATGGAAAATGTCTACACATGAGAAAATATAACCTCTAAAGAAGAGAAGGTGATAAGAAAAGAAATTGAGAAAAGTAGCTTATAACTTTTATTACATCGACATGAATTACAATTAAAATAAGAGTTTAAAAAACTTGATAGTTCTAGGTGAAAATTAGAAACAATATGCCTATAGACAGAAGAAGATAGGTGCCTTAATCTATCATGCCGCATAGACAAAGTGATCTTAACATTAGAAAAAAACAATTAAAGGAGAAGACTTAACCAAAGAAGCCGACCACCTAGAGCTGGTTACGGGCCGAACCGGACCGGTTCCGGGCCGGTTTTCACCGATTCCGGCCCTAACCAACAGACAACTGGTCCGAACCGGTACTAAACCGGTCCGGTTCGTACCGGTTCTATTTGTTAGAAGAGACGAACCGGCCCGGTTCGTTGGACCGGTTCGTCTCAAAACCGGACCAAACCGGTTTAAATTGGTTCGGTCCATTTTTTTTTTGCTTTTTAAAATTTTATTTTTAAAAATTTATATTAATTTATTTTAATATATATTAATATATTTTAATAATTTAATCTAATAAATTTATTTTTATAATAAATAGTTTTAATAGTTTAATTTAACAATAATTTATTATAAAGTTATATTATAATTTATTTAATTAATGTAACAAGAATGTAAAAATAAACTATTATAAAATTATCTAATAAAATTATTGTTATAATAAATTAAAGTTATATTATGAATATAATATTATGATAAAATGATATTTGATTCAAAATACAAATAATGATATTATGAATATTATTATTATATTCATTTTGCATATCTTTATTTATATTCATTTATTATATTCATTTTGCATTTAAAATAATTTATTATATTTGAAATATCATTTACTTAATATTCATTCATTTATTTATTTATTCATTTATTTAATATGTTTTTAAAATATTAATTCATTTTGTATTTTAAATATTTATTTATTTTAAACATAGATAAGTATAACATTAATTAATTTGGTATGTAATAATAATAATAATAATAATAATAATAATAATAATAATAATAACAACAACAACAACAACAACAACAACAAAGGAGAAAAAGGAGAGAGTAGGAGACCAAAGATTTTTTACGTGAAAAACCCCTTCAAAAGTTAGAAGGGTAAAAACCACGGGACCGTAGTCCATAAAAATATTCACTATGACTAAACTTATTTACAATTTACATACAATTTACAAAAAAAAAAGATTATTCTCTACTCTTTATAATTTATACGGATTGCCTTGGAAATTTCTTCCTCCTCTTCTGAATTATTATCAGCAAATTCATTGGCCATTCCAAGTTCGACATTGCGCGATTCCGCATCAAACCAATCTTTAAGGCATGTTAACATGCACAATGAATCCGGATTAAGAGTGGTTCGATGGTCTCCAATAATTCTTCCACACGTCGAGAATGCGGATTCCGAAGCAACAGAAGAAACTTGCACCGCAAAAACATCTCGGGCCATGGAAGCTAAAACTGGAAATTGTTTTTGGTTTTCTTTCCATCATTGGAGAAGATCAAAGTTATCATCTACAGAAAAATCTTGACTTAAGAAAAACCCTAGCTCATTGAAGCTAGAACTTTGTCGAGTTGTTGATCCCGATCCCGATCCCGATCCGCTCGCTTTTCCTTTTAGCTTCATTCTCTTCTTTGCTGCTTCCTTAATTGCGTTTAAAATTCCTTTTCCTTTTTTGCTACTTTCGGTTTCTTCGTATGAATCTTCTTCTTCTTGATTAAATTTGAATTGCTCCCTTTCTGTTTCATAAACATTAAACAATTCTCGAAAAAGATTGTTAATTGAGGACTTTTGATCCTCAATAGAATCAAGACCAAGAAATTCTTTATAACTATCAAAAAAAATTTCTATATTTACCTCACCTTGACTAGGATCTAGTAAAGTTGTAATACAATAAATAGGATGAATTATTTCCCAATATTTTTTAAATTTTTCCTCCATATCATATACAAAAGAACTTAAAGTTTCATGATTCCTAAATTTTACAAATTTGTCAAACATTGTGTAGATAATAGGAACAAAATACGGTGTAGTTGGATAAATTTGAATTGAAAATCTTTCGGTTGCATCTTTAAAAGTAGATAATAAATCAACACAATATTCAATAAAAGTCCAATCTTCTTCAAAAAGTACTAAATGTGTGCTACTTGTATAATTGTTATAAAAAGGAGTAACAAGTTCTTTATAAGGTAAAATAGAAGAAAGCAAACGATGAAGTGAATTCCATCTTGTTTCCACGGGAAGTGGAAATGCTTTAACAGGTATATTATTTGTTATACAAATTTGCTTCCATTCACGTTTATTACTTGGTGTGCGAATCCATTTTGCTAAAATTTTAATTTTATCAATTGGACTTATGCCAGTACCAGTACCACTAGAACTAAAACCAATTTGAACACATAAATTTATAATATGACATGCACATCTTGCATGAAAAAATATGCCTTGCATAACAGGGTTTAAACTTTTAATTAAATGAGGAATAGCTGCAGTATTACTGGAAGCATTATCAAAAGTAATAGCAAAAACTTTATTATTTTCTAGTCCATATAATTTACAAACTTTAGTAATATATTTATGAATAGTATATGAATTATGTGCTTCTTCTATTACATATAAAGATAAAATTCGTTTTTGCATAGACCAGTCTTCATCTATCCAATGACAAGTTATAACAAGATAACTTATACCATTAGTACTAGTCCATATATCACTAGTTAAACTAACCCTAGATGAAATATTACTAAGTTTATCAATTAAAGGTTGTCTATATTCTTTAAACATATCCATGCAATCTCTTTTTAATGTATGTTTAGAAATAGATTTATATGCGGGTTGTAAATAGTTACAAACAAATTCTAAATATCCTGATTTTTCACAAATTGTGAATGGTTGTTCAGTCCTAATTACAAATCTAACTAAACCACGTCTAGCTTGAACATTATCAAAAATAAAATCTTTTCCACCATCACGTGTATTAATTTGAGATTGTTTACCTTCTAAAATTTCATTTTCTTCGGCATCAGGATTAATTTTATGTGCAGTAATTAAATGTCTTTTATACGTACCTGTACCGCCAGCACCTCCACCGGACTTATAAGAGTAAACGCCTTGGCACAATTTACAGATAGCACAATATTTATTCGTCTCACCTTCTTTTGCTACAATATCGAAATACTCCCATACCCTGCTCGTTTTTTTTCGACTAAACTTCGGCCTTGATGATGTAGCAGCAGTGGTGGCAGCTGATGATTGTGTTTGAGCATGACCTCCACGTTGACCACGACCAACCGATGGCGCCGCCAAAGGAAGCTCCTCCTCCGGATGAATATCGGGTTCGATTTCATTAAATGATTCGTCACCCAAACTAGGAATTTCAGTGGAACCAAAAGGTCGAGAAATAGAGCATGAACGGCGAAAGAAATTTGACATTTTTATATTTTTTTGAAAATAAATATATGTTAAAAATTAAAAAAATAGATGTATTATATATAATATATTGGAATTTGAAAATTGAAACTTGAAAATTAAAAGTAAAATTTGTAAAATTATAAAATAAAAAGAAAAATGAAATTTATAAAGAAAATGATGATATTATAAATTTGGAATAAGAAATATATATAATATATTAGAATTTGAAAATTAAAAGTAAAATTTGTAAAATTATAAAATAAAAAGAAAAATGAAATTTAGAAAGGAAATGATGATATTATAAATTTAGAATAAGGGAATTTAAGTGAATTTGAGAGAGTTTGAGTGAGTATTGAGAGAGTATGTAAGTGAAGAGAATAAGAGTAGATGAATATAGATAGTAGATTTGAGAGAAAATATAGAAGAAATGTAAATGAAAATAGAAGATTATAGAGGTATTTATAGGAAAAAAATTAGAATAAAAAAAATAAAAAAAAATTTTAAAAAAAAAAGATTGATGGGCAACGGCCACCCATCAAACATAGAGGCAGAGCAGAGGCAAGTCTGTGACTTGCCTCTGCTCTGCATAGCCAAGAGGCTAGGCTGCCACTGCGCAGTGCGCAGTGGCAGTCAAGCCTCTTTTTTTTTTTTTAATTTAATTAAAATTAAAAATTAAAAAAATTAAAAAAAAATAAAGATTGACGCAGAGGCAAGTCACAAACTTGCCTCTACGGCAGACTGCAGTTGCACTGCAGTGCAACTGCAGTCTGCAGTCTTTTTTTTTTAACCAGACCGGTTCGAACCGGTCCGGTTATGAGCCGGGCCCTTAACGGGCCCGGTTCTTAATGGTCCGGGCACTTACCGGGCCCGATTTTGAAAAATTGAAACCGGCCCAGCCCGGTAACATACCGGGCTGGGCCGGTTCCAAACCGGTACAGTACCGGTTCCGACTCTGGGCCGGATTGACCCGATTCGGTTGCGAACCGGGTCGGGTCAACTCGGCCCAATAAGCACATCTACAGCCACCAATACACACTATCCTTAGTTCGATCCTATAAAAAAATCTATTTATTATAGATAGATATGTCTAAAAACATATATTAACTAATTTAAATAAATTGTTTAGTAGACTCTATTTATTCATTTACAATAATAAAAAATTTAATTTAATTGTTTATTTAATTATAAAAAACTAAAAAAATCAATTGCAAACATTTAATATAATGGTTACACATGAAGATAAAATTGATTTTCAGAAGAATAAATTCCAACTCGATATAATCAGATTTTGTTTAAATATAAATATTGGATGAAATACATCTAAAATATGTTTCTTTAAACAAATTGATCTTAAATTTTTATTTTCTGTTAATTTATTTCATATTAAATTTTTATAATTCATATTAAAATTTTATTTCTTTTAAAACAGAACATTGATGTAAAGAATTCGCTGAAACATCATTTCTTTCTCAGATGGGTTGATAAATGGTAGCAAGCGTCATAATTCCCAATCCATTCTCTTTCTCAAGTACCCACCAACACTCATTCATTCATTCCTTTACAAATTACAACGGGTAACCTCATTTCCCCTTGTGTTTCTTCAAAGCGGAAACCGGCCATGGCCGCCGCCTCTAATTCCTGCTCTTTCTCCTCTGCTTCCAACCCTACTCGTCCCAGCCCTTTCGTCTTCTCACCGGATTATCCGCCCAGAATCTCACTTACTCCAGATCAATTCAACTACTGCTCTCAGGCTCTCAAATTGTTCTCTGAAAAGCTGCAGATGCCCCATGAAATCAACCGAGAGTTCTCTCAGTTGCAGGTATCTCATTACTGAGTTTTAGCCCTAATTTTTTAGATTTATTTTCCGAAATTGGGTTTTTAGTTTTTGTATTACTATTTGTAGGCTCAGAGGATTAGACCTTCGGAGATGGCAAGGCGCTGTACAGTGGGGCTTAACGGTGTCAATTTGGACAAGAATCGATACTCTGATGTCGTACCATGTACTTAAAAAAAGTTTATTTTCTTTCAAGTAAATTGCCTCAGTTGATTAGTTTGTAGTAATGATTTTTTTTTTGTTAAAGTGAATTTAACTGAGCAGACTTTCTTTTAATGGTTTCAGTTGACAATAATAGGGTAGTTCTTAATTCATGTAAAGATTACAGACCAGCTGCAAAGGGCTATGTCAATGCGAGCTTCATCACGGTACATTTCAAGTTCTTTATGTTTTAGCAGAAAGGAATTTATATAGCATATTTTGAAGTTTGGAACTATTTTCCTCGAATTTACCTCTCTAGGATTGTGATGTTCTTGAATGTAGACTTCTTCCTTAAAAGACATTTCGCAGTTTATAGCAACCCAAGGTCCATTACAACACACCTATGAGGACTTCTGGGAGATGGTGATCCAGTGCCATTGCCCTGTCATTGTGATGCTTACTCGGTTGGTTGACAATCATAAGGTACGTCATAGTGTAGGAGTTGAGGTGAAGCTTTCTGTACCCTGAAAGCAGTTGAGTTTGACTATGTGCTGTTTCTATGTCCAAAATATGCATGGCTTGCAACTACGCATGTTTTGTTAAACCAGAAGGTTTGGTCAACAAAGTTTGGTTGGCTCGTATGGGTAGTTGGTTTTATGTGCTGTCTATGTATTTACAATTAATTACTTAAAACTTTTTTTTTTGTAAAATATGATCTAGATGATTTTTGTTGTGATACCACCAGTTTACTGGAGGTACTTAATCTTGCGTTCTTTCATAAACATTGCAAACATGTATGCTCATACACTATTTTTTTTTCTGTCAAAATGCACAATGCTATGGATTAATATCATAGATTTTCTTTTCTTTTGGGAGTATAATTTCTGGTTGTAGTGTGATTTAAATAAGAGATACAGTAATTACGAGGCAGCGTTGTCTTTATCGCTCATGATGTTGGTTTTTTATTTTTTCTAAACTTTCATGCCTATGGACTTTACAGCAAACCATAAGAATGTGCTTCCTAAAATTATTATTTTGACTAGTTGGTATGTTGTTGATACATTTAGTGATGATAGAGAGTTTTGTGTCGTATCATTTTCCTTTTCACTTTGATTGAGTTTCATAATTTTTTTTGGGTTCATTCTTATTTAGAATGTATGTGCAGATAGTAAAGTGTGGAGATTATTTTCAAGCAGAAGATGGTCCTAGACAATTTGGCAATATATGTATTGTTACTAAATGGATACAACCAACAGACACCTCATTGCTGCTACGCAACTTGGAAGTAAATTATAAGGAGGTATGATTTTTGTTATTCTTTAAAAAAGAACTTGCTAAATAAATGCTAATGGTGGTTTGTTATTGATATTGTATTGCAATGGCCAAAAGGCTTGAGGTTATTTATCTAGATAAAAAGAAACTAATAGCACCTAGTTTTTTATATATTTCTTTGTAGTGTATTAGATAGAGGGTTAAAAAAAGCATATTAGTTTTATATAGGTGTTAGTCAGATTGGTGTTACTTTTCCTTTGTAGCTATTCACCACCATCATCATCAGAGCCTTTATCCCAAGAGATTGGGGTAGGCTATATGAACCAATATTTGAATTCACATTAGATCGTCCATATGTATTTTTCTCTTCCGCGCATTCCTATCCAAGGCCATGTGTTCATCCAACTCTGATGCCTCCATATCTTTCCAAATTACTTCCTTCCGAGTCTTTTTCAGTCTTCCTCTAGTTTTAACCTTTCTCTCAACAATCATGGCATCTATTCTCCTAATTGGAGCATTTGTAGGTCTACGTTGTACATGCTCAAACCAACGTAAACGACTTTCACACATCTTATCTTTGATATGTATTACTTCAACCATCTTACGAATATCTTCATTTCTCATTCTATCTTTTCTTGTATATCTACATATCCACCGCAACATTTGCATATTTGTTACACTTATCTTTTTTGTATGCAGTCTTTTAGTCGCCCAACATTCACTATCATATAACAATGTTGGTTTAACCACTGTCCTATAAAACTTGTCTTTCAATCATATAAGAATTTTTTTATTGCACAACACACCTATAGCACTTCTCCACTTCATCCAACCTGAATTCTATGAGTCACATCACCATCGATCTCACCATCCATCTCTACTATCGACCCCAAATAACGAAAATGGTTCCGCTTAGGTATCGCTACCCCATCTAATGTCACTACATCATCTTCTCCTTTTCATTTGAACTGAATTTACACTCCATGTATTCAGTCTTCACTCTGCTTAGTTTAAATCCTTTTGATTTTAACGTTTGTCTTCATAATTCCAATTTTGCCTTGATCTCCGCTCTAGTTTTCGCACATAGGACAATATCATCTGCAAACATCATACACCAAGGCACCTTATCTTGGATGGATTTTGTTAGTTCGTCCATAACTATCGCAAACAAGAATGGACTTAACACTGACCCTTGGTGTAATCCCACTGTAATAGGAAACTCACTTGTTTGCCTTCCACATGTCCTCACATGTCTTTACATCTCTATACATGTTTTAATTAGTTCAATATATTTCAAAAGAACTCTTTTCTTCATAAAGGACCACCATAGTGCTTCCCTAAGCACATTATCATATACTTTTTCCAAGTCTATAAAGACCATATGGAGATCTTTACTTAGTACTTGAGAGCGCTCCATAAGTTGTCTAAGTAAATATATTGCCTTCATAGTTGATTGACCAGGCATAAAACCAAATTGATTCTCTGATATCTCTACATTTTTTCTTAATATCTATTCTATCACTCTCTCCCATAGTTTCATTGTATGACTCATCAGTTTTATGCTTAGGTAGTTGGCGTAACTTTGAATATCTCCCTTGTTCTTATAAAGAGGTATCAAGACACTCTCTCTCCATTCCTCAGGCATTTTGTTGGTACACCAAATCTTATTGAAAAGATTTGTCAACCACCTAACTCCTACATCTCCAAGGCATTTTTAAACTTCAATTGGAATGTCATCAAGTCAAACAACTTTTCCGGTCTTCATCCTTTTTAGTGCCTCTTTTGTCCGTCTCTCTGATTCTACTTATAAAGCACCGATTCAAATCCTCGAGAGGCATCGAGATATTATTCAAATTTTGATTTTGTCTGTTATTAAATAAGTTGTCAAAATAATTACGCCATCTATCCTTAATGTCATTGTCCTTAACGAGAGTTTTTGGATGCTTATCCTTAATACATTTCACGACTCTTAGGTCGCGACTCCTTTCTCTTTCTCGCGTCAATCTGTATATCTTTTTCTCTCCCTCATTTGTGTTCGACTTGTTGTAAATCTCTTTCGCAACCTTTGCCTTAGCTTCTACCACAACCTTCTTTGCCTCCATTCTAGCTAACTTATATTCCGTAAAACTGTCTTCTGTGTTGTTCTTCTTTGAAGCCTTGTAACACTCACTTAGTCGTTATAACGTCTTTTACTGCTACAGTCCATCATGTTGCGTCCTTTTCACTCGGTACTCTTCCGTTTGATACACATAGTGTTTCCTTGCCCACCTCTCAAATGCATTTTGCCATTTTGTTCCACAGTACATTTGGATTCTCTTTTGTCGTCCAATCCTCTTTTTGAATCCAACTATCTCTACATATTGTATGACAATCTTCTTTTAGCTTCCACCATCGAATCCTTTCTATTTCTTTTTGTTGGTTCTTTCAATGTCGTCTATGTAACTTCATATCTAGGACTAAGAGTCTATGTTGCGCGGTAACACTCTTACTTGGGATAACCTTACAGTCTAGACATCTATGTCTATCCCTACTCCTAGTTAAAAAGAAATCTGACTTGCTCTTGGTCCACTTCTAAAGGTTATAAGATGAGAATTTCTCTTCCTAAATAGTGTGTTTACTAGGGTTAGGTCATAGAATAAAGCAAAATCCAAGATAGCATCCCCACCCTTGTTTCTTACACCATAACTAAAACCTCCATGTACGCTCTCAAAACCCTTTCTACTTGTATCTACATGTCATTAAGGTCGCCGCCAATAAAAAGGTTTTTTTTCTAAAGGCACTTCTTATACCAAAATTGTCTTTTACTAACCTCATTAAGTCCTATCTAGGGTGCATACGCGCTAATAACGTTCAACACCTTTTCTCCTAGATCTAGCTTAACCAAAATAATCTTATCCCCTTTGTCTCCTAATCTGTACAATATCCTTATGGTACTCTTTATGTATGATAATACCTACACTATTTCGGTCTCTATCTTTTCCTGTGTACCAAAGCTTATATTGCCAAGGTGCTATCTCCCTAGCTTTTTCTCCAACCCATTTGGTCTCTTGAAGATGCAGGATGTTAACCCTTCTTCTACTCATAACTTCACAAATCTCAGCTAACTTACCACTAAGTGTACCTATATTCCAAGATCCTAACCTAAACTTATGGGTATGGACTAACTTTTTTAGCCACCCCTGTCCATTGTGGTGTGAGAACCTTTGCCTATTTAACATCACATCCAGGCGTCGATGTAGCGCGTTGCTTCCGGGCGACAGCCTAGCAACCCTTGCCCACTTTTCACTACACCCGGGCTCCGATGCAGCTCCTCATTGAGTAGGGGACGCCCTAATGATGTTCTGATATTGGCTCATTTCATAAAGTTGGACTAATTTTTGTGACTGGTTGTCCAAACCTACCGCTCGGAACCTACCCATATTCCTTTGTAGCTATTAATTTCCAAAATGAGCATGCAGCCTTTGCCCATATCGATAACTTGTTATTTGTAATATTTTCTCTATTAACCTTAGAATAGATTCTGGAATGATTTATTAGTGGGTTATATTTTTTAATTTGTCATTATGTAAAGTTTTGGGATACCGACTTAAAATTTTAAGTCATTCTTGTTTGTCAAGTTAGTAGTATGTAATGAGTGTTTACTTTGGAGAAAATTGGCTAGCAATTCTGTTATTGCAAAATATTGCTTGGAGACCAAGTCTAATGCCATAGCAGAACTCTTCTCTTACTTTAACTTCCCTCCCCCAAAAAAATTCTTCTAAGGTGAACTAATTTCCTGTGTCCTATGGAGTATTTGTGTAAGACTTAATGCCAATCAGATCAGATACATGTGTCTGTTTCGATGTCAACCATGGCTGCTAAGAGTTGAATACAGTAATTTCAAGTTATTCCTTTCACTTTAAGGATAGAGATTGCTGAGAGCACTATATTGAAGTTAGAAACCCTCTTTCTTCTTCTTTTTATGTATAAACCACAGGTATTCTCATACGTTTAACGGTTTGAAACTAATCTTACTTGGGGTTTAGTTACAGTTAAGGCTCTTCACCCCTCCTCAAAAGTGTGTTTAGTGAGGATCATACCCGAGAGTTCTTCCCACAAACTCAGCTTGCGTTGCCAACTAAGCCACAACCCATGGATCCTCTTTCTTCTTCTTCTTCTTCTTCTTCTTCTTCTTCTTCTTTACAGTGATGAGGAGAAATTGCTTTAAGTCTATGTCTAAGGTCTTGGGCTGCAAGGATCGGTGCTTGGTTCTTTTCAGAGGTTATTAAGAGTTATGATTACAGAAATTGAGAATGCTGAACAGCTTCAGAAATGATGTGGCAGTTAAAGGAAAATTCTTTTATCAAACGGAACAAAGATTTTGGATCATTTTGAAAAGGGATGTTAGTCTAGCAAAACTTTTCATTGCATACAGAATAAAGTTTGAATATAACCCAGGTAGAAGACTTGAGAATTAGGTGCCAGCTATTGCTAAAAGATTTGGAGCTGCTGGCAGAGATTTGCAACTCTATTAAAAGTTTTAGCTGTTAAAGACAGATATAATTTTTTTGGTGACCATCAGAAAAGGCGGTGGAATTTGGGAGGAAGTACTGGTGGAGTAAATGTGATTTTAGCTAGTGCTATAGCATCACTATTAAGGTTGATAGTGATGTTAAGTCTTAGACGGTGGTGTAATGTGGTAGTCCATGCAAGTTTCATAAAATAAGGTAATTCTTGTTAATGTGATTTTAGCTAGTGCTATAGCATCACTATTAAGGTTGATAGTGATGTTAAGTCTTAGACGGTGGTGTAATGTGGTAGTCCATTCAAGTTTCATAAAATAAGGTAATTCTTGTTTTTTGTATTCATGTATGCCGCCTTTATCATACCATGCTTGCATTGGGGGAGGGAAGGGAAAAGAAAGGGAAAGATGGAAACCTTTCTTTTGTTGGGAAATATTTTAAATTAAGAAAAGGAAAGACACAGGGAGTTAGTTTCCCTTGCTTTCCCTTGAAATACCCACTTTTTTATATCCCAATTTGGGGAAACAGATAATGAAAGTGTAAAAAGTTTTTAACTTATAAATATCTATTTTAACCTTTTCATACTTTATAATACCTTATTCTTTCTTGAAACCTGGCTGTATGGAACAAAAAAAAAGAGAAGATTTGAGCCCTTCAAAGCCCTATGATCTGGTGATACTGTATGAAGAAGAAGAAGCTGGTTGTGGAAGACTCAAGAAGTGTGGGAAGCTGCTAAAGTTATTAAATATAGTTACTCTTAGTAATTTTACTTATTTTTGGTAATTAAGAACTAAGTTAAGTTGTAATTTCATACGTGCATGCTGTTCAGCAGGGAAAACATAAACGCTGACAAATAACAACTGCTGACTTCAGCAGCTCCCTAACTGTCAATAATAGCTTTAACTAACTTGGTTCTTAATTACCAAAAATAAGTAATTTTGCTAAGGTAACTATATTTAATAACTTTATCTGCTTCCCACACTTCTTGAGTCTCCCAAGCCCGCTCCTTCTTTGTACTTACCATTCAGTTATTATTTGAAGCCAATTTTTTAATAACAAGTTTGTTGGAATAATGACTGAATGGGAAAAATATATATTTTTTATTTCAAAAAGTTGTTAAGTGTCTGTTCCGCAATCTTCCACAGGGTACTAAATGGATGCACTGCATGTACTGGCATAGAAATAGAAAAATCATAGACATCATCAAATCCAAGGTTGAACATGTTGAAAAACCTGTTACACTAAAAAGCTCTGTAGAACCGTATGGTATCTCATGTGAATAGTGCACACTCACACAAAGGTCTTCTGCATTCATGTACAATAAATCAATGCTCACTTGTCAAACTCAGCAGCTTTAGTGCTATCACAAATTTCAGAGAGGGAAAAAAGAGTAAAAACTATTTGATAAAAAATTTAGCTTTCTTTAGTGGCATTGTTGAAAATATTATGTTTTTAATTAGAAAAATAATCACAACAATTAATAGTTAAGTTTATATTTGATAATTAACTGACGATTTCAGATTTAAATATACTTTAATTACTATAATTGCACTATATATTATACATAAACAAATAATATAGCCAAGCTGAAGCAATTAGTAATAACGAGGGTGACAGAAAGCAGATCATGTATGCATCAAAAGCAAGTTAAAAAATTCATTTGAAAAGTGTATCCGTAAAATTTAATTTGAAACATGTATCATGTAGTGGTAGGGATTTGGGATCTTTGAATTTTACATTCTATAACAAGTTGTTGTTGTATTTTTTTAACATTTGGTTTCTACAAGAAGGTTAAATTGGAAAAACATATTATAATGAATCCTTTCTTTTAATTTCCTCTATTTAACCAAACAATGGTTCCTTCATTAATTTTAGCTATCCAAATTCCAAACGAGGGGTTCATGTATCATTTTTTTTCCTTTGATTTACTAATGTCTATCCAAACATATGGAAGGTATTGGAACTCAGAGTAGTTAGCCAATTATCTTTATCTGAAATTAGAAAAGGAAAAATGTAAGCAAAGGCAGACCAATAAGTAAAACACACATATAACTAGACGAATGCCTTTAACAATCAAAGACCTTTATTGGAGGTACGTTAACCTTGCATGTGATTACCATACTTGACAAGTATTCTGATTTCATGTTATGGTGCAGGAACTTGGACAAAAGGTTGGAATAAGGGCGGGTAGACCATATTATAGGTGATAATTAGTTTACTTAGGTCCACATTTTAGAGGACGTGTCGGGGTATAAATTGGCTGACATAGCTTATCATATTAGTTATTTATCTCCTTGTTGAGGCTAGCAATCCATCTTTGCCCCATTTTCTTATTCTAAATTTTGGCATTGAAGCCACTAGGCAGCTTTGTTACTAAATCAATCATCAGATTCCTAGGAAACAATGGAGCTTGGTTGGAGGGAACAGTTGCAGTAAATTTTGACTATTTCAAAATTACATCCCTTAAGTATATAAGTTCTTCTTGCTTTAAAGGAATCACTAGTCACAAGACAAATAAAAGTGCCTTTTTCGTGTTAGGTGAAGTAAATTTGCTAAGCAGTTCGGCTGGCCCAAGTCTAGTGTGCTATGGGTGATCTTACATTATAGTACCTGTAAATGTTGGCTAGTTTTTTTTTTTTTTGATCCAAACAAATGTAAATGTTGGCTACTGAGGAAGGACCAATAGAAGTAAATGTTGACTAGTTTAAAATTAGATCTCTTAAGTATCTAAGTTCTTCTTGCTTTTAAATAATTAATAGGCATGAGACAAATAAAATCGCCTTTTTCGTGTTAGGTGAATTAAATTTGCTCAGGAGTTTGGCTCGCCCACTTCTAGTGTTCTTTGGCTGATCTTACAGTATATTACTTGTACATGTTGTTGTGAACTGCAAATTCACTGTAATGTGATGGTTATCTAGCAATCCTTCTTTAAAACAGTTCAGAATATATTTATGGGGAAGATTTTCAGCCTCCTCTTCCCTGCATGGGGAAAAAAAAACAAAAAAAGTGTAATTCATTTTTAAGGTAAAATGTAATCTCTATTATCAAGCATTTGAAAGCAGAATGCTTCTTTGTTTTCATCTAAAAAACCATTTGCCTGATTCCTCTGTTATCATTTTGCAGTCAGAAGAGCCTCCATTATCAGTTTTGCACATTCAATATCCTGAATGGCCTGACCATGGAGTTCCAATTAGTACACTTGCTGTCCGTGAAATCTTGAAAAGAGTATTACAAGTACCACCAAGTCTTGGCCCAGTAGTGGTGCATTGCAGGTTCAACTTATTTTTATAATTTTAAAATATGACTCAAGGATGGTAGTAAATGTTGGGCGACTAAGAGGCTACATATACAAAAGATGAGTGTAACAGAAATGAGAATGTTACGGTGGATATGTGGATATACAAGAAAGGATAGAATGAGAAATGATGATATTCGTAAGAGGATTGGAGTGGTCCTTATTGAAGACAAAATGTGTGAAAATCGTTTACGTTGGTTTGGACATGTAAGACGTAGACCTGTAGATGCTCCAGTTAGGAGAATAGAGGCTATGGATGTTGAGAGAAGGGTTAAGACTAGAGGAAGACCGAAAAAGACTTGGAAGGAAGTAGTTTGGAAAGACATGGAGGTTTTAGAATTAGATGAGCAAATGACATTGAATAGGAATCTACGGAGGCAGAGAATACATATGGACGATCTAACGTGATTTTAGATATTGGTTCATATAGCCTACCCCAATCTATTGGGATAAAGGCTCTGATGATAATGATGATGATGATGACTCATGGATGTTCATTTTATCAGTTTATCTGAGACAATTTTTCTCTGGCTCAGTGCAGGTATTGGGAGAACTGGAACATACTGTGCAATTCATAACACAATCCAGCGAATCCTCATCGGGGACATGTCTGCTCTAGACCTTGCTAGTACCATATCTACGTTTAGGTCTCAGCGTATTGGAATGGTTCAAACCATGGTATTACTTCCTTCCATGTCTAGATCTTCACTTTTAGCTGAGGCATCTGATTTATGCACGCACTTTCAACCTGCTAAGCTATTAGGATCCTTCAAGCTCCTGAAAGTATCAGGAGCTGCATGGAAATTATAGTCAGTAGTAATGCTAAGTGGGCACTGAAATTTTTATTGGAAACTTTGCAGTTATCAGATCAAAAGCAATAAGCAACAAATGTACATGGGAATTTTTACACATCATGACACAATGTAGGCTTATTTGTTAGAAATGCTATAAGCAATTATTCATATGTATCTTTGTATTTTCTGCTAAGATTCCTTGCATGTAGTATTTCATGAAAGAAGTTATCTTTGGTGTAAAGATACTAACCGTCAAGAAAATAATTCAGTTGTTGTTTACTTAATGTATTGCATCAAAGTTATGTTGCTCATCACCTTTAGTGCACATGGTAAAGGGTGGAACTAGGTTTGCACTTTGGTCCAAGTCTTAATAGTCGATATTAGCATAATAGAAAGATTAAGTCTTGCACTTCTCTTCTATTCCATTTTGTTAGAACCAAACAAGAAGAACGAGCTTCAGATTATGTTCTGATGAATAGTTTTGAACAGTGCTGATTACATTTTATTTTTCCCCTGCGCATCCTTGTTTTTCATCTTACGAATTTTTGACAGACTCTTTCTCTGCTTACCATGCAATAGGATCAATATATTTTCTGCTACGAAGCAATTGTTGATGAATTGAAAGACCTCATCTCGGAGTTCAGTGGTGAATAAAGTTCAAAGTGGTATGTTCGACAAGTTCGTTGAATTTCTTGAATTATTACAGAATTGTGTATTACATGATAATGTTGAAGTCTCAGTTTTTACCTACTAAAATTAGTCTGTTCTGTGAAACATGCTGAGATTAGTCTTTTGGATGTATTAGCTAGTCCAATGGCTGCTATTTTTCTCTCAACTAAGGCTGAGTTGCTTGTTTGGCTTATGTTGTAGAAATGCATATTTAATAATGCTTCTGGCATATCCATGTGCTTCTAAAGCATCTTGGATTTGCATGACATCCTGGAAATAAAGAACATTGCTAATCAATTGATTCAGTTGACCTTATTTTAAAGGTGCAGGAGTTACTTGCAAAATTAGAACTGCTCCTTGAACTATCAAAAAATGATACTTACATGAGATTTATGTATTTTGAAGACAGGTCTCATAATTGTAGACTATTTGTTGATCTAATATTTCTAGATTAATGGTGCTTGTATTTCTTTATGTTCAAGCCATAGTTGTTTATAAAACCATTATCTTGTTTTTTGCACGAGCACAGTATTCTGTTCATGTGATGAGTGGTCTACTATAATGGCAGAGAAACTGAAATACTCTTGTTTTCCGGATACAATATTTTGTAGGTTTGTCGGACAAATCAGGGCATAGGATTCAGATGGAAACTGCTTTTTTGTTTACCTTTCCTTCAAATGCTGAATGATGGCTTGATAACAGCTTTTCCTATCCATAGCCGTAGGTGGAATCTGCATTTTATTACCTCAACCCCACGGCATTCATGCTTTGCAACCTCTCTTGGCTGATTGTTTGTGGATGGTTAGTAAACCTTAATGACCTCAACTTCTCCACCAAATACTTTTAACGTCATATCATGTCAAGCATTTTCCATGGATGAACTGAAGTCTCATACGTCTTTGCATTCCTTCCCTAATCCCTAGCCCTTACATATACTTGATTATTCAAATTCTATTAACATGTTGGAAATTTCGAGTATTGTTTCAACAAATTTTTGATGAACCAAATACTTGATATCGGTGATATATTATTCTATGTAATTTTCATAAATTAAAAGAAAACTTATTCGCCAAGAGTAGTTATGTTTAAACATTGATGAAATATAACATAAATTCATCGAGAATTGTCTCATTAAAACATGTGTTTTCGTAAAATCATTCACTATTCTGTTCGTAGTGTAGCCTTGTTGATCTTGAAGGCATATTAAGCCTTAAAGAAAGTGGTCAACACGTCTCAAAATTATTGTATTTTCTTTTTCTTGTTTCATCCTCTAAATTTTCTTCTAATCTTGAGGCTTAATATTATGGAAAAAAAAAAGAAGCAAAAATTGGTGAAATCTAATTTGGAAAAGACGTGGACGATAACAAATGGTTTTCTATCACGGTTTCGGATAAGTTTGTTGTTTCACTTTCAAAATTGTCATGCAGTTTTACCTGTTCGAATAAAGTTATAGACAATGGGTTTTGGTGGACGTCACCTCATTGCTTAATACGGCTTTGAATGCTAGTTGAATTACATTCAGCAATTTTTTCTATAACATAAAAGTTATAACTCATAAAACCAGGGTTTAATCCAATTTGTTTATTCAAATTCCAGAACCTACGATGTCTTTTCTCTATACTTCTCGGTGTGATTGTATCCAAGGCAAAAAATGCCTTACCTTTACTCCTAACCGCTCCGTTCAGTGTATTTGGAATTTCTTCAGGTGGAAATTTAACTTTCTACTGAAAGAGAGTAGGTCGAGTTGAAAATTGGACCCGCTTGGAATTCTAAATACTTTATCCATCTTGGCCTTTTTAAATTAGTTTAAATGTGATTTTATTTTATTTGTAAAACATTTTCCTATAAATTGTTTTATGTGTAACAATCGGAGCCTAACTTTGTTGAACCAAGTACATTATATCGGTGATAATAAACTATTCTAGTTAATTTTCCAACGCAAGAACGCTAGGATTTGGCTCAAGCGACAACAAAAACAAGAGTTCTATCTTTCACGTTGCCGCAAACATTGAATGCAAAGAACATAAGACGCAGCAATTGAAGAGAAAATCCAGACACCAAACCAAGCTCCAATCATATATCAAAGAGAATACTCATGACACTGCGAAACACCGGTCCCCTCTTACTACTAAGAACCTCTTTTACATCCTTCTCATCGGGCACAAATCCTTTCTCCTTCATCTGCGCCAGAAATTCCTTGGCCTCATCCACCTTCTCCATTCTCGCAAACGCCTCGAAAACCACTGTGTAAGTACCTGCATTCGGCCTCATCCCTTTCCCTATCATCTCCATCAGATACTTCTTTGCGTCACCAAGATGTTTAGCATCACCAGTAGCAAGGCCTTTAATGAGAACCGTGTAAGTGTAAGCATTTGGTGCAACCCCAGATGCCAACATCCGCATAAAACTTTTCAGAGCCTCTTTACTCTGACCCGCGTTGGCATACGCTTCAATAACAGCTGTATAAGCTACCACGTCTGGCATTTGACCCTTGTCTTTAAACTGAGAAAAAAGCTCCAATGCTTCATGGGTTAGTCCATCTTTTGACAATGCATCGAACATCTTGACGGCGTTGTTGATTAGGCCATCACCGCGCATGTTGTGGAACACTTCTTGCAGGTTTTTCGGGTCTTGGGGTTCTTCAATAACTGGTTTTTTGTTAAAGGGGTCATAAGAAGGAGGGAGTTTAGATTTGTCCAGCTCTTGTTTGGAAACTTCTTGCTCTTCTTCTTCTTCAGAGTCTGAGTCTGGGAGAGAAAAATTGACTTTGGTGTTGATTTTTTGGGTATGGTTCGGGGTTTGGGAAGAGGAGGAGAAGGGTGATGAGAGTATTACAAATCTACTATGGGTTGTTGTAGGTGGAACAAATGAAGAGAAAATCTGGGGGTTTGGGTTGATGAGTGATGAGGGAATGAATGTTGGAAGTGAGAAGAAATTGGCTTTTCGAATGAAGAAAGACAAAGAAGAAGGATGTTTGAATGACAAAAGGAAGTTAGATATTCTTGCCTTAGCCATCGCCATGGATAACATTGTTTGCAGGACTAATGAAAGAAGAAAGTTGCAGAACTGGGAGAGCTGAAAGCGTAGAGGCTACAGGGCACGGGACAGGTGGGAAGTTTTCTACAAACAAATTATTATTTGAATACTGCTAGTGCGAATGTGCGATTTTATTCGCATCCAATAAAATATTTCATTTCATGCACCCTGTTTTATTTTTTTTTTAAATATCAAAATATTTTTATAAAAAATTACATAACTACTTTTATCAATATTTTTTACTTTTAATTTTTGTATTTTCAAAAGTGAATTTTCGAAAATACAATGGTATTCTGTGCTTCTGAAAATGGATTTTCGGAAACACAATGAAACTCTCAAAAAGCCACTTCCGGAGCACAACAAGGTTATCAGAAATCCACTTCTAGAAACTCATTTTATTTTATGTTTTTCGGCCAACAGAGCCCATTCAAGTGCTGCCGAGGACTCAAGTGCTGCCTGGGCAACACTAGGTCGTTGCCAGTGGCAGTGAATTGCTGCTGGACAGCATTCAAGTACTGCCAAGCAAAATGGAAAAAAAAATTGTAAAAAAAAATTAATGTTTTTTAATAAGGTTAATATTAAAAAATTATTAAATATTTTAAGATGTGATGAGTGATTTTAGAGAGAAGATTTTGGGGTTTAGAGTTTTTTAGTAAATAAGGTTTGTTTAGAAACTCTCAAAGTGTGAATAGAATTACTTATGTTATTATAAAATGAAAATATCATATTAATCCTTGTAAAAAAAAAAATTTAGAGGAAGTGAAGGGATTAAAGGTACCAATCGGGTGAGTTTGGGTGGGTTTGGTTCAAAATAATTTTGGATTTGAGTTATTTCAAGTTTGAGTTATCTCAAATTCAAGTAATCTTAATTCAAATATTTTCGAATTTTAATAATTTTGATTTTAGGTAATTTGGAGTTTGGATCATTTTGATAGGAGTTTTTTCATGTTCGAATATTTTTGCATGGATTTCAAGTTTGGACAAATCTAGACGAATTTATATAATTTTAAAATTTTATAACCTATGGATATTTTATATTATTTTGAATGTAATAATTAAATTTATTTTTTACATAATTAAATAAAATATGACAAAAAAGTACTCAAGTTAAAATTTTAAAAATTAATAAATATTTATATATAGTAGAATTCCTCTAAATTAATACTTTTAGGACCCATCAGTAATGTTAATTTAAAGTGATTATTATTTAAAGGGTTTATATTGTAAATTTATATTTTGTCTTAAAAAATGTGTTATTTAATTTTCACATTCATTAAACCCATCCAATAACTTTATATCATTTTTTTAAATCTTATTTTGATTAATAAACTCTTTAAAAGTCTACTTGCAAATATATCTTACATAATATATTAGTACTTTTTTAGGTATTGAAATAAAAATTTTAGTAATATAATGAAATGCTTTTCTAGTTATTGAATATTATGTAATATATTTTGTGTTTTTATCAAATTATTAATTTATACAAGAGTTGGGATTAAAAGAAATTTTTTAATTATTACAATAGAGGAGTTTATTAATTTTTATATTGGCCCAACTTGGGAGTATGATTTTTTATTAATTTAGAGAGATTATTAATTTAAAGGAGATTAATTTCGAGGAGCTCTATTGTAAATATACATTATAATTTATATAATAATTTTGTATTTGAATGTTGTCTATTACTTTTTTTTTTTAGTCTATCTAATATGTTTAAATGCAAGAGCAAACTCTCAATCTAAATCCACTGAAATTATCCATGCAATGGTTTGAATCAATGAAGGTTATCATCCAGCTAATCCAACGCTTTAGCCTAAGGCAAATTTCAAATTCAATTTTCAGTTTTTTTTAATAGTATATTTTTATTAGAAAGTTACAATCACAATCAGTATATTACATTTCATGAACAGGTAATTATGAAAATCACATTACTCAAACTAGGTAAACTAGTAAATAACTATAACAAACTAAACAAACTAGTAAATAACTACTACTAAAAAAAACTAGTAAATAACTAGACTAACTCAAACTCACAATTGGTGAGACTCGAACTTGAGATCTCAAAGTCTCAAGGCCTCCTCCCTATCACTAAGCCAAGGCCTCATTGGCAATTTTCAGTTAATAAAATTTTGGAGCAACTGGCCATCAAATCGATGTTCTTTAATTAAGGGGTCGTTTGATGTTGTTGTCAATTTTGTGTTTTATGTTTTCTATTTTTGAAAATTTTGTTTTTGATTTGAAATTTTGAAAACAGAAAACATGTTATGTAAACTATTGTTGTTGTATAATTTTTAAAACTGAAAACATAAAACATGTTTGGTAAACTATTGTTGTTGTATAATTTTTAAAACTGAAAACATAAAACATGTTTGGCATCTAATAAGTTGAAACATAATTTTTTTAATCTTATAATTTATTAATGTTGCATTAAATATTTTTATTAAAATTATATAATTTTAGTATATTATAAATAATGTGCAATTTTATACTTAATTTTGATATATTACATAAACTATTTCATTTATTATTATATTAAATTTATCATAAAATTATTATTTTAAAATTTACATGAGACTTATTTCATACTTTATATATCTAAAAATAATTAATATTTAAATTTAATACAACTAAATTTTAATACGATATCAATAAAATTACAAAAGCACAATTAGAAATACAAAAGTAAAATTTATAATACAAAAAACACAAAAAAAAGGATAGTTTAAGTCTAGTTTAAGTCATGATACATATACAATAATCAATTATTTTGATATGCAATCCACAATTTTTGGGTTTTGCATTTTTGCTTGGGTGTTGGCTTAAAACCAAGTTATTGTGTTTTTTACTCATTAATACTCCTGGAGCTTTCTGCAGAAACTGTTTCACAGGACAAAATCCAATGACTAACAATACTTATTGATATGGCAAATCCCATCTACACTGGACTGAGGCCCAACATAACAGATAGGCAGCCACATGGCACAAAACTAGTCGACAACGTGGTAGGTGGCGAGAGATATTGCGGGAGCCCTTATTGTAGCATAGGCGAGGGACTCCTTTCACCAGCGCATGCAACTCCATTGCCAGCGACAGATAACTGAATTGTCATCCACATGTATCCTGTTGCCTTAGCGTGAATGGCTTCCACCTGTGGTCTCCCGTCGAACAACAGACCTCCGTCGCTCCCGAGACTGGTGGTGTTTGTGTCATACTAGGGAACAAATTCTTCTCAAAAAGATGAAATTGCCCTCCAAGTAATTACTCTGTGATATTCGCCTATAAATAGGCCACATGTATTATTTTGCTCTCTAATTTTTGACTTCTAGCTTTTACGTCTCCCAATACACAAGAACCTTTTGCTGACTTAAGCATCGGAGTGTCTACGCAGGGAACCACCCCATGCGTTCCTCTGACTTTTCTTGTTTTTTACAGAAGCTTTCTTGAAACACGTGGAGAAAAGAGACAATGACTATGTCCATAATCATTTATTGTTGTTTTGTGCAACAACAATTGGCGTTGTCTATGGGAAATGAAATAAAAGCCAGTTGAAAACTTTGCAAATGGTGAGAACAAGATCAACTACTGTCAAAGATGGAAGCGACGAGAACTCTGTGAGTTCTCCTTAACAATCGATTCACCACAAAACACAGGAGAACAGGGAAGAAGGGAGAACAACAGTACCTGTGGCGAAATTCGAGGCTCTGAGGCGAAACAGTGAGGAGATGACTTAGGCACTGAAAGCCATGGTAGACCTGTTTAAGGGAGTTTTTTCGCAGTTTAATTTGTCGCAGGCCTTACAAAATCTCGTGGGAGAGACGAGCGAAGGGGTATCGCCTTAGGCGACAGGGCAACAGACTAATCATATGGTGACGGACCCCTCACTGCCACAAAAAGTGCCTTATGCGGGAGAAGCTCATAACCAGCAGGATGTGGTAAGAGTTAGGAGTAGAAATCCTGTCGCATGATCTCTACGGGAGCATGAGGCTGCGACAAACATTGGACCTGCGACAGGTGTCAGGCGATAAGGTCCAGAGGTTGTGAGGCAGAGTACTGGGCAACAGGGTGCTGAAGCTGCGGTAGGGTCTTCTGCCCACTATTGTAGTCTATCAAATTTCACCGGGACTGACCTGAGACATGGTGTTAGAGGTGCTAGAAAGAATGGTGTCGATGACGAGAGCACTTGGAGGGCCGGGTTAGAGTTTGACCCTACCTAGAACACACAAATGACATGAGGAGGTGCATCTCAGAGTAAAGGAAAGGAAATAGTGGTTGAAGACCTACTTGATTCGTCCCATGCTGAAAGGGATAGAAACCAACTCTCTCTCCCTGTCGACATGAAAAAAATGATAGAACAAGTGCTGGAAGAGAAGAAGTTGGTGTCCATAGAAGAGAGCCAGAGGAGAAGAGTACCATGTAATGCGGCCATAATGCAGAAACCATTGCCCCCAAAGTTCAAGATGCCGTAGATGATAGCATATACAGGAAAGACGGATCCCTACGATCACATGCAAAACTACGAGGGCCTCATGCTACTGCATGGATGGGAGGATAAGATAATGTGTATAGCCTTTTCGCTCACTCTGACGGGGCATGCGATGAAGTGGTTCAACAACTTGCCTGAAGGGTCCATTGTTTCTTTTGATCAATAGTTTCTATACACTGTCAATGCACCAGAAATTGACACCTCATCAATAGACCCTTATATGCAAATATAAATAAATTTTTTAAATTTGCCCATAAGGGCCTATTGATGAGGTGTCAACCTCTGATGCATTGACAGTGTATAGAAACTATACATTGTCAGTGCATCATATACAAACTCCAAAACTTAATACGTTATGACAATTCTCAGCTAGGTTTGAGCTAGGTATGAGGGCTGTTTTAGCGTTGGTTTGATGGCTGAAGGCAAGGGACCAAAAAAAAAAAGGCTCCTCCACTTGAACAGTTGAACGGTGATTTGGAAGGTTGAAATCAGGCTTGAGTAGTGGCTCCTCAGGGATGCATCGGAAAGCATTTGAAGGTTGGAAATAAGTGTTATGGAAGCTAGATAAAGGCCAACATTAAAAGCAAAGATTGGTGTTGAAGGGGGTCCGTGTTGGAGCTGCAATTTGCAGCATTTTACAGTGATGATGGGAAGCAGAAACCAAGGCTACATACAGCCTTAAGCAGCAGTAGTCTAAGGACTTGAAATGGTGCTACCTACAAGATTGACCTAGGTGTTCTAGTGGGCTGAGGAGTTGCTGAACAAAGGCGACATTAGGGCTCAAAAGCAAGGGTCCACGTGTGGTGCTTGGTGCTAGATAGAGCATAGGCTAGAATGAAAAACAAAAGAAAAAAAGGCAAAGCAAAAAGAAGAGGAAGGAGAAATGAAAGAAGAAAAGGCTTGTTCAAAATTTGGAATTTTGGCTGCTGATTGAGAGGTTTAAAGCAACAAAATGTGTGAAGGAAAATGGTACATGGATTTAAAGGGTAAGGATGTGTCAGTTAAATTGATTTAAACTTTATAGGAGGTAATTGAGTAAATTAATTGTGAATATGGTATTTGATTGTAGGAGATCTTCAAGGAGGAAGGCTTGAGATTTTTATATATTTTTGGATTCAAAGGTAAGTAATATCCTAAATGTTGTTTGGTGTTGATTGTTATATACATGAATAATTTTTGGGAAGATTACTAATGTCATACTTGGAATTGTGGATTTGAGAATATTTTAACAAGAATAGGTAAGCAAGGTGCATAGAGGTGAATTGGAATTACTTTTATCTTGTAGCATGATTAAAATTTATAATTTACGAATGAGGCGATTAGTTTCTTGTGAGGATAAATTGCGATTGTTGAATGAAAGAAAAATGTTTTAAAGGAATGATATGTAATGCTGTATATAATTGTGGCTAGCATAATAATATTTGATTGATAAATTATGGAAAGGGGTTATTATGATAGCACGATAGGTTAAAAATAATGAAGTTAAGCATATTGTAAGTAATGTGCTTCGAGGTTAGTTTGGAATTTTATTATCTTATAATGTGAATAATCTTTATAGATAAAGATTAACATTGTCATGCTTGGAATTGTTGGTTGGAGAATATTTAAATCAATAATGAGATAATTTTTAGTTATATTGTGAAATCTTGAAGTGGCGAGGGATTGATTTAATTCATAGCATGGATAATTTTTATAATTAAAGATTTATGTTATATTGTTTTGGAATTGTTAGTTTGATAATGTTTAAAGGAAGAATATAGAAGTAAGTAAATAATATATAAAAATACATATCACCGTGATCAAGTATGATTGAAATATGCAACTAAGACATAAATAAATTGGTTGTAGTGGCACCGAGCGGTATTGGAGCTTGACTCATGATTTGGACAACTTAAGGAAGTGAATTACTAAGCATCGAGTAAGTGGGTTAAGTAAAGTTTATTAGCACTATCTCGTAGAAATGGTTTAATTCTATAAACTCGTTTATGCTTGGGCTGGATTGAAACTTAATTTCTGCTTTGCGTGTTGTGGCCAGCCAAGCTTGCATGTTAAGTGAAATGAACCGATGCGTATATGCAATTACGTATAGCATGTTTTGAATTTAATTACTTAATGCTTATGTTTTAATAACTTGCATCATATTTTATATTTGCAAAGTCTTGGTTTGAATCGACATTTGAAAAAAATTGAAAGTTCTTTATATCTTGAACTCAAAACTGATTTAATAGTGATTTGGAATCCGTGGAAGCCAAGTGCTACACGAGGAAATTGATTTCAAACTGTTTTTGAGTGCAGGCATGTCCTACGACCTTTGGGTCATTTCTAGCCTATCGAGCTTAGCTCTAGGCCTTATTGCCCGTCTATCGAGCTCTGTGCTCTAGACTATCGTATTGTACCTATCGAGCCTAGAGCTCTAGGTAAATTGTTAGGCTTGTCTGGAAAACTAGCAGACAAGTTCCAGCTCTCGACTGATCAGCGAGACTGGAGTATCGTTCTATGGCCATAGATTTAGTGTTGCTTTCGACACCACTCCATCGCTAGCTAGGATGGATATTGATTGATTGATTGAGGATCATTGCCTAAACTCTATTCACTACTGTTGCATTATCAGTACTGCTTTCAGTGAATCGAGGCAATATGTCTAACCGTTATTGATTTCTTGATTTATGACTCATAGACTATTGAAATCCATATTGATCGAAATGATTGTAGTGCATATTGATCGTTTTAGCAAGTGTTTATTGATTGCTTTATCAAAGTAGCCATTGATTGATTTATCGAAATATATTAATCGTTATTTGAAATGCATAGCATATTGAGTTTAACCGAATGCATAACGAATTGATTTAGATGAACTACGTAGTAAGTTTGTTTTAGTTAAGTGCATATTGAAAGCGTTTTACAATTGAAGTGTACGAAGAAGTGTTTAACTTAATACCATGCTTAAATACCAAGCTTACTTATTACTCCAGCATTGTTTTCTACACGTGCATGTAGATCGACATGAGTCTAACATGCATTTACTTAAACTACTTATTGAGCCGTGGTTTTGCTCACCCCTTTCTAACAACATCGCAGATCATACTAGCTAGACTCCATACTCGGAGTTTTAGAGCAAGGCCTTGAGGACGATCTTTAAGTAGCGATACTAGCCTGAGTCCTCCGAGTGCTGTTTTTGGTCTCACTTGAGGTATAAAAACAGTTATTTTGTTTACCATGTATGACATTTTAAGTGCACAGTACATGCTTATGGAATCATTTTAGGATGTAACTTAGGATCGTTCTAGATTATTGTAAACTCATATGATTATCGAGTGCGATCCGAGAAGTGAATTGTGACAACTATGAATTGTGAAATGCCATATATATGTAATTGATGATTTTGGAAGTATGTGTGGTATATAGTGAAATAGATTGAGAATCGTGGATTGGAAATATGCTGTTGGAAATAGTTGATTATTTTGCAGGTTATTAAGCTGGGGAAAATCGATTTTATATAAGGGGGATTTTTCGATCTTTTTCTTTTACCAATTTAACAATGAATTAAAATAAAATCAAATTGAGTTGTTTAAGAGATAGTAAATTAAATGGTGAATGTAAATCGAATTAAGAAATGCGAAGTTAGATTAGAAGCGACACTGACACCGAATACAAACCTTAAAGTGAAAAGAAAAATTTAGTTCGTAAATTTGGGAAAACGGTATAAGTGTGATTGATAAGTGTACGTCGCGACCTTCGAGTCGTGACAATGATATTCGAGCGATCATTATTGAACAAAATGAAGGGCTATGGTCCCTGTTACTTGCTAATGAAGTTTCCAACTCCCCATGGTGTAGGCCAAATCAGAGGAGACCAAAGGAAGGCTAGGACGTGTAATATCACGTCCACCACATGTAAGGGATTCAAAGGAAGGAAACCCTTACAATCGAAAAATCGCCTATGCCGATGCCTGACGAGGAGATGGAGGCAGTTCGATTAGATGAAAAAGATGAAGAAAAGGTGGTATATGTAGGAAGTCAGCTGCCAGAAAAACAAAGGAGGAAATAATCTGATGCTTGAAGGAGAACGTTGATGTCTTTGCTCGGACTCCCAACAATATGCCTGGAATTGACCCTAAGATTACTTGCCACCAGTTAAATGTAGTCCCAGGAGCCAAACTGGTCAAGCACAAGAAGAGAAATTTTGCTCCAGAAAGGCAGCAGGTTATAGACGAAGAGATCTAGAAGCTATTGCAAGCAGGGTTTATCAGAGAAGTTGATTACCCTTAGTGGTTAGCTAACGTGGTGATGGTGAAGAAAGCCAACGAAAAATAGAGGATGTGTGTGGATTTTACAGACTTGAACAAAGTCTGCCCTAAGGATTCATATCCGTTACCTCGAATTGATAAATTGGTGGATGAGACTTGTGGATATGAACAACTTAGTTTTTTGGACGCTTTTTCGAGTACCACCAAATCATGATGCATCCAGATGATGATGAGAAGACTTTTTTCATTACTGATAGCAGAACATATTGCTATCAAGTAATGCTTTTTGGTCTAAAGAATGCAGGGGCAACATATCAGCGCATGGTAAATAAGGTGTTCAAGGACTTGTTAGGAAACACAATGGAAGCATATGTGGATGACATGTTCATCAAAAGCCGTAAAGAGGAGTCACATGCCGAGAAAATGTCGAAAGTGTTCAAGGTGTTATTGCAATATAAGATGAAGTTGAACCCCAACAAATGCTCGTTTGGAGTAAGGGCAGGAAAGTTCTTGGGGTTCATGATCACTAATCGAGGAATATAAGCAAACCTCGAAAAAGTTCAAGCCATCTTAGACATGAAGCCACCCAATACAGTTAGAGAAGTTCAAAGGCTAACAGGGAGGATAACAACTTTAAATCACTTTTTGTCCAAATCAGCTAAAAGGAGTCTGCCGTTCTTTAAGGCGATAAAGGTGGGAAAGAATTTTAAATGAACCGAAGAGTGCCACAACACTTTCGAAAGATTGAAGGATTACTTGAAAGAGTTGCCACAGTTGTCTTGACCCCAACCTGGAGACCAACTCTTTATGTATCTCAGTGTGAGCAAAAAGGCTATGAGCGCAGTCTTATTATGGAAGGATGGAGACAAGGACTGCTCGATCTACTATGTGACCAAAGTTTTGCTAGATGCCGAGACGAGATATCACCATGTAGAAAAAGTAGCCTTATCACTGGTAATGGCAACTCGAAAGCTAAGGCCATACTTTTAGGCTCACTCAGTTATTGTTCTTACTGACCAGCCTTTAAGGCAGATATTGCAGAAGCCAGAACACTCCGGACAGTTAACTAAATCGGTGATTGACCTTAATGAATATGACATACACTTCCAGCCTCATCAGGCGATAAAAGGACAGGTATTGGCAGATTTTATTGTAGAATGCACTAGTCGAGAGGACCAACAGGTGCCAGAATTAGTTTGGTGGAAGTTGTTTGTAGATGGAGCTTGTAGTGCAGCTAGTAATAGAGCCGGAGTCGTGTTGATTTCGCCTGAAGGGGAAATTTATGAGTATTCTCTGTGTTTTAACTTTCCAAGCTCGAATAATGTGGCTGAGTACGAAGCTTTAATAGCAGGAATGAAGCTAGCCGAAAAATTTGAAGTCAGTAATTTAATGGCTCATAATGATTCACAATAAGTGGTAAATCAGTCTCTGGTGAGTATGAAGCACGGGAATCGACTCTAGTCCCTTACTTACAGAAGGTTCAGTTATTGGCACAATCATTCAAGAACTTTCAGTTGACCCAGATAAACTGGTCGGAGAACAATCATGCAAATGCTCTTTCGAAGTTGGCCTCATCCAGGGGAATAAAAGGTGGCATAATGAAGGTGGAATCCGTAGCCAATCCGAGTATTGAAGAGGAGGAAGTTTGCGATGTCGAGATCAGGAGTGATTGGAGAAACTCGATCAGAGATTACATTATAAAGGGAAAACTCCCCGATGACAGAGATGAAGCCCGAAGACTGAAGTTGCAAAGTGCTAGATTTATAGTGATAAATGGGGAGCTCTACAAGCGTAGGTTTACTTCACCATTGCTAAAATGCTTAGGGCCTGAACAAGCTGAATATGTATTGGTTGAAGTTCACAAGGGCATATGTGGTTAACACTTAGAGGCTCGAGCATTAGTCGCGAAGATACTTCATACAGTGTTCTATTGGCCTATACTAAAAAGAGATGCCATTGAGAAGGTGCTAAAGTGTGATAAATGCCAGAAGTTTGCTCTTATAGCTTTCGCACCAGTCTCGACCCTCTAAAGCACCCTTCAACCAACACCATTTGCGCAATGAGGGCTAGACATCTTGGGACCTTTTCCCTTGGGCACAGGCCAAAGAAAGTTTCTGCTAGTAGCCACTAATTATTTCACCAAATGGATAGAGGCAGAACCCTTGGCAACAATCTCTGAAAAGAAGGTAGAGGCTATGGTATGGAAAGATGTCATCTGCCGCTTTGGAATCCCTCAGGTGCTGAATGCCGATCACAAGAAACAATTCGACTGTAACGCTTTTCGAGAGTTTTGTAAAGGTCTGAGTATCCAACTAAGGATATCATCCGTGTCTTACCCACAAGCCAATGGGCGCCTAAGTCAGCAATCGAACCATACTGCATGGATTGAAAACAAACCTAGACAAAGCAAAGGAAGCATGGGTGGATGAGCTCCCAAGTGTCCTATGGGCTTACAGGACGACAAGTAGAGTATCGATAGGAGAAACACCATTTAACTTGGTATATGGAACTGAGGCCCTTATCCCGGTTGAGATTGGAGTTGGATCACCTAGGCTGACCCCTTACGTTCAAGAAATTAACTCCCAGGGGCTTAGAGAGAATCTTGATCTAATAGATGAACTAAGGGACACAGCGAAGATGAAGTTGGCCGCCTATTAACAGCGAATAACCGCTTACTACAATGCTCAAGTTAAGAGTAAGGAATTGCAAGAATGAGACTTGGTATTGAGAAAGTCAGCCATCACAAATGCTCATAGGGAGGATGGTAAGCTCCGAGCCAATTGGGAAGGACCTTTCAAAATCAGAAAGGTGATTGGACCCATCACATGCACTTTGGAGACTTTACAAGGAAAAAAGATCTTGAAGACCTGGAATGTTAACCACCTAAAGTTGTACTGGCAATCAGATAATTGTGTTCTTTACTTTATTGCTTTGTTTTCTTGTCATTATTTTATACATTACTTTGCGCAAATTGCAAATATCATATGATATTATTGATTAACTTATGAATAAGAGGCCAGTTATTCATATTTTATGTCTTATACGATGACGATTTAACTGATAAATGTGTTACAGGAATAACAGTAAACGAAGCAAAAGTTGGCCAAATTCTTAAAGTCCATAAACACAAAGGGGTGTGAGACGGGCAAATAAAAGTCCTTAAGCGAAAAATGCGCGAGACGAGTAAAATAAAAGTCTCTAAGTGAAAAATGCGCGAGACGGGCAACAAAAAGTCCCTAAGCGAAAAATGAGCGAGACAGGTAAGCAAAAAGTCATTAAGCGAAAAATGCGCAAGACGGGCAAATAGAAAGTCCCTAAGCACAAAAGGGTGCGAGACAAACAAAATAAAAGTCCTTAAGTGAAAAATGCGCAAGACAGACACAACATTTCAGTAAAAGTTCTTCTTTGAACAGGAAGAAACGCTCTGTCTCATAAGAAGAATTGGGGAGCAACCTGGGGAGCATGTCAAAAGACATGTCAAAAGGTACATTGAAGACCGTATTACAAGAAATATACCTTAAATTTTTAACATTTTAGCATGCTATACAGCATTGTGGTAACAAAAATGCTAAAATTTGAATATAATAATGTGTCAATTATAGCTATATTTTATTGACATACCACGCACGTGCTTCGTTATAATATGGCAAGCATGTAAAGAGAGAAAAATTGCAAAAGAAAATGCAATTTTCATTAGAAGTAAAATTGTACATCATTTGTATGAATTACAATCGAAACAAAAAACAAAATAAACAAAAGGAAAAACATGCTAATCAGTTTATTATGAGGACCAAGTCAGCTGGAAGAGAAGGTGTTGTGTCAACATTAGGATCCTGGAGAGCTGGACTGACGTTTGGATCTTCTAAAGGAACAAATTCAGAAAGGGGAACATCACTTGAAAGCCTTGTGGTATCGACAGCCGCAGAGTCTGGCACAGGATCAACGGCAATAGAGTCTAAGAATTGAAGATCTTCACTGTCTAATCCTTGCAAGGCCTCAATTGGCTTAAGTTAGTCGCGTGCCTCAATAGACTCGAGCTGATCATACGTCTCGACAGACTAAGGCTGATCACACACCTCAACGGATTCAGGTTGACTACGTGGCCTGCGAGGGGGCCAGGGACCTTCAAGGTTTTCTAAGTCATCCACGGCTCCTTCCTCCAAGTAATCCTCCGGATCTTTCGAGGCGGGCTCATACGTAGTCCAAGGAGGAGCATTATAGAACTCGACCTCTTCAGTAAAAAGCAGCTCGGGGAAGGTCTCATTAAGCCTCTGCTTCTCAAACGAAGCACGAGCAAGATAAAAGCCGTACTTGACGAATCCCGCCGCATAATCTTGCTTCTTTTCGAAACAATGTTGGGACAGGCGGTATTCACGAATAGCTTTGGCACGAACTTCCCTTTGCCAATCTAGCACATTTTGCATTTCTTCAATGGCCTCGTCCCGTTGCAACCTCATGGCCTCAAAATCATGCATGGCTTAATTGTAAGCCTCCTGGTACCCCTCAAGAGAGGTCCATATTTTGTAGTCCTAAAGCCTCGTTGTCCCTCCTCAACTCATCCACCCTGTTAGAAAGCAGACGGAGTTGGACGACCTCATTCTGAAGCTCCATGTACTTTCTCCGAAGATCATGCAACTCCTTCGTGGTTCGCTCTCTGAAAGACCGGTGTTGTGCATTAACAGCCACCACTTGTTAAGCAACCTAGCAAAACCAAAAGGAGATAATTAGAAACTTAGATTAGAGAAGATAAAACATACATAAGGAAAACTGACGCTCTTACCTTCATCACAAGATAGTCAGAGGTATCCTTGCCTGAAGGAAGACCTTTGAAAATTTCCTTCTCGTCTCTTGGAAGGATGGTGCTCCAAGCTAGACGAGAAGCTACCCTGGGTTCCTCGATATTGTCATTGTCATTAACGCCAGGGTAGGTTTGGAAATCATCCCCATCGACAACCTTCCCTCCATCTACTCGATAGCGCCTAAGCGTAGGTTCGGCCATCTTAGGTAAAATTAGCCTCACAGGCATTGCGTCTTCGATATTTAACCTTTTTCGATACTTGCGGGGAGGCCTACGAGGAGCTGGCCTATCCCCAACGACGTTAGGGTCACCTTCTCGGGGAGCGAACTCACTTTTTTGTGACCCCAAACTCTCGTTATTGTCTGAGCCACGGTCACGGATGAGATGCCTCTTCCACTTACTTCTTCCGGCCTCTTGTGTAAGACGACTGGGCTCGCCAGCAGCTGAAGGAGGGGGAGTAAGAGCACGAGGATGTTTTGAAGTAAATGCTTCAACCCGAGGCTATTTCTGAGGTGGAGGAGCTTTCGGAGGAACTCTAGATGATACAGCGGTCTTCCTCTTACACATAGCAACTTGGAAGCTCATATTTGTATAACACGAGAAGAAAGAATTAGCAAACCAGGTTGAAAACACTATAAACACATGTGCGAAAAGAATTATCGTTAAAAACCTATCAGGTCATCAAAATCATCTTAATTAGCCAAATTTGCATTCGATGGGAAGTTGTAGAAGGGACTCTCGAAGGCGTCGCCTTGGCTCCATTCAAGATCTTCCTCGAATGAATCACCAGCATCCGCAACCCCAACTGTTTCATCCCCCGAGTAGAAGAAGATACATCCACTAGACAACCTACGGGGTCAGTCGGTTTAGCTACAGGAACCATGGACGGATGGCTAGAACTAGAATCACGTGTACGTGAGGATGCAGGAAGGTTTAATGGAACAGTGGAAGTCCTGGGGATAACTCTGCTTACTCTCCAACCGGCGGCTGTAATGTTTTCGGGGGTTAAAAGGGAAAATAAATCTCGCTCCCCAGTAGAGCAGATAAGCCTAATGGGCTAGCCAAAATGGTCCCTTAAAGTGTCTAAATTAAATTTTTTCGAGCATCTGGAGTGGTCATTGATATCACGATTCCATCTAGTACAGATTCTAAAATCCCTTGGAATCTCAACAATGACCTACTCGCTCTCGAATTTGCGCAGTTTATTAGGAAGGTCTGAAAAAATCTTATTATAAAATCCATCTACTTTTAATCTTTGAAGAGAGAATGTAACTAACCCTTTTAGCCTACGAATTCTAAAAAAGGCACTAAGAAGAGGTACGGTTGGAACGATGCCTAAATTATGACACACTATAGAAAATCCTACTCTTTGGGCCCATGCATGAGGATGGAGTTGGCATGGGACAATATCCTTGTACCTAAGGAAAGCTAAACCAAACTCGGGAAGAGGAAAACGAAAAGCGAAGACTATAGATGCCTTATGTACAGCTATGCCGTTAGTAACCAAGTCAGGCGAAAGTTCCCTATTGGTTGGAAGCCTATATTGGTAACTAAGAGGAAGAGGGAAGCGGGTGTTGATTTCTTCTAAGTCTGCGTTTGTCAACTTGCACTCAACACCGCCCCTCCTCAATGTTTTAATCGGGCATTGAGAAGACTTGACTAAGGGCGGACGAAGTAAGGTAACAGGTGACAGGCGGCAAGACTAAAAAATCCCTACGAGAGAGGAGACTATCTAAGACCTGCGGGAGACTATCTCAGATCTGCAGGCGACTACCTAAGCCCTGCGAGAGACTACTTAAGCCCTGCGGGAGACTATTAAATTCTCAGGAGATAGAAACTATATGAGAGACTTACTGTTGGCGACAGGTCACGAGTGAGAGGCTTTATGTGAAGAAGCGAAAGACTATGCTCAGCGAAAGAGTTAGAGAGCGCGGTAGAGTATTGGTACAGAGGATTCCTTGCGTGATTCTGTTGAACCTCGGCTGCTTATATAGTTGTGACAGGGAATACCAAGCGTCGCACACCAGGAAATACCTCCTGTAGAGTTGAACTTCTTTATCTACAAAAAATACCAGAAAACAACAAAAAATCAAGAAAAGACCACAATGTCCCAGATTTGAGTATTATACTCTCTTTATTGGAAGAAATCTAACAAGAGAGTGGGGAGCAATTGATATGGCAAAGCCCATCTACGCTTGGCTGAGGCCCAACATAACATATAGGCCATCACGTGGCACAAAACTAATCAACAATGTGGCAAGTGGCGGGATATTGCAGGAGCCCTCATTGTAGCATAGACGAGAGACTCCTTTCGCCAATGCATGCAACTCTATCGCCAGTGACAGATAACCAAAATTGTCATCTGCGTGTATCCTGTCACCTTAGCGTGAATGGCTTCCACCTATGGTCTCCCGCCGAACAACAAACCTCCGTCGCTCTCGAGACTAGTGGTGTTTGTGTCGTACTAGGGAATAAATTCTTCTCAAAAAGATGAAATTACCCTCTAGGTAATTACTCTGTGTTATTCGCCTATAAATATGCCACATGTATTATTTTACTCTCTAATTTTTGACTTCTGGCTTTTACGTCTCCTAATACACAAGAACCTTTTATTGACTTAAGCATCGGAATGTCTACGCAGAGAACCACCCCCTGCATTCCTCTGACTTTTCTTGTCTTTTACAAAAGCTTTCTTGAGACACGTGGAGAGAAGAGACAACAACTACGTCCATAATCATTTATTGTTGTTTTGTGCAACAACACTTATAAAACCTATCGAAACATTAACTTCAGTTGATAATGGCTCAGCAAGTTGGCAGCTCATAGGATGAACGAGACAAGAAATAAAAGCTAGCAAAAGAAAACGAATGAAAATGAATGAAACAAAACAACAACAAAACAAGCAAAGGAAGCGTAATGAGCCCAACACAAGCAACGAGTAGAGCATGCGAGAAGAGACGGGAAGGCCAACCTTCAAGTGAGCTCACTCGAACAAAAAAACAAACACTGTCCAGGCAAGAGAAGAAATCAGGAGAATACCAATTAGGGAGAGCAGAACCAGAATCCAAACATCAAAGAAAGCAAGAAAACACAATCGCATCTCAACCCAATCTAGGATAACCAATCAACAAACAACACAAACTTGACAAAAAAAAAGAAACATGGTAAAGTTTCCGTTGACAAAATTTACCAAATTTTACGAAACACAGAACCAAAAAAATTTTACCGTTAGCTTTTCTTAAAGCTTTAAATTTTTTCCTGTAGAGAATGAAAAATCACATGATTTTAACCATTCAAATCAGGATTCTTTGAGCATAAAATCAAAGAAAATTCAACAAATTTATCAAAATGAAAGCATCTCAATATCTAAATTCCCCTATTTCTCATCAAAATTAACCAGAAAAAGAAAGCTTTCAAATATCCGTAACAAGAAAACAAGAGAGAGAAATTATTACCTGGGAGAAGTGAAGAAGAAGAAGCAATCCGCTACAACTGGAACGAGAAAGAAAGATGACGTGTGAGGCTAGGGTTTGGCTTTTATCAAAACAAAAAAGATACAAATGCCGCTGGTAGTAGTCGAACGAAGGATCTCATTACTTGTCATTGTTCATTCCGTGTTTTGGTTGAAAATTTGTTGCCAAAACGTTTTGGAAATAATTGGAAACATAAAATTATTGTTTCCTACAATTTTAGAAATATCATTGCCAATTTCTGAAATTATATAACAAAATTTATCAATCAAACACAATTTTGTTGTTATGTTGCAAGATTTTAGAAAACAAAAACATAAAACGAAAAACAAAATTGATACCAAACAAAGCCTAAGATTTCAACCAACTCAATTGAAATTACCATAATTGGGGTTAGAATCAAGATTTAAAATAATATTCCAGCCACCATAGTGTTAAATATTTCAATAGTAATATAGGACGAAAGGATTCTAGCTTCATATTTTGTCTCATGAGAAGATTTCCTCTAACTTTATTTTTATATATATATTTTTTTATTATTTGGCAATGGTTATATACTTATTCTTTTAAAATTTTTACAATATTTGATCTTAAAATATAACTGTAATATATCGCTTTCTGATAAAAAAATGTAACTGTAATTAATTGTTGTATGAAAATTAAAAGTCTAAAATCATTGGGTTATATAAAAAAATCATTTTAATAAAAAAAGTTAAAAAAAAAAAAAGAAAAAAGTCCACTAAACATTTGCATGAATGACTTTTTATTCCTAACTTAGTAACCCATTGGATCATTGGCACTTAACCATTTAGTCCAACAAATTTTTACATTATTTTATAAGCTTTTTAGTCATTATAAAATATTTCTTAACAGCGTTTTAAATTTTCAAAAAAAAAATTTACACTTTTTCTGTTTTTCATTTTTTGTTTGGACGTTAAATAAATAGCAACATAGTCGCATCATATCTTTTCATTACATCATATCTTATTATATACACTGATTGGCTTAATGTTTAATTAAAATATTAAATAGTAAAAAATAAAAAAATATTGATTACTTTGTTTAACCTTAATAATTAATATTTAAAAATTTTAAAAATCAAATTTATAACAAAAAAACCCAAATTGTAACTATATGATTTTATTTAAAAATAATTAAGTAAATACTAACTTTTTTCTTAACTAAAATTTTAAACATTTTTATGATTATTATAAAATTATATTAATTATGTATTATCACAAAAATTAATGTTGAACCTTTAAAATTAGATTATAATTTGATACCCACTAAATATGAATATCAAATAATTTTTTAATATTATCTTTTTTACAATTATCAATAAAAATTAAAAAAAGTAATATTATTAATACATTTGATTTTATGATAAAAATAATCATTTACAATATATTTCTACTTATTCAACGTTTGAATTTTAATTTTAATACAACAATTATTCAACTATAAAACAATATATTATAAATTTAATATATGATTACATTTGATGTTTTGTCAAAACATTAATATCATTATTAACAAAATTAACTTTAAATCATATTTTTCTTAGTGTTTCAAACATATAAAATATTTAATTTACTTGAATCGAATTAGTCTTATACAAAAATGGTATGGAGATATCGGGTGGTTTCAATAAAAAAAACATTATCTTATAAATTAAAAAATATTGTCTTTAAATTAAAATATAAAACTTAAAAAAAATTAAATAACTAAATTAATCAATATAACATTCAAATAAAATATTATTCAAATATATTTCGAATCCAAATCTCAAATAAACTTCAAACCCAAAATGGTGACAATCCAAGAACAACTCGATCAAAATCTGCTCCAACGGCAACGTTTGACGCCTTTAGGCTTTAGGTTGGCACTGGTAGTTTTGAAAAAAGCGTTTTCTTCTGACTCTGTTTTGGTGTCAAGACAAAGCCCAGAAAGTGTTTTGTTTTATCGTCAGCAATACAAACATTATTAACAAAAATATCGGTTCAGCGATATAAGATTTTATTGAGTTTTTTAGTGAAGATAATTCACAGCGAAAAATTTTATATTTGAATCTTTATCAAATTAAATTTTTTTGGGCCAATGCTAACCATGCAATGTAAGTGAAAATTAGTTTCATATCGAATGTAATATGAAGCACATCGTATTTTTTTGTGTAACCACATATACTAATCATGTTCGAGTCGAAAGTGATAAATAGTAAAGTCCTCCCAATAATGACGCCTCCAAAATTTAATTATGTCCAAATGTCTGATAAAAAAGTTCATTTCCTTTCTTCTAATTATTTTAGTGAGCACCTCGTGATTTAAAAAAAAAATAGCAATACAAAGATTATTGCATGCATTCATATTAAAGTTTTTCAACCTCTTGGGCATAGTTTGGGACCACAAAGTTCAATCCCACAAGCAAAACAAAGCCATAGAATTTCGTTTTCTGGCCAAATAATTATGAGCCATGGGGAACTATATTTTACTAAATTCAGTATCAACTTGGAATGGAAGTTTGACCATTGAGTCCATTACCAACTTGGGCCATAATTGAGTCACTGAAATTTCTGAGATAGACAACATGTTCGCAGTCTGAACTCGACTTTTCAACCTTCTGATTTAATGTTCTTCTTTTGATTTAATTATATCATTGAAAAAATAAATTATTTATTAATCAGTTAAGATATATCATCCAATGAATTATATTTACATAAAATCAATTAACTAATAAAAAATATATCCTTTTTTATTTTCAATATATAAATTGAGAGTTGGGTTTCACATTTAGATTGAATTATATTTTTTATAATTTACTTCATATGATATTTTATTAAAATACTAGATACAAAACTGCGCGATGCTATGGGTCTGTTTTTATTTTGCAATTCTTAAAGTTAGTAAAATTGATTATTAGATAATAGTTGTTGGTCATAAGAAATATTTATTTCCTTCATATTGTTTAGTATAAAAGTAAAACATGTTTATTAAGGAAAGAGTTTATATATCAAACAAAATATCCGCAAATAATTTTTTGAAAAATTTGGTTAGCTTGGATTAAAAAAAATACACAATACTTAAGTTAAATAGTATCACAAACAAATAATTTGTGCTAAAAACAAACAAATTAAGATAATGATGTAACAACAATAAAAAATAAGAGCACCTAAATATATATACACGGCGCAGTGATTCAGACAATATGACAAAGAGGTAAGAAAAAAAACTAAAAATGTTTTGTTCATATTATTAATCAAGTTTAAGATTTTGAACTCGTCTGTAAGCATTTTTATATTAAGAATAACTAATTGAACTATTTATATTTACTCCAAAGTACAATATGTAAAGTAAAACTTTTTTTTTGGAAAAGTTAGAGGTAAAAAAACCCTTTCATATAATAATTTTCATTCAAAAACAAAATATATACAAGCAGAAGAAGCAAATAGATAAAAATATAAAAAAATACCATAAAACAATAATAGAAGACTGGATTAAAAATAGTTAAAGAGCCATATAAAAAAACATGTTGAGGACTTAACTAAAAAAAGTTGTTGAAAAAAAAACAATAAAAGGACTTAAAAAAAAAGTTGTTGAGAGAAAATAAAATAAAATGACATGTGTCAAGCATAGGTAGAGGAGGAGACAAAAATAGTATATAGTATATAGATAATGTTGTATTTTTGTAAAGATTTTTGAAAATAGGTCAAGTAAGGAAACTATTGGAAAATATATTAATGAATTTTTTAATTTTTTTAATTTTTTTTGCAATTTAATTTGAAGATTGTGTTATTTTTAGACTTTAATTTAAATTTTTACGCTCTAGAATTTTTTGTAAAACTTTAATTTAAATTTTTACGCTCTAGAATTTTTTGTAAAAATTTATTTAAACTTATTGTGGTATGCTTTTTTATTATAAGTTATGTGTTTTTTATTTATGTTTTTAAATTTTATTTTAATTTTTCTAAAAATAATTGATAGTGTTTGGATGGACTTGGAGGAGTTCAGACTTATTTGTTTTATGTGGATCCCACTTGGTCCAATTTGTACAATGTATCTTGGGGGAAAATACCACCAAAGAAGTGGTACTAGGGATGTACTTAGGTCTCACTCGCATCAATGCACAAGAGGTATGCCTCAGAGAGTCTTCCCTTATTCCTTGCTATTTGTTGCACCCTGCAAGAAAGTCTCTTGCGTGATGTAATAGTTGCCGCTAGGCAAGGGACTCTCTTGCATGTGTGAGTCTCCCCTACATTACATTAGGGGTATCCCCATCTATGGGAGATAGATAGTGCCATGTGGTTCTTTCAAGATGTTTCCACGTGGCATCCTCCAATGGGCCTTTATGTTCCTTTTAAGTCATTTTTTCTTTTGGGCTCAGTCTGCCTTTTTTTTTATTACAAGAAAAATATTAAATAACTAGAGATAAGATGGAGTTGCTTGAATTTGAACTCAAGCCTTATAAGATACCACAACTCATCATTAATCACTCAATCAAGAGGTTGTTGGCAGCTCAGTCTGCCTTTTGGACCCAATATTCTTCAGTCTGACTCATATCAAAAGATATTGTTGATGCCATACTCAAGAACAAGAAATAATGTAAGTGGTAAGTCAAAATTTAAACGCCATAAGAATGAATTATTGATAAGTTCGCAAGTTCTTAAAAGAACCAAAGAGAAAATTTTCTCGATTATAAACTCAAGGCTTCGTTTGGTAGGCGTATTTCATTTTCCAGAAAATGTTTTCCACGTTTTCCACATTTTCCCATGTTTGGTGGACGTAAAACAAATTTGATCAACGGTAAAATATTTTCGATCAATAGAAAATCCTAAAGGATTTTTTAAATTTGTTAAAAAGCCTAAACCCTAAAGGAAAACGTTCTGTTAACACTCCAATCCCACCCCGATCACATTGGCATGTCAACTTGACAAACTGACACCAACAACCCCTTTCATCTCTTCTTTTTTCTCCTCTCATCAGTTTCTCTTTCCCGAACACTCTCCTTCCCATTTTACAGTTGACCATGGCCTTGGCTTCCTCTCCTCCTTTTTCTTCTCTCATCGGTTTCTCTCTCCCAACCACTTTCCTTCCCATTTTTCGATCGACTACAACCCTAGCTTCCTCTCCCTCTCACAGTGTCGCCAGCTTCACCTCAGATTTGCATCGATCTAGCCTCTCCCCTCTTCTCTGTTTACACAAACAGAGGTGAAAAGGTTTGGTTGGAAATATCCCACCAACTCGATGCTATTCATTTTTTTAATAAATTTTATTTTATTATTTGTTTTAAATATATATTATATAAAAGTATATATAGATATATATGTTAAATATATATAATTGTGTATATATATTATATTCTTATTGGATTTATATAAATTTTTATAATTTTACTTTACATTTGTACATAAATATATATATATATATATATATATATGACACATATTTATTTCCTTTATCATAGTGTGTGTGTGTATATATATTATTGATTTAAAAACATTATTAATAATTAATTATATAAATAATAGCTTTTTAACAAAAATATAGATTTTTCATAAAACAATCAAACAACAGAAAATATTTTTCAATGTATCAACCAAACAACAAAAAATATCAGTTTTTCTAAAAAATCAATTTTTCAGAGATCATTTTTCGTAAGTTATTTTATGCGAACTAAATAGACCCCAATTCTTATGTTGTTTTCCCCATGGGTTACATTCTTATTTATAACTAAATAAAATCCCAAAAATAAAACTCTAAAATAATAATAAAAGCTAAAACATTATAATATTAGGTTATATCAGTAGAATTGATACTCTAAACTCTAAACATATCAAATAAACATAAGCCTATTAAATAAACATAAGCATGCGACTTGCACAGGATGTGCAATTGGCCCAATGTGCAATCAGCCTAATAGTGCATTCGCCCCAAGTTAAGTTCAACCCAATTTCTCAAATGAGCTCTGAAGCTTGAATAAAGTTTATTCAACCTTATTGTTTTGTTTTAGTCCAACTATCTTCAATCAATCCATGTAAAACTTCATGCATCCTCCTAACTTTAACTCTTGTAATAGACCTTCATGCATGCTCAATGGATCATTAGACGTGCTGCCTTGATTCTCACAATGCATTGTTCCTAAATAATTTGTATTAATTACTGATAACTTTTTCTATTTCAAATTTCTTAGATAAATTCTATTTGCAACTCAAAAATTTTTTTTACTATTTTTTTTAATTTTATGATAAAAACACACATAAAAATAATTTTATTAATCTTATAAGAATTACTTAATTATCTTAAAAACAAAACTTTTCGCACTTGCCAAAGTGAATTTTCCAAAAAATCTAAGTTTGTGTTTGGATGAGTGATTTCAAGGAGGGAATTCATTTCAATTAGGATATTTAAAAATCCAAAATCCAAATTTCTTATTTGGCAAAAATTTTTGAAGAATTTCAAAATTTAGGGGAGATTTCAAAAGGGAATCTAAGATCCTCAAGTTCTCTCTTGAAAATCTACCTAAAGAAGTGGCTTTTCAAAATTCCTTTTACTCTTCCCTACTCTATTAGACATGACCCATTATTAAAAATAAAAAGTTAAAAATAGAAATATGTAATTTTATTTAAATATATTTAAATTTTTTTTATGTCATTAACAACATCTATACATTTTTACAAATCTAATGATACCCATATTACATATTTTATTTGATTTTTTTTCTAATTTATATAATAATGTTATTTTTCTTTTATAATTATTTTTATTTAATTAAATTCTAGTATTAAAAAATTCTTTTAAAAAATTATTTACTCAAACAAGTCAAATATAAGTGCTAATATTTTGAAATGATAAAATTTGAAATACTTTCATTTTAAAATACCTCAAATTTTTAAAATTTTCCATCCAAACGCACCGTAAAGGTTTTTAAAAATGAATTTATGAGAAAATTATAAAAAATTACTTAATTATCTTAAAAACAAAACTTCCGCACTTCCCAAAGTGAATTTTCAAAAAAATCTATAGGTTTTTAAAAATGAATTTATGTGAAAATGAACTTCTTCTCAGTTTTAAAGTCACATGAAAGTGAACATTTAGAAGGCCATGCGCTGCGTATACATCTAGGGTTTTAAAATTCTTAGATTACTTATGAATAATAAATTTTTAGCAAAAATCCATTCGAAATTTAGAGATTTTGTGATTTAGAGTTCAAAATTTCAAAAATAAATTAAAGAATAAAGTAAGAAAATATTTCAAGAATTATTGAAGAAATTAAAAAATTTATTTAATAAATTTAAATTCAAACAATCTTAACTATCCCCTCTAATTTTATGCTTTTTTTTAACAAACCAATAGATATTTCTTTATTATCAATTGTCAGTAAAATCTTTAGACAATAGAGCACCTATAAGGTAGGTGGCTCGTACCATATAATGGGACTAGCATGAAAACAAGAAACTCTTGCTAAGCTATGAGCAACCTCATTTGCTTGTCACCGAACGAGTTTCACAGAGAAATTGATTGCTTGATCCAACAACATCCTGCAACTCCTTATAATGGAACCAAATTCAAAGTAGTCCGTAGAAGAGATGTTGACCCCATCCACCACAATCTTTGAGTGAAGTTCGAAGATCACATAATGATAACCCAAACTATTAACCCTTTCAATTGCCCCTAATAAGCCGTATGACTCTGCTTCCTTAACAATCATCATACATGCCTTCGTAGAAGTCTAAGAAACAATAAACTCACCTGCATCATTTCTGATAACCATGCCAAAACCAACTAACTTGTGATCTTTGAAGGTGGCTGCATCCACATTGCATTTTAAAGCCAAAACCGGTGGCTTCTGCCACTCATAAGACAAGCCATCCCTCAAGCTAGAGTCATTACTTAACTTGTTGCCTGAGTAAAGAGATTCATTTTGATGATCTTTAACAGTTAGCCATTCGCAAAGGACTTCCAAGGTTGACAAAACAGTTTGATTTTCATTTTGACAAACACCATTCCACAACTTATTATTCCTTTGTCTCCATAAGTTCCATAATACCATTGCAAATTTCCCGAGCTCAATGTCAGTGGTAATTGCAAACATTTTGAAAACTAACTTAGGAAAACTCTCGGTTGCACCAGCACAAGACAATACTTTATCGTAAAGGTTTGCATGGTTCCAACAGTTTTTGGCAAAAGAACAATTCATAAAGGAATGCCAAGTATTCTCAACATCCTGACCACAAACAACACACGACAAGGGAACTGAAATACCTCTAGATTAAAGCTTATTTCTTGTTGGTAGGTGTAGTTTTTTTTATAAGAAAGAGAAACCTTTTTTTTATTTTTTCCCTTTTATTGATTGTAGGAGACAGATTACATATATAGGAAAGGTTGAGGAACAAGAGATAATGTTTTCAACCTTATCAACTAATCTAACCAACAAAGAGATAAACCATAAAATCTTATCAAATATTTCAAAATAAAATTATCCTAACTAATTTTTTGCACTCCCCCTCAAGTTGGTGCATAGATGTCAATCATGCCCAACTTGCTTATGAAAAACTTGAAATTCTATTTGAAGAGTCCCTTTGTGAGAATGTTTGCTACTTGTTGTGTTGTTGGAACAAATGGCATACAAATGGCACCTGACTCAATCTTCTCCTTTATGAAATGCCTGTCAACTTCAACATGTTTAGTTCTATTGTGTTGCATTAGATTGTAAGCAATGCTAATTGCAGCCTTGTTGTCGTAGTACAACTTCATAGGCATGTTTAATGGTCTCTTGAGTTCTTCCATCACTCGTTTCAACCACAACATCTCACATACCCCATGAGTCATTGCTCTATACTCAGCTTCTGCGTTGCTTCGTACTACCACGTTTTGTTTCTTACTTCTTCAAGTAACCAAGTTACCCCATACATAGGTACAATAGCCTGATGTGGACTTCCTATCAGTAATTGAACCTGGCCAATCTGCATCTGTGTATGCTTCAATATTTCTTTGCTCATTTTTTCCAAAAAATAGGCCTTTCCCTGGTGTACTCTTTAAATATCTTAGAATTCGGTACACAACTTCAGTATGTTTTGTATAAGGGGAATGCATGAATTAACTTACTAAACTTATAGCGAATGAGATATTCAATCTCGTGTGTGATAAGTAAATCAGTTTTCCCACTAGTCTTTGGTACCGAGATGTATCCACTGGATCTCCTTCCTTGCTATCTCCTAATTTCTGATTTGGATCAATAGGAGTGTCGGCGGTCTGCATCCACTCATTCCTGTTAGGGGTGTAAACGAACAGAACGTTTGACGAACCGTTCATGAACTCGTTTGGTTTCTGTTCGTTTATGTTCGTTTATTAAGCTTAACGAACAAACACTAACAACATTTTAGTGTTCGTTTGTTAAACGAACCGAACATGAACAGAGGTATGGTTCGTTCGTTTCTATTCACGAACAGGCTCATTTACGTTCGTTCATTTAAAGTGTCATTTGTTGTCCGTTAGTTTAAAGTGTCATTTGTTGTTCGTTTATAACTCGTTCATTTATAGCGTAATTTGTTGTTCGTTTATTGTTCGTTTGTTATTTATTAAACTACTAAAATTACTTATATTATATAAGTTATAAAATATATATACCCTATTTTTAAAACATTAACTTAAAAAATTAGTACCTAATTTTTAAACATATTTAGACGATATAACTTTGTTGGCTTAAAAATTAATAAAATATAATAATAAAATAATTATAAAATTCAATTAGTTAATTATACTTAAAATAATTATTTTTTTAAAATTTTAAACATAATGTACTAAAATAAAATTAATAAAAGTCTCATAATAAATTAAGATCTCATTCTTATGATCTTATCCATTGACCATTTACATATATATATATATATAACACATATGTGTTTACACACACACACACACACACACACACACACATATATATATATATATGATACTTTAATATATGTATATCAATATATGTATATGTGTATGATACAAATTATACTTAAAATAGTAATTATCAATTTTAATAAAACATTGTTGACTTAAGTTGTGTTATATTTAAGATTTTCTGTTGATGATTTCAATTTGCATATGGGATTTAATATTCATGTAGGATTTTTAATATTTAATATTTAGTTTGTTCTTATGAATACTTGTTCATGAACATGTGTTTGTGAACACGTTCGTTTACATGTTCGTGAACGAGTTCGTTTACGTGTTCGTGAGCGCGTTCGTTTACGTGTAAACGAACGCGTTCGTTTTCATGTTCGTGAACTATTCGCGAACATTAACGAACAGTCCCTACCAAACAAACAAACGAACACGAACACGAACACGAACACACTCCTTAACGAACACAAATGAACGAACAGAGACATCAGTTCGTTCGTTCGTGTTTGGTTCGTTTACAGCCCTACTATTTCTTTAAGAAGATCAAGAATGTACTTCCGTTGTAAAACAACAATTCCTTTCCTTGATCGAGCCACCTCCATTCCAAGAAAATATCTCAAAGGGCCTAAGTCCTTAATCTCAAATTCTGATGATAGACACTGTCTTAGACGATTCATTTCTGGTATATTGTCTCCAGTAAGGATGATATCATCCACATATACTATCAACACAGATATCTTGCCATCTTCTGAGTGCCTCATAAACATGGTGTGATCGGTTTGCCCTTGAATGTACCCTTGATTTGTCACAAACTGTGCAAATTTCTCAAACTAAGCTCTTGGAGATTGTTTTAGTCCATCTAAGGACTGTAGACACCTAATTTTATCTTATTATTATTATTATTATTATTATTATTATTATTATTATTATTATTATTATTATTATTATTATTATTATTATTGTCTTTATATATATTATTTATTTATTTATTTGTTTTTATTTATTTTATCTTTATTTTTATTCCCTATTATTATTATTGCATATTTTATTTATTTTTATTGTTATTGTTATTTTTATTATTTGTTTTTTATTTTATTTTATTATTATTTGTCTGATGTCCATCAACTCCTGCCAACCCCTCTCCCAAGGCTGTCCATTAGCCACTGCCGCCTGACACCAGCGCCGGCCACCTCTCCTGTCTACCCATCCCATCTATGCCCAGCTTACTCCTTCTAAAAACCCTATCTGCAGCCAACATTAAGGGGGGTCACAATCCTCGGCTCACCATTTTCGACCCTCACCACCAAGATCCCTTCCTCCAAAAGCCATCTCAGATCCCATTCGCCATCATCACCACCATTGCCACCACCAACCACCACCAAAGCCACACATCCCCAACAAAAATCGTAACCCCCACCGAGAACCCATCAAGCAACCACCGAAATCAGCCCCTGCCATCGTCCAAAACACCTACTGCCCATGTTTCATCCCACGACAGAAACCAAACCCAAAACCCCAACACCACAACCAACACACAACCCCAACAGCCGCCCAAACACAAGCACACAAACCCAAAATTCCATCCCAAAGCCGTGAACCACCACACGAACCAATACCTGCAAACAAACACACACACACACACACCAACAAACCACAAAAACCAAAACCACAACCGAAACCGTCAACAAAAAAACAAAAACAAAAAAAGGGAAAAGGGCTTTCGGGGGGTTCAAATCTGCGAAGTTAGGGCCTTTTTTGAGTGAATCGAAGGTCAGATTCAGACTTAAGAGGTTGAGAGCTTTCGGAAAGTGAAAGTTTTTTTTATTTTTTCCCACAATCGCAGGCGGACGGCGGCCGGCGGCCCAGGCAGCTTCCGAAAATCGCCTGGCTGGGAGTGCTTCAAAGCTCTGAACTTTTTTTTTTGAGAAAAAAAGAAGAAAATGAAGATAAAAAAAAGAGTGGCTTTTATAGTTGAAGAAGAAAAAAAAAGAAAAAGAAAGCTGGTGACCCGCGCACGAGCCGGATTTGACTTGGGATCCGCACGCCCGCCTAAGGGGGGAGATCCGCGCGTCGCCCACGCCCGACCCGACTCCTGCGCAATTCGACCCGTGGCTGACTGGGTTGCTGAACCATAGAGGCCCTTTTGTTATGGGCCATCATTCGCCAAGCCCAACAGCAATCCCCACTTATAGCCATTTGGGCTTCACTTTGGGTATAATTTTTTTCTTTCTTTCAGCCTTTTATTTGTTTTTAATTATTATTATTATTATTATTGTTATTGTTATCGTTGTTGTTGTTGTTGTTGTTGTTGTTGTTGTTGTTATTATTATTATTATTATTATTGTTGTTGTTGTTGTTGTTGTTGTTGTTGTGTTTTTATTATTATCGTTGTTGTTGTTATTATTATTATTATTATTATTATTATTATTATTATTATTATTATTATTAATGCATGTTGTAAAATAAAAGTTTTTGAAAAGTTTTCTTTTATTTGCATTTTCGTTAATTATTATTATTGATTAGAAAACGTATTTAAAAATAATAAAATTTAAATTTAAGTAAACAAGATTTTCGATTATGGGATGTTACGGAAGTCACAAATAGTGATTCCTAATTGATCTCTTGGCGAGAAGAGTCTACTAAATATTGTCAAAAGTATTGAGGTATTTAGTATGATTTTTCAATAATTTAAATTTTTATTAAAATGAAAATAAAACAAGTTCTTTTTAAAATTAATAATAAAGTTTAAATTTAATTAAATGAAATTAGTCTGATTATGGGATGTTACGAAAGTCACAAGTAGTGATTCCTAACTGATACCTAGGTGAGAAGAGTCGTGCTAAATGTTGCCAAAAGTATTGGAACATTTAGTATGATTTTTCAATAATTTAAATTTTTGTTAAAAATGAAAATAAATAAATTTTTTTTAAAAAAGTAAATTAACAAATAAATAATGAAATTTAAAATTAAAAATTCATTTGCATCATATATTATTTGTTTGCATCATATGCATTCATAATAATTTTCGAAATGGGTGTGAGTCTTTTCGAGGATGAGATTCTGTAGAAGTTACAAGTAGTGATTCTTAAGAAATCTCTAGGTAAGGAAAGTTATTTCAAATGCTGCCAAAAGTATTGGAGTATTCGATTTAATTATTCAATACAAAAGGATTCACATTCAATTTCAAAAAAATAAAATTTAGTTTTTTTCTAAAAATGAAGGAAATGATTTTTGACAAATAATAAGAAAATGTTTTGAAAAAAATGCAATAAAATAAGAATTATTTTTGAATATCAATTCAAGACCATTTTATTAAAACTAAAGGATAACACATGATTACAAGGTACCGTTTTTTAACGGGCATCGTGGGGGTGCTAATCCTTCCCCATGCGTAATCATACTCCCGGACCCGATTTTGTTTTCGCAGACCAAAAAATTATTTTTTTAATAAAACTTAATTAATTTTGAGATTTTGTTAAAAAGATAAATATTTTTAAGTGGCCAATCACACCTAGTCAAAAAAAGATTGGTGGCGACTCCCGTTTGTTTTTAAATGTTTTCAAAATCGTCGAGCGCGAAACCATTACGACAGCTTGGCGACTCCGCTAGGAATGCTTTTTGAGGGTCAAGCCATTCATTAATCTTGTGTTATCCAAAGTTTCAATTTAATAGTCTTGAATGATATTTAAACTTAATTCACTTGGATTTTGAAAATGATTTTGTTTGCATTTGCATTTTATGTTATTTATTTTATGTTTTATATTTGTATATACTTATTGTTAATAAATTGTTGAGGCATTTAGGATAGAGAAAATAATTTAATTTGAGTCTGGTGTGTTCCTTCATACACACACTTGCACTTGCATTTGCATAACATGAGCTCTATACCCGGGTTCCGTCCTTCTTAGGAGGGAGTAGAGTGCCTTTGCTCTCATGAGGTAATCACCTCCGCAATGGCAATCAAAATACTCCCACTCAAATCAAATCTTACTAGTCTAGTGTGGATGATAGTGAAGTATAATTTGGGAACCTTTAGATTTTGAAAACCAAGCTCAACATATAAAAAAACCTAAGAGGCTAGCCTTAGGTAGAGCCATGTCCGATGTTATGGAAATTATCCCGAAATTAGGACACATGAGGGAACATTTTCACAACTTTTTTTTATATCATAACTCTAATAATTTTTCAAATTCACGCTCTCATAAAATCAAGAGATATTTGTTTTCAAATAAAATTTTACAATTTTACGACTTTATAGAATAAAACAAAGACTTATTCGGTTTTTCTTCTTTGTCAGAAATAACATGAAAATATTCCTTCATTCTTTAATACAATTAAAAAATAACAATATTTTATTTTTTTGAAACTTATGCATAGACACAAATTTTTATGAAATAAAAAGTAAGTGCATTGTCATATTCCTTTAAAAATAGATTAAATAAAAAGGGAAAATAAAGAAAATTTATTCTTTAAAAAAAAGGAGGAGAAATCATCAAATTCTAAAATGAAAAAAAGAAAGAAAGAATTCATTGAATTTAAATGAGAAAAAATTTTGATTCTTTTATTCTTAAATTTTAGCATAGCATATCTCATTACATTAATGTATTCACATCACATAATAAGGAGAGTATTTGTCTTTTTGGATTAAAGGAAGTCAAAGATATCGGAGATCAATTTGAAGCTAGACTTATTACTTTGGAGAATATCAAGAAGAATTTTGCTGACATGATATATGAGAGATAAAAGGGAAGCTAGCTAAGATTATGAAAATGTTTGAAAGTTTTGAAGAGACTAAAATGGTTCATTTTCAAGGGTCGCTGTCGTTTCCAGAACAATTACATGTTGAATCATTAGCAAGTGGAAACCGATCGACTTTTCAAGAAATGGTCAACCAGGAATCTACAATGCTTAATTTGTTTTTGAAGGACTTTGAATGTTGAGGGCATTAGAATAAGGGAGAGTTAGTAAGGAATTTTTGGATCTTGTAAACAATTCCTGTATGAATATGAAGGTTACAACATTTTATATAAGTTTGCATTCACTTCATTCATATGTGCATAATACGATTTTGACAGAAGAATAATAAGGCTAACAATAACTATTTCCAAAAAAGAAAAAAAAACAAAAACAATTTTCAGTTTATATATATATATATTTTGATGAGTGACTTGTGATATTGTAAAATAATAACAAGGTTGAAATTTCTTTTACACGTGGATATACAATTTCAATACAATAAAAGCTTCATATTAGCATGGCAAGCATGACATCTAATTTTAGGTTGTGACAGATTTGGTGGAAAGATAGCTTGATCATTGAAAAACTTCGGAGATAGTTTTGGACCATGGAAGAGACAGAAATGATTCGGATGGAAAAGCTGGAAAAAGCACAGCAAGAGATAAGAGAGCAATTATCACAGATGGCAGGTTTGTTGGAAAAGTTGAATGATGGAAAAGAAATGATGGGAGAACTAGCTACTCAAGAGGGGCATCGGTTACGAAATGCTGAGGAATATTTTTGTCTAGTTAACATGGGCTCACGAGAAACCCGATCATCTCAAGAGCCACAAGCAATGCCCACCGAGGGTTATGTATGCCTTAATATGCCATCTGCAGTCGACCCTAGTCAGTTTCAAAGGCATGCAACTCCTACAATGAACCCCTTCGAACTAACTCATATTGCTAATTCGGGTAGTCACAAAGAGCAAAGGATGCCACAAGTGAAAGAAGGCTCAAGTTCTCGACAAAAGATAGAGCTTATAGAGGAAAGACTTCGGATCATTGAAGGAATGGATTTTCATGGATCTTTAGATGCAGCCAAATTATCTCTAGTACCTAGTGTGGTCATTCCTTTAAAGTTTAAAGTTCCAGAATTTGAGAAATATGATAGAACCACTTGTCCAAAGGCCCATATCACTATGTACTGTAGAAAAATGGCAGCGCATGTGCATGATGACAAGCTGTTGATCCATGTTTTCCAAGATAGCCTTAAAGGATCTACTGCTAGGTGGTATACTCAATTGGGCAGGGGTGATGTTCACTCATGGGAAGATTTGGCAAGGGCATTTGTCGCCCAATATAAGCATATTGTGGATTTGGCCCCAGATCGTTTATCTTTGCAAACTATGGAGAAGAAAGCTACTGAAGGCTTTAGAGAATACACCCAGAGATGGAAGAATGTTGCCACCCAGGTCCAGCCTCGCCTCACGAAAAAAGAGACTGTAACTCCGTTTCTTAGTACCCTCTAGGCATCATATTATGATAAGATGATTGGGAATGTTATTAAGAATTTCGCTGACATGGTGGCCTCCGGAGAGATGATTGAGAATGCAATCAAGAAAGGCAAGATCAAGATAGGTGACATGGTAGATAACAGACTTGAAAGAATGGAATAAGAAATTCAAGCTGTGACATTTGAGGGGGCAATTTCCCAGAAATTTCACTCCACATCATCCCTATTTGTCTCACCCATCATACCATCCAACCTTGAACAGTGTTACCTGTGATCTTTATCTTTATTCACCAATCCCACAACCAGGATTCCAAGCAAACTCTTACTACCCAGTAGTTGCCCACTCACCTACCTTTGTGACTAATCCTATAGCTCGACCTGTCCAACAACCTATGAACAATAAAAAGAGACCAAGAAGCATTCAAGGAAAAATCCCAATTCCAATCTCCAATCTTTTGCCTTTTTGGTGAAAAACCGATATTTGACCCCTATACCTTTGAGAACAGCACCAAACCCGTTGGCCAAGAGCTATGATCCGAATAGCAGATGTGACTATCATATGGAGGCAATTAGGCATTCAACAGAAAAATGCAGACAGTTGAAGGAAAGGGTTGAAGAGCTCGTGAATGGTGGAATCTTGACTCAAGAACTTATGGAACAGTGGAAGTCCACTTTGGTGTAGAGTTATGGCATTTTGGCAGATCAATCTAGAGGGAAACTAAGATTTTGAAATTTTGAGATCTTAGATTCTGTATTTTGTTGGAAAATGCTTGTCATTTCTGTTGGCCTAGGTGACAATTGTATGAGCACAACTTTTTGCATAATTTATTTTCCAATGACATATGACAAGAATGTTTCTCTTCTTCACAATAATGATAAAATGATTCCAAGAAAATTAGTGATTATTATCAAAGATGAATGTCTTAAATCATACTTGGATCATGTCTTAACAAAATCTAAGTCACTCCAGAGCCAAAAAGGTAGATCGGGGCATAAGATTTGAAAGTCCGATTTGTCTCTCACTTAACCATGACAGGGCTTTACTGTTAATGATTTTCAAAGAAATAATCGATTTGCAAAACTTTTTGAGAATTTTTCAGAAATCAATGACAATTTCAAAGATTCTGGACAATGGTGGCCGGATATGTGGCAAGATCATTTTGAAATACATTTCCACCTAAATTCTTGTATAATTCCAAATTGTTCAATCATGTAACCCCGAGATGCCTTTCGCCCATGTTTTGAAAAAAAAAAAGAAAAAAAACCGAAGTTGAGGATTTTCCATCAATGTCCATCTGCATAGTACCTCGAGCTGCACATCACCTATTTCCTTGAATGAAGATGTGGTGTGTGAGGTTAAGCTCTGTCATATTAAAGTGGTACATTACAAGAAAATAAAAAAAAAGAGAAAAAAAGAAAAAGAAAAAATGAAATTGATTGTGATACCATGCAAACATGATATTCAGATGATTTCAAAAGCCAAAGGAAAAACTTGTCCTAAGAATTGCTTTTCAATGGAAGCATCTTAATTTGAAATGATGAATGGTCGTCTTTCGCATTCCATTCACAAATATAAACATTATCCTTTTGCTACCCCTTTTGAGCCTGATGATTTCTTTTGCAATAAACCTCTTCCAAGGATCACCCTCCACACAGGAGGGCACGTGCAGAAAGTATCTCTTCAAAAAAGATGAATGATTCAACTTTTGTTTTTGATCAAATAATATTTACTATGTGGGACAATTTGGGGGCAAATTAGATTTGAAATTTTGGACATGAATCAATGAAAAAAGAAAAATGAGAAAAAATGAAAAAAGAAGAGAAAGAAGAAAGGATACACGTGAAAGTACACAAAGAAAGGTGCTTTCAAAGAATGAACAAAGGAAAAAAACAAAAAAGAAAAAAAGAAAAAGGAAGAGATACATAGAAAAGTATAAAGAGAAAGGTGCTTTGAAGAAGGAAATTGATAGACATCCATATCAGAAGAAATGATCCTTGGATTGATCACCCTTAAACAACATTTTGGGCTTATTTATCTATTTTTTTCAAAACCCTGAACCATGGCCTACATTACATACTTAAAAGTCCATTTTGATCAAATATGGATGTTTGTATCGAAGAGCTTTTCTTTGGAAAATTCTTGCCATTATCTGGTTTGAATGAAATCTGAATTCTTGAATGCATGATAGAACAATCGAAAAAAAAAGAAAGAGAAAAGAAAGAGTGGAGCTCTAGGGTGAAAACCCGAAAAGGGCAGTCTAGAGTAAACAATGAACTCTCAGAGCAACAAATCAAGCAGTGACACGAATTGAAAACATGGAAAAAGAACCAATAATCCCTGGAAACCCTCGAGAGGCCTAAAGATTTTGATGTCACTTGATTGCCCGACATCTTTCTCAAAAAGTTTGAACCTTTCTTCTTGTAAATACTTTTCCTAAATAGGAAAGACCTCAGTCATTCATGCCTCATCTTGGCATTTATGAAACACCATTATTTGAGAATTTAAGAGATTGTCAAACCAAGTTGTAAATATTTTGTTTCTTTTCTCATTCAAAATTTTGTTTAAAAAAACAAAAAAACAAAAAAAAAAGGGAGAAAAAGTGGTGGTATTTTGAGAAAACTATTTTAAGCCAAGTAAAGAACCGTTGTTTTTTGGATAAATGGCAAAGTATTCCCCAAACAAATGTTCTGGTGCACCAGACTTTCATTTGTCTAGTTGAAAAGATCTGAATAGGATTTATGTCACTCACCTTGAAAAGTAATCACTAATCTTTTGAAAGGATCAAGAATCACTTGTGAAATTTAGATTCATTTCCCCTCGAAAATAGTTATGAGAAAAATTTTTAGTGCTTTTCGTCAACAGGCTATGATGAGGTACAAGAACTCTGCAGAAATGGGAAATAGAAAAGAGCTTTCATGATCATGTTGGGACAAAGAAAATACAAAAGACAAATGATGTACCTCTTTGACAAGATAGAGTTTCAAAGTTAGAAAATGTACAGGATTGAGTGTCATGCATACATGCATACATACACAGTATCATACAGCATCAGCATTGAAAGTTTTGTGTAAAATTTTGAGATTAAAACATGTTTCTCAAGCTAAAGGCTCGACACCATCCAATCAAAATTTTGAAGGTTATGCAACCTTTTTTCAAAACAAGAAAGTCAAGTTTATTCATGATAAAGAAATTTTCAAATCCAGTTTGATCAGTGCCATGTTTAATTAAGATTGAAGATTGATTTTCAGAAGATAAGTAAAATTCCAATTCCTCCGAGCACAAATTGTAAGTCCTCCGGGCACAAATTTAAGACCTCCGAGCATAAATTTCTAAGCCCTCCGGGCACCAAACTCTAAGCCCTCTGGGCACCAATTCTAAGTCCTCCGGGCATAAATTTAAGACCTCCGGGCACAAATCTCAAGTCCTCCGGGCACAATTCTAAGTCCTCTGGGCGCAAATTTCAAGATATCAAAGCAGAATTTTAAGTCCTCCGGGCACAAAATTTCAAACTTTTTCAAGTAAAAACCAAGTCCTCCGGGCACCAAACTCTAAGCCCTCCAGGCATAATAAGACCTCCGGGCACAAATCTCAAGTCCTCTGGGCATAATTCTAAGTCCTCCGGGCATAAATTCTAAGTCCTCCGGGCATAAATTCTAAGTCCTCCAGGCAAAATTTTTAAATTTAAAGTTTCATTGCCTCTGCTGCAAGAGGAGCACATTTCAAGAAAGGAATTTAAAGTTTCAAGGCCTCTGCTGCAAGAGGAGCACTTTTCAAGAAAGGAATTTAAAGTTTCATTTCTTGAATTTAAAGTTTCATTGTCTCTGCTGCAAGAGGAGCACATTCCAAGAAAGGAATTTAAAGTTTCAAGGCCTCTGCTGCAAGAGGAGCACTTTTCAAGAAAGGAATTTAAAGTTTCATTGCCTCTGCTGCAAGAGGAGCACATTTAAAAAAAAAAAAGAAAAGAGAAAAAAGAAGAAGAATTTAAAGTCTCATTGCCTCTGTTACAAGAAGAGCTTTTTCAAAAAAAGAATTTAAAGTTTCATTGCCTCTACTGCAAGAGGAGCACATTTCCAAAAAAAAAAAGGAAGAATTTAAAGTTTCATTGCCTCTGTTGCAAGAGGAGCTTTTTCAAAAAAAAATTAATTAAAGTTTCATTGCTTCTATTGTAATAGGAGCATCTTAAAAAAACAAAAAGGATTAGGTCATAAGCCGGACAAAATTAGTGTCTATTGTCTTTGCTCTATTCCTGATTCTCAGCAATGAGCAAAGAGGGGCAGCTGTAGACACCTAATTTTATCCTATTATTATTATTATTATTATTATTATTATTATTATTATTATTATTATTATTATTATTATTATTATTATTATTATTATTATTATTGTTGTCTTTATATATATTATTTATTTATTTGGTTTTATTTATTTTTATCTTTATCTTTATTTCCTATTATTATTGCATATTTTATTTATTTTTATTGTTATTATTATTTTTATTATTTGTTTTTATTATTTTATTTTATTATTATTTGTCTGATGTCCATCAACTCTTACCAACCCCTCTCCTGAGGTTGTCCATCAGCCACTGCCGCCTGACACCAGCGCGGCCACCTCTCCTGTCTACCTATCCCATCTATGCCCAGCTTATTCCTTCTAAAAACCCTATTTGCAGCCAAGATCAAGAGGGGTCACAATCCTCGGCTCACCATTTTCGACCCTTACCATCGAGATCCCTTCCCCCAAAAGCCATCTCAGATCCCATTCGCCATCATCACCACCATTGCCACCACTAGCCACCTCTGAAGCCACACACATCCCCAACAAAAACCGCAACCCCCACCGAGAACCCATCAAGCAACCACCGAAATCAACCCCTGCCATCGCCCAAAACACCTACTGCCCTAGTTTCATCCCACGACAGAAACCAAACCCAAAACTCCAACACCATAACCAACACACAACCCCAACAGCCGCCCAAACACACGCACACAAACCCAAAATTCCATCCCAAAGCCGTGAACCACCACGCGAACCAATACCTGCAAACACACACACACATATACCAATAAACCACAAAAACCAAAACCAAAACCACAACCGAAACCATCAACAAAAGAACAAAAACAAAAAAAGGGGAAAAGGGCTTTCGAGGGGTTCAGATCTGCGAAGTTAGGGCCTTTTTTGAGTGAATCGAAGGTCAGATTCAGACTTAGGAGGTTGAGAGCTTTTGGAAAGTGGAATTTTTTTATTTTTGCCCACCGGCGACGGCGGCCCAGGCAGCTGCCGGAAATTGCCTGGCCAGGAGTGCTTCAAAGCTCTGAACTTTTTTTTTTGAGAAAAAAAGAAGAAAATGAAGATAAAAAAAAGTGGCTTTTATCGTTGAAGAAGAAAAAAAAGAAAAAGAAAGCTGGTGACCCGCGCGCGACCCAGATCCGACTTGGGATCCGCGCACCCCCTAAAGGGGGAGATCCGCGCGTCGCCCACACCCGACCCGACTCCTGTGCGATCCGACCCAAGGCTGACTGGGTTGCTAAACTGTGGAGGCCCTTTTGTTTTGGGCCATCATTTGCCAAGCCCAACAGCAGTCCCCACTTGTAGCTATTTGGGCTTCACTTTGGGTATAATTTTTTTCTTTCTTTCAACCTTTTATTTGTTTTTAATTATTATTATTATTATTATTATTATTATTATTATTATTATTATTATTATTATTATTGTTATCGTTGTTGTTATTATTATTATTATTATCATTATTATTATTATTATTATTATTATTATTATTATTGTTGTTGTTGTTGTTGTTGTTGTTGTGTTTTTATTATTGTTGTTGTTTTTGTTGTTGTTGTTGTGTTTTTATTATTGTTGTTGTTGTTGTTGTTATTATTGTTATTATTATTATTATTATTATTATTATTATTATTATTATTATTATTATTATTATTGTTATTATTAATGCATGTTGTAAAATAAAAGTTTTTGAAAAGTTTTCTTTTATTTGCATTTTCATTAATTAATATTAATTATTAGAAAATGTATTTAAAAATAATAAAATTTAAATTTAAGTAAACAAGATTTCCGATGATGGGATGTTACGGAAGTCACAAGTAGTGATTCCTAACTGATCCTTAGGTGAGAAGAGTCTACTAAATATTGTCAAAAGTATTGAGGTATTTGTATGATTTTTCAATAATTTAAATTTTTATTAAAATAAAAATAAAATAAGTTCTTTTTTAAAATTAATAATAAAGTTTAAATTTAATTAAATGAAATTGGTCGATGATGGGATGTTACGGAAGTCACAAGTAGTGATTCCTAACTGATCCATAGGTGAGAAGAGTCGTGCTAAATGTTGCCAAAAGTATTGAAATATTTAGTATGATTTTTCAATAATTTAAATTTTTGTTAAAAATGAAAATAAATAATTTTTTTTAAAAAGTAAATTAACAAATAAATAATGAAATTTAAAATTAAAAATTCATTTGCATCATATATTATCTGTTTGCATCATATGCATTCATAATAATTTTCGAAATGGATGTGAGTCCTTCCGATGATAAGATTATGTAGAAGTCACAAGTAGTGATTCTTAAGAAATCTCTAGGTAAGGAAAGTTATTTCAAATGCTACCAAAAGTATTGGAGTATTCGATTTAATTATTCAATACAAAAGGATTCACATTCAATTTCAAAAAATAAAATTTAGTTTTTTTCTAAAAATGAAGGAAATGATTTTTGACAAATAATAAGAAAATGTTTTGAAAAAAATGCAATAAAATAAGAATTATTTTTGAATATCAATTCAAGACCATTTTATTAAAACTAAAGGATAACACATGATTACAATGGTACCATTTTTTAACGAGCGTCGTGGGGGTGCTATTCCTTCCCCACGCGTAATCGTACTCCCGGACCCGATTTTGTTTTCGTAGACAAAAAAATTGTTTTTTTAATAAAACTTAATTAATTTTGAGATTTTGTTAAAAATATAAATATTTTTAGGTGGCCAATCACACCTAGTCAAAAAAAGATTGGAGGCGACTCCCTTTTGTTTTTAAATGTTTTCAAAATCGTCGAGCGTGAAACTGTTACGACAAGGACTTTTTTAGTTTGCATACCTTTGAACCAAATTTCTCAGTAAAACCTGATGGTGAGTCCATGTAAACTTCATCTTCCAAGTCTCCATTAAGAAATGCATTTTTTACATCTAGCTACTGTAGAGGCCAATCAAGATTGGCTGCAACCGATAGGAGTACTCTTACAGTGTTTAACTTTGCCACAGGTGCAAAAGTTTCAAGATAGTCAATGCCATAGGTTTGAGTAAATCCCTTAGCTACCCAATCGTGCTTTATACCTTTCAAGTGACCCATCTGAATTGTACTTGATTGTAAACACCCATTTGCAACCAACTGTCTTCTTACCTTTTGGTAAATCAACTATGTCCCATGTACTATTTTTCTCAAGGGCTTTCATCTCCTTAAGAATGGCCTTCTTCCACTCAAGAACCTGTAGAGCATCCTGCACGGTGTTTGGAATTTCTACAGAAGAAAGTTGTGAAGTAAATTCAAGAAAGGCTGCTGAAAGATTTTTATAAGACACATAGTGGGACATGGCATGTTTGGTGCATGATCTAACACCTTTTCTGGTAGCAATAGGAATATCAAGATCATTTGTGGACTCAAACTGTGAACTAAGACTAGGTTGAATAATTTGGACAAAATCAGTTTGACTATTACCTGAAGAATTGTTAGAGTTTTGGTCATGCCTTGGTTCAGACTCATGGCATTGTAAAGGAGCAATGGACTCTTTTCTTTGAGTTTGGTTCTTCCTCAAGTAGACAATAAGTTCTGGTTTTCTTGTACCTGTCTTTGAACCATTGCCAATGTCTAAATGATCATGATCATGAGATGACAGTGATGATGGACTTGAATTTTCAGTAGTTCTAATAATGCCTGATTCAATAAGTTGGACAGAGTTTCTAGGAATCAACACTATTTTGTCAAAATTTTCAGAGTTTGTAGGAATGAAAACTGTTTTGTCAAAATTTTCAAGTTGAAACACATCTAGATACTCCAAATCTTCACATTCTTTCTCCCCCTGAAGATGAGTCCAAAAAAAGGATTTTGATTCAAAAAATGTTACATCCATGGTAGCAAACATTTTTTTGGAAATTGGGTCGTAGCATTTATAACCTTTTTGATTTGGTGCATATCCTACAAATACACATTTTCTTGCTATCGGGTCAAGTTTCCCACGGTCTTGATCATGAATATGGACAAAGGCAATGCACCCAAAAATTTTTAATGGTAATGTTGATGACAACCTAGACGTGGGATTACACTCATGAAAGAATTGTAAAGGCGTTTGGAAGTTTAAAATCCTAGTGGGCATTCTATTTATTAGGTAAGTAGCAGTGAGAATAGCTTCACCCCAAAGATACTTAGGAACCTTATTTGTGAAAAGTAATGCCCTAGCCACTTCCAAAATGTGTTTGTTTTTTCTTTCAGCAACCCCATTCTGTTGGGGAGTGTCATTGCAAGAACTTTGATGTACAATTCCTTTTTCTAGGAAAAAAATTTTCAAAAGTTTATTAAAGTACTCTTTTCCATTATAACTTCTGAAAATTTGAATTTTTCCTTGAAATTGCGTTTGTACCATGGTGTAAAATTTTTAAACACCTTCTCTACTTCAGATTTTTCTTTTAGCAAATACACCCAACTCACCCTTGTATGGTCATCAATAAAAGTGACAAACCACCTTTTTCCAAATTGTGTAGAAATCTTTGATGGTCCCCAAACATCACTATAAATCAAGGAAAAAGGTTTAGATGCCTTATATGGTTGTGACGGGAAAGATGTACGATGATGTTTTTCTAACTCACAAAATTCACACTAAAATGAAGGTGGATTTTTATTTCTATATAAACCAGGAAACAAATACTTTAAATAATGAAAATTTGGGTGGTCTAACCTATTGTCATAATGTGTCAGGTCCTAAAACCCAACCCGCTAGACTTTAAAATTCTAGGAGTCGCCACCAACCATTCAAACCTAAGGTGTGATTGGTCACCTATTCTTGTCTAAAGATAAGGCTTGGTCTACGTTCAAAGAATCTTAGGTTCGGAAGTACGGTTACGCGTGGGGAAGGATTAGCACCCCCATGACGCCCATCCTAAAATGGTACCAACTACTTTAGGTCATTCTAAATTTACCTTATTTTGAGTTAATTTCGATATGCTTAAAATATTAGAAATTTGCTTAAAATCCTTCCATCAATTTGGTTCACACAATAAGTAAATCTCCTCAACTCATGAGTATTCAAGTAGTACCAATTGACTTGCTTGAAAAGGCTCTGTCGTCGGAATATATTATGAAAATCCTAATTTTGGCTCTATACCCAATTCTTTACTAATTTTCTATTTTATTTTTAACTGTATTTATTTCAGTATCCTATTTCTATTTTATTTTAATTGTCTTTATTATTATATTTTATTTCTATTTTAGAAAATGAACACATATTATTGTGTTGAAATTTACTCTAAACCTTCCATCAATCTGGTTCAGTCTAGAGCAAACTCCTCACCTAGAAATTTCCAAGGAGTACCATTTGACTTTCTTAGAATTTCATCATCGGATAATTTGCATTCATCTTCTTAATATAATTTTATTATTTCCTTATTCAATCTTTATTCTATTTTATTCTTATTTGCATTCTTTCTTTAATTTATTTTATTTTTATATTGTTTTACTTATTTAACATCTATCATACTAAACATACAAAATATAAAATATATCATACAAATATCATACAAATTAAACTAAACAAATCATGTCAACATACAAATTATTTATTCAATATGTATTAATGAAATATTATCATGCCAATTATTAAAACCTATTTTTATCCGTATCATACATTATCCTATACAATTAAAATGATTACATTAAGTTATATATTAGTATCAAATTGTTCATATGTTAAATTATTAAAAACATCATGCAAATCTTTATTAATTTAATATATTATACCAGTTATTAATTAATTAGTTAGCTTTTATCATCAATCAAACAAACCTGCACTTGTCTTCCTTTCCTCCTCTCTTCTTTGCTATTGTATTCCACGTTTCAAGTGAATTGTAGTAAAAATCAGCCCCCACGTAATGATGGTATTGGTGCAGACGTGGTGATGGTTTAGAAGTGGAGCGACAACGAGAGACGCCTAGCAATGGTGTAGAAATTGTAGCTGTGCGAGGAAACAGTGATACAACGTAGCTAGCAGCGACGATGGTGAAGCGACGACACACAAAGAAAATGAGGCAGAGCGATGAAGGGCTACGATGTTGAACAAGCAGTGCAGCAGTGAAAGTGATAATAGTCTCGGCTTGGGTGAGAATGATGTAATCGGCCAAGGGAATAAGATGGCTGTAGCAAGATGGATCAGTGTTGGAGGAAGAATTTAGAGACTGAGATGCTTGATTGTGAATCCCTATTATGAGCTTTAGTCTCTTTTTATAGCCACAAACTTGTTAGAGTCCTAATACAACTATACTTATTCCCATAATTATCTCATATTTTATCTATTTTATTCTTATGTTAATGTTAATCCTAATCTTACTCTATTAATCTAAATAATTATCCTAAAAATTTTAATTATCCTATCCTAAAAATCTAATTATCTTATCCTAAAATTAATTTTCTTTTCTTTTCTCATCTCCCTTTTTTTAATTATTCCTAAATCCTATTTTAATTTTAATTCCCTAATTAATGTTAATTCTAAATCTAAAAATCCTAATTTAAATTGCTAAATTACTTAAAATACAATGTCACTTAACTCTACTAATTATTTTTTTACAAGTTAAGACCCCGGACAAAATACGGTGTCTACACCTATAATGCCACATCATTATTTCATGATCATCAAAAATAGCAACAGATTTTAGACATATATCCTAAACCTCTTTTCTTGATTCTGTTCCATCTTCAAAGAAATAGAGTCCTCCACTCTCTCTAGCACTGCCAATCGTCCTCCCCATGGTTAATTCCTGAAACTCACACTGAGAGGAATAGAAATTAGCTTGACATTTGAGATCATAAGTTAATTTGCTTATGGACAACAAATTACAGGATAAGTTAGGAACATGAAGGACATTATGTAATGTAAGAGATGGAAAGATGGAAATTGATCCTATTCCAGCTATGGTTGAAAGAGACCTATCTACAATTTTGATTTTTTTATCTCCTGCACATGGATTTATAAGATGAAAAAAGATTTAAGCAACTTGTCATATGGTCAGTTGCTCCAGAATCAATAACCATGGGCAGGTTTGACTAGAATTGATGCTAAAGAGAGCTGCAGCAAGGTAATTACCCTTTTGGGCTAGAGAACTAGATGGATTTACAGAAAGTTGTAGAGATTGAAAGAGTTTTTATAGATGTTCTAAATGTTCTTTTGTGAATGGGGCCATTTCTGATTTGACTTGTTGTCCTTGAGAATCTTTATTTGTTGCTTGAAAGGCTCAGCCATCACTACTAGATTTCTTTTTCCAATTCGGTGGTTTGCCATGAATTTTCCAACATGTCTCCCTTGTGTGCCAGGGTTTCTTGCAGTGATCACACCATGGCCGCTTCTTCTTTTCTCCTTTGAAATCTGGACCTCTTGAGACAAGGGTAGAACTCTCTGTTTCTGGGCTGTGATCAAATACAAAATGTTTCAACATAGTTCTCTGTCTAGCTTCCTCTCTACGAACCTCTGAGAAAACTTCATGAATGGATGGTAATGGTTTCCTTCTAAGAATACGCCCCCGTACTTCATCCAAATTTCGATTTAGGCCTACAAGAAACATGTAGATACGATCATTTTCCTCCCTTTTCCTGTACCTCAAGCTATCAGCAGGACAATCCCATTCGTCATTATAACATTGGTCTAGCTCTTACCATAATGTCACCATCTCATTGTTGTATATGGTAACATCTCGATCTCCCTGTTTGAATTGCCAGAGTTTTATCTTCAATTCGAAAATCTAAGAGGAGTTTTCCATATCAGAATAAGTCTCTCGTACAGCTTCCCATACTTCTCTTGTAGTTGGTAAAAATAAATATGGTTTTCCAATCACAAGTTCCATGGAGTTAATTAGCCATCCAGTCACCAACTAGTTTTCAAACCCCCATGCTTTCAAATTTGGATCATTTATAGCTGGTCGTTTCACCTCTCCAGTCAGGTGTCCAAGTTTTCCTCTGCCGTCAATTGCCAACTTCACAGATTGAGCCCATTCTAGATAATTTTTACCGTTCAATTTGTGAACAGTTAATTGAAGAGAGGAATTCGCAGCAGATGCATAATCAACACTAGTTGTTGATACTAGTGGTGTAAAAGATGCTATAGTTCCAGAAGAAGCTGAACTTTTACTATGCCCAGTCATGGCTCTGATACCATGTAGTTTTTTTTATAAGAAAGAGAAACCCTATTTTTTTATTTTTCCTTTTTATTGATTGTAAGAGACAAATTACATATATAGGGAAGGTTGAGGAACAAGAGATAATGTTTTCAACCTTATCAACTAATCTAACCAACAAAGAGATAAACCATAAAATCTTATCAAATATTTCAAAATAAAATTATCCTAACTAATTTTCTGCAGTAGGCAGTCCCTGCACGCACGCCATAAGAACATCTTCACTTTGAGAGGGACTCTCAACTTCCACATTTTATTCTAATCGCCTGACACCTTAAGCTCTTTATGAGAGAAAATTCTTTCCATAATAATCCGATATGTTGACTTCACTGTATATCTACGATCCTTACTATAATGCCATAACAGCATATCATGGACTTCTCTCTTATTCAAAGGAATATTGGTGATTTCAGCCACATCTCTATCATTGAAAATATCAGAAATTAATTCAAGGTCCCATTCCTTTTGACCAAGTAACATAAGATTATGTACTGTTAACTCACTTCAGTTTGGATTCATAGGAGTTTCAATGTGCATATTATTCATATCTCTTAGCCATGGCTCAAACCACACCTTTATGCTATAACCATTGCCAATTTTCCACCTCATGCCTTTTTCAATCACAACTCGAGAACTCCAGATGCTGTGCCAAACAAAACTTGGATTATACCCTAGTTGGGCATTTAAAAAATCCCCTCGTGGAAAATATTTAGCTTTGAAGACACTACTTACAATAGCACCAGGGTTAGCGATGAATTTCCAACCTTGTTTCCCGAGCATAGCCAAATTAAAGCCATGTAGGTCACAAAAGCCTAAACTACCAAATTCTTTCCTCATGCACATCTTTTCGCAGCCTAACTAGTTAATGCCACATGCTCCTGGCTGTTTCGAACCCCACCAGAAGGAGTTAGGCATTTTTTGTATTTCATCTGCCATTGATGTAGGCAATAAGAAGGTATTCATACAATAAGCTGGTATTGCTTGTCTGACAGCTTTGACCATAAATTCACGACCTGCCTTAGATAAAGGCCTTCTCCGCCATTGCTGAATTTTTTGCCAAATCTTATCCTTTAAAAACTTAAACACCGCTTTCTTACTTTTCCCAATCAATGATGGCAGTCCCAAGTATTTCCCCATATTCAACGGTTCCACAATACCCAATATCCGTGACAAACGTATCCTAGCTTCTTGCAATACATTGCTACTAAAGAAAATCCCTGACTTGTTGAGATTAATGGCCTGACCTAAAGCCTGTTCATAAGTAACAAAGATGTTCTTTATAGCCACACATTCAGGATTGGTTGCTCTGAAGAAAAATAAACTGTCGTCTGCAAAAAGCAACTGTGAAATAGTTGGTTCACCTGTGCATACTCTCACACCATGGATGAGTCTTCTACTTTCTGCTTTCTTAATTAATGTTGACAGACCTTCAGCACATAATATAAAGAGGTATGGGGAGAGTGGATCACCCTGTCTCAAGCCTCTCTTCGGTTGTATTGGTCCCACCAGATGATTATTAACCACAAGCGAATAAGTCACTATAGAGATACATAGCATAATCCACTGAACCTATTTCTCTGCAAAGCCCATTTGAGTCAAAATACGCTGCAAACATTCCCAGTCAACTCGATCATATGCTTTGCTGATATCTATCTTGACTGCAATCTTCCTTGTTTTGCCCTTTGTCCTCCTTTTCATGTGATGAATTACGTCGAAGCCAACCAGTACGTTGTCAATGATAGATCTTCCCGAAACAAATGCCAACTATTCCTTAGAAATTATCCTTGGCAAGACAGATTTCAACTGGTTTGCTAACACCTTGGAAACAATTTTATAAAGCACATTACACAGTGATATAGGCCTCAGGTCTTTCATCATTTTTGGCTTCTCACATTTAGGAATTAACACCACATTAGTATTATTCAATGATGAAGGGGAGGCTATTTGATCTAACCATTGACATCCAGCTGAAAAGATTTCATCGCCTACCAAATTCCAAAACTTCTGGAAAAAAGTGGGATTAAATCATCTGGACCTGGAGACTTGTCGGGATGCATATGAAACAATGCTGTTTTAAACTCCTCTTTAGTAAAGGGTGCCAAAAGCATATTGTTATCTTCCTCGGTAATACAAGGTTCAACTGTAGCAATCACTGGATCATAATAACCATCACAATCAGCAAAGAGTTTTTGAAAATAATCCTTCACCACTGAGCACAACCCATCGATATCTTCATAGCAAGTGCCACTATCATCCCTAAGCCTAACTAATTTATTGGCTTTCTTCCTAGCTGATGCAAAAGCATGGAAATACCTGGTATTGGAATCACCGTCTCGAAGCCAATAGGACTTTGCTCGTTGTTGCCAGTAATCTTCTTCTCGGACCAAGAGATCTGAGATCTTGCCTCTAATCTCATTATATTGCTGTACTGAATTAGTATCTAGCTTATATTTAAGGTAGTTTAATTTTTTTTATACAAACATCAATTTCCTTTTGGAAATTCTTATGTCTTCTCCATCTCCAAACTTCAAGTTTCTCGGTGTAAGAGTTTAGTTTAGAGATAATATCTGTGTCTACAAAACTAGACCAATAATCTGTCACCACCTCTCTAATACCAGCTTCCCACAACCAATTATTCTCAAATCTAAATTGACGTTGAACCCAATGAATCTCCTTGGACTTCAGTTCCAATAACAGTGGCGAATGATCTGACATGGACGCAATTAGGTTGACCAACTTAGCTTGTTGAAAAAGATCCAGCCAAGAATAAGAAACAAGAGCTCTATCTAGTCTCTCCTCCACTCCATTTTCAGTGCCTTTTGCACGTTCCCAAGTGTAAGGATATCCTTCCAGTGGTAAGTCATGAAGATTACAATCCACCAACACTTGCCGAAATCCTTTAAACAGCCATTCGGGATGATCGGCACCTCCTTTTTTGTCCTTCATGCTCAATAGGTCATTGAAGTCCCCTATACAACACCAAGGAAGCATAGATGTATCATGTAATTTTCTGATTAAGTTCTAAGATTCCTTTCTTCGCTGACGTTTTGGGAATCCATAAAAACCAATCAACCTCCAATTACCTCTTGAATTATCCTCAATCTCTAAGTCAATATGATTTCTAGAAAAACTTTTACTAGAAAAGAAGCAAGAGCTTCGCCATAGCACAACAATAGCCCCATTACACCCCTCTCTATCAACAACAAAAGAATAGTCAGAGCCTAATTTTATTCGAATCTCCTTAATTTTATTTGCATGTATAAGAGTTTCATAAAGAAAAACAAGATCAGCCTTGTAAGTCCTAATCAACTCACGTAAAATAGGAACTGCTCAAGGTTGGCCTAAGCCTTGGCAGTTCCAACTTAATACATTCATGACTCTTGGCAGGCCTGGGAAACAGAGCCTGCTAGTAAAAAAGGAATAGTTGGGCTAGCAACAGAAATCAAATTTTCTTGGGCCTTGGTAAGCTTATCCACGTCCATATCTTTGTCATGGTTTGCATTAATAGGTAAGCCCCTTCACCGCTTCCTATCTTCATTCAGATCCAATCCCTCATCCTCGTCAGCAACATGTACGTGTTGACCGGAGTAAATCAATGCCAACTCATTAATTCCTGCTTCCTTTGGGTTAAGGGATATTGTCTGATTTTCAACCATAACGGTGCCTTTCTTTTTGTCGCTAACTTCTCCTTTTTGATTGGTTTCCAATTTTGGAGCGTTATTGACCCTTCTACCATTGACGACCATTGAACCTCTGTCATCCGACTCACCATCGCTATAGCCATCTGTTTCATTACGCAGCCACTTTTCACCACTTAGATTGGTGTTTTCTGCGAGTTGGAGCCTTTAACCATGCCCCCCATTCTTTTTTAACTTCACTTTCTTCAGATGAGAAATGTTTGTCACAGAAACGATCAGTATGGCCCAGCAAGCCACAAATAAAACAAAAGGATCCCAATCTCTCATACTTGACCTTAACCAGAGACCAATCACCTCCTTGTTTTTTGATTTTCTTGTATATTTTGAGAGGCAAGCGAACATCAGTGTTACCTCTAATCCTCATGTAAGACCTCCATATCAAGGAGGAATTATTGGCATCATACTCCACATAACGACCAATGAAATCACCAAGTTGTTTACCCACACTCTCTAACATATAACCAATTTGTAGTTCATAGACCTGCACCCAAATATCTATAAAGAATAATGGAATAAGATTGGGTATGTCGCCGGGGACTAACTGGTGAACAATCAGCATATGATTATCGAATGACCAAGGGCCACCCTCCATAACTCGTTTAAGATCCACAATATGATAAAACTAAAAAAGGAATAAGCCAGATCCAATATCTTTGATACAAACCCCTCTACCCAGCCTCCATACGCTCGCCATCCAGTTCTTCATAATATTGAAGTTGATGGAATGATTTGTGAGAAATCGTCCCACCAAACACAGATCAAAATAGGTAGCTTGCTGTTGATCTGCACCAATCTCAATAATCATCTCCTCATCTTCATCGTTGCCCAACGATAACTTTTCCATGCTTTCCTCCACCATTTCAGACTCACCAATAAGTTAAACTCAGGCAAAAGAATACAAAAGACAAGAGAAACCCCATCAAAAGAACAAAACTCTCACAGAGGAGAGAATGTCAATGGAGTTTTTTAACTTAACAAGTAGGGTTAACATCAAGAGTCTTTTCTTATTGAGAGATTTGATATGTCTAATGCCAAGGATAACAGAAACAAAATGAATGAAGATATATCTCTAATTTTATGCTTAATACTCTAGCCAATCATATATTATTTATATTTTTCTTATAATAAAATCAAAATGTATGATCTTCACATAAAATTTCCAAGAAAAAATACTAAATTATAAATTCAGAACTTAGTAGTAAGTGTTGAAAAAAGAGGAAAAAAAAAGATAAGCATTGGTTAAAATTTATGGGAAAGTAATAGTCGTAGTGAAAGACTAAAATAAAGAAAAGAAGAGTTGTTGACCATTTCTTCCCTTTTTATCATCGCTTTTCTTTCTATGTAAGGACTAAAAAGAAGTGTGTTTTGTTTTGTTTAGCTTTGTTTCCGGCAGTCCCTCAATGGCTCGCACCCCTTGGGAACAGCAGTCTTCTCTTCCTCTCTCTCACTGTAATTTCTCACATTTTTTTAAAGGACTTTCTTTTCTCTTGTTTTTGTTGTTGTTACCGATCTCTTCTTCTAAACATAACCATCATAAAAAAAAAAAAAAACATTTGCTGTTCTTTTCTGTTTTGTCTTTGTTAGTAAACAACAGAACCCAGCATCTCCTAGAATCTTTCTCTCCTCTCTTCTCAGATCCATGCCTTTTCTTAATCTACCCACCTTGTAAGCTTATTTGTTTTTTGGATTTTAAATTACTTTTCTTTTGTTGTTTTGATCAGTGTTTTGATCTCAAATTTTTTGTTTTTTGTTTTTTTTGCAATTTGGGTTTCTTTGATATATTCATCATAGTCAAAATCCTTTCACTTGTTTTACTCCAGATTTGTCTTTTGCATATTTCTAGAGATGCTCTGAGCTGGGTTTTGTTCATTCTTTGCTGCTTTTTTTTTTTTGGAATTTGTATTCATGGGTTTGCTTCTTTTCTTGCTGTTTTGCAGTTTGGTGAGACTTGGTGTTAATGGACTGGAGCGTCAGTATGAGACAAATTTGGTACTGTGAATGCTTTGCTGGGACTTGGGTTTATATCTCTAGGTTTAGACTGGTATGATTCAATAAGTAGCTAAGGGCCCTATCAGTATTGTGAAAAGTTAGGAGCTTTTCATTAGATTTTTAGATTGTTTTGATTAAAAAAAAAAACAGTCTTTGTTGTTGTACATATTTGAGAGCTTGTTGGCTTGTTTTATGGCAAATTGCAATCAACACTGAAGTATAAAATTTGCGGTGATCAACACAAATGGGCGGGCTTTGCTCGAGGAGATCCACTGTAGATAATGCTCCCGGTGGAGGCTTTCCGCATGTCAATGGCCATTTTGGCCGAGCGTCCCAAATGGTTTTTCAGACCCGTGAACTGCCTGCTAAGATAAACACCAATTCAACTCCTCCCGCCGAGGACAATGCAGAGAATGCAGACAAGGAGTTAAGAGAACCCTTTTCGTTTCCGGAGATCGGTACAGTTCCGTGTGGTACGAGTCCAGATGATATCGATGACGGAATTCCTCGCTTGTCAAGGGCACTGTCAAATAAATCTAGATCAACCAAGTCTAAGCAGGCTACTGTTGCAAAGGTAACTTAAAATTCTCTTTGTTCCTCTGCAATTTTCCCCCAATTTTCTGTTTTGTCCTGAGGTGCTTATGTTGTGTTGGAGTATACTGTTTTCTTAAATTGGTTTCATGTCGTATGGGAGGGTTTAGAGATGGTTGTCTGCGGTACTATTTGGAGTCTCAGCTTGTTTACTTGGAAGGAAACTGATGCAGAAGGTGTTTTGGCGATTACAAAAGCATGTTAAGGTTTATGTTCATGAGTAGCTGGAATTTATCTGTTCATTCTCTACCGTTCTGTTCTCTAGAGTGGAAGTGCATGATGGCTGAAAGGGGGTTTAGGCCTCATTCTTAGAGCTGCCTTTTTAGTATTAGTTGAACACCTCTTCAGTCAAAGCCATATAAATTGCTTCAGACTTTCCAAGATGATGAAGGAGTTAGTTGCTTGTGGTTAATTTGGTTATCTGTTTTCCTGCTTCCGTCTCTGGGTCAATAGACTTTTTGCTAGATATAGGAACTAGGATAGGTTTTGACTTTTGATAATTGGCAACAAAGAATACAACTAAAGATGGAAAAAGAGTTGTTTAAGTGAAAGACTAAGAGAAGCAACTGGGTAACCAAGAGATGTTGTTTTATTGTGCTTTATCATGTTGCCTGTATGCTAGCGGTCCTCAGAAAGGGGAGAATGTTGGAATGCATGCTCTTTTTTTGAGGCAATTTCCTAAGACAACATTAGCTGTAAGAATACACAGTTATATTGATGCTAATGATTGTTACTTTTCTTTCTGTGTTATATTCACTGCTTATTGAACCTTATCTTGGTGTCTATGGCAAATTTCTGTATGATTAGACTAAGTGTTCTCCAGGTTCCATTGAGGCAAACTGGACATTTTTTTTTCAGTACCTTTGTGCAAGGAGATTCTTCTAAAATGAATGTATTACTGTGACCAAAAAAAAAAGAACGTAGTACCAAATTTTAGATTCTTTTATGATCAAGGGCATAAAAGTTGTTTGTTTTCTTTTTGATTATGCATATTTGCACTTATTGAGAGACTTTTTTTTTTAATCATATCCTCCCTGGATGCTTGTTTAAGTTTTCTTTCTCTCTTATAGTGGCTCAAATGTTTCCTTAATTCCATGAAATTGTTTTACAAAAGTCCAAAGAGGATATTTTCCATAAGCATCAATGAGCTCGAAACATTCATTTATTAAATCAAGAATAGGTTGGGAAAAAGTGTTGCATAAACACTTCTTTACAGACTGTCATATTGTTCAGAGAGAACTTTAAATAAGGATTTAATTTTTAATGTTCATTAGGATTTGAACTCCGGTACATGACTACAGAGCGGGTAGTGGTTTCAAAAGTGCCAAAAGATGTAGTGAAACTAAATGAATTGTTAGCACCTAGTATTATAAAGAAACTCACTAGCCAAGATAAAAGCTACTTGCTTTGAGGGTTTCCAACTAATTTCTATGCTTAATAGACTTTTATTTTGGGACTCTTGTTTGTGTTTTAGATTTTTTGTTTCTTTGAATGAAGAATGCTTTTAAGGAAAGTGAAATATTGTTCATAGTTACTTTCCCATTAGAAAAAAATATTTAGAAGGATGTATTCTAAAATTTTCTCATTTTATTGGAAGCATTTATTGAAATTTTTGTGAAAATTTCTTAAAATTTAAATGGATTAGAATTTGAAATTACATCCTATCTTAACCCAACAACAATAACAACAACCTATGTTACTTGGACTTGGGGTGAGTGTTGGATGTGGCTATGCGTCCAACACAGTAGGTTGGAATTTTCTAAGTTTATCCTTATATTTGGAGGGACGTATTTATATAACCAAGTCCATTTGATATGTGTTGCGCATGGGTACTTCATGGACAATGAAGAGCTGGAGCAACACTGGCAACAACAAGAAGTACATTAGTTGGCTACATGGATCTGATCTCACCATCGTTCTCTGTTTAGGATCACATCCTAAGTAAGATTATTAAGAGAAAATACCTCTTTAATACTTTCCTTCTATCTCTCCTTTGGTCTCACTCTCCTTTTGATTTGTGAATATTCCATTAAATCAACAGGAGCTATACAACTTTGTCACTTTAGCATATTCGGACCCTCTTAAATACGTTCTCCTCACTTTGTCCTAAATTCATGCTACTTTGGTCCTTTTTCGATAGCAACCATTTCTGATTTTTTCTTGTATATCAGCTCGTCTGTTGCAACATTTCTCAACTTAATTATTTTTATCTTCTGCTTATTTGGATGCTTAAATGCTAATTATTTTCATCTTCTTCTTATCTTGATGCTTAAATGCCCAACACTCAGTAATCAGAGCCTTGCTGGCCTACCTGAACCCAATGACTGAATTTAGCACTTAATGCACGATCTACAACCAATTTCAGGGACTGTTTCCTATGAATGGATCTGTGCATGCAACTTTCTTATATTTTCAGAGCTGACATTAGTTTTACAAAATTTATTCGAATACATGTTGTAATCCCCAACAAACACAATATTTCCACAAGTTTCATATAGTGCATGAAACAGAAACAGTCTTTCTTTCTGCTAAAAAACTTAGTCTTCCATATATCTATAGAAACAGGATTTAACTCTGTTAGGAGGTTTTTTGACTGACACAATTCTTCATGGCGTCTTTTGAAGTGGCATAGGTATCCATTATTGGACCAGTGGAATTATGCTGAATATGTTTGGGAAAACATAATGAATTAGTAGGAGACCAAGCTTGAGCATTGGAGATTTAAAGTACTTTGGAAGTAAATTCCTGATTTAGGGCTTTATCTTCTGATAATCATAGTATCCACTATCCAATAACTTTAAAAGCATTTAAGCCAAATTTAACAAGGGAAACACTGATATGAATTTTTTTGGGGGTGGTGGGATGTTGAAGTAATTTCAGGTGGCTTTATAATGATATTAAATTATTAATGAAACACCCGAAGCTTATGTTGCAACTCTGAACATGCTATAAGTATCAATGCTTTTAAAGATCTTTTAATTTCATTGTCGCTTGTTACCTTTTTATGGTTGCTATATTGATGCATAATGACTGTCAAAGAAACTGAATTGTTTTTGGGGGTACATTTATGTATAATAACTTTGTGATTATACCAGATCCACTCTCTAATTAAACCTACCATATCAAGACCACAAGGCGGTACAATGACTTCTCTTTTTTGGGGTACTGTATATAATCACTTCATGATTTCTTTGATGAAAAATATCCCTGACTGCTTGATGCAGTGAAAATCATTATGTTTCAGTCATTTTAACCAACTACAATTCTTGTTTTCTATCTGCTCTTTTTGGTGTTAACTTATGCTTCTTTCGTTAACTGTGTATTATATCATTGAGATCTCTTTCCTAAATGCTGCATTTTAAGGCGCATATATAACCTTATAACACTAACCTGAATAGTCATATGGTGTAATGTTGTGAAAATTTGTATTTCATGATGGAAGTCCGGCCTTTTGACAAATGCCTTAAGGGGCTGTTGGGATATCTTTATTGTATATGGATTCTTCCCCCTATATTTATATATATATGTGTGTGTGTGTGTGTGTGTGTGTTCTGAAAAGCAACTCAGGTGGGTATTTTACAAATCTTTTCTCTATAATTGGTGTTAATGGATTTGGAAAACAAAATTAAATGAAATTATATGTATTCTGAAGTCTTTACTAAAATGATTCAAATTTGTACCTTAAAAAAAATCTTTTTCTATGCTATTGAGTAGTCCATATTATGAGTGCAGTCATGGTAACTTCCATTGTTTTTTTCTTAAAATGTAGAGAATGGATGGAAGCTTTCGTGCTTAATCATAGGTGTGTATAAGCTGTTTTTATTAGCTAGAATTGAGATCGAGAATTTTATTGTTTTTTGGAAATTGAAGGCAATGAGGAAGAAACTATTAGAAATATAGAAGATTGCCCCTTAACCATGTGGAAAACAATGATGCAGATTTTGTTTTATATTGATAAATGTGCTGATTTTTCTGTAATTAATGTCTTTAGAGAGAAAGTTAGGTTGATTTTTGTTCTAATATCGTAATGCTCTGGATTTTGGAATTATAATTGCTGGTTGTTAGCTCCCTGCTACGGTTTGAGTAAAGAGAGATGCTTCTGGTTCTACAATTATGGATTTGGTTTTTATTTTTATTTTTTTATTTTTGGTTGGGTTGCAACTAATTTTATTTCATGAGCACCATCCACCAAACGCGCTTCACAACCATTGAAAAGATCAATTGGTTGCTTTCTTTTTGCAGGTTTCTGAGGTTAGCTCTCTTTTAGGTAGAGCTGGTACTGCTGGGCTCGGAAAAGCAGTGGAGGTTTTGGACACCCTTGGTAGTAGCATGACAAATTTGAATCTCAGCAGTGGCTTTACCTCAGGGGTAACAACGAAAGGGAATAAAATATCAATTCTAGCTTTTGAAGTTGCAAATACAATTGTTAAAGGTGCCAATCTGATGCAATCGCTTTCTAAGGAGAACATTAGACATTTAAAAGAGGTGGTCCTTCCATCAGAGGGAGTGCAAAATTTAATATCTAGAGATATGGATGAACTCCTCAGAATTGCAGCTGCTGATAAGAGGTGAATAATGCAGAAAATGCCATATCGCTTTAAAAATGATTCTGTTGTTATACAATTTGTTAATATGCTAAAATGGTAGTTGTCTTTTCAAGAAAATGAGATTGTTAATATTTTTGGTTTTCCAACTTCATCAGGGAAGAGTTAAAAGTTTTTTCAGGAGAGGTGGTGCGTTTTGGCAATCGTTGTAAAGATCCTCAGTGGCACAATTTGGATCGTTATTTTGAAAAGTAATTTTCCAGCTTGCACTCTCTAAGTTTTATTTATGAAATTAGAGTAAGATTTTAATATTCGCTCCTGCATTATCTTTTATAATTTTCAGGTTGGGTTCAGAACTTGCCATTGAAAAGCAATTGAAGGAAGAAGCGGAGACAATAATGCAACAATTGATGAATTTCGTTCATTATACAGCTGTAAGTATGACTTCTTACTGTTATAATTAGAAAGTTGCTATCAGAAGTTTCAGTCTAAGATTATATTGTTTAGACCAAGATGATCCCTATATCTTCCATCTTGTACGAAGTTGTGGAGAAAAGAGTTCTTTTCTCTACTTGTGATTGGAGACATTGAATGAACTATGTACCATGTGAAAAAGAGATTGGTTTTGGGGGGTAATTTTAAGTGCTTCATTCTTTTGAATATGAGCTGGTGGGTATATGTCATAATTGCAAGCTTGTTATGATTAACAGGGTACAGTTCAGAATTTTTTCTTCTGAAATTATCTATTTGAAATTTGTTAAAGTTATGTCAATGCCATTTTGTTCTATTGCATTTGACCGTGTGAATGAATCATGTGGAGTGAGACCTTTGTTGATGGTGATGGATCAAAATTTAATACCTTGAGCCTATCACATGTTGAATGGTGACTATATGAAAGTTCTTCCAAAATATGGTTGGTAGCTGATTAATTATTGTCAAGGCCCTGAATTACTGTTGGTTGTGGGAGAATCCTTATGTGGTTTTCATTTATACTTGTCACAGGCATACATAAGTGTAAGAAAGGATAGAATGAGAAATGATGATATTCGTAAGATGATTGGAGTGGTACCTATTGAAGACAAAATGTGTGAAAATCGTTTACGTTGGTTTGGACATGTAAGACGTAGATCTATAGATGCTCCAGTTAGGAGAATAGAGGCTATGGATGTTGAGAGAAGGGTTAAGACTAGAGGAAGACCGAAAAAGACTTGAAAGGAAGTAGTTTGGAAAGACATGGAGATTTTAGAATTAGATGAGCAAATGGCCTTGAATAGGAATCTATGGAGGCAGAGAATACATATGGACGATCTAACGTGATTTTAGATATTGGTTCATATAGCCTACCCCAAAGTATTGGGATAAAGGCTCTGATGATGATGATGATGATGACAGACATACATAAGTGTAAAATCCTTCTACCTATTCCAGTTTTTTGTTGATTCACTTATCTGTTTAAAAGAGATTTGACAACAGCACTTACTAGAATGGGCTTTAGATGCCCTCCCTGCTTCTCCTCACAATCATAAATTATTTGTCTTGCTCCCTCATTTTGCATCCATTTCTGAAATTCTGTCTTTTGCTGCTTTTCTTCTTGTTACCTATATTTGGATGGTTTAATAGTAGTTTAAAGGAATTTTGACCAAAAAATCTTGGTGTAGATGACAAACTGTAAACAATGATAATCTCAAAAGGAATGTAAAAGACATAAATGTTCAATCTAAATAAAATAAGGCTTAGTTTTCATGCTTATATAGAGGAATGAATGCCCTACAGTTTTGACCATGTGCTTGTTTGTTTTTGCAGTTGTTTGTCTCTTATAGCAGTTTTACCTCTTTAAAATGTACCCTGACATTGGTATAACTCCATTTTTTCCTTTAAAGTCAGAGAAATTTGTATTGATCCTCTTAATAGCCTAGTGTGTTTTATTTGCTATTTTAATGCATCAGTAATTTATGACATGGAACACTAGCCTCCTTGTGATGGTAAGTTGAGAAACCAACTGTCCTGTCTACTTGATGATTGGCTAGTGAGGAGTGATTTGGTGCAGTGAGTTGAAAACTGTAAGTTTAACTACAAGTGGGTGTTTTCTGTGAGTGAAGAGTTACCCTGTAGGCTTGATTGGGAATTGATGGCTTAAGCTGATTGGCTTTAGGGACTTGAAAGAGGCAACAGATGCTATTTAGAATGGCTGAGAGTACACAATTGTAGGAAAATTTTCATGCTTTTGACTTTAATGTCCTGATGCATATGTTATAAAAGAAGGCATATGAATAATGGTACACTTAATTGGTACTATATTTGAAACTGACCTATTATCTCTACTCATTTAAGGAGAGAACTGTTATCTTTGCTCTACTCATTTAAGGAGAGAACTGTTATCTTTGCAGGAATTGTATCATGAGTTGCATGCCTTGGACAGATTTGAACAAGATTATCGACGTAAGCTTCAGGAAGAGGATAATTCAAATGCTGCTCAAAGGGGTAAACTGTTCTTTGGATCTCTATTAGAATTGTTATTTTTTCGCATATACTTCTTGGTTAACAAGGTGCTTCTTTGTATTTCTAGATTAGGACGGTGAATTTTATTGAACCCAAAAAAACTGCAGATATGTAGAAGTAACAATTTCTTTTTGTATTTCTATTCAAAACCCTATGTGGCCAATTCGGTTTTAGTTTTAAGGGACTGGCAACCTTTATCATGGGCCATCTCAGGCATGTTGTGCTCATTCTAACGACATTTCATTTACAAAGTTTCTGCAAAGTTCTATGTGCATCACCGTGTTGTTTCCTTTGAATTTATTCCACCTCTCATTTTTTAGATTGGTGGACTGCATTCAGTTCTACATTCCTTTGCTGGACCCAGCCCTGAATTTCTGCCTTTGTTTTCATAGGCTCTGATCTAGCAAAATGAATATTTCTAGGTCTAAGATGCTGCTCATCTGTAACTATTTATTATCTTCTTTCTTGTAAGGATGAAGGTGTTTTACATTAAGTTTTTCACCCTTCCTTCATAATGTTTTGGAATATAGCTAATGTCATCTAAGCCCTTTTTTTTATATTATTATTTTAATTTTGCCATGTAGGAGACAGCCTTGCAATATTGAGAGCAGAGTTAAAGAGTCAAAAGAAGCATGTGAGAAGTTTGAAGAAAAAATCTCTTTGGTCTAAGATTTTGGAAGAGGTACAAGCTAGTAATGCTCTATGCATTTTCTTTTTCGTTTAGTGTTTTTCATATATTTACGGTGAACTCCTAAATGAATTTTATTATTCATCCGTCTTTTTGTGGACTTTGAGTCTAAACTCTAAAATTATGCAAGCTTTTGCACATAATGTCACCAGTGTCTTCTGCCTTTTATTTTTTAAGTTACTTTTTATATATAGTGGAAGGAAGTTTCATATCTTGTATGCATAGGTCATGGAGAAGCTTGTAGATATTGTCCATTTCTTGCACTTGGAGATTCATGAGGCTTTTGGCAGTGCTGGTAAGAATTTAAAACCTTGAAACATTTGGAAATGGAATTATTTTGAGGTGGAATTCGTGAAGGCTAAATATTTAGCTGGACTTGTTCATAAAACTTGAGCTAAGAAAGTAACATGTGCAAATTATAGAAGCTTTAATATATTATAATGTCTTCCGCTTAATTGGAAATCCTGAATTTCCTCTTAAATTGAGGGTGTTGCGTCAGGTTATTTCCTTTTGTTTTGCAAGGTAAGCTATCTTCTTTTGTTGATTACCTCCATTAAGATGACATACATAACATTATGGCTCATGCACATGCTTAAACCTTTAATCCACTTAGATACACAGAATTAGCTATTTGTTCTATATATTGACTGGTGTTGGTTTTTGCCTGTGACCTTGCAGATGGTGATAAACCTGTTAAAGGTTCTGTCAGCAGTCATAAAAAGTTGGGATCAGCTGGTCTTGCGTTGCATTATGCAAATATCATTACTCAAATTGATACTCTTGTAAGTTTATCATTTTCTGCCAAATTGGATTTTCTTTACTTCTTTTCTTTATCTCCTTTAATTTGTGGCGGTATATTTCTGGAAGGCTTAGAAAGGATGACAGAATTGATCCCTTGGCGGTCTTTTTGACTGGACATATTGTCTTAGAGATTAAGGGCGGTGGATACCTTGTATTACAGTCTTGGTGGTACACCACAAGAGCATTCATGCCTTCTTTTTTTTTGCTATCCACTTATCATAATTGAGGGGTGACTAGAAATTTGCAAGAAAGTTCTAGATAGAAAAAAAAAGAAAGAAAGAGAAAAGAACATTAATAGTATTACAATTCAGGGAATCAATAACATCAAGAAAATTACCCCAAACAGATAAAATGCTTTGGAGGAACTGGAGAAGAGTCAGCAACAGAGCTGGTGAATTCATTTACTGAACTTGATAAAAGCTTTATAAGTGTTCTAGGTATTTTAGTAGTGTTATCCTACATTTGTTTAGATTTGTTGGCCGTATATTCAGTTTGTGCTTATAACCAATTGGTTATAAGTAAGATGCTAAACATAACCCAACTGAAAAAAAAAAAAATCATGGACTACATTTCCGAGCACTGTTGCAATGAAGTAGAGATAATTAACCGTTTCTCTTCAGCGAGGTTGCATGTATAACAAGTAAAACTATTTGTTTCCTAACCTACAATATTTCACATGTAATGATACAACAGTTTGCTGTTCTCCGAACTAAAGAATGTACGTTATTGTTGGTTTACTTCCAGAAATGACTAATATGTATCTTCTATGTGTTCTGATGATTAATGGTTTCCTTTTCTGAGCATGGCTTGGAAATATCATGATACCGCTATTTATTATGTTTTGGCCAAGATGATGTGTATGTGGGTCTCTATATCTCCTTTTGTTTCTTTCCTCTAAATCAGTTTCATGTGGATTTTCTTGTGGTACTCTGTAAAGAACCTGTTTTGGACTTTCAAGAAAATATATGATTAAAAGATCTAGTATATGCTCATGATAAAATTTGGTGCAGTGGGAATATTTTTTATTCTTCTTCTCTTCCTAGATAAATGTAGAAGTAGCATATGAATGGTGGTATGAATACTAACCTCATCCAAAGTTGGGTGATTTCCATTTCTATTTCTTCATCTCAAAGAATAAGAAAGTTCATCTCTCTCTCTCTCTCTCTCTCTATATATATATATATAATGCTTCTATTCAGTAACACCAGGGTGATTTTGATACGTTCATAACTCAATGTACGTAGGTGTCTCGATCAAGTTCTGTGCCCCCTAATACAAGGGATTCATTATACCAAGGGCTGCCACCTACTATAAAGTCTGCTCTGCGGTCTAGAGTGCAGTCATTTCAGATAAAGGAAGAGGTGAGATTTTTGATAATCTTGATGCTTGAAATATTACATAATACAACTTGCATGTCTGTTATACTTTTGGGATTTGGAAGATGCTGACTGTTGTTGGAAATATTTACTTGTAATATGCACCGACTAACACATTCTCAAAATTTCTTTGCAGCTAACTGTCCCACAGATCAAAGCTGAAATGGAGAAAACATTGCAGTGGATTGTTCCCATTGCGACTAATACAACCAAGTAAATGGCTTTCTCTCACAGTAGCTTATTTTGTGATGACATTTTGTTGTTTTCATTCATAGGGCATGGTTTAGATTCCATCCCTGAATTCATAGTTTTTTTAGCTTGAAGTTCTAAGTTTATTTTCCAATTACTCATCCTTGTTTCTATTGCATCCAACTCTTCCAACTAGAGCTCATCATGGGTTTGGCTGGGTTGGAGAATGGGCAAACACCGGGTAACTTCTGAATTTTGACGCTTTTTATTTCCTTGATGTTAATGCTTTTTGTTACTCAGCTTTGGTTATAAATTTTCAGGTCTGAAGTGAATCGTAAACCTGCTGGCCAGACTGACTTGCTCAGGATTGAAACACTGCACCATGCGGATAAGGAGAAAACTGAAGTTTATATTCTTGATCTGGTAGTGTGGCTTCACCATCTTGTTACCCAAGCAAGGGCGTGCAATGGCGGAATTAGATCTCCTGTCAAGTCTCCAATTAGGTCCCCTAACCAGAAGACAGTTCAACTATCGACTCAGAAGCCCCCATCACCAGTATTGACAGTTGAAGATCAAGAGATGCTTCGGGACGTGAGTAAGAGGAAAAAAACACCTGGAATAAGTAAGAGCCAGGAATTTGACACTGCAAAAACTAGGTTAAGCAAGCACCATAGGTTGAGTAAAAGCAGTAACCACTCTCCGACAAATGAAACTAAGAAAGAATCCTTCCCTATTCGGAGGCTATCTTCAGTTCCTTTCATTGACTTTGATATCGACCGCATCAAGGCATTGGATGTCATTGATCGAGTGGACACGCTTCGAAGTTTGTAATTGCATGTTAAATTGAGATTCCTAGGAAGAGTCCTGCTGCGTGTGTAAAGAGTCCATCTGCTGCATTTTTTCCGCGTATGGTGCTAAAGTGGTATGCGGTTGTGGGTTATTAAGTAGATGGTGAGTGATAAAAGCTGTTCTTTTTGTCTGTGAAAAGTCTTGGGATGGTAAATGTATTGTTGAAGGGAATTTCACCGTTTTAGGATTAAACTGATTTCAAGGCTATAGTATTCTCTTTAGTTCTGTTCTTCTATATGTACAGAATATTTTGTTATTTCATAATAAGTATAAATTTCTGCTCCTTTTTCTCGTCTCCCGCTTGGTAAAGACCAATCATCATACCTGTGCTTTGAAGAGAAAATTGTCATCCACGGGTCCCGGTCAAAATCAAATCGAAATTCCAATCGATTTAGAGAGTAATTCGAACAAATTGAATTGAGTTTTGTTAATGTCATAACGTTTCCTAGGGTAAGAACGTTAGACATTAAACAAATGAAGTCGTCACCAATCTTTTTTTTTACCTAGGTGTGATTGGCCACCTAAATGACTCTAAGGACTGGTCTACATTTTAAGTTTTGGGTTCGGGAGTTTATTTACGTGTAGGGAAGGTTATAGCACCCCTACAACGCCCAATATTGGTACCATTTTAATCTTGTGTTATTTTAACTTAGTCTTAATTATGTGGTCTTTTAATTTTTGTTTAAATATTGAAAATTCTTTTAAGAATCCTCCATCATTCTGGATGAACTCTCAAAAAATCTTCTCACCTCAAGAGTATTCAAGGGGTACCATTCGACTTCCTTGAAGAGGCTCCGTCGTCGGAAGTATTTTAGAATTTTATTATTCCTTAATTTATTTTTTATTTAATTATTTTTATTATTTTTATTTATTTATTCAACTTAAATATTATTTTTTTATATATTATTTATTAATATTTTTAGGATTTTGGTATTTTAATATTGAGAATATCTCCTAAATTTTCCATCGTTCTGGATAAACTTAGAAGAACCCCATCACCTAGGAATTTCTCAAGTGTTACTCATTCGCAATCGCCTTGAGGATTCCATCATCGGAATTATTATTATTTATTAACTTTATTTATTATTTATTATTTTATCTTTATTAGAATATAAATTTTATTATTTATTATGTTTTTATCTTTATTTATTATTTGTTTATTTTGAAAATGCCTTCTAAGTCTTCCATCGTTCTGGATAAACTTAGAAAGACCTTCTCACCTAAGAATTCTTCAAGTGTTACTCATTCGCAATCGCCTTGAAGATTCCATCATCGGAATTAATTAATAATTTATTTATTATTTATTATTATCTTAAAAATTTTACTATTATGTTTATTATATATATTTTATAATTATGATTTTTTACGTGTTATTCTTTTTTAATTATTTGGAGAATACAGTTTAACCTTCATTTTTTGAAAATACCTTTTAAATCTTCCATCATTCTGGATAGACTTAAAAGAATTCTCTTACCTAGGAATTCCTCGAGTGTTACTCATTCGTAATCGCCTCGAAGATTTCATCATCGGAAAGGTCTAGCTCATCCTCAACATTTATTATGCCATTATCTATTAATTAAACATCTATCTTAATAACTTTTATTTATTTATCTTTTTAATTATTTTTTATTTTTTACTTTTACTCATTTATAGTTTGTTGTCTTATTTAATTAAATTTTAACTTTATTTATTTTTCCTATTTTTGTTATTTATTATTCTTGATTTTTTTTAAGTTTTAAACTCCTATATTTTATTATTTTAATTATCTTTATTATGAGAAAAGCAACCTTTTTTTTTTGAACAATGTGAGAAAAGCAACTTAAAGTATCAAATTCAATGATTAACCATTAATAACAAATACTAGACGTGGCATCATAAAAGTGCAGGAACAATACTTACCTTGTAATTGAATTGGCCAAAGTAAAATAGTTTGAGCTTTGTGGACTAATTACGTGATTTGCTCTTGGAATTGATGGCCGAAAAGCAACCCCTTTAACTCGATCCTAGCACTGCTTCGTCTGCCTTCCTTAGCTTGATTCCTCGTTCTTCCTTGTCATCGCTGGTACTGCTACCTTGTATATTTTTTGTTATTTTCTCTCAAAATTGTTTTCCCCCCCTTCAGTTATGGGGTTTAACCCCTTTTTATAGTCATAAATTTGTTAGAGTCATAATACAACTTAACCTATTCTATTAATTATCTTTTATTTTTAATATTTTATCTATTTAATTTTTATGTTAATCCTAATCTAACTCTATCAACTTTAATATTAATATAAATAATTATCCTAAAAAAAATCTAATTATCCTATCCTAAAATTAATTTTATTTTCTTTTCTTATCTTTTCCTTTTTTTTTTTATTGTCATTCCTAAATCCTATTTTAATTTTAATTGCCTAATTAATGTTAATTCTAAAATCTAAAAAATTCTCATTTAATTCTAGCCTAATTCTAAATTGTTAAATTAAAATACAATGTCACCCAATCCAATTAATTATTTTTATAAATTGAGACTCCGGACAAAATAAGGTGTCTACAGCTGCCCCTCTTTGCACATTTTCTGAAGATCAGGAATTGTGCAAAGACAATTAGACAACTATTTTGTCCGGATTTTTTTTTGTTTTTTCTTTCCTTTTTTACAAAATATTTACAATTTTTAAGACACATTTAGTTCCTCTCACCAGAGGCTGTAAGACTTTGAAACAAAACCTTGTGCTCCTCTCACCAGAGGCATTGGAACTTTAGAAAAATAACCTTATGCTCCTCTCACCAGAGGCATTGGAACTTCGAGACATAACCTTGTGCTCCTCTCACCAGAGGCATTGAAACTTTGAAAAACCTTGTGCTCCTCTCACCAGAGGCATTGAAACTTCGAAAAATAACCTTGCGCTCCTCTCACCAGAGGCATTGAGACTTTTTGCAAATAAAGAGCTCCTCTCAACAGAGGCCTTGAGACTTTTTGAAAATAAAGAGCTCCTCTCAACAGAGGCTTTGAAACTTTTTGAAAAATAAAGAGCTCCTCTCAACAGAGGCTTTGAGACTTTTGAAAATAAAGAGCTCCTCTCAACAGAGGCCTTGAGACTTTTTGAAAATAAAGAGCTCCTCTCAACAGAGGCTTTGAAACTTTTTGAAAAATAAAGAGCTCCTCTCAACAGAGGCTTTGAGACTTTTGAAAATAAAGAGCTCCTCTCAACAGAGGCTTTGAGACTTTTGAAAATAAAGATTTCATTTCAGAATGCCAGTTTACATGGGTTTGACTGGGCTTAACTTTCATTTTGATGCCAACAATATTGGGCTTCATCCTTCTTTAAGGTGCCAGCTAAACTGGACTTTGCTCTCATCTAAGGTTTTTTTTTTCAAAAAAGTATTTTTCTCATCATCTTCTCATACCTCATCATTTTTTTCAAATTACCATCTCTTATATTTTCTCTTTTCCTCAAAATTTTAATCATTCAGAACTTCTTATCCTGATGTCTTAACAAATAGTTCAATGTCAAAATGCAATAGTGAAATGTGATGTATGTTATGAATGTAATGAATATCATGAACATCATAATGCCCTAAGTGCTATGAATGTTACCTGAATTACTCCATGAATGTATGTAAATGCAATCTCCATTGTGGTAACAAGATTCTCAAGCTCATCTCATTTTTCTCAAATTCCACATATGTGCTAGATTCTTCTTATTCAAATCTTCTTTCATTTAACATCCTATCTTTTAACGAGTCTTGGTCCAATTATGCTCAAAGACTTGTCATCATGCTTTCAAATTTAAATTTTCATCATTCCTTATTTTTGTCTCTTTCTCTCTCTTAGTAATACAAGATTTCTCAAAAGAAATTTTTTTCAAAAATTTACCCAAAAAGGTTACCAACATTTATTTATTCTCCTTCCAACTCGACCACCAATGTAATGCACTTATGCATATTCTCAATTTGTTACAGGGGTGGAATAAATTTAAAATGATCATAAGAGGTATAGGTATTCATTCTTAGAAAAGGAACATGAAATCAAGAAAAATCAATGGGATAGTGTGTTTGGAATAGGGTTTTCAGTATCCATTTAATAAACATTCTGACAATTTCAATCAAGTCAATCTAAAATTCTTTTCCAAAATCCCACTCTTATTGATATGTTCTTTCATGTAGTGTTTGCCGATCTTACCATCGTATCAGAACTTTTTGATGCTGATATTTTCCTAAGTCGCCTTTCCAAGTTTTCAACTTAGGTGCCCCTTTCATTTGATTCAAACTGCCCTTTTTGGGTTTTCAATTTTGAATCCTCCTTTTTCTTTTTTTTCTCTTTTTTTTTTCATTTTTTTTTCTTTTTCTTTTCTTTTTTTCTTCTTTTTTTTTCTTCATTTTCAACTTAATTGGCTTTGACAAACTTCAACCTTCAGTGCTCAATCCAAATTCATGCACCTAATAGGCGTTCTTGATTTCGATCCAAGATATCTTCTAAAGCTCATGGGTTTCTTCATTTAAATTGATTTACTTCCTTCAAAGGATCATTATCTCATTATACAAATATGTCTTCATTCAATACATGATTCTTCAATTTAAGCATTTACATTTGATCAAAATGGGCTTTTAAAGGCATGTAATGTAGGCTCAGGTGAGGGTTTATGAAAGAAAGGGATAAAGCAGGCCCAAAATGTGTTTCAGGGTTTATAAACCAAAGGATCACTTTTATTTAACAAGTAAAACACTCAAGCATTAGTACCTTTCTAGTTCACTCATTTCTTTTCTTGCTTCTTCTTCTTCTTCTTCTTCTTTTTGGGTTTTCTTTTGAATTTAAACCCTTTTTTTCTTCTTTTTTTTGTTTCACAAAACTAGGTTTTTTTTTTCTTTTTTTTTTTGCCCCTCGATTCATCATGAACACTTTCATTTGTACCCCCAAAATTTCTTTATTTCATCTTCCTTGCCCCCAGTGTGGAGGGTGATCCTTGGTGGGTTATATTATAAAAAATATAATAGGCTCAAAAGGGGTAATCAAAGGATAATTTTACTCATGCTTGAAGGATAGTGAAAGAAGGCCATTTATCATTTCAAATGTAAATACTCTCATTAAAAATTGTTTATTGAACAATGACAAACTTGTTGGAAGCTTCTGTAAGAGATTCACCTTTCTTGTTCCATCTATCAAGTGCAGATGGTGAACAACCTTTCCTTCTTTTTCTTGCTTTTGCAACATTAGCAGACTAGTAATTCATCAACAGTAGTAGTTCTTTCAAAATTGAATCCTAGATTTATTGACATCATTATCATCATGTTCATTATTTGGATACTTGTGAATAAAAGGCAAATGTGAGTATGTGGGAAATGGCAAATGAACAGAGAGAATGAGAAAATGACAGTGCATCACACTAGTCGCTTTATTGAAAAGGGAATAAATAAAAGTTAGCCCATACATAAAACTTTATCTTGTGCTTATGGGCTTAAGCACTTTCAAAAACTATCTTGCATTACTTAAAAGAAAGCAAAAACAAAACTAGAATTTATAGATCTTCAAAATCGCATGGCTAGAACCCTTCATGCCCCCACAAGACAAATCTTTTTTTTTAACTACTACTTATTCTATTACTCTCTTTCCCTTACCCAAAATTTTCAACAACTCAATGATTTGGGCCAATTGCCCCCTTATATCCTCTTGAGCTTTTTGCATCTTCTCAATACGGACACTTTGCTCTTCTTCCATGATTCTAGCTTGATAACGAGTGCGATATGAATGGACTTTTGGTCGAGCTATCTTTGAACCTTTATTACCACAATTAGAGTCAATTATTTTTTGTGTGGTGATACTTGAAAAAGTTTGAAAATGCTTTGTTTGAAAATAATGATTGAAGATGAACAAAATGAGATGATGCTACATGTGTATGAATGGGATGGTATGGTAAAAAGTTGCCATGTAATAATAATGGATGATTGATGCATGAAAATGTTTTGATGAAGAACACATGGTGCCCTTTTGTGTCTCATGTATAAATCAAAATCAAACAAGCTTGATCAAAAATGTGTCCTAAGTAATGGGTATTTTCTATAGCATGGGTTAATATGGCTCTATCTTATAGTTGGTCTTCCTAATTTCACCATATGCATGGCTTTAGATAAAAGGGCTAAAGGTTCCCAAATTGTTCCTTACTATCATCCACTCTGGACTAGTAAGGCACCCTAATCCTCACCTATGACAGGCTACAAACGAAAAAGGTTCAACTTGAGTGGGAGTATTTTGCTAGCCCATGCGGAGGTTATCACCTCACGAGAGCGGTAGGTACTCTACTCCCTCCTAGAAAGGACTGAGCTCGGGTCGAGAGCTTTATGCATGCAAATGCAAAGTGTGCTTGTAGACACCATTTTTGTCCGGTTCTTTTTCAAAACATTCTTAATTAATTAGTTTGTATATATTTTATTATTGATTTTTAAATTTTATTTTTTATTTAGATTTAGAAATAAAATTTGGATTTTGATTTTGATTTTTATAGAATAAAATAAAAAAAAAGAAGGAAATCTAAATTAATTTTGATAGGAAAGTAAAATTAAATGAAACCATTAAAAGATTGGAAATTAATTTAAATTTGGAATTGATATTAAATTTAAGATTAGATTCTTGAAATATAAAATTTCCTAAAAAAAATTGATTCTAGATTTCCAATTATTACCAAAAATAAAATTAAAAAAAATATAAAAAAAAGGAAAAAACCTAGGTCTTTAAAAGGGGGGAGGAACTAGGGTTAAAAAAAAAAAAGGAGAGACCTAGGGCAAAAGGAAGGGAGGGGATCACGAAAAAAGGAGGCTTCTTTGAAAATGACAACCGGCCACCATCATTAACAAAACAGAGAGCTTTACTGCACCCTAGATCTTACTGGCCAAACCGTGTCCTGCTTCACCGATAAAATCCCAGCCTTGAGTCTTCATCGTGGCACCATCTTCAAGCCGCACCGTCTCTCCCCCACACCTACATTAGTCGCACCACCTGCGTTTCTTTTGCTGCGTCGGGCTCCCACCATCCCAGCTCTACTCTTTCCCTGCCACGGCATCGCCACTGCTCTGCATCTCTGCTGCGATCGCCTGCTTCCAGCCCGACTACTTCATGCTGCACCTATCTTCATCGCTGCTCCTGCCATCCTCCATTGCCGCTGCATTGCTGCATCATATCGCCCTTGCGTGACCATCATACCACGTTACTGCTGTTGGCTGTCCATTATACCGCTGCACCTTCTGTACCATCATCGCTACTGTCCTGCACATTAAGTTGAAGCCCCACACCAGTGCATCACTGTGAACCAGCCCCTGCTGCAGCGCTTGCGTCGTCCCTTGACCGCCCTTGCTGTCCCCTGCATACTGGCTCCCCCGCTGCTGCACTACGTCGCCTCTTTGCTGCTGCTTTTCTATTCGGCTTCATCTCCATTACTGCATGCTACTATCGTTACCTTCACAAGCCACGTGAGACTAAGGAACAAAAGAGAAAAGAACGTGGGCTAAAACAATGAACAAATCAAGGCAAGAAAAGAAATTGCAATAGAAAGGTAAGAAATATTCTGACAACAATAAATGTTTTCTTTCTTGTTCACATGCATGGTGATTATTTGACTATTTTTGTTTCCTTTATATTAACGTGTATTAGGCTCTTTTTTTTTTCTAATCATGATGGTGTTTATTATTTTGTTAAAGGTGATTTTATTTATTTTAATATTTAAGCATGGATTAAATACATTATTAAGGTGCCTATGAAGTTTTTAGTATTTTTTTTAATTAATTCATTATTTTGTTAACTTATTAGTTTTACTTAAATTATTATGTTTTATTAATTTATGTATTATTTATTTTAAGTTTAGAATTAGATTTGTTAACTAATAGAAATTAAAAAAAAAACAACCAAATTAGCCTAAAAATAAATCTTTGTACAATAAACTCACATAAAAAATTAACTAATAATTGAAAAGAAATAAATGTGAATTATATCGATGATGGAATTTCAAAAAAAGTCAATCGAGACTCCTTGAAATTTGTAGGTGAGAGGATTCTCCCTTAAGTTGAGCCAAATTGATGGGATACTTTTGGGAGAATTTTCAATAAAATATAATTCATATTTTATTTTAAGATTAAATAAAGATAAAATAAATAAAACGAATGAAAATTAATTAGTAAAGACTAAGATTAAAAGAGCATAAATAGAAACAATAGACAAATAAAAGGATAATAAATTAGAAATAAGAATTAGATTGAGGATTAGATTTTATAGAATACGTGTGAATTGTACCGATGATGAAATTTCAAGAAAGTCAATCGAGACTCCTTGAAATTTTTAGGTGAGAGGATTCTTCCTTAAGTTGAGCCAAATCGATGGAATACTTTTGGGAAAATTTTCAATAAAATATAATTCATATTTATTTTAAGATTAAAGTAAATATAAATAAATAAAATGAACAGAATATAAATTAGATAAAGACTACGCTTAAAGAAATATGAATAAAAATTAGATAAACGAATGAATAAATAAATAAATAAATGTGACATGAAGACAAGATTATAATAAAAATAAAATAAGAAATAAGTATGAATTATGCCGATGATGAAATTTCAAGAAAGTCAATTGAGACTCCTTGGAAATTTTTAGGTGAAAAGACTTCTTTTAAGCCGAGCCAAATTGATGGGACGCTTTTAAGAAAATCTTTAATAAACCATGATTCATATTTATTATCTAAATAAAAAAAATAAAAAAAATAAAATATATAGATAAGATTAAAAAAAATATAGAGATTAATATGGAGTCGAAATTAGAGCCAAAATTGGAAAAAATAAGATTTTCATAAAATATCTTATTGGTCCGACGATGGAATTCAAGAAAGTCAATTGAGACTCCTTGAACATCTTGAGGTGAGGGAGATTTTTAAGATTGGAGCCAAATTGATGGAAAAATCTTAGAAATATTCCCAATATATAAGCATATCGAAATTAATATAAACACAAGGCAAATTGTAAAGATAACCTAAAACTAGTTGGTACCATTTTAGGATGGGCATTGTAGGGGTGCTAATCCTTCCCTACACGTAACCGTACTCCCGAACCCTAGTGTCTTTGAACGTAGACCAAGCTTTATCCATAGTTTGAATAGGTGACCAATCACACCTAGGTTAGAATGGTTGGTGGCGACTCCTTAGTTTTTGTGTCTAGCTATTAGGTTTCCCCCGAAGCCTGATACGTTATGACAGTTTGGCGACTCCACTGGGGACTTAAGAGAGTCAGGCCAATACTTAGTTTTAGGTTATCTTAGAATTTGCTTAAGAGATCTTAGTGAAAAAAAAAACATTAATAATTACATGTTCCTTCAACACACACTTCACGCGCATTTGCATACATCAGCCCTCTTCCCGGGCTTTACCCTTTTTTAGGAGGGAGTAGAGTACTTACGCTCTCGTGAGGTAATACCTCCGCAATGGCTAGCGAAATACTCCCACTCAAATTGAACCTTTCCGTTTGTAGCCTATGATGGGTGAGGATTGGGTGCCTTACTAGTCCATGTGGACGGCAGTGAGGAGCAATATGGGAACTTTTAGAAGGTTGACTTATCCAAACCAAGCATATAAAGAAACCTAAGAGGCCAACTTAAGTTAGAGCCTTGCTAGCTCATCGTGTAGAGATAACCAAGGATCAGGACACATGAAGGAAAATTTCTTCTTTTCAAAAATATAATAATAAAAAAAATCAAAATAAAGAAAATGAAGAGATGAAATGTGTTTATTCATCACATGAGGCTTTCCTTTGATTTTGCGATGCCTAACATGTCAATTTGAACATTGCACCTATACATCTAGACATTTTTGGGTCATAAATTGAGCATGCATCTCATGCATAGGTTTGTAATTGCATATCATGGTATCTTGACTTAAACTATGGTAATAAAGGTGAGAAGATAGCTTGGTCGTCAAAATTGTTAGCCACCCATACGATACTTGTTTGCAAACAAGAACAATGGAGAATGAGCAATTGGCACGAATTGATGGAATAGAAAAGGTGCAACAAGAGATTGTCAGGGCCCAAGAAGAGTCTAAGGAACAAATGACCAAGATGATGGAGATGATGACGAGCTTGGCAAAAGGGAAGGGAGTTGATGAAGACACTAACGTTAGAGTGGAGCCCCAAATGGAAGACCCCATCAAGCAAGAGAAGCTCAGGAGGGAAGCGATTGAACTAGGTTCTCATGAGGGGATGCATCGTATGTGTGATATGTTAGAGGAGAGATTGAGGGCCATTGAAAGGAGCACTATTTATGGAAACATTGATGTGGAGAAATTGAGTTTGGTTCCTGATTTGGTGCTACCCGCAAAATTCAAAGTCCCTGACTTTGACAAATATGATGGAACTAAATGCCCATTAGCCCATATTACAATGTTTTGTCGAAAAATGGTAGGGCATACTCACAATGAAAAGTTACTAATCCACTGTTTTCAAGATAGCCTTATTGGGTCCGCAGCAAGGTGGTATGTCCAATTAGATAGAGGACTCATCCATTCATGGAAGGATCTTGCGAGGGCCTTCATAGCTCAATATCAACATGTAAAGGATATGGCACCAGATCGATTATTCTTACAGAATATGGAAAAGAGGGCTACCGAGAGCTTTAGAGAATATGCTCAGAGATGGCGAGATATTGCCACTCAAGTTCAACCTCCACTCACAGAGAAAGAGACTACAATTTTGTTTGTCAATACACTTAAGGCTCCATACTATGAGAGAATGATTGGTAATGTCACGAAAAACTTTGCAGATATGGTACTGTCGGGTGAGATAATTGAATATGCTATAAAAAGCGGGAAGATTGAATGGGCAAATACAATGAGAGGTGCAACATTCAATAACGAGAGTCAAGATGTTCAGGCTGTGACTAATGAAAAGCAGTATGAAAGTTATACCCTATATTACCCATACCCCATGCAACAATCCCACCACCCTTATCTATATCCTTATCAGTCAATTCCTCAAAATGGTTTTCAGCCTAATTTTTGTCCTCAATCACTCTCCTCCCTACCAAACAATCCTAGAAGGCCAAGAAATGGTGTAGAGAGATTGCCAATTCCAATTTCTAAACTATTGCCTTTGCTAATAAAGAACCAGTATCTAGTGCCTATACCTTTGAAAACAACTCCAAACCTAGCAGCAAGGAGTTATGAACCAAATAGCAAATGTGAATATCACATGAGGGCAATTGGGCATTCAACATAAAAGTGTAGGCAATTGAAGGAAAAGGTTGAAGAACTCATCAGTAGTGGTGCCTTGACTCAAGAGCTTATTGAACAATGGAAGTTTGCTTCTCCATAGGCCAAGTTTTCTAAATGTAATTTGTGGATGTGAGACGTTCTCAAGATTCTTGAAATTTTCATCAAGTTGTTTTGAAAGCTTTCCATATTTTTTCTTTCCAAGTAGATGAAATAAAATAATTTTGAAAACATTGGTGATTGTTATTGAGAATGAATAGACCTAGCCATTACATTTCTAGTATGCTTTCCGATTCAGTGAAAACTTGGAATCCATAAAGACACACAAGCTTGAAATTCATTCATTTTTGCTTACCATGATGAACTTTTGAAGTCAATGATCTTCGTTGAGGCAATGAGCAATGAAATGATTGATGAATTTGCAAAACTTTTTGAATTGTTTTGAAGGACGAATTCATGAAGCATTCTCTTAAGGACTTTGTATTTGGAAATTTGATAAATGTTAAGGCCAAGCTAAGAGTCCCGAACACGTCAACCCAAAATTCTTTCTTATAACTTGAACTTTTTAACTCAAACCATCCTTTGCTACACCTTGGGGCAAAATGATTGAAAGAGCCGAGCTTTTGATAACCTCAACATCTTTTAATGGCCATTCTTAATTTGATTGATATCCTTTTTCCTATTTTAAACCAAGATAATGAAAATTGTTGCATATGACCTTCATAAAGTTGAGTTGATATATTCTGGGCATGAGTTGTGAAAAAAAAATGAAGAAAAAGGAAGTAATATAAAAAAAAAGGAAGAAAAAAATTGGTTGTGAAACCATGCACGAGGGATATTCAAATGATTTCAAAAGCCAAATTTTCGTCTTGAGGATTGGTTTTCAATAGAAGTGTCAATATTTGATATGACAAATGGCCATCTTTCATAGTCTTGTTACTGAAATGAAATCATCCCTTTGTTACCCCTTTTGAGCTTATTGATTTCTTTCTAAATGAACCTTGACCAAGGATCATACTCCACATTCGAGAGGCAAATACAATCAGAGGAGTTTTAGAAGCATTAGTGATTGGTCTTATGTCAAATGCAAGAAAATGATGCCCTTGTTAAGGGGCAAATGTGAGAAGAAGGAAATGTGAGGATGGAAATCAATATGAAAAAACAAGAAATTGAAAAAATGAAAAAGGTAGATGTGAAAAAAAAGAAAAAAAAAAGAAACGAATGAGAATAAAAGGTTAGAAAAAGAAAAGAAAAATGCTTCGAAGAGTGGGAAGGACAGATGTTCATAATCGAAGAAATGATCCTTGGTTCGATAAACCTTGAAAACATTTATTTTGGGCCTATTTATCCATTCTTTGAAAACCCTAAACCTTGGCCTACGGTACGTGCTTAAAAGTCCATTTTGATCAAATAAAGATGCTTGTATTGAAAAGCTTTTCTTTGAGAAACCATCATCATTATTTAGTTTGGAATGAAATCTGAATTCTCAAATGCATGGTAGAATAATCAATAAAAAAAAAGAAGAAGAAAAAAAAAGAGAATGAAGCTCTAGGGTGAAAACCCATGAAAGGGCAGTCTAGAGCAAATTTGAAACAACTCAAGGCCATTGTTTGTGACTATGCTAAGGCAACAACAAGAAAGAAGAAAAACCCGAGAAGTGATGCTTTCAGTCAAGACCTTTTGAGAAATTCAAGAACCATCACCTAGAAATTTTGACTTGTGATTTGTATCTTTGGTATCCTCGCCTAGAAATTTGAGCCATCATAGCTAGTCTTGACATTTGTTAAAGTCCACATATCAATTAATAAAGAGAATGCTAAAATGGACTGTGTTCTGTGAAAATTACTTTTACAAAAGGAATTTTGATTTTCAAGGAATTTGTTTCATTTGTGAGCCAAGATGAAGAGACATTGATCAATAGAACCTTCTTGATAACCAAACATCCTTGATGCACTAAATCAGTACATTTATTCAGCTAGACCAAGTTATCACTCATTCTATTTGTTCTCAATAGTAATCACCAACTTTTAAGAGATTAAATGTCAAATGGTTTTATCTTGGAAAATTATTATGTGGGGCAATTTTCTATTTTCAAAAAGAAACTTGAAGAATCGAAAAATGAGAGTTTTGTGATTTTATGGGGGCAAGTTCTTGTTTATTTAAAGAAAAAAATGTGGTGATGGTGTTTTTAAGACCATTCTTGGGGCAATCTTTGGTTGTTATGAGAACATGAATTTTCCTAAAGATATGAGAAGTGGTGAAGTGTTCTTGTGAATAGTTTGGGATGATTTTGTTGTTATGATTTGGATTGACGAATTTTAATTTGATAAGAATTGTGGGGCAAGAAATGAATGATGATGATGGGGCAATGGGAAGACTGAATGAGTGATGATTGCTAAATTTAAAGAAAGAAGAATTGTGGGGCAAGGAGAAAACTGAATGAACGATGATGATGGAGCAAATGATTTTAGGATCGCTAAATTTGAAGAAAGAAGAATGATGAGGCATTGAAAGATTCAATGATAAGGCAGAGTGAAGATTAAAGGATGACAAATTTTTGGAGGAATATGGTAGATTGATGATGTGACTTGGTAAGGCATTATTTATCATTTGCATTGCATTCATGACATGCATGACATTTCATTATATGCATTTTTACACCAAAAAAAGAAAAAAAAGTTTGAACTGTTTGTTAAGACAATAGGATAAAAAGTTTTAAAAGATTAGATGACAAAAATTTTGAAAAATTTTATAAAAAAAAAGAAGAAAAAAAAAGTCAGAAAATGTGAGAAAGCTTAGGAATAAGATGTGACAAAAAAAAAGGGTATGAAGTTTTGAAACAAAAATGTTAAAATTTGGAAAGAAAGAAGAAATTAAAAAGTTATGGATATGATGGGATAATGAAAAGGGATTGAAAGATGTGATGAGATGAAAAAGTGTGATAAGAAATAACAAAAAGAAGAAACTGGAATGATAAGATGATCTAGAAGATAGAATTGAAATGATGAAGCCTCCGGGTACAATCTGTAAGACCTCCGGGCTTGATTCATTAAAACCTCCGGGTACAATCATTAAAACCTCCGGGTTTGATTCATTAAAATCTCCGGGTACAATCTATAAGACCTCCGGGCATGATTCATTAGAACCTCCAGGTACAATCTGTAAGACCTCCAGGCATGATTCGTCAAATCCTCTGGGTACAATCCGTAAAACCTCCGGGCATAATTGAACACATTTTAGATGAAAAATTTTAAAAGTTTCAGGGCCTTCCTAGTCGAAGGAGCATTTAGAGATGAGAAAATTTTTAAGTTTCAGGGCCTTCCTAGTCGAAGGAGCATTTTGAAGATGAGAAAATTTAAAGTTTCAGGGCCTTCCTAGTCGAAGGAGCATTAAGAGATGAGAAAATTTTAAAGTTTCAGGGCCTTCCTAGTCGAAGGAGCATTTAAGAGATGAGAAAATTTAAAGTTTCAGGGCCTTCCTAGTCGAAGGAGCATTAAGAGATGAGAAAATTTTAAAGTTTCAGGGCCTTCCTAGTCGAAGGAGCATTTAAGAGATGAGAAAATTTAAAGTTTCAGGGCCTTCCTAGTCGAAGGAGCATTAAGAGATGAGAAAATTTAAAGTTTCAGGGCCTTCCTAGTCGAAGGAGCATTAAGAGATGAGAAAATTTTAAAGTTTCAGGGCCTTCCTAGTCGAAGGAGCATTTTTAGATGAGAAATTTAATAGTTTCAGGGCCTCCCTAGTCGAAGGAGCATTAAGAGATGAGAAAATTTAAAGTTTCAGGGCCTTCCTAGTCGAAGGAGCATTAAGAGATGAGAAAATTTTAAAGTTTCAGGGCCTTCCTAGTCGAAGGAGCATTTTTAGATGAGAAATTTAATAGTTTCAGGGCCTCCCTGGTCGGAGGAGCATTTTCATGATGAAAACCAATTTCTTTTAAAATAAGTAAATATCAAAAAAAAAAAGAAGAAGGAAACAAAAAAAGAGGAAAAACTTTGAAAAAGGAAAAAATAATAAAATGGACGCGGACAAAATGGATGTCTATGTCTTTGCACAATTACTATTTCATAGCAAATGTACAAAGAGAGGCAACTGTAGACACCATTTTTGTCCGGTTCTTTTTCAAAACATTCTTAATTAATTAGTTTGTATATATTTTATTATTGATTTTTAAATTTTATTTTTTATTTAGATTTAGAAATAAAATTTGGATTTTGATTTTGATTTTTATAGAATAAAATAAAAAAAAAGAAGGAAATCTAAATTAATTTTGATAGGAAAGTAAAATTAAATGAAACCATTAAAAGATTGGAAATTAATTTAAATTTGGAATTGATATTAAATTTAAGATTAAATTCTTGAAATATAAAATTTCCTAAAAAAAATTGATTCTAGATTTCCAATTATTACCAAAAATAAAATTAAAAAAATATAAAAAAAGGAAAAAACCTAGGTCTTTAAAAGGGGGGAGGAACTAGGGTTAAAAAAAAAAAAAGGAGAGAACTAGGGAAAAAGGAAGGGAGGGGATCACAAAAAAAGGAGGCTTCTTTGAAAATGACAACCGGCCACCATCATTAGCAAAACAGAGAGCTTTACTGCACCCTAGATCTTACTGGCCAAACCGTGTCCTGCTTCACCGATAAAATCCCAGCCTTGAGTCTTCATCGTGGCACCATCTTCAAGCCGTTTGCACCGTCTCTCCCCCACACCTACACTAGTCGCACCACCTGCGTTTCTTTTGCTGCGTCGGGCTCCCACCATCCCAGCTCTACTCTTTCCCTGCCACGGCATCGCCACTGCTCTGCATCTCTGCTGCGATCGCCTGCTTCCAGCCCGACTACTTCATGCTGCACCTATCTTCATCGCTGCTCCTGCCATCCTCCATTGCCGCTGCATTGCTGCATCATATCGCCCTTGCGTGACCATCATACCACGTTACTGCTGTTGGCTGTCCATTATACCGCTGCACCTTGCTGTACCATCATCGCTACTGTCCTGCACATTAAGTTGAAGCCCCACACCAGTGCATCACTGTGAACCAGCCCCTGCTGCAGCGCTTGCGTCGTCCCTTGACCGCCCTTGCTGTCCCCTGCATACTGGCTCCCCCGCTGCTGCACTACGTCGCCTCTTTGCTGCTGCTTTTCTATTCGGCTTCATCTCCATTACTGCATGCTACTATCGTTACCTTCACAAGCCACGTGAGACTAAGGAACAAAAGAGAAAAGAACGTGGGCTAAAACAATGAACAAATCAAGGCAAGAAAAGAAATTGCAATAGAAAGGTAAGAAATATTCTGACAACAATAAATGTTTTCTTTCTTGTTCACATGCATGGTGATTATTTGACTATTTTTGTTTCCTTTATATTAACGTGTATTAGGCTCTTTTTTTTTTCTAATCATGATGGTGTTTATTATTTTGTTAAAGGTGATTTTATTTATTTTTAATATTTAAGCATGGATTAAATACATTATTAAGGTGCCTATGAAGTTTTTAGTATTTTTTTTAATTAATTCATTATTTTGTTAACTTATTAGTTTTACTTAAATTATTATGTTTTATTAATTTATGTATTATTTATTTTAAGTTTAGAATTAGATTTGTTAACTAATAGAAATTAAAAAAAAAACAACCAAATTAGCCTAAAAATAAATCTTTGTACAATAAACTCACATAAAAAATTAACTAATAATTGAAAAGAAATAAATGTGAATTATATCGATGATGGAATTTCAAAAAAAGTCAATCGAGACTCCTTGAAATTTGTAGGTGAGAGGATTCTCCCTTAAGTTGAGCCAAATTGATGGGATACTTTTGGGAGAATTTTCAATAAAATATAATTCATATTTTATTTTAAGATTAAATAAAGATAAAATAAATAAAACGAATGAAAATTAATTAGTAAAGACTAAGATTAAAAGAGCATAAATAGAAACAATAGACAAATAAAAGGATAATAAATTAGAAATAAGAATTAGATTGAGGATTAGATTTTATAGAATACGTGTGAATTGTACCGATGATGAAATTTCAAGAAAGTCAATCGAGACTCCTTGAAATTTTTAGGTGAGAGGATTCTTCCTTAAGTTGAGCCAAATCGATGGAATACTTTTGGGAAAATTTTCAATAAAATATAATTCATATTTATTTTAAGATTAAAGTAAATATAAATAAATAAAATGAACAGAATATAAATTAGATAAAGACTACGCTTAAAGAAATATGAATAAAAATTAGATAAACGAATGAATAAATAAATAAATAAATGTGACATGAAGACAAGATTATAATAAAAATAAAATAAGAAATAAGTATGAATTATGCCGATGATGAAATTTCAAGAAAGTCAATTGAGACTCCTTGGAAATTTTTAGGTGAAAAGACTTCTTTTAAGCCGAGCCAAATTGATGGGACGCTTTTAAGAAAATCTTTAATAAACCATGATTCATATTTATTATCTAAATAAAAAAAATAAAAAAAATAAAATATATAGATAAGATTAAAAAAAATATAGAGATTAATATGGAGTCGAAATTAGAGCCAAAATTGGAAAAAATAAGATTTTCATAAAATATCTTATTGGTCCGACGATGGAATTCAAGAAAGTCAATTGAGACTCCTTGAACATCTTGAGGTGAGGGAGATTTTTAAGATTGGAGCCAAATTGATGGAAAAATCTTAGAAATATTCCCAATATATAAGCATATCGAAATTAATATAAACACAAGGCAAATTGTAAAGATAACCTAAAACTAGTTGGTACCATTTTAGGATGGGCATTGTAGGGGTGCTAATCCTTCCCTACACGTAACCGTACTCCCGAACCCTAGTGTCTTTGAACGTAGACCAAGCTTTATCCATAGTTTGAATAGGTGACCAATCACACCTAGGTTAGAATGGTTGGTGGCGACTCCTTAGTTTTTGTGTCTAGCTATTAGGCCCCGAAGCCTGATACGTTATGACAGTGCTGTGTGAGAAGGAACTTCATCTTATTAATTTGCTCAAAGAACTTAAGATATCAACAAAAGAGCATCAAACAACATCAAAACTTTTCAAATTTAGGCCATCAAATTTAGACTCAGTATAACACAAGATTAAATTATGGCTTGACTCTCTTAATTGTCCCCAGTGGAGTCGCCAAGCTGTCATAACGTTTCCTAGGGTAAGGACGCTAGACATTAAACAAATGGAGTCGCCACCAATCTTTTTTTTTACCTAGGTGTGATTGGCCACCTAAATGACTCTAAGGACTGGTCTACATTTTAAGTTTTGGGTTCGGGAGTTCATTTACGTGTAGGGAAGGTTATAGCACCCCTACAACGCCCAATATTGGTACCATTTTAATCTTGTGTTATTTTAACTTAGTCTTAATTATGTGGTCTTTTAATTTTTGTTTAAATATTGAAAATTCTTTTAAGAATCCTCCATCATTCTGGATGAACTCTCAAAAAATCTTCTCACCTCAAGAGTATTCAAGGGGTACCATTCGACTCCCTTGAAGAGGCTCCGTCGCCGGAAGTATTTTAGAATTTTATTATTCCTTAATTTATTTTTTATTTAATTATTTTTATTATTTTTATTTATTTATTCAACTTAAATATTATTTTTTTATATATTATTTATTAATATTTTTAGGATTTTGGTATTTTAATATTGAGAATATCTCCTAAATTTTCCATCGTTCTGGATAAACTTAGAAGAACCCCATCACCTAGGAATTTCTCAAGTGTTACTCATTCGCAATCGCCTTGAGGATTCCATCATCGGAATTATTATTATTTATTAACTTTATTTATTATTTATTATTTTATCTTTATTAGAATATAAATTTTATTATTTATTATGTTTTTATCTTTATTTATTATTTGTTTATTTTGAAAATGCCTTCTAAGTCTTCCATCGTTCTGGATAAACTTAGAAGGACCTTCTCACCTAAGAATTCTTCAAGTGTTACTCATTCGCAATCGCCTTAAAGATTCCATCATCGGAATTAATTAATAATTTATTTATTATTTATTATTATCTTAAAAATTTTACTATTATGTTTATTATATATTTTTTATAATTATGATTTTTTACGTGTTATTCTTTTTTAATTATTTGGAGAATACAGTTTAACCTTCATTTTTTGAAAATACCTTTTAAATCTTCCATCATTCTGGATAGACTTAAAAGAATTCTCTTACCTAGGAATTCCTCGAGTGTTACTCATTCGTAATCGCCTCGAAGATTTCATCATCGGAAAGGTCTAGCTCATCCTCAACATTTATTATGCCATTATCTATTAATTAAACATCTATCTTAATAACTTTTATTTATTTATCTTTTTAATTATTTTTTATTTTTTACTTTTACTCATTTATAGTTTGTTGTCTTATTTAATTAAATTTTAACTTTATTTATTTTTCCTATTTTTGTTATTTATTATTCTTGATTTTTTTTAAGTTTTAAACTCCTATATTTTATTATTTTAATTGTCTTTATTATGAGAAAAGCAACCTTTTTTTTTTTGAACAATGTGAGAAAAGCAACTTAAAGTATCAAATTCAATGATTAACCATTAATAACAAATACTAGACGTGGCATCATAAAAGTGCAGGAACAATACTTACCTTGTAATTGAATTGGCCAAAGTAAAATAGTTTGAGCTTTGTGGACTAATTACATGATTTGCTCTTGGAATTGATGGCCGAAAAGCAACCCCTTTAACTCGATCCTAGCACTGCTTCGTCTGCCTTCCTTAGCTTGATTCCTCGTTCTTCCTTGTCATCGCTGATACTGCTACCTTGTATATTTTTTGTTATTTTCTCTCAAAATTGTTTCCCCCCCCCCCCTTCAGTTATGGGGTTTAACCCCTTTTTATAGTCATAAATTTGTTAGAGTCCTAATACAACTTAACCTATTCTATTAATTAGCTTTTATTTTTAATATTTTATCTATTTAATTTTTATGTTAATCCTAATCTAAGTCTATCAACTTTAATATTAATCTAAATAATTATCCTAAAAAAATCTAATTATCCTATCCTAAAATTAATTTTATTTTCTTTTCTTATCTTTTCCTTTTTTTTTATTGTCATTCCTAAATCCTATTTTAATTTTAATTGCCTAATTAATGTTAATTCTAAAATCTAAAAAATTCTCATTTAATTCTAGCCTAATTCTAAATTGTTAAATTAAAATACAATGTCACCCAATCCAATTAATTATTTTTATAAATTGAGACTCCGGACAAAATAAGGTGTCTACAGTTAATTTGGGTCGGTTCAAGTCAATCAATTTCAATATATATTATTTATTCATATAAACTGAATTTTAATACATATATATTTTAATATGTTTATTTTACACCTTTATTTCTGTTAAAAAAAAAAAAAGCACAGTTCACTAATGATCTGCCTGGCCATCTTCCCTGAATTTCTCATACAATTTCTTCAACAATACTAAAAGCCTTTCTATTGATATGTTAATTTTTCGTACCAACATGTTTGGTGTAAATGAGATCAAAAGGTATGTAAATTATCAAGATATACAAGTAAATCAAGTAATGAACATTGGAAAGCCAGTAAAAGAGTTTTGGATTATTTAAAAAAAATAAAGGAACTTGGTATGTTTTACTCATATTGTCAAGTCATTTTAGAAAGCTATACAAACGCAAATTAGATTACTAGTAGGAGAGAAAATAAATCCACATCAAGTTGAATTTTTGCTCTCGGAGGAGGTACAAAAAGTTGGACCTCAAAGAAGCAAACTTACATCTCACTTTTGACCATGAAATCTGAATTTATTGATTTGGCATTAGTAGGCAAGGAGGTAGAATGGCTGAGGAATATGTTAAATGATATAAAGCTGTGGCTACCACCTATGCTAGCCATTTTCATGCATTGTAATAGTGAGGTTACAATGTTTAGAGCATACAATAATATTTATAATAGAAAATCTAAAAATATTATCCTTCTAAATGAATATATTCGAGAGTTGATGACTAATGCGGCTATAACCATAATATATGTAAAGTCTGCTGACAATCTAATTAATCCTTTTACCAAAGCATTATCGAGAGATGTATTAAAGAGAATGTCAATAGAATTGGGATTTAAATCCATTAATTAGGCGGCTATAATGAGAGCCTGACTTTAGTTTAATGGCCTCAAAATTGAAAGTTTAGTAAGTAATAACAAGTTACAACATTCGTTTGCTTTACACTCGATTCTTAATACTAAATTGCTTCGTCAAGTGTTGTCTCTTGCATGAGTAGGAGGATGAGTTTTATTTTTAATGGAGTTGTAAGAAAATATCCATAGAAACAGGGATACTGAAAAACTCCACCTAAGTGGTCATAGAAGTGGTGTTGCTTCAAACAAGAAATTGGTGAATTTTCTTTTAAAATGATCACAATTACTAGAATGAGCACATGGCCATAATAGTGTTGAAAGGGTTAAAGCCTCTTAAAATAGGCAAGCAAGTCATATGTGCATCATATTATTAAATTTAACATTAGTTGTTCAATCCATAGACACTATTCATTTCGTTAGATATTAAGATACGAATCACTAAGAGAATGTTCAAATGCAGAGATACATTATCTAAACGTATTACTTATTGTGTGAAATAGTGAATTAAACAAATGTTTGAACTAGCGGAGAATATTAAGTAGTTTGAAATGTGAAGTTTTGAAATTAAGTTTAAATTGCAAAAAAGTTATGTCTAATAGACATTGAATAAAAATAACTTGTCAGAAGGTTATATCTAATAGATATAACTAGTCCAATAAACATAATTTGCTTGAAAGCTAGTCCCAATAAATATAATTAGTTCAAAAGTGATGTCTAAAGACATAACTTGTTTGAAGATATATCTTTTAGACAAGACATATCCATTCAAAAGTGTTGATTTTTCATTATAAATAACCACTTATGTGTTTAATTCTCATATGATGTTTCATACTTGTATTTGAGAGAGTTTGAAAAACTCTTGTATTTTTGGAGATTTTTGAACCTTTAAGGAAAGTGATTAAAATTCACACCTCAAAATCGTTACTTATAGAGCATAATAGCCTTCCAAAGAAATTTTAAAAGGTTATATTTATGAGTATCCTTATGCATCAATTTTTTTTTTTCGAAAAATGTTCTCAATCATTGTGTTGTCAAGACAATGTATTAACAGTTCTCAAATATTAGTAACATGACCTGTCATGAGAGCTAAATTTGGCAGTGTCACTTGAGTATCTATGAAATATACTCTCATGTGTTGTTGTGTGTAACTAATCTTTTAACTTGAAATGTCAAATTATATTATGTGCGAATTGCCACACTTTGATTTCACCTTTACGAGCTTGTAATCAAATATCTAAAACCGCTGACTTTGGATATGTCATGAAACATATGAAAATGGATGACTGATAAAGAAAAGGATTCATTATCCTAAATGACCTGGGGACAATATTTCAATCATCCTAGCTCATATAAACTCTTAAGTCATTTGCCAAAACATAAAATGCAATTGAGGTAATATTAGAAGCGCAAAAAGAGAAAATGAAAATGCACATAAAAAAAACATTGTACCATGCTTTATTCATTTTTGAAATATGATGAAAAGATCAAATTATACAAATATATTGTATACTAAATAGATTAATAAAATCATTTGAATTTTCTAATATTTGGGACGTCAATATGCATTGCTAAATACATACGTTCATCTTTGAATTTAGATAAAGATTCAAATTTATTGTCAACATGTTAATATCTTAATGAATCGCACAAAAAATAAATAAATGGATTAAAATGAATTAACATCGTTGGAAGGTTTGAAATCTTCCAATTGAACTTATCCAGAGAATTGTAATAGGATTTAACTAAGAGAACTTAAATACGTAAACTAAATTAAAAGAAAACAGAGACAATATAACATTGAATACAACTGAAACAATTTAGACAATTACATTTGAAGAGAAGCACGTTTAGATAAAGATATGGGAGGAATTTAATATTTTGCATTCTTTCTACAAACCAACAATATAAACTAGTTTAGAGACCACTGCTTACATCAAGCTGCTCCTATGGGCTAAGCCATGCAGTATCAGCTGGCCTCTCTGCAGAAGAATAATAATGAGATTCAAGCTCCTTGAGGCTCGCTGCTGCCTCCTCTCCAATTGTGGCTAACATTCGATCTGTTTTCTCTGCTTGTCGATTAAACTCAGCAGTTCTTAGGTCAACATGGTCATTAAGAGATGCAAATCCTGAAAAGATTGCAGTCTGCTTCAACTCAGACACCAACTTAAGCAAAGAATCAGCAGCCTGGACCTGCAGTTAATGAATTGATAACGAAGAATGACGAGGAAAAACACGATAAAATTCATTAATCTGCACAATGGACTTTATGAAAGCGCACTTTATCATAGATCGATATCATCCGACAAGCCAGGCATTGGACCTCTAAATTTATCAGTCTGTATTTCGTGTTAAAGATAAAAAATAAGACAAAAATGCTGATAGACAGCAAAGTGTTCTCACCATTCTGGCAGCACGCATCTCCATCATGAAAGCTTCTTGTGAATTGCGAACTGGTGGATCATTTACCTACAATGAGGAGCTGCCATGAGAATATTAAATTAAAGATAAATCTATGGAAACCAGAATGAATCATCAAACAATCTCATCAGGTCCAAGTGTATAGAACTCCTCATCAGAAGACTATTTCTTTCACAAATTTTTCTTCCATACTGCAACCCCTGCAACCCCGCTGATATGATATAAGTTAATAGAATCTTCTACATTAATTTGAGACAGTTTAGGCTTTAGGATAATAGAAGTTTAGTTTTTTATTGCAAGGAGATGTCTGAGGGAATACATGTCTAAAATTTAGAACCAGAAAACTACATGTGATCAGCAGCTAAAAAATTCAGAAAAGAATTGGTCATAACATTACAACATAAAAGACACTAATCAAATAATTTAAATTACCAAAAAATCAACTCTCAGACAGATTAGGAAGAGTTGTATAATGACATAGAATAGTAAACTCAAACCCAATACATGCAGCACTGAGCAGGCCATATAAATGTTCAAAAATGAAAAAAGAAAAAAAAAAAGACCAAATAAATGAATCAAAAACTTGGAATGGACGACAGAGAAAGTTGATTCTTGCAAACTAGGAATTTACCAAAATAACCTTGCTTTTTAAACTCAATTAAATAACTGAACTATCAAAACACCGAATCAATAGTTACCATAAACAACTCATGCTAGATAAAAGGATCTCTTTGTTGTTAGAGGAAAACTCTTATTCACCAAAGAGGATAATGCTTCCTCAACTAAGCTACCAACGAGCCACAAAGAGTTCGTAGGTAAATGTAACAATTAACAAAACAAGGTTAATAAAATGAAAATAACCAACTGCCAAACTGCCTTGAATGGACTCTATTTCAGTTGAACTTTCACTAGAGGGTCACAGCCTTATAGGACAAGTTTGCGTAGAACACATCAGTTCATCAGGGTAGACAGCATCTGTAATGATTTGACATCACAATAAATGATAGATTTCACAAATGATTAATCAAGATCCTGATGCTTCACCAAAATGATGTGCTTTCAAATGATTAACAACAATGTTTCTGTCTCCCTAACCCTTACTCTCCATGATCAAATTAGCTGCATCAGTGAGTTTAAAATAATATTGCCTATTTTTCTAACCGACAAACCAATAAACAATTTCTAAGCTGGCAGATTTAATCCTAGAATCATATGGAAAAAGAAGAATAGGGACAGATAAAAGATTATTTTCTCATGGCAAGAAATTAAAATTCAATACCATATGGAAAACATAATAAGATCATAAAAGATCTAACTCAGTAGAACAGGCACAGGAAACTACTTCATTCCAAGGAAATAATATATTCCAAAACCAAAACTAATGACAAAATCTTTTATCCAACAAATGTTTTACAAGTGACACTTAGACCAAATTCAGGCTCAATGCTCAAGGTAGAAAAACATAAAATCATTTTAAAATATGCAAAGTCATCTATATTCAACTATAACACATAGTACAGCAAAAAAAGATGACATCTTCCAACATAATGGAATCATTTAAATGAGTAAAAGCTTTCCAACATTGTACGGGACAAATAAAGTGAAATCTGATCCTCAAAATGAAGGGCTCCCACTTCCCAACTCTAACTTCAAAGTCAAAATCAGAACGAAATGAAAAACCCATTCAGGGAATGGAATCTTGTCTTACGACTCATTAACTTGAATAAATTGTAGTAATCGCTTTGAAGTAAGAGAGAAAGAGAGATTCACCCTGGCAACATTAACAAGCTGGGTAAAATTGTCGACAATGTTGGCGATGTCGGTCTCCAGTCTCTGCATCATGGTTTTTTGCTTCTGTGCTGCTGCTGCTGCAGCCGCCGCCGTTGGCCCAGTCCCCACTCCTGTTCCTTTGTTCATTGCTTGTAAAAGTTTCTCTCCCTTTCTGTCATGCAAAATCTGAAGACAATTAGAGTGTTTCGACAGTAGGCTAGGGCAAAATCTAAAACTTGAATTTCTCTCTCTCTCTCTCTCTCTCTCTCTCTCTCTCTATTTTATATATATATATATATAGTAAAGTCAAATTTTTGACCTTACTGTAAGATTAACCTATTTTATGCCTATTGACACTAAGTTTAAGCTTATTTTCAGATTAAATGTTCGAAGACAATTTCACCCATATGCCAAGAGATATTACCCCAACTCAAACACAAACATAATATCATGTCATCTTTGCTTGCATTCTTGAATGCAAAATTAAGAAACTATTCTATACCCTTTTGGTACTCTTGTCTTAAGCTAGAGTGTTGCATCCAACTCTTATCCATTTATAACTAGCTACATTATACACCAAAAAAAAAAGTTAGCTGTCTATATACTATACACTACTAGCATTTATCTTTGACTTAACCTTGACTTAATTAAACTTTTCAATTAGCATTTACCTTTGATATGGATGTCCTATACCCTATTCACTTGGGCTGTTAGTAACTCCCAACTGAGAGTTGTTCTAATGGCTTTTAAACAGTAATATTTCAAATGGAAGAATTTTCTTTTTGTTATTTTTTTTAACAGTAAGAAGATCACATAGAAGAATCAAATGTCCAAGTGGCACTATTCAGAAAATGTCCAAGATATTCCATGAAGTTTCTAGAAAAATGGACAATTCAGAATACTAATCTACAAGTTATCAAGATTTTTTAACCAAAAAAAATGCTAACAAAGATTAAAAGGTGCACATGGAAGAATATAACTTATACCGAAAATCTAGCATGGGAGACTTTCAAAGTTAGGATCAGTAGCAGTGGAGTCTAGAAGATACTGATTGGCTAACAAGCACCAAATCAGAAGGGGTCTAAGAAAAGAATAGACAAAAAACAAAAAGAAGTAAAAACAGACATTTGGCAGGAGGACTTCAAAATTCTAGTGTAATCAACCCAGCCCAGACTAGAAAATAGCTGAATCAAATTCAGCTCAATCCTGTCCAAGAAAAAGAACGACCCAAGCCTAACCAGATTTTGACCAGAAAGCTGGCAAAACAAAATTCAAAAAACTTGATGGTTATACTTAACCAAGGAAAGACTTCATTTTAAAGTTACTTTTAACATAAACTAATTAAGGTAAAACTGCCGCAATCTAAGGAAATCCAAAATTAAAAATGTAAGAATCTGCATTTAAAAGGAAGGGAAAACAAGACATCAAGATAAAGGTATGGCACCAAACACTAGTTATTGCAAATACCCACTTCAAATTGAATATTACAAATCTAGCATGACATGACGATAAGGGCACAAATAGACCATGTTCTGAACATTAAGCAGAATAAATAGCTATTTCTGCAGCTTAGGCAGCTGTCTTGTGGTTCATTAACATGTCTCTAGATTCTGTCTTCCTCATATCCATCAGTGCCAGAATGTCAATGTTGGGAACATCTTACTGCATGAACACTATCAGCTGATAATTAAATTCAAAGACAGTACATTTTCAGAAAAGCCAATATATACCAGTTATTAGCTGATAATTAAATTCAAAGACAATAAATTTTCAGTTTGAGAAGGCTTGCCTTGCATGCAAGTGACAGGTGCTTTACAAAACTTCCAATTGCAAAACTTAAATCTTCACATTATATCTATATATGTACATGCAAATCTAAATTTAAAGTCTCAAATATAGAAGACTTATTAAGATAAAAAGAAGCATCAATATAAATTCATTCCAAATATTCAGAATTAATAGAAAAAAAGTGCCAAATGATCTACCTTTGATTGATGCGGCTTCACTTGTTGAATGGTAAACTCCAACAATTGATAAACCACAAAGCTGTAGATGAGGAAGATCTAGAGCTGAAGCGACTGAAACTGAAACAAAATTATCACCGTTTAAAAGCCATTTAGAAAGAAAATAAAAAAGAAGCTGATTTGAAAGCATAGAAAAAGCAAAATATTATCATTTCAAACAAAAAGCTTTTATGAGCACCTTAGTGCAGTCACTTATGACTTATGAGCACCTTCTTGCTAGGTCAGCAACAACAGCTTTTAAAAATATCAGCTCATTTAAAAATATCACTTCAAGGTTTGACAGCATGAAGTCCACTGTTTCCTCAATTGGGTATCTATCTAAGCAGTGCATTGTATACTTGAGAGGAACAGGCTTGCCAATGGATTGAAAGAGGATACCAGGAAGGGGAAAGGGGGCGGCCTATAAAGTAGTTAATAATGTCATTCAAGAGGAAAAAAAAATGATTTCCAGGTTTAATTTTTGCTTTTGATTAAGGTCTTAAAAACGGCGGGGGCTGAAGGGATAGAAGACAGGACTTGACCATATCCATATGTAACATGGCAAAAATGTATGCATCCAGGAAATGAACCAGAAATTATATGAAAACTTCTCATATGTAATTTAAAAAATCAAAGTTAGATCAGTAGATTACAGCAGGCTTGTTTTGGACCACTTTTTACCGTGGAAAAAGCTTAGCAGTCAGACATGGACAATTATTCATTAATTCAAGTAGCTGCGCAGCCCCCTTCTAGCTGTCTCAGGACCATCTTTATATCAGTATACGTCAATTAAAAAGTATCCAGGGAAACCTTGCTCAGAGAACCATACTGCTTTCTACTAGAATATAATAGTCCTCTATGATTATCAAAATAAAATGTTCATGATTCCAATCATAAAATTACTCTATTTTGAATCGCATTAAACTGTTAAATACCAAATTTAAAATACTAATTCTAAGTCTAAATAAACAGCTAACAAGTATCAATGAAAAGGGGAGGAGAATCTAAGCCAATTTCTGGCTTGAGGCCGACAATCCAAACAAAAATCATCCTAACAGAAATCCTCAATACCCGAAACAACCCCGAATTCCCATCTTCAAATATAGCATCACATTCAAGCAAAATCCCAAAATTCAAATTCCAATCAGCAAACAAATAAAACCACGCAAGACCCAAAATCCCCAACCAACCTAAAGCTGGTGGTGACGCTGATTTTGCTTGGAGGCAGCTACGATGGCGCTGTAGACAGCAGTTGGCGGAAGCAACGCAGAGCGGGTTGGACGGCGTCAGCGGCAATGGCACAACAAGAACTGCAACCAGGGACGCACCGGCGTAATGCAAAAGTGGTTGACGCAGCTGAGGCAACTTGAAATTGGAAAGGTTGTGTCAAATAGTGTCGGGATTTGAAAGGAAAACATAAATATTGAGGCAAACGAAAAGCAAACCCGACCCCGAAACTGTAACAAAAAAGAGAGTAAAACCAACGTGGATATGTTCAAGAGTTGGGTTATTAGTCTAAAGTTAAAGATCTGTTTGATATTTAGTTGAGTTTGAATAAAAATATTAGATGTATTTATCAAATTTGGATAAAATTTTTATGTCCGATCAAAAAAATAGGCTGAGCCCAAGCTTAACCTTCAAGGCCTGGGCCTAACTGGTCTAAACATAATTATTAATTAAGTTTTTTTAAATATATTTACTAAATATAATATAATTATATATATATATATTATATATATTTAATATGAATATTAACATGTAAAATTTGACAAATCAAATTAAATTTTAAACGATATAAAAGAATAAAAAAGAAATAAACAAAAAAATAAAATACAAAAAATAGGTAAATAAAAAATTCAGGCTAGTCGTGTGGCTCATACTTGAATAATAAAATAAAAAAAAAAGATTTGGATTAAAAGTCAGACTTGAATTTACAAATCAAGCAGAGATTAGGCTTACACATAATGTATTATTACTTGACTTAGATCGATTGAACCCGGTTCAACCTAACCCATGAGCAGGTTTAACCCGATGCTTTGACAGAAGCTATAAATAATATGCAAGTATTTTCACCCCCCCAAAAAAAAGCATGCAAGTATCCTTTTTTGTTTTTGTTCCTTATGTCACATATGGTATAATTTCTTAGAATTTTATTTATTTTTTTATTCTAATCCTGATGGCTTATTATTTACTTTATTAAAATTGGTATTAATTTAAGCATGAATTAAAATTATATTTTATAGCACATGATTTTTTTGACTAATTTTATTTAAATTTGGAAATTTGTTTAAATTATTTAATTTATTCATTTATTTTATTTTGTTTTATTAATGTGTTTGTTTAGATTGACAAGTCATTTGTTATAATCAATATTTTGTTAATGAAATTTTTTTATAAGTGATTATTATTTCATGTAGTTCGGAGTTAAGGTTTTTCGAGAAATAGTATTAGATATTCTTTAACTATAAAAGGTAAATTAAAATTAGAATTAAAATTAAACAAAAACAAATAAAAATAAATAATAAATAAAATATAAGTGTTGTTGCACAAAATAACAATGAATAATTGCTGACATCAATCTTTGTCTCTTTCTCCATGTGTCTCCAAAAAGCTTCTGTAAAACAAAAAAAGTCAGAGTAACGCAAGGAGTGGTTCCCTACGTAAGCACTCCGATGCTTAAGTCAGTCAAAGATTCTTGAGAGTAGGAAACGTAAAAGCCAGAGGTCAAAAATTCGGTCATAGATAATACCTATGGCCTATTTATAGGCGAGTAAATTACCTATATTGCAGAGTAATTACGTAGAGGGCAATTTCATCTTTTTATAGGAGTTTGTGTTCTAGCATGACTCTAACAAGACCAATCTAAGGCGACAGAAGTCTGTCATTAGGTGGGAGACCTCAAACATATATCATAAGCACCAGGCAACAGGATCCTCCCGCTTTGCTGGAGAGTGCTTGGCGCACTCTCTCATTTGCAGGAGAGTGCCCCTAACGCACTTCTCCTCAAATGGGAGTGCATGGTGCACTCTCCGACACGAGAGATTGCTCTTCGTTTCTGTTGAATTAATGATAATATTTATTTAATAATGATTATAATATCATTATTAATAGTAAAATCAATATTATTATTATTATTTTTCATTTGCCATTTGTGTAACTCATATCAATTGCTCCACAATTCTTTGTAAAAAAACTCAGTCTTTTACAAAAAATTTTTCAACGGCTACATATTTACCTTGTATGTATTTAAATTTTTCGCTTCCAATTCTTGTGTTTCACATGCACAACTTACGTCTCGAATTTTTTGTACCAAGTTGTGCACTTTTTCGTCTTTTTCATATGTGGCTTATGCCGCTCAGTTTTTGTTTCAAGCCTATATGTAGCCTACATCGCGCATTTTTCGCTTTAAGCTTTTTTTCCTTTGAGTACGTGGCTTATCTTGCGCATTTTTCGCTTCAAGCCCTTGCGTTTTTTGACATCGCGCACTTTTCGCTTCAAGTACATACTTAGCCTACATTGCTCATTTTTCGCTTCAGGCTTTTTTTTTAGTGCGTGGCTTACCTCGCGCATTTTTTGCTTCAAGCTCTTGCGTTTTTTGCCTTTATGCATGACTTACATCGCGCACTTTTCGCTTCAAGTACATGCGTAGCCTACATCACGCATTTTTTGCTTCAAGCCCTTGCGTTTTTTGCCTTTATACATGACTTACATCGCGCATTTTTCGCTTCAAGTACATGTGTTGCCCATCTCGCGCATTTTTCGCTTAGCGACTTTTATTTCATTCACGGCTTACCTCGCGCATTTTTCACTTCAAGCCCATGTGTTGCCCATCTCGCGCATTTTTTGCATACGAGCTTTTTAGTTTTGCCCATCTCACACATTTTTCGCTTAGGGACTTTTTTTGTTTGCCCATCTCACGCATTTTTTGCTTAGGGACTTTTTGAATTTGCTTGTCTAAACCTTTTTGTGCTTAAGGACTTTTTAGTTTTGTCCGTCTCGCGCATTTTTCGCTTAGTAACTTTTTGATTTCATACATGGCTTACATCGCGCACTTTTCGCTTCAAGTCCATGCATAGCCTACTTTGCACACTTTTCGCTTCAAGCCTTTTTCTTCGAGTGCGTGGCTTACCTCGCGCATTTTTCGCTTCAAGTCCTTGCACTTTTTATCTTCATGCATGACTTACATCGCACACTTTTTGCTTCAAGTACATGCCTAGCCTACATCATGCATTTTTCACTTCAGGCCTGACATGGTTTTTGTATTCCTGTTGCAAGATATGCAATCATGATGAGAAAATAAATTATATATATCAAGAATTATTACTTTATTGCATACTACCAATAATCAACGATGATATGGAATATAAAGGCAAAATGTTCAAAACAACATGTCTGATATTAATTGAAACTTTAAAATACTAAGGCCTCAAATCTTCCTTATCCATCTTCATATCTGGGGGTCAATCGTGGTATGGGTTTCTCTGATCACCCCTTGCTTCATCATTCCTCCTCCTATTTGCTCCCCCCTCTCTTCTACTATTGTCAGATTGCCCATTCTGCGGCAAATTATTTCTCCGATTGCATGAAGAATAGTGGGCTCCCCCATTCCTCCAAAGGTATTTGTCTATTTTTCCTTCTCGAGCTAGTTTCTCAAGTTGTTTCATTAGCTCCCTATATTTCTTAGTTGAGTGCTCATTCGTAGAATGGAAATCACAATAAGAATCTTCTTCTCCTCCCATACTTCCCGTTGCTCTTTTAGGAAATTGTAATAGTCCTGTCTCTTCTATAACTGCAAGAATTGAGGCTCTAGGCTCATTAAGTTAAGTGTAACTATCATATTTCAATTTTGGAGCCTTGTTGGACTTATCTTTGCTTTTGTCAACAGATTCTCTTTCCCGTTTCTTTCTTTCTTCCTTCGAGATCGTTAGTTTGTACTATTTCCAACACTTCCTCTTGAGTGATATATTTGTTAGCTCTGGTGAATAACTCTGAGAGTGTTGTTGACTGATCTAGAGAGAGTAACTCTTGTAGCTTCTCAAACCTCGTCCCTTGCAATATTGTTGCTACTGCGACATTGACCTGTAAGTCCCTAACTTCTAAAGTTGCATCTCGTAATCGATCCACATAGCTTTTTAGTGATTCCTTACTTCTTTGTTTAAGTGTAAGCAGACAAGTGGGTTCTTTCTTCCTCTAGCAGTTAACTATGAAGGCTTTCAGAATTCACTTTGCAATTGGTCGAAGGAAGTGATTGATGCCTCAACCAGACCATTGAACCACTTCATAGTATGTCTAGTCAGGGTGAGTGAGAAAGCTCTACACATGATCTCGTCTTCCCACCCGTGGAGTAGCATCAATGCTTCATAATTCTGGATATGATCATAGGGGTCTGTCTTTCTCGAGTATGCAGCCATTTGCGGCATTTTAAACTACGATGGTAAGGATTTTTCCATAATAGCCGCGGAAAATTGTACTCACCTTTTCTGACTTTCTTCTGCGGATACTAGCTTCTTTTCTTCCAGCACTTGTTCTATAATCTTTTTTATGTCAATTATGGATGTGGGATAATTTTTCCCCTTTTCTTTACTTTGAGATGCAACTTTTCGCATCATTCTTGTGTTCCAAGTAGGGTTAGTCTCTGAGTCAGTCCACAAGCACTTCCTCCTTCAAGGGTTGGCTGTGTTCGTCTAAGCCCTATCTTTCTAGCTCCTCTCACACTTCGCACTGTTTCGAGTCCAGTTTGCCAAGCTGGAAGGTTGGACATACTCCGCTGCATCTCAAAGGAACCTGCCGCAGCTTGCGCACTCTGCCACCAAAAGAAGCCTGCCGCAGCCGGCTCACCCACATCAGCTCGCCCACCTATCACAGCGAACTCGCCTACCTCAACATGCTCGCCTGTCGCAGCATGAACGCCTCTCACTGCCTGCACGCCTCTTGCAGCTTGCTCGCCTGTCGCAGCCAGCATGCCTATTGCAGCATGCTCGCCTATCGCAACCTGCACGCCTGTTGCAGCCTACTCACCTGCTGCAACCAGCACGCCTCTCGCAGGATGCTCGCCTGTCGCAGCCTGCATGTCTGTTGCAGCATGTTGGCATACCGTAGCCAGCACGCCTGTCGCAACCTACTTACCTGTCACAGCATCTTGATGCTGTCGAGTCTCTTAAGTTGTTTCTCCCACCAAATTTGAACAGTCTGCAGTAGGCTCAACTGTTGGAGGACCCCCTTGAACAGGTCCTTCATGGCCCTCAATGCCTGGGTTGTTTCCTCACTCTGTCGCCTCAGAGTTTCGACTTTCGCCATGGACACTGTCGTTCTTTCCTCTTCCCTGTTCATCTGTGTTCTCTGGCGAATCAGTTGTTCAAAGAACTCACGGAGTTCTCATCACTTCCATCTCTCACAGTAGTTGATCTTGTTCTCACCATCTTGAAAGTTTTGACTGGCTTTTATTTCGTTTCCCATAGACGTCGCCAATTGTTGTTGCATAAAACAACAATGAATAATTGTTGACGTCAATCTTTGTCTCTTTCTCCACATGTCTCCAAAAAGCTTCTGTAAAACAAGAAAAGTCAGAGAAATGTAGGGGGTGGTTTCCTGCGTAAGCACTCCGGTGCTTAAGTCAGCTAAAGATTCTTGAGAGTAGGAAATGTAAAAGCTAGAGGTCAAAAATTCGGTCATAGAATAATACATGTGGCCTATTTATAGGCGAGTAAATTACCTATATTGCAAAGTAATTACGTGGAGGGCAATTTCATCTTTTTAAAAGAGTTTGTGTTCTAGCACGACTCTAACAAGACCAATCTGAGGCAACAGAAGTCTGTCACTAGGCGGGAAACCTTAAACAAATATCAGAGGCACCAGGCGGCAGGATCCTCCTGCTTACAAGAGAGTGATTGGCGATCTACTGCTTGCGAGAGAGTGCTTGGCGCACTCTCCCATAACGCACGTCTCCTCAAATGAGAGTGCATGGTGCACTCCCCCACATGGGAGAGTGCTCTCCGTTTCTGTTAAATTAATGATTATATTTATTTAATAATGATTATGATATCATTATTAATAGTAAAATCAATATTATTATTTTTTATTTGTCCTTTGTGTAACCCATATCAATAAGAAATGATTATCCAATGATGAAAACCTTAATGTGACTGCAAGTAAGCAACAATTAAAGATTTTCTAGACATGAATGTCGTATTAATTTTTTCCTGAGTAATTGATGGTGTAATGGCATATTAAAAAAAATCAACACTTATACAATATAAAATAATAATAATTAAAACAATAATTACATTAAAAATTTAATAAATAAATAAATTATGATTATCCGAAGATGAAATTCTTAATGTGACTGCAAGTAAACAGCACTTAAGGAATTTCTAGGAAAAACTTTCATTTATATTTTTCTAGAGTAATGGATGATTTAATTGAAAATTTTGAAAAGTAATTAGCATTTATTTTAAATAATAAATATAATAATAATAAATAAAATAATTTAAAAGAATAGATAATTTTAAAAAGGCTAAATAATGAAATGGGTAAAGTTTGTTTCAACGATGGAAATCTGAAAGTGAGTACAAGTAAGCAACACCTAGGAATTTCCTAGGTGAGAAATTCCTTTAGATTATTACCTACGTAATGGAGGATTTAAAGATAGTTTCAATAAAAAAAATCAATATTTTTTTTATAATAACATAAAATAAAATTAAAATAAAATAAAAGGGTAAAAAGGATAGAAATAAAATTTTAAAGACACACTTAGGATAATTTAAGGCTAAAATGGTACCATCTAAGATGGGTATTGTAAGAGTACTAATCTTTCCCTATATGTAATGGTACTCTCAAATCTAAGGTTTTTAAACATAGACCATACATTGTTCTTAGTTTGAATAGGTCGTCAATCACACCTTAAGTTGGAATGGTTGATGACAACTCCTAAAAATTGTGCCTAGTGGTTAGGTTCATGGACTTAGACTTTATGACAGTTTGGCGACTCCATTGAGGACTTAGAGAATCAAGCCAATAATTAGCCTTAGGTTAAGTTAGGTTTGTCTAAAAATTTTCACAAGAAAACATTAATAATCAAATCATTGGTTCTTTTTTTTTTTTGAAATCAAATCATTGGTTCTTTCGCACACACTAACTTACATCTACTCGGGTATTGTTCTTTTTAGGACGAAGTAAAGTACTTATTATTCTCGTGAGGTGGTAACCTCTACACGGGTTGGTGAAATATTTCTACTCAAATTGAATCCAAGTCAATTTTTTGGCTTAAGGCCGACAATCCAAACAATTCTCACACAAAAATCATCCCAACAGAAATCCTCAATACCCGAAACAACCCCAAATTCCCGACTTAAACACGAATTGAATTTTTTTTTTTAAGTTCATACTCGAAAACTAAATGGCTAATCTCAATTCTATTGTTCCAGCTACACCAAACAACCCAGCACCACAAATTATTATTCACCAAGATAATGTTGTGTTCCCCACCAGTATCATACTGGATGAGACCAATTATCCATTATGGTCCCAACATGTGGATATGCATATTGGCGCTCGAAACGAAGCTGGATACCTCACCGGAGAAGCAAAAAAAAACCTGCACCTGAACATTCTA